>CM073581.1:114092254-114832254 GCA_037074715.1 Magnolia kwangsiensis
ATACGCTCGATCATATCGAAACCTTCTCGATGATATCGAACTCTGTCATAAATATGACCGTTTTATATCCGTTGGAACCTTTTACCTATTTATAAAGAAGCTTGCCTTTATTGCTAGTAGAGAAAGAAGAGAGTGCTTTTGAGAGTTTTAACCTTCCTATCATTTACCTTAAGCCCTTTCTCTCAGAGAGTTCATCCTCCAATCCACCCTCATCATTGATATTCAATAGAGTGGATTGGAGAATGAACTTCCACATTCAAGGATCCTCCAGTTAATACCTTAATAGAAAATCATTAAGCTGGGATGCCTTGAATGCATATATGATTGGAACTACTCTATCTTCCTAATAGGAAAATCTTTAGAGAGTGGTATTCCATTATAATCTTGACCCAACCTAAGGCCTAGTATAGGTATATCTTTTGTGTTGCAGATCAAGGGAGCTGAAGACCCTTCAACATCAAGGAGGAGATCTTCAACATTGCGCTAAATGGGACTCATCAACTTATTTGTAAGTATCTAGAGTTCAGAGGACACTTATGATCATTCCTTTTTAGGATTGGGTCTTAAGTGTTGCTCACCCTTTGAAGTCCTCGAAGGAGGCCTCCGACGGAAATGTACGTGTGGGGTGCGTTGTGTGGACCCTTGCTCTGTGGAGAGCATAAACATCTGGTTAGGAGTACGCCAGTAAACCTCCAGGGTTAGAAGTGAACCGAGTAGAAACCTCTGGGTGCGTTGTGTGGACCCTTGCTCTGTGTGGGCATAAACATCTAGTTAGGAGTACGCTAGCAAAACTCCAGGGTTTGAGTTGAACCGAGTAGAAACCTCTGTAAAGGTTGTAGGTGAACCTGATTTAAAACCTTAGGTTTGAGGTGAACCATGAGAAACCTCCTTAGTGAAATCCAGTCACTCAAGGGTTGAGTGTGGAAGCCAGGAGTAGAGTAGACAAGTAGTCGAACCACTATAAAAATGACTGTGTTTGTGTTTGATTCTTGTGCTTGATCATTTGTGTGATTATGTTAATTACATTCATATCTGCTCACACTTCACACACAGTCACATCCATCATAGATTATAACTGCTTCATGCTTATCATATAAATAGTTCTGTGATTGGATCCTCTGCCAGGCTTGGAAGCCAATAGAGTTAATTTTGAGTAATCCTTATCTGTACCCTGAGATAGGATTAGTGTGATGGGATTTTTAATAATTTATAAAAACTTTAATAAGTCCTATTCACCCCTCTCTAGGACATATTGGTATATTCCTACTTCAACTCAAGCGGTCTTCACCGCTATTTCAAAGACTTCACAACATCTGCCCTTTATTCTCTTATGGTTGGAATATCTCAGTTCAACATGAGGGCATCCCAATTTCTATTGAGACCAATGCCTCGGCATCGAAGGCTAGTGAGAAGGGTGTCTCCCTGGTAGTCATTCAAGCTATGGTCCAAAATGCCCATAAGACACGGGATAATTCTTCAGCCCATGCTCCCTTAAATTTCTCGAGCTTAGTTTTGATGTGACTCTTGATGATTTTGTTGACTATTTCCACTCGACATTGACTTACGGGTGCCGAGGTTAGACAAATGAGTTTTGAATGTTGACCTTCTCATACAATCTTGAAACCTGGCGTTATCAAACTACTTACCATTGTTAATGACAATGGTGTGGGGTATGCTGAATTTACAAATGATGTTTTTTTTTTCAAATGTAAACAGTTGTTTTCTATTCAGTGATTTGAGCCAAATGCTTGACTTTGACCCACTTTGTAAAATAGTCGACAATCACAATGGAAAACTTAGTATGCCCCTTGCCGATGGGCAAATGTCCGATGACATTGAATCCCCACCATACGAAGGGCCAAGGGCTGCTCATTATGGTCAGTTACTCGAGTGTTTGTCGCGACACCACTATGAAGCCTTGACACTTGTCACATTAACTTAATTACAAACTGCCTTGCGTCTTTGTGCATGGTGGGCTAATAATATCCTTATCGGATTGTTTTGTGTGTCAAGGCTTTTCCTCCTGAGTGGTTTCTATAGACACCATCGTAGATTTCTCTTAGGACATAATTGGTCTCTTCTAATCGTAAGCACCTCAAGCAGAGTAATGAAAACCCGTTCTTGTATAAGATGTTTCCCAATATTATGTTCCAAATTGATCGATACCTGATTTTTTGCGCTTCTATATTTTCTTTGGGTAGCACACCCTGTTGTAGGTAGCGTACGATTGAGTCCATCCAGCTCGGTGTGGGGCTAACTGGGAGGGTCACTTTCTACTTGGGTAAACAAATGCTCAGCTTAGTCAAATATTCAATACTAATAGTCATGGCAAGGTCAGCATCAATGGCTAAGGTCAACTTGGCCAGGGAGTCCACCTTGGTGTTTTGGATCTTTGAACTTATATGATGTTGTGCCCTTTAAAATTTTTGAGTAAGTCGTGTATCCATAAATAGGTGATCATCTTTTCATCTTTGGCGTAGTACTCAATGGTCATTTGATTGCCACTATGAGTTGTTGTAGATTTTTAGCCTCTACGCTTCCATTACCTTTGGCTATTCGTATGCATGATAGGAGTGGTTTGTATTTACCCTTGTTGTTGGAAGCTTGTAAGCCGAATATACCATGGTGCGTATGTGATCTTGACATGGTAGAACGAGGTCAGGATCAATCATCCTTCCTCTCCTATATGGATGGTAGCTAGGTCCACAGTGTAGGTAGATTATGTGATGAAGTCGGCAACAACCTATGTTTTCATGGGTGTCCCAGGTTGATACAATATGTCAAACTCGCCAACTTCAATCGGTCACTTGGTGAGTTCTCGAAGATTTGGGTTTCTATCATACTTATGTACGGACTGATTGGTTGGGTCTTCGATACTGTAACCCTGAGAGATTAGATTGAGTTAGGTTGATTGTGCTTTGATTGTATTGACTGGGTTATGCAGGTTGAGCTAGGTTGACCTGGGTCGACCGAATTGAATGGTTGAACTGGTTATGATCAGCCTTATATATATATTAAATTTTTTATTTTATTTTAGGATTAACTTGTTAGTACTGTTATGGACAGATGTCTTAAATCTGTCTGGTGGTCTGTCTATCATATCGACAGGGTTTCAAATGGGATCGAGGTTGTTATCGAGTGGCTTGATGATATCGATAATTCACAGAATTTTCACCATTGGTCGCTGGAAAGTTTTCTTGGTCTTGTCGATATGATCGAGATACCTTCAGATCATATCGATGCTGTTATCGAGAGTCCTTCGATATCATCGAAGATTTCCGCAGATGTGATTGCGGAAACGTAGATTTTACGGATTACTGAAATTTGAGTCCTTTCGCAACTGAGATGCAGAAGGGAAGTTGCCTAAACTATAAATAGGTGTTCCTAGGGCTTTTCTATGGATGAGAGATGGTATGCTAAGGCTTTCTAAAGGGGTTTCAAGGGTGTGTTAGGGTTTCTAAAGGGTGTAGCAAGGGTGAGATTCGAGGTTGTTCGAATCAGGTAAGTCTTTTCTCTTTGTAATTTCTATTTTCATAGTGGAGATCTGTCGCTTTGTGCCGTGGTTTTTTTCCACAAAGGATTTTCACGTTAAATCTGGGTGTTCTCTGTGTTCTCTTGAGTACTTGGTGCCATTAAATTGCTATCCTAGATCTAGATCTGTGTGATTCCACAGGTCAAAATCCCCAACGAGTACGCCTTGCTTAGGATAGTTGGCTAAAAAATCCATCCTACTTGACAATCCTATCCTTCTTATCTATGATAAAGGTGGAGAACGGCACATGGCAGACACTGGATCATTCATCATAGAGAAATGACTTTCACCTCGGTAGGACTTGCGTCACTGCCCGATGAGGTCCATATGCGAAGATGGTCTTGTTATTTGAACCGTTTATTCTCCTGACTTAGAATTTTACAGTTGAATGCGATACATTCATAATGTTCTTTTCCTTGTCCTAGATTTATCCCCAGAAAGTGATGGTCACAATCATCCGCTCATCTTAAGTTTCTTATTGTGTAGCTTACATTGTATATTCCACAACGTAGCCGGTTTCGATCATCTGAGAACTCAGTAAGTGGGCCCCAGTGGGCTGCGACTGACGCTCGATAATATGCGGCTAGAGGGATAGCGAGACGTAATGTTAATGTTGACCATCTGCGCACATGGGGCAACAGCCATCTCTCTCGACGATTTGACCCGATTACACCGGAAGTGGATTGACTGTGCCCGGCCTCCCTTTTGTTGGAAACTCTATTGGGCCCACAGAGATGCGATTGACAAATCCATTCCGTCCATTAGGTTTAATGGACCACAACAAGAAAGGAATCTAAAAATCAGAAAATCAGGGAGAACCAACACTCATGTGGGCTATACCACACTAAACAGCAGGGATTGAACGCCAACCATTGGAAACTCTGTGGGGCCACAGAAGTTTTGTATCAGGAAGATATTTGCCTCTATGGTTTATCTAAGTGGCAATAACCCTATAAATGATTTAGATTACGTATAAGTTTGGTGTGGTCCATATGAGTTTTGGATCTTCTTGATTTTTAATTTCTTGTCCTATTGCGTTCTTGAAAAACTGATGGACGAAATGGATTTACAACAGGCATCTCTGTGGGCCCCACACAACTTCCAACAACACAGGGCATAGGGATATCTATGGTCCCGGGGTTCGTGGAGCCTATTAAATCCGGGGTTGGTAGGTTTTGTTAGGAAACACGCCCCTACCACATTACCGTAAACCCTCGTGGATTGCATCCATATATTGATCCAAACCGTTCATATTCTCACTACTAACGTATAGAGGCTACAATCTTATAAGCATCCTTCATTAATAATCCTGACCTTTGAATCTTAGATTTGAATATTGTTGGGAAAAAATATGTCAAGTTCGGAGACTCGGATTCTAAGTAGGTCGGCTTTGCTGACGCTGCCCGAAAAGTCTGAGACAACGGTCAGAGTCGAGGGATCGAGAGAATAACGGATAGGCCTAGAGGCATAAGCAAAAGACGAATAAAGTCGCTCCGTCGGAGTGATAACCTCGTCTGCATAAGCTTGTAGAAGGCTGAGTATGTTATAATCCACCCGACCGTTAGAATAAAACCGACCTAACAAGTTGGTTCTGTCAGCCACGAAGTAAGGAAGGACGACGGATTATCACCGAGACTATTCCATCCGTGAGAAGGCATAAAACTTATGTTCCCAACTCGGTCGAGACTACCCTTTAGTCGGTCGCGACTGAGTCGAGACAAGAGAAGGCGGTATCAATGCAAATATCGTTTCGAAAATTCAGGAATATGGGTATCCGATCCCGAGATTCTCGGGATCGGGAGAAATCAGTGAAATCTCCGAACAATCAGGAGAAGAATCCTCGTATGATGGGGATTCCTAAGATCTATAAATATCAATGCTCTCTACAGAGGAAGGTACGAGACATAAAACTCATAAAACCCCTTTGCCATTGATCAGACGACTGACTTAAGCATCGGAGGCTCCCCGGCTCTAGCCAGGGTCCCCTTGATAATGTTGCTTGTGCAGGTGGAAGAAGATCCGATCTAGAGGAGCCGTTCCATAAAAATACACCAACAGTTTGGCACCGTCTGTGGGAATCGGACAAAAAGCCGTTTTCTGCGATTCATTGAATGGCAAGAACTAGGATGATGGATCTAGATGAAGCGGGGGAGGCCGCTGCCAGCACAGCTCAGGGAGCTCCCCCAACAGCACCGCCTGCGACCACCAGCCAGCCTAGCAGAGGGAACGCGCACTTAGATTGGGAAGTCTAAGAGATGCGTTCTGAAATGGCGGTTATAAAACACATTCTGGAATAACTGTGTAATCAGCAGATGCAGAAGCATCACGAGTCGGAACAGGTTCTCCCGCCAACATCTGTAGCGCAGCCTGCCGCTCCACAGTCGCCTCGACAGCCGACTCAACCCTAGGGACCGAGTCAACATCAAGGACCGAGTCAGCCAGCACCGGCTCGCTCTGCAACAACCGTTCTGCCTCCCTCTGATCTACGACATAGAATAGATCAGAGGAGGCGAAGTCGGCTCTCTATAGAAGAAACGGTGGAAAGTACGGAGCCCTGAAAAGCCGATATGCAGGATTTCAAGAATGAGGTCCGTGAAAAGATGGAAAAAGAGATGGCGGGTATGAAGCACTGTCGGAATTCAAATCCGATCAAATCCGATGAAAAAACTTCTCCGTTTGTGGATGAAGTGATGCAGGCACGGTTGCCGGAAAGGTTTCGTCTACATCAGATAACTCCCTTTTCCGACAAAATCGATCCGACAGAGCATCTTGAATGCTTTAAAACTTATATGGAATTGCACGATGCCTCGGATGCGGTTATGTGTCGAGCCTTCTCTCTTACCCTGACTGATGTGGCCTTTCTTTAGTTTAAGCAATTAAAACCGAGGTCGATCACGTCGTTCGCCGAGCTCAGTGACGCCTTCCTCAATAATTTTATCGGCGAAAAGAAGAAGCTAAAGCCGCCCGCACATCTGAACAACATAGTGCAGAAGGAAGGAAGCTGTTGAAGGACTATATCAAGCGCTTCAACTTCGAATCTCTTCAGGTTCGAAAGTATTCTGAGGAGACAGCTCTTAACGCTCTCATGCAAGGTGTGAGAGATAAACCCTTCTTGGCATCATTGGATAAGAATCCGCCCGAGACCCTGGGTGAATTCATGGTTCGGTCAGACAAATACGCCGACGCTGAAGAGACCCGACTCCTACGAGAAAAGGTCCAGAATGTGAATCCCTCGGCTAAAGAGCTAGCCAAGAAAGAAGCTGACTCAGTCGGGGGGAAGAATCGAAAAGATGACAGGACACGAGACGATGGTAGGTTGAAAAAGCGACCTGACAGGAGATTTTTCACGTACACCCCCCTGAACAAATCTCAGGAACAAGTGTTGATGGAGATTAAGAACGAAGGTTTCGTCAACTGGCCCGAAAAGCTCTGAGGAAAATCGAATCGACGGAATAAAAATAAATACTGCCACTATCATCGTGATCACGGTCACAATACGAGCGACTGTTTTCAGTTGAAGGATGAGATCGAGCGGTTAATTAAAGAAGGCCGACTTAGAGAACATACAGAAGGGTCTGGTGCTTCAGCAGGACTAAGTGAAGATCATCCCACGGAAGAAATCCGAACGATCATTGGAGAGCATCAGGGCGGCAGAGATTCAAATAACGCCAGAAAAAATCACGCTAGAAACCTTGATCGCCCGGAGTCTGAGATTCTTCTGCTGTTCCGACCTTCCAAGGAGCAGAAGAGAGAACGATATTGCATCTCATTCACTGAGGATGACGCCCGAGGCATTCATCATCCCCATGATGGTGCACTCGTCATTGTTCTCACCATCGCTAACAGAAAGGTATTCCGAATATTGGTGGACACAGGCTCATCGTCGGATGTTCTGTTCACCCAAGCATTCGATAAAATGGGCATCGGATGATCGACCCTACGGCCGGTCTGAACCCCACTGATAGGATTCTCGGGTGGACAGGTACTTCCCGAGGGAATCGCCTCATTACCACTCACTGCCGGGTCTGCACCTCATCAGACAACAACAATGGTTGACTTCCTGGTTGTGGACCAACCATCGGTGTATAATGCTATACTCGGTCGACCTTCCCTGAGCCTCTTTCAAGCCGTGATATCCACTTATCACCTTTTCATAAAATTCCTGACTGAGTCGGGAGTAGGAACTGTGAAAGGAGATCAACAAGATTCTCGAAGGTGCTATGTCACCGCAGTCAAGGCACCGACGGAAGTATCGATGATCGAATCACTCGACCCTCGAATCTAATCTTATGAACGAGGGCAACCGATGGAAGAACTCGTCTTGAAACCATTAACCGAGACAGACATATCGAAAGTCGTGCTGATCGGCTCGTCTCTGAGTCCACCACTTAGGGAACGAGTGATCGACTTGCTTCGGCAGTATGCCGATATATTTGCTTGGAGCCATGAAGACATGCCTATGATCGATCCCTCGGTCATTACTCACCGACTCAACATCGACCCGACTTACAAGCCCGTCCGACAGAAGCGTTGCCTTCTCGACCCAAAAAGGTACGCTGTCATTGAAGAGGAAGTCAGAAAGCTCCTTAAAGCCAAATTCATCGAGGAGATATACTATCCAGAGTACATAGCCAATGTCGTACTGGTGAAAAAAGCTAATGGGAAGTGGAGAGTCTGTATAGATTATACAGATTTGAACAAAGCCTGCCCTAAGGATATTTTCCCTCTTCCTCCCATTGATCAGCTGGTAGACAGTACTGTGGGCCATGAATTGCTTAGTTTTATGGATGCCTACTCAGGCTACAATCAAATTGTAATGCATGAAAATGATAAATCAAAAACTGCCTTTGTCACTGACAAAGGCCTTTACTGTTACCGAGTGATGCCGTTCGGTTTGAAGAACGCCGGGGCAACCTATCAAAGGTTAGTGAACAAAATGTTCGCTTGGCAAATTGGCCGAACGATGGAAGTGTATATCGACGATATGCTCGTCAAAAGTGTACGAGCAACCGACCATGTGGCGGACCTGGAAGAAATGTTCTTGACTTTAAGTAAGTATGGAATGAAGTTGAATCCTAGCAAGTATGCTTTTGGTGTAAGCTCGAAAAAATTCCTCGGTTTCCTCGTCAGGCAATGAGGAATCGAAGTGAATCCCGAGAAAATTAAATCTTTACTTGATATGGAGTCTTCGAAAATAATCAAAGACATCCAAAGGTTGACAGGAAGAGTAGCCGTGCTTAACCGCTTCCTGTCCCAAGCCACAGACAAATGTCTCCCGTTCTTCAAGCAATTAAGGGGACGACAAACGATGGAGTGGACGGACGAATGTGAAAAAGTATTTCAAAAATTGAAGACTTACCTCGGGTCCCCACCACTGCTGTCTAAGCTCGAGCCAGGAGAAGCTCTATTATTATATCTGGCTGTCTCCGATGTAGTAGTCAGCTCGACCTTAATACGAGAGAATGAAAGGAGGTAACTGCCAGTGTACTATGTTAGCAAAGCTTTACTATCAACAGAAACGAGGTATCCTCAACTCGAGAAAGTAGCCTTAACTTTGGTTGTATCTTCGCGTCGACTCCGGCCATATTTTCAAGCTCATACCATCATTATTATGACCGACTTGCCGCTGCGCCAGATTCTTCAAAAGTCAGAAGCTTCCGGCCGACTTACAAAGTGGTCTATCGAATTAAGTGAATTCGACATACAGTACAGGCCGAGAGTGACTATAAAAGGACAAGTTGTTGCTGATTTACTTGTTGAAGTAACCTCCAACCATTACACATCACATGACTCCGAGAGAGTTACTGAATCCTCTGACCCGACAGCCTGAAAGCTATTCGTCGACGGTTCATCCAACTCCAAAGCAAGTGGGGCTGGGGTGGTATTAGAAACTCCCGATCAAACTTGTATGCAGTATGCTTTGCGACTTGAATTTCAAGCGTCAAACAATACAGCAGAGTACGAGGCCTTGCTACTCGGCCTTAGACTCGCCGCAAGCTTAGGCGCCACTCATCTCAACGTTTTCAGTGACTCGCAGTTGGTCGTCAACCAAGTTGCAGGCGTTTATCAAACCCGTAAAAAGCAACTGAAGGCGTACATGGAAAAAGCCAAAGAATTAATCAGCAAGTTTCAGGAATACAAAATTATTCGGATACCCAGGGCCGACAATGCCAAAGCTGACTTGTTAGCTAAGCTTGCCTCAGTCGACGAAGACATCATACCTCGGTCGGTTCTGATCGAGTTTGTAGCAAAACCGAGTATAAATGAGCCAGCAGGCTCGGATACAGACTCGGCCATACTTCCTATCATGTCGGAACCCACTTGGTTTGATCCAATCATTCGTTATCTCAATGATGGAGAACTACCAGAGGATCGCGCCGAGGCACGGTGTCTAAATGTACGAGTGTCGCGTTATACCGTAATGAATGGTGTACTGTACAAGAAAGGGTTTCACGCTCCCCTATTAAGATGTCTGGACTCCCATGAAGCCGACTATGTCTTAAGGGAGATATATAAAGGAATATGCAGGAATCACTCAGGCGGACGTTCGCTCGCCAACAAAGTGCTACGGAAAGGGTATTATTGGCCGATGATACAACATAATTCTACGAGGTTCGTCCAAAAGTGCGACAAATGTCAGCGATTTGCAGTTGTCCCGAGACAACCCCCCGAGGAACTCACTCCGATGTCCGGACCGTGGCCCTTCGCACAGTGGGGGATCGACATCATTGGACCCTTCCCTCTGGGGAAGGGCCAGACTAAATTTGTTGTGGTTGCAGTAGATTATTTCAGGAAATGGGCCGAGGCTGAGCCATTAGCAAAGATTAACGAGTAGAGGATCACTAGCTTTGTTTGGAAAAATATCATCTGTCGATTCGGAATACCTCGGACTATCATTACCGACAATGGGAGGCGGTTCGATAACAAGCAATTTCGTGAAATGTGCAGCAATCTCGGGATCCGAAACGTATATGCCTCGCCTCATCATCTTCAGACAAATGGACAGGTCGAGACTGTTAACAAAATTATAAAGCAACATCTCCGGACGAAGCTCGGTGAAGTAAAAGGAGCATGGGCCGATGAACTCCTGAACATATTATGGGCCTATCGAACTATAGCTCGGACTGCCACAAGAGAAACTCCCTTCTCCCTTTGTTTTGGTTCAGAAGTTGTGGCCCCAGATGAGATCGGTATTAGCTCGGACAGAATCAATACATTCGACGAAAAAGAAAATGATGAACTTCTATCAGTCGGGCTCGATTTGTTGGAAGAGAGAAGAGAAGGAGCTCGATTACGAATGATGGCCCGACAGAGGCAAGTGTCTCGATTTTACAACAGACGAGTCAAGGTCAGACGATTCCGAGCCGGTGATATGGTCCTCCGAAAGACATTCCCAAATACAAAAGAAGTTGGGGCGGGCACATTGGGACCCAATTGGGAAGGTCCCTATGTCGTCTCCAGCACTATTCACCCTGGGAAGTATCGCCTGAAAGACCTAAATGGACAACTGTTGCCTCACCCCTGGAATGCTGAACATCTCAAGATCTATTACCCGTGAAACAGAATAGAATGTGCTGAAGAATAATGGAAGAGATATGTAATTGAAGTCGATTCAATAAAAATAAAAAAATCCCATTTTTTCTTAAGTATTTAACGTCGGGTTACAGATTAGGCTAAAGATTCATATAAAATGGACGACATAACTGCCAACAGAGAGAGTTATCTCCTTTGGTCAAGCACCGTTCTTCAAGCAGTCCCGGAAGGGTCGGCCCCGTCAGCTGCAGCAGGGGCTCCCCCATCAGTGGTGTCGTCGCCAGTAGCCTTGGCCTCAGGACTGTCGGCATCGAAGGCGGAGAGATCAAGGTCAGGGAAGGCAGCTTTCATCTCTAAAACGCAAGCCATGTAACCACCTTGGTAAAGGCGGTCCCTTTCTTCTGTAAGCTCTGGTGACTGAAAAAAGGCGTCTACGGCGCTCTCTTCAGCCTCCTTGGCTCGGCGGGTCTCTTCTTGCGCTTCATGGATGAGGGCCGCGGCCTCAGCCTTAGCTCGGACGAGAGTGCCCTCGCAGGCGTTGTGGACTCGGAGAAGATGCTGATGCCTTTCCTCAGCCTCCTTCAGAAGCGAGGTCAAGTGGGCATTGTCAGCTTTGGCTCCTTCGAGAACCATCCTAGCATCTTCTGCTGCCTTCCGAGCGATTGACAGATCACCGGTCATGATGCCGATGCGACCCTCAGCAATCTCTCTGCGACCCTCCACTTCGGCCGCAATCCTCCTTGCAGTGTCTGTCTTGGCCATAAGTTTTTGAGCAGCAGTTAGCTCCGAGCACGCTTTGACAAGGCAAGGAGCCAGCTGCAGGTAGGAGACTGAGTTATAAACAAGGACGTAGTCAAAAATAACGAAAAAGTAGAGAGAAAGAATTTTACCTCAAAAAGTAACCTCGCCGTATGCCCGAAAGTTTGCACAGTCGGGGCATTGTAGTAGCTGGCGAAGTCTTTCTCGCCCCCATGTGCGAGAGCCCAAGGAATCATCCTCGAGATGACTTTGGCTAAGGGAGACTCCTGTTGAGTCATCTCTCCTCTCGAAGACTCCACATACGGTACCGCTCTCGGCCTCGGGGCCTCTTCTACCACGGGTCCTGGCTCGGGAACCGACTGAGAGATCGGAAGGGTCGATTCCGCTTCCTCCATCCTCTCATCGGGGTAAGAAAGCACGACCACTTGTGGGGTGACAGAGACAGGAGTAGGCAAGGCAGTCGACTCCTTGACATTTGCAGCAGATTTCTACTGCTTCGAGGGTTGAGACCCCGACAAAAGAGACGACATCGGAGGGGCCCTCACTTTGGAGATTGACTTTAGGGACGGACGGGATCTGGCCATGCTGTCAGAGGCAGGAGCCGACCTAAGAATTGGCCGAGCCTCGGGAAGGTCTGCAAAGAAGAATGAAGAGTTAGACAGGAAACTGAAAGAACGAAGTAGAGCGGGATGAGTTACCTGAGACGAATGAGTCTAGACCCGCGAGATGGAGGCGCTCGGGTTGTAGCAGCAACTTCCAAGACCGTTCCTCCGCACTCAGCTTCCTCAGCTCTCTTATCCGAGCTATAGCCCCGGACTCGAGTTTTCCCCTCTTCTTCGAAATATCTGTAAGACATTATGAGGTCAGATCAGCTGTAAAAAACAAGAAGAAGGGAGAGAGATTATTGGGACGGGTCACCGAATCACCTGCTCTCCGAAACGTACGAGATACTTGAGGCTCGTAAGGCCACGTATCGGCCGACTCTCACTGACCGCATGCCCAAAACCACCTCTCATTCCAGTATTCGTTAGAAGTGGGTGGGTCGATTATTAAAGACCCCCCTTTGCCTCTCCACGCACTCAAGAAGTAGAGGTTAGAGAAGTTTGGATTTGGTCTGACTTGGTAGAGGTAGAGAAACTCGTCGACCGTCAGCGGAGGCTGTTTTAACTCGACCCACAGTACGACACACCCGAACAAACTCCTCCACGCATTCGGGACAATTTGATCGGGAGCTATTTTGACTCGGGACAGGAAATCACGAGCAATGGGATGAAGTGGCAAGCGTAAGCTACATTACATCGCGACTTGAAAAATTACGACCATCCCCGCAAGAGGATGGTCGGGCAAATCTCCCGAACGAGGGAAACGGATTATGACCGAGTCAGGGACATGATATCCGGCCCTGATCCGGTTTAGGTCGGATTCGGTTAAAATCGAGCCGACGAGGCCACTCGACTCGTCTTCACCTTCTTCCCCCTTCGAAGAGGATTCAGAGGCTTCCGCAGTTTGGTTCACTGGGTTTGGAACAGCTGCCCCTTCGCCGATAACAACATCGTCTACTTCTTCTTCCTCCCGCTGATCCATCCCGAGGTTAGGTCTCCCTGGACGGGTTACTAGAGACACTCCACCACTGGACGGACCGGCCTGAGCGGGGCATTCAGCCGATGAGTCATCGGCCTCCCTTACGAGCTGGAATGTGGCATCAGCGCCGACGGTAAACTCCGTCAGTAGGGAGGGCGGTTCCGCAACGTCCCAAAGATGTTGGGACACACCCTCATCGTCGAAAATCTCCTCCCGGGGGCTCTGAGAGCCACATGCAGCCATTACAGTTTAAAGAGATGGGAGGAAAGAACTCACCGGGAAGAATGATAGCGAACGCAAAGGGAGTTGACGAAGCAAGAAACGACAGCGGAAGGAAGAAGGAAGAAGAGAAAGAAGACTCGGAAGCAGATGCGAGCGGGAGGGAAGAACGCGACCTATTTATAGTAGTGCCACGTGGCAGGGCTTTTAATGAAAAAGCAAATCGTCGTTCGTTTCGGCTCCCCCGCTTGACACGTGGCGCACGCTGACTGACAGCGATAACGCCTTCGCCACGCGTCCAAATCTCATACGCGGGCAGAACGAACTGACGGCTGGCCGCACGTGCGGCCTCGGAGAACGCAACGTCATACGTTAGAGACGACTCAAGAAGCATTAAACGCTTCATCATAACCTCAGACTCTACTACGAACCGACGTAAAAACTCATGACCCCTTGATGCCGCGAACGACACAAGGAGTAAGGGGGCTTACTGTTGGGGAAAAATATGTTAAGTCCGGAGACTCAGATTCTAAGTAGGTCGGCTTTGCTGACGCTGCCTAAAAAGTCCGAGACAACGGTCAGAGCCGAGGGATCGAGAGAATAACGGATAGGCCTAGAGGCATAAGCAGAAGTCGATTAAAGTCGCTTCATTGGAGTGATAACCTTGTCTGCATAAGCCTGCAGAAGCCTGAATATGTTATAAGCCACCCGACCGATAGAATAAAATCGACCTAACAAGTTGGTTCTGTCGGTCACGGAGTAAGGAAGGACGACGGATAATCACCGAGACTATTCCATCCGTGAGAAGGTATAAAACTTACGTTCCCAACTCGGCCGAGATTCCCCTTTAGTCGGTAGCGACTGAGTCGAGACAAGAGAAGGCGGTATCAATGCAAATATCGTTCCGAAAATTCAGGAATACGGGTATCCGATCCCGAGATTCTCGGGATCGGGAGCAATCAGTGAAATCTCCGAACATCCAGGAGAAGAATCCTCATATGATGGGGATTCCTAAAATCTATAAATACCAATGCTCTATACAGAGGAAGGTACGAGACACAAAACTCATAAAACTCCTTTACCATTGATCAGACGACTGACTTAAGCATCGGAGGCTCCCCGGCTCTAGCCAGGGTCCCCTTGATAGTATTGCTTGTGCAGGTGGAAGAAGATCCAATCCAGAAGAGCCGTTCCATAAAAATACACTAACAAATATGATCCATTAAATATCTATCATCATACAATACAAATGTTTCTTTACCATTGAAAGGTTAAGATCATCATGTAAGATGCACTCAGGAGTTTGGAAGCCAGCCCGCGGACGGTACTGTTTTCCTACGGCACTGTACCTTAACAAAACCCGAAATAGAACGAGCTGGATCTCCTTTCTCGAAATAACTATTTTAGAAATTTTTGCATGAAGTATTCTAATGGGATCTTGAGGCTGAGAAGATCCAGGAACAGATCCGTACACCTAGACGCATCTATTGTTTATACGATCGTGACCGTGGCTTTCGAACCGAGGCTATATCTCAATGATCCAAGCGGTTTATATGATGGGGTCCACCTTGGATGTGATAGACACTATAGTGTCGATACATTTCAATCCTTTCACAATCTAACTTTTCCTTTCACCATTAAATTTTTTCTTTTTTAATATGTGCCGTCTACTGGGTCATTGGTAGAATCTTCCAATATCACCAATAACAAGCCCAGCAATGCAATGAAATACTAGTCGGTTCTCTGTGGACCATGTTGCATGTATTTTATCATCTCCATCCATTCATTTTTTCATCTCATTTTATCTCATACCCCAAAATTAAGATAAAACTAAATCTTAGGTGGACCACGGCACAAGAAAAAGTTAGGGTTTAAACGCCCACCGTTAAAAACTTCTTCTGCCCCACGAAAGTTTTGAATCAATCACACATTAGGGTTATCTTTTCATCAGGGTCTTTTTAAGCAAATCTTGGCAAATAAATATTATACTTAAGAAATTTTTTATAGGCGGTGAGCTGTAATACAACCAGTTGCTTTAAAAGCTCAGGACATTAGAGGATGTATCAATTTATATCATGGGTTTATAAAAGCCCACTAACTTTCGGTAAAATCCGTGTCCGTTTGAAGGTGCGCGTCTTGCCGTTAAAGCTGCATAATAGTCCATTGTTTGTGATCTTCTCTGCCTAAGAATGTCTGTTACCGGCTTTTTCCTTTTTTCTATCTCCCTTTTTGTGGGATTCTCTCTTCAAGGTAAGTCTCTTTACCTCTCTCTCTCTCTCCATGGCATGCAGTCTTAATTACAAAAATCCAGGCCTCAGTTTTCTGCAAAGACAACACTTGCTTTCTACAGCCGGCAAACGCCCAAGCTCTATTCGTTTCGAGAGATCATTTTAGGTCATGCAACAAAAAATGAGGTGGAGGAGGGAAAACCGTGGAAACCGTTGAAACCTTACAGGCATCTACCTTGGTGTTTATAATATGCCATCCAAATGGTTTATAAGGTCATTCCCATGGGATGAAGTGAAAACACCAAAAACTTTGTGGCCATATGAATGTTTCAAACAGTGATTACTGAATTCCTAGTGTTTCCTCCTGTGCGGCCCATTTGAGTTTTGAATCCACCTCATTTTTTTTTGTCGCATGTCCTAAAATGATCTCTCAAAATGAATGCGTGGTGTGAATTTCTCATAAACATCACGGTGAGTCCCACTTGGCATTCCAGTGGAACTTCTTGCAAAAGGCTTTCATAGGAAATCCACGTCCATCTATCATCTTCTCTCGTAGATGATAGATGGTGCCTATTGATACAAAAATTTGGTTCACCCTCTCCAAGTTCATGGATCTAAGCACCTGCATAAATGAATGACAATGGATACCCTGGCTAGAGTAGGGATCCTCCGATGCCAAAGTCAGAATCCAGTCTAAGTTGTGTGTATGGGGGTTCAGGGTGAGAGATTTTGCATACCTGTCTTAGTGACATGATCCATTATTTATAGTGTGAATAGTGCATCATGGACCTGTCATTTTAGGCACAATCTCAGCCATTATGTGAGATGTGCGGAGATGATGGCGTAGCAGGTTAGTCCATAACCGTGGGTGAGGCAGTTACCCTGATCATGTGTTACTAGAATGAATCTAGGCATGGTCATAGGTTGTCTATCGTCTGAGCCGAGCTTATTGGATCGACCACGATATATCCAAGATGAGCCTAACAAGACTGAGCCTCCCTTCAATGGTCCGAGGCCGTTGGCTTGTTGATGAGGACCTGTCTGAACTGACATCGAAATAGACAGAGTTGACTCTTTGCTTGATCGGCTAGGTTCTAAGATCAGTTAATATCTGGAGTTCAACATGTTCGCTCGGTAGAGGACGACTTTTGTAAGTTACTTCAGAGTCGGAAAAGCCGAAGCTGTTATAACTCCGCCAAGCTGTATAAGAAGGGCAGGACCATATTTTCCCATAACAGTACCAAAAATCATCCTCATGGGCCAACCTTTGGTTTATGTGTGGGACCTCTATGGTGTGTTTTTCAAGGGGTAAAAATACTAGCCTTATGCAAAACTTAGGCCTGCCACACCACGGTAACTAAAGAAGTTTCAGCCACAAATTTTCTTTGTTCCATTGGCGCGGTCCATCTGAGTTTTTAAATTAATTTATTTAAAATTATTATTTATCAGGGTGATATTTTGTAAGTAAGGTTAATTAACATGAGGGATCTCACGTGATGAACGGAGTGGCAATCAAATGGACCGTCAACATGGTCCAAAATATAGATTCAACTAACAATCCTACACTAGTAAGTAGGAGGTTATGCTGGTCCACTCTATCTATTTCTGATTCTAATGTGGACCAGCCAAATAAATGATGCACATGAGCCACTGTGTATTTGCATAGATAGTCAGTCTACCTTGGCATGAACGTTTTATCCTATTTTCAGGTGCCCTCGGAGGATGCCGTCCAAGTCAAGTCCAGATATCCCAAAGCTCAACAGGGTTCGGACCTGGTCATGTTCCGAAATTCACTGTCAATATCATCAATGAGTCACCTGAATCCAAGGTGTTCCATGACATCCACGTGGCATGTGGGGACTTTGCATCGACGATTCTCGTCAATCCTAAAATATTCAGACGACTCGCACCGGGCGATTGTTTGGTGAAAAATGGGAAGGAATTCAACCCTGGGGAAATTATTTCCTTTGATTACACAAATCTCCTCTTACAAGCTCGTTCCCTCTCAGGTGAAATGTTAGCTTAGCATAATCGGATTTTAAAGTACGATATTACTTCCTGTTGTTAGTTAGGGCAAAAGGTTAAAATTCAGCTGTCCATTTTGGGAGGCCCCATTTATGGTACGTTTGGATGCCAACCATTTTACATTTCAGATTAAGTAAATAAATTGTCTTTTCAATTGTGTGCCATTTGTTTAGATTCTGAACCGTTCATCTAACAGGGAATCACAAAAAATGCATTCTGAACCGTTTAGATTAATCATGGACCAAAACTGAAATTGATTTGATTACCTAAGCTGATTTGTGCATATCTAGTGGATGGCTGAAATGGGAAATACTTAATGATCCTAATCCAGTGAATGACCGTGCATGTATCAATGGCTGGGATCATTCAACGAATCTAATTTTGAGTTATGACGTTTGTATAGTGGCCTGCAAATGTAGGTTGAGATAGCTGAATTCCCTACATCAGCTGATATATGCGATGGGTGCTCTGGGAGGCCCACCATGTTACTTTTGTCACATCCATTGGCTCAATGATATATGAGTATCTAACCTCTAGGATATGAATTACTTATATGGATGACTCAAAAAGTGGGATAAGAAATTTTTAAGGGTCCATGGCTTACAAGACTTAGGGCCTGTTTAGGAAGGCGTTTTAGAACCCCTGGATTTGAAATCCTCCTTTTGTGTTTGCCACCCTGGATTGAGAATCAACTTTAATCCAAAAGTAATTATGCATGGTATGTTTATAAGGGTTTGAATTTAATTATTAAATCAACTTTAATATTTATGATTAGTGACGTATATAATGTTTGACATAATGGTTGTAATAAGCTCACTGAAATATATACTTTGTTTGGAAATGATGAAATTCAAAGTCTCAAATGGGCCAGAAGCACAAGATCATGTCTGAGTGTCTAACCAATGATTTTTAGCCATTGATTTAGATGGACAATGTTTGGACGGTGCTAATAATCATATTAAAGTAATTATGGTGATGCAATTGATAATCTAATTGTTTTTTAAAAAGGATTTTAGGTGCAATCAAAGTTCTCACCATGGATTTCAAACCACCTCATTGACGGGATTTGAAACCCTCAATTACTTTATGTTGCCAAACAATCAAGGGATTGAAATCCCCTCAAATCCCTCCAAATCCATCATGCCAAACTCCCAAATCTATCGTACCAAACGACCCCTTAAAAGAACATGTCTGGACATACAAATTTTATGAGAGAAGCTTATGTTGCAAAGAAAATAATCATTAGCTATATATATTCACGATAATGACATACTATTAGAAAATACATGTGAAGTTAGTTTAATGATATTGATGTCTTTTACTGGCCAAGGAAATATAATCTTGAAAGTGAAACATTGCAAAATCATGTGTAGAACATATAAAATCATCCACTGCACAAGGATGCATTTGATGGATGGAATGGATGTAGAATGGAGGGCCCAGCCTTACAGGAACAGTTTCCTTTAATATTACAATAAAATTAATTGGATTCCACCATTATCCAACCTAACTTGGTTTCAATGAAGTCAAAAACAGTGAACTGACCTAAACCCAACCTAACTTGGTTTTAATCAGGTCCAAGATTGTGTATCCAACCTGACTTGGTTTTAACCAGGTCCAAGACAGTGAACCTGACCTGAACCCAAATGGACCCAATTTCATAACCGGGTCCAAAACGGCAGACCAAAGCTGGATCTGATTTCTATACGGGTCCAAGGAAATGTACCCAGACCTAGTCAAATCGAATCAGATTCATAAGGTACCCAGACTGGTGGGTGCCCAGTAGAGCCAACACTACAAGAAGAAGGATCTTTAGCGGCTTAAAAGCGCCGCTACAAAATAAGCGCCGCAGTTAAGTTCAAACGGCGCTTGTCGGCGCTAGACAAGCGCCGCTAAATGGGGTGTCGCTAAAAGTTATTACGGCGCTAGTCGAACTTTAGCGGCATTTGTCTGAGCGCCGCTAACTAAATCCTTCGCGGCGCTCATTTGAGCCATAGCGGCGCTTTTGGTGACCGCGGTATTTCTGACAAAAGCGCCGGTAGAGATGTAAGAAGCGCCGCAAAATACTATACAAGCGCTGCCAAATGTAGTGGCAGAAACACTTTTTCCGGAAAAAGCGCCGCTAAATATCTTTTTATAGATTTGAAATGCCACAATAGGCCAATAATTCAATTGAAAACCCTGCAGTTTTTTTAATATTTAAACCATTAAAAATGATGCAATACAATTAAAACTGAATATTAAATAAAAGTAATATAATAGTAAAAAAATATAACATTTATTACAATAAATTAAACATGGTCTTGAATAAAAAAATAAAAAGAAATCCTCTATATGGTCTACTCGTGGCACCAAAAGGCTGAAGTGCTTGTAAGTATAAATTGGCACAATTGATTAAAATCCTACACACAAGGAAAAAAAAAAAACAGAGTCAAAAAGTAGCATTCAACAAATTGATGCATGGAAAATAATCAATCATTTGATCCTATCCTTAAAAAGTCAAAAACTATCAAGGCGACAAATGTTGCAACTTGAATTCCATTACATCTATTGGCCCTACATTGATGCATGTATGGCCACAATAACAAATGTACAGAGCTCAAACAAGGACTTTGGGCTCATCCCATGACCATTACATCTATTGGCCCTACATTGATGCATGTATAACCACAATAACAAATGTACAGAGCTCAAACAAGGACTTTGGGCTCATCCCATGAATTTGCAATTGTTTAATGGTTGTGCAGAGTTGGATGGATCAATCGGCGCATTGTGCACTATGCTAAGTTAATATACATAGATACAAACATGCATAAGCTCATTTTATGAGGAAAATATAGGCTTATCTTGTAAATCATGAGATATATTGTCATAATCACATCATCCACAAATTCAAGGGATATATTTACTTGTAAAGTATTTCTGCAAAGGTAGCTTTCGGGCATAACAACTTTGGCAAGATGTGATGGTTGATATATGTGGCATACAAGTAACTCAAATTAATCTATCAGCACCAACTTAGATGCATCATAATCTTCTAAAAGAAATAATCAATGCATCTCTAAGAGATGATCAATCAAAGACCTGTTAATTCTAAAAGAAACAATGGTATGATATAAATCAAGCTCAGTGCAGGGGGCAGTCAACAGACTACAAACCAGATGTTGATTAAGCAGGTTGCTGAGATTTCAAATAGTTGCAGTATGCCACAAGTTCCATGTACATGCACATTAGAAAGTCGGTTAGTAGAACAGATGCCCATGGGACAATTTCATACCCATAAAGCTTTCATGAACAGAACTTTAGTACCATTTTTCAACTTGCATTCAGTCAACAAGCCCAATGACCAAAAACCATGATGTTGGCATGAGTTTCAATGCAGGATATTTGAGCCATGCAAAAAGGTTGACCAAAAAGACCATAGAAGACAACGAGTTGTCGTCTTCCTCTATGTAGAATGGTTTCAGAATTTAAATTTTTTGGAGTATTAGATCTAGCAAGTGATGGAAGTCCTTTGTTAATCAGTGTTAACTCTATGCTCTGTGGCTGAATGTGTGTAAGATTTAGAATTTGTAAAAGCACTGGCCAAGGAGGATAAGCAACTGACTAGCCACTGACAATTAGAGTTGTTCAAAACAAGAAAACCACAAAGGCAATTGCAACATTACCTGTTATGGCACACTTTTGTTAAGGATGCATTTTCCCTTGACTATCAATATAAGTAAGAGTCATTTGCTTATCAATTGGATTAAACGGAAGGAAATGAACCCCTTAAATGCTAGCTCATGCCTTCTTGTATGTCTAGATGGAAAGAGAGGCCAAAATGGAAGAATCAGTGAAACACACATTATATATCTGTGTATAAATAAGATAGAATAACCATTGCATTCTAAAATCACAAAACAGAAAAAATGAATGCAGTAAAACATTTTAAAAAATGATTCCAAAACACATTTTTGCTCATGGCAACCATGGATTTATTAGATGTGAGTCATGTCAATGCTTTAAATTTCATTGATTGAATTGCTCACCTTCTAGTATTCTTTCATAATCCATTCTCTGCCTTGATTTTGTCAGTTTTTAATCTTTAGACTTCAAAGCTTTCCTGCAAATCTCCTATTTAGAATTTTCTGCTCTCTAGTCTCATCAACCAAGAACATGTGAGTTGCTACAAAAAATGCAAAATACATAATGAACCTTATCGGAGTTTCTAGAAAAAATACAACATACCAAGAAAGGTGATTTTGCCTCCAACAAAACTAGAGAAGAAATTCCTATGCAAAAGACCTTGATTATAACACAAGGCGCGGTACGACATACTTGCCTGAGGTGGCTGCCCATGAAGGTATTCACTATTTTTGGCCAGGAGTTGATGCATCTCCAAGATTTGACCTCAAAAGCATTTACTCACTACGCAAAAACCTGCCCAAAGTGTAAGAAAATCTCCTAATGTTCCTCCAAGAACCTGTTTTCAGCAACCAATCCACCCTTTCATGTCAATGATGCTCTCAATAGTAGAAAAAAAGGAAACCCATTAAAGAACAAGCTTTAACTTTTCTAAAGATCGCCTTCAATCATGTTAAAACTCCAATGAATATCGAGATCTAACAAATCTAACAATAATAAGAGCCCTACAATCTCCATGCCTCATCAATGGATATTGACAAAATTTAAAACTGGATTTCCCTGCAATGCTGATTTTTTTAGATAATCAATGCATCAAAAGCTAGAAACAATAGTTGATTTCTACTTTCTAGATAAGTTTGCAACTACATAAATGTAAAATCAAATGTAATAGACATACACCCATGGCACATTGCCAAAAAGCATTCAATCTCCTTCAGTGTCTTCATAAATAAGAACATAGTTGGGAGTTACTACCTTGCCTTCTTCATTTTGTACCTACTTCTTGAAGTAATTTACTAAAAAAAAAAAAGCACGCAACGCAAAAAAAAAATCATTCACTTCGAGTTTAAATGTGGTTAAATTACTAAGAATTACACCCAAAACGGAGCACAACTTATACAAAATTTCAGCACGGCAGTAAGTATATGTACACTAAAGAATCAAATAGGAAAGATAGCCTGAGTAAAACCACAAAGATTAAAAATAAGCAAGAGGAAAATATCACAGAACCATCCCATAGAGAAAAACCATTAGGAAGTATGCAACCTAAGAAGGGGCTGAATTCCACCCTACTCGGTGTAATTATGAAAAATACTTGCCAATGTATGGCTACAGACTTATGTTATGATACTGTGATGCCATTAATTGGTGTTCAATTATGTTTATTTGACCCTGCTACTCGAGTCTAATGCACCAGGAAAAGCCATTTCAAGTATATAACACATATCAGCCAACATATAGATCTGGCGTAAAATTATATTCGACATGTATTTTAGTAATAAACTCTGCAAGGCAGTGATGCATAGCAGGTTCCAGTCTCATGCCACAAGAAAGGAGGGTTCACGTTAGATGGGCAACTAGTCGTTGAACTTTTGCTTGGCAACAATAACGATATATGCAGTGCAAATCAATTTTTATTTAGTTGTCCAATCTACTTTGTCACCGGGTCCTGGGAGATGGAAAAAAGTGTAAACATCTTATATTAAATGAGAATGTCAGATTTCTCGCAATAATACAAATAGAACCATCAATGTGAATTGATTGCACTCTACTGGATGTAAGAAGCATGAAAATCCATTGTGCGGCAATTCTTGGTTAAGATCAAATGCATATGTGTGATAACAATAATCCATGTATGGCAAAATTTAAAGATAAAGAAAACTAATTCTTACAGTATGAAGATAATTGAAACTGTAATAACTTGCTGGTTCATGCTTCATATAGGTGGTGCTTGAACCAGCCTTTTCAACCATCCAAAGCAAAGAATTTTCACCAACTAGGCAAGTTCTAAATCATCCTCTGGTTGCCAAAATTTTTAGTTTATGACGTCTTTTATTTCTTGAGATCCTATCAAGTGAACTAGCAATCCAGAGTTCTTAAAAGTTGAAAATCTTGAGAAAACAGCAAGTGGATTGGAGAAGTGTTTGTTATGATGCATAGAAATGTCTCACTGTGACATGCTCATAATTTTTAATAACAAATAGGAGAAGTGTCCTTTTTACATTTACATGAATACACGAGTGATGGAGATTAAATATGGATGCTTGATCCAGAATCAATTTTCAGTCCAAAGCTGGAATCAGCCACTTCATGCAAAAACCAAACATGAACGACAAAAATAAGCACACTAATGAAAGTAGATGCAACACAGAAGTGAACCAGACCAGTCAATAATATGGGTAAGACAAACTTACCTTATACCTTTCAAACCTAGCATCTTCAACATCCCCATTGAGAGAAAAGTGACAACTCTTCCCACAAGATACAAGACCAAGGAAAGCCATGCAACTGGCCTGACCTAGTGTCATTGCACACAATGGGTCAGATGAATTATAAATAATCACTTCCCCTCACTTGTAGAAATTAGACAAAGTACACATTTGTATAAAATAAAAATGTCTTGTGGCGCCTTCCAGCTTCAAAAGCAAGCACTTGAAAAAGAAGAAATGAGGAAGATGATTGAAATAGACCAGCTGAAGACCTCTTGTTTCTATACTTATGTTTCAAGTTGTAGGTAGTCCAAATAAGCAAAATATGTTACAGGAGGATATTTAATTCAAGCACAATAAAATACTGATCTGGAAATGAGGAAGATGATAGAAAATATCCCACTAAGCACAAAACACGATATTCTAAACAACAAACGGATTCATATTTCTGACTTCCAACGGATCAAACATTCCATATTTGTTGACGAAAATGCATCATTTATTCTTTTTTCTTTGAAAGGCACATCATGTAAGGTACTGTTGGAAATAGAAAAATAAATAAAACGATAGAAATATATGAAAATGATTTCAATAATGATATTTTCTACAAGTAGGGAACAATTAAGATAGCTACAACCTAACTGAAATTGCGCCTTAAAGAACACATTAGAACCCAACTAAACGAAGTTAGCAAAATCAATCAATTCAATCGATTATGTTGGCAAGTTTGTAATGGTTAGAGGTGACACAATTTACTTGGAAAAGCATCCAGAACAGTCCTGTATGGTGAACCCCTCATTTGCATCTGCCTTCTCACAGTGTCCAAAGGATAACACATCAGTGTAGCAAGGGTCACAGATAACAAACCAGTTGCAAGAGATGACTCAGGCCGCTTTTGATACTTCTCTCGTAGTGAAATAATATGAATAACAGTATTAAATCAGTCAATTGCTATTTTTGTCTTTATATTTACTCTTTAAATCAGTCAATATGCACATCAAAGGTACCTTTAGAAATATAATTTACCAGATCCTATGTTGATACAACTCTGCCCACAACCAAGTGGGATTAACATTTAATGCACTTAGGTGCCAGTGTCACACATGAGTCCTGCTCCCCAGCGATAGAATTCAGCATCTGGTTATATGCTGCAAATAAAGATTTGATTCCTTCTTAAGGAAAACTGCCTTGGGAAGTAGTACTCTCATCGTTTCCTAATATTCCATGCAGCCTTATAAACATCAGGTGACTGCAAGTGGAAAGTTGAATGCATTGCAAATTCAAGAGAGAGAATAGAGAATGGACAGAAATGTATGGTTTGAAGTCAATGTCAATAAACCGCTTTTGCAGTTGTATCTTCAAGGTGGGCAGCTGGAATCCATTCCACTATAAGTTTCCTGCAACAAGCAATGGAAGCATGCAAGAGTTCCTGCAAACATGTATATGGTTCATTTGATTAAAGAGGCATTTAGCAATTATATTGAAGCATTTGATGCATTCTATATCATACATCATACTATGCACCATTCTTTAATGCACACGCCCATTTGCATTAAAAATAAAAATAAATTAAAAGCAAACTTAAATCTGACTTCAGATGCACAAAATCCATAGAGCATGTGTGCCCTCTGCTTGGTTACCAGAGCATGTGCGCCATTTTAGAATTTCCTTTGTTACCAGGAGCTTTAAGGAGGGCAAGAGTATGATGAAATGCTAACTTTACACATTTTTACAGACAAGTTTCCACAGGAATGTATGGAAGACTTGTACAAGATCACCATACATGAGCATGGTTCAAAAAATCAAGCCTATCAGACCATCCTAAATGCTCAATCAGAACAGGGCCCAAGGACTTGCCTTTTTCCTCAAATCAAGCAGAGCTTGGACTGTCCAATTGGACTGATCTTTGGTCATGGCCCATTACAACGTGGATTGCAGAATGGATGGGTCCTGATCACGTAAATCCCCATATGCATTGACAAATCCACCCTAAAATCCCCAAATCCCTATTTTGGACAATCCACCCTAAAATCCCTGAATCCCTAAATCGGCATTGAGATTGAGAGAGATTGAGAGAGAGAGAGAGAGAGAGAGAGAGAGAGAGAGAGAAATACCTCAACCGAGCTTCAGAGAGAGAGGGCGTGTGTGGTTAGGGCTTCGGTAACAAGAACATGGGTGGAGAGAGAGAGAGAGAGAGAGAGAGAGAGAGAGAGAGAGAGATCACTAATTAGGGATTCAACATAGTAAATCCCTACTTAGGGTTTCAACATAGTAAATTCCTACTTAGGGTTTCAACATAGTAAATCCCTAATTAGGAAATCACTAAGGTAGAAATTGATGAAATCTAGACTCTTACCTGTTTCAGATCTTCATCTAAGCCTTGAAATTAATGGTAGCTCGCGCGTGAGAGAGAGAGATTCGGGGGTAGAAGAAGCTGAGAGTCGGGAGAGAGAGAGAGAGTCGTCGGGAGAGGGAGAGGGAGAGGGAGAGGGAGAGGGAGAGAGAGAGAGTCGTCGGGAGAGGGAGAGGAAGAGGGAGAGAGAGAGTTGGGAGCGAAATGGCAATCGCGTATTGCTTTTTGTTTTCTTATTTTATAAACAGAAACATCCGTGGACCCACTTCTAAATAGTGTCGGTGGAGGATGCACCTAAAGTGCCGGTTTTAAGCATTTTTGTTGTAGTGCAAGTCGAGTTGAGGTGGGCTAAGCTTGGCTTGACTCATCCGAGCTCTCTTCAGGCTCGAGCTCAATCTCAATCTTGCCCTCGAGCTTAATAATGGAGCTTAGCTTGTTTGCCAAACATTTTGAAGCGAGCTTGAGGTGAGTCAGTGGATCAAGTCGAGGCAAGCTTACCTTGAGTCGAGTCGAGCCTGCTCCCACACCTAACCTGACCTAGACCATCTCCCAACACCTAACCTGACCCAACTCATTTGCCAGCACCCACACTCAACCCGAACTAGCATCCGCACCAACTCAATCCATACCCAATCTGAACCAACTCATCTGCTAGCACCTATGCCCGACTCAACCCAGCAGCCAACTCGACCCAACCCAGCACCCACACCCACACCCGACTCACTTGACGGCGACGAAAGTTTTGGATCAAGTTGATATTTTTTTTCCACCTCAATCCAGGTTTTTGTGATCTTATTAGCAGATTAGATGACAAATTAATATCAGTGGACTCAAGGGAGGTTTCAATGATGGCCGTCATTATTGTTATGGAGAAATCCGAGCCTGTGGCAAAACATTAATCGGACTCGAAGTCCGAGCTGAGGCGCCCGAGGCATGATCCATCTGATCAAGACTACAGCATCGCAACAACAACATGAACGTCTTCGAGTCAAAGCCAGCTCGGAGTTGGTCCTAATTATCAGATCAGATAACCCGCTACCCCCCAACTCCGAGGCGATTAAGTCAGTCGGATCAGATTCGGTATGACTGGTCGGATGACGTCATACTCAGAGCATTCCTCAATATGGCTTGGCAAGCCGAGCCGAGCAGATCTTCTGACGTGCGTATCCCACTCGCTAAACATGAAAACTGCCATAACTAAACGTGGCCGATAACTTCACTTGCAGATGCGCACGATCCGCCAGATATGCTGCACAATCAATAGATTGCGGGCAGTATCCCCATGATCCCAAAATCCCTCTGATCATGTTGAGTTCATCGAAACCGGACCGCCCCACAGGCAAGTATAAATAGCCCGCAGTGCTATGTTTACAGGTACGCGAAATTAAGCTTTCCTCTACACTCGACATAAATCCTGATTCCCTTGTCCTGACTTAGGCATCGAAGGGTCCCCCGGCTTAACCAGGGACACCTTTGCCTCTTCTCTTGGTGCAGGCTTCATGGACGGTACGCGGAGGATCTTGAAAGCATTGAGGGAGAGCCGACCAAATTTTTGCATCAACATTTTTTGGCGCCGTCTGTGGGAACCTGAAACTAGAAGTCAGGTTCTCATTCACCTAAGCAATAGCGAGAAAGAAGAAAGTTGTAGTGGTGAAACCGGTACTGAACGAGCAGGCTCAGTCATCATCAACCCTTCATGTCGAGTCCGCACCAGGACTTTCTCAACATTCTCGTAACCGGTCAGGTAAATACCGTGCCATGTAGAACGAGATCCAGGCCCTGCGCGATGAGATCAACAAGATGAAGCAACAGAGGGAACCAGAGTCATGCCCGGTTCAGGAACAGTCTATTCTCGAACCGGTGAGACTCTTCGTGGAGACCCGCTCTGCGCAAAGGAGTGCAAGACCTGAAGCCCCCCAGCATTTAGGGGTGCCGCGTTCAGCACAGAACCCTCCTGCGGTGCATGGCGAGGGATCCGAGTGGAATGCCACTACCCGGGTTCCCACAACCGTTCATTCTGCTACATCCGCTCTGCCGCCCACGGACCTCCGACATCAGTTAGAATGGAGGAGAGAAGGGAGAACACCGGAGGATGAGGATACCCCTGTAAGACCCGTATCCTAGACCGTACCGTTCCATAGACTTCCGTGGTCTTACCGGTCGAATTCTGACAACCTTCGACCCTTAGCCGATATTTACGCACGACCCTGATTCATATGCTGTCAACCCGTATCGACTCAACCCAAGACTATTATCCTAGCGACCGCGCCGTCGCTACGGTTCCGATGCCGCGACTCGTACGCCGAGGCGATACCCTGGTCAAGAGTTGTAGGCCGACATTCGGTGTGAGGAAACGCCGCGCGTTACGAAATCCTAGAGAATCTCTACGAGGTGTCCCATCAATCCCATCAATCCATCAATCAATCAATCCATCACATGTCAAGTACATGTCAAGTACACATCATTTTCACCCTTTTCCAACCAAGCCAAAAAAGTCTTCCATGCCCATACTTTTCTTACACAAATGCCTCAAAAGTCTTCCAATGTCATGCCTTTCTTACACAAAAGGCCACAAAAGTCAAGATTTTCTTACACACCCATCACTCACCACATCCATCCATCACCCATCTCTCTATCCCTTTACAACTCTCTCTTTCTCTTTCTCATTTCAAACTCAAAAAAAAAACCCAAGCAAGCTCCATACGTATGAGGATTTCTCCAAACATTCCCAAGCTCCAAGTGTGGCCCACTCTCCTACCCCACCATCTCCCATCTCAACCCTCCATTTCTCATCTCCTCCATTGAAATCCAAGCTAAGGTGCCAAGGAACCCCTTGGAGCAAGAAGATCGGACGATGGGTGCATAATATTATTAGATTTTCATATTTTTGAGATGGGCCAAGTGAGGCCAACCGATCAATGGTTTGGATTTCACTTGGGACCCTAAGGTGTGTCCGATGGCCCACTAGGATCATCATGATCATTCCATGATGGGGCCATTCTCCATGGACCCCATCATGATGTTTATTTCTTAGAAAGGTCATCTACACCGTCCATTTTGGTGGAGAAAAGATCTCCACCGTTGATTGTAGATTTTGGTGGTCCCACATGCTTTAGGGCCCACTTGATGTATGATTCATTGCAAGGGAGGGCCCATAATGTCGAGGTCCCTCCATCACAAGCGGGTCCCACTCTCTATCTCTCTCTCTCTCTTTCATGTTCTTTTTTTATCTTTATATGGTTGTGTGGCCCACTTGAATGGACCCCACCATGAGGCATATACCCTAATCAAACTATCTATAAGTGGGGCCCATGTTGTTGTGTAGTATCCACACCATACTCCATGAGGTGGCCCACCTAAGCGGGGCCCACCTCTAATGAACTTGTTTCATGCGCACGTGGGTTGGAAAAACACAATATAAGCTTGTTTTTCAAAGCTTTTTGGGGTGGGCCATTGGTGTAGGCCCCACCTTGATGTTAGTATTCAATTCATGCCGTCCACCTCATCCCCTGGAGCATTTGAACCGTTGAGCCGAGAAATGAGGCTGACTTGATCATCTGGTGGGCCATAGTATAGGAACCTACGGTGGTTACCATTGAAAGGTCGTTTGATGTTTTCTATCCACCCAAAAATCGCAAACTCTGGACTCGTTGGGCTTATCTCGAGCCAGGGGAGCCAATGGACGGGATGGATTTGTATGATGCGGGCCCTACACTCGAAAAACCCCAAACAAAAGGATTTTTCATTTTTTTTTTAAAATGACAAGAGGCAGAGCCTCTGTCTCTGACGCCAGCTGCAGCAGCAGCGGGCGGCCGTGCAGCCACCCACGGCTGCTGTCGTGGGCCCCACCATGATGTATGTGGGAATCCATGCCGTTCATGAGGTGGGCCCCCTCCTCAGGTAGGCCCCCTCCAAGTTTCAGCCTGATCCAACGCTCAGGTGGCCCATACCATAGGAAACAGTGGAATTGAATATCTACCATTGAAAACTTCTTTCGGGACCACAGGAGTTTTGAATCAAGTTGAAATTTGTATTTTCCCTTCATCCAGGTCTGAGTGACCTTATGAATAGTTTGTATGCCACTTAAACATTTAGGTGGGCCCCACATGGGACCCACAATGATGTAAGCGTTTTATATCCACCGTCCGCCGTTTTATATCCACCGTCCAGGCGGACGGTGGAAGCCCACTTTGATATTTATGTTTTACCTCCACCGTCCAGCGGACGGTGGAGCCCACCTTGTGCATGTGTTGGCTCACAGCACCCCCCTCCCCTGGCTGATCAGAAAATAAACATTACAGTGGGCCCTAGGCCCAAGTGACTTATGAGTAGTTTGGATGGCAAAATTAACATTTGCAGTGGGCCCTTTTGCCTTTTTGGATGGAAAATAAACATTTTAGTGGGCCTCTGGGCCCATGGGATTAGGCCCATTTATCGTATCTTGAGGCCCATTTGATGGAAATATGGGGCCCAATTGGTGTAGCCCATTTGTTATATCTAAGGCCCACAGATTAGGCCCATTTAAATTGTATTAGGCCTATGAGTTGAGCCCACTTAAATTGTAAAAGGCCTATGGGTTTAGGCCCATTTGATATATATGTAAGGCCCATGGGTTGAGGCCCATTTAAAGTATTTTAAGGCCCATGGAATTATGCCTTTAGATGTATTCTAAGGCTCACGGGTATGACCCATTGCAATGCACATAAGGCCCATTGGTGTGGACCATTTATGTGGCCCCTTGATGAATAAAAGGTCCATATGAGATGGCCCATTTGATGTATTTAAGGCCCAATGGGATGTACCTAAGGTCCATTGCAATGTGTGATCCTAACATAGATTATGTGCGATATTTACGACGATCGTGCCTTGGGAGCAATGCTGGTTTGACGTCCACATTGCGAGTATAATGCTGGTTGAATGTCCACATTACGACTCTCCTTAGGGCCCTTTATTAGGCCCGTACTTATTGTGTATAGGCAGTCCAGGCCCATCTGCATTGTAAGGATAGTTCATCTCATTATAACATGTTTAGTATAGCTTCATGACTCATGATCATACGCATCATATGTATGCTTGATATGAGAGTGACTGATCATAGCATATGCCTTCAGGCAGATTGTTTATGGGACCCCGATTAGGCGGTGTTGCCCTGCATGAGCGCACGATACATGCAAGGAATTGCTGCATGATTGGATAGTGTGATTCATGCATCTCGCATCATGTGATATGGTTACTGTACGCCCTAGCGACATCGAGGTTGTAGCCACCACAGACGCATCGTGGTTGGCAGGATTGGATACCAAAAATCTTATTTTACATGGGGTACTATAGATATCCCTGGGTGAAAGTTCCTAAACCCTTATGGTACAAAGAGGTTGCTCCAACGTGTAGACCGAGTGGGTAGATGAGCGTTGAGTGCCGATTACCAGACGGTCGCGCTTTCCACTGTGTCGTGGTCAGTTGGAAGGGGGTGTGGCCTTACTCGCCCGAGTGTAGGGGGCAATGCTAGGCTGAGCTTGACCAGCTCGAGGAATGGGTCCGCTATCGACGAGTCGTGCCCGATATTGGCAGACGGATAGTGAGGTCTCTTTCACTTACCTTATTGCCCACGATGTGGCGGCGATCTAGTTTAGAGTGTACTAGACCCCGGTGATATTCCAGATTTGAGCTGTATTGATGTGTGGACATAGATGGGGTTTGTATGCTTGAGTTGCATTTCACATCGCATGGTTTTGGGATGGCCGATATCATTCATGTCTTGCATTGCATAGCCTTGGTACGGCTCATGATATTTATGGATCCATTTGTATATTTCGTATTACTCTGATATTGCATGATCATATTACTACCTTGAGCACACACTTTCACCACCCTCTAAACTTTTTATAAGCTTATGCACGACCGTTGCGTGCAAGTGACGTTGGGGCGCAGCAGCGCTGAGGCAGGAGCACTTTGCAGATCACTTTGGAGATTTTGATTCATCATCATTGTATTTCCCTTTATGCTCATTGTACTTGTAAAGTTTTTTATCATAGTGGAAATGTAATGGAGTTTTTGGTTGTTGTTTGTGGGTTATGCCTTTGGTTATGCTTATTACATATCAAACTGAAGTTGAAAAATCCTCCTCGTAGCATCACAGGATCTGAACCTGGCGAATGGGAGCTGGGAGCCGAGAATGGGGTTCTACGGAGGCTGTCGGCGCCAGATTCAGCAATCAGAAATTCTGTGAGCTCGGTTTTCGAGTTTGGGGCGTAACAACCCCAGAGGTCGTCGCGAAAAATAGGGACCCATGGGAGGCACGATTTGCAGAGTTGAAGGACAAGTTCCTAACGTTAGAAAAGAAGCAACAACAATCTACAGTCCCAGCCACGATCCAGGCAATGATGAAAGAGACCGAGCCTCCCTTCACCTCAGCCATCATGGCTGAAGTGATGCCGCAGAGGTTTCGGATGCCTCCCGTCATCCAGTATTTAGAGTCTGGGGATCCATCCGAACACCTGGAGTCCTACCGATCGTGGATGCAGATTCAGACTGCAACGGACGCAATGATGTGCAGGGAGTTTTCCATCACCCTCACAGGATCCGCTCGGATTTGGTATCGTTAGCTCAAGCCAAACTCCGTGGGCTCCTTCGCAGAACTAAGCCGACTATTCCTTACATAATTTATAAGTGGTAAGAGAATTCAGAAACCTAACACCCACTTGTTTACCATCAAGCAGGCTCCGAAGGAGTCGTTGAAAGACTACATCGCCCGTTTCAATGAAGAGGCGTTGCATGTCGAAGACTATGATGACAAGATGGCTCTCACTGCCATCCTGAGTGGACTGAAGGAAGGAAAGTTCGCCTTCTCCATCGATAAAAATCCCCCAAAAATGCTAGCGGAATTCATGGCGAAGGCTCAAAAGTACACCAACGCCGAGGAGTTCACTAACGCCCGCAAAGGACTACAAGTCGCAGACTCGACGAACAAAGGGAAGAGGCCAAGGAACGAAGACTTCCAGCCGAACGACAAAGGGACCGATGACCGCGCTCCCCACGATCATCGACCGAGCCGTAGGCCGGAGGGAAAATTTCGTTCCTATACTCCTCTCAATATATCTGCCGAGCAGATTCTGCTAGATATCCGAGGAGACAGGCTACTTAATTGGCCGGTCTACATGAGGGCTGACCCGGAGTAACGGGACAAGCGAAAATTCTGTCGCTTCCACCAAGATCATGGCCATAACACGGATGACTGCGTGGACCTGAAAGACGAGATCGAGTCCCTCATCCGCAAGAGACATCTGCATCGTTACACCAAAAGAGAAAGATTCGCTCGGAGAGAGCAGCCGCGGAAAAAGCCAAACAACCCCCAGAGGAACCCGCTGAAATTCATACCATCTTCGGGGGATCAGCTGGGGGAGGGGATTCAAACAGGGCTCGAAAAGCCCATTCCCGGAGATTCGAGTCGGAGCATAACGTTCACCTGACGGAACGTCCCAGTAAGAAATTACGAGTCGCTCCGTGCAGCTTGACCTTCATGAAAGACGATGCGCGCGGGATCCAGCATCCACATGATGACGCGCTAGTGGTTACCATGACCATAGCGAATCACAAGGTGTTCCGTATCCTGGTCGACACCGGGAGTTCGGCTGATGTCATATATTTCGAGGCTTTCGAAAGAATGAGAATTCCATGGTCTCGGCTCCGACCCGTGAAGACTCCCTTACACGGCTTTGCCGGAGAGGGAGTAATCTCCGAAGGAGCTACGAGTAATCTCTGAATGAGCTATCTCCCTCCCAGTAACAACGGGAGAAGGGCAACATCAAGTCATTCTTTTGGTGGACTTTTTGATTGTCAATGTTCCATCTGTCCACAATGTAATCCTGGGCTGACCCTTCCTCAATGCAATGAGAGCAGTCGTCTCAACTTACTATCTGATGATGAAGTTCCCAACCGAAGGAGGGATCGGCTATCTCCGAGGCAATCAATGCGAGGCCCGAAGATGTTATTCTATAACGGTCAGGAAAGGAGCCGCTAAACAGGCTCTCGTTATGGACGCCTTGGACTCTCGAGGACTAGCAGAAAGTTCATCAGTCGAGGATCTAGAAAAAGTTCCCCTTGATGAATCAGACCCGGGCAAGACTGTCCAGATCGGGTCATCATTGAATTTCGAACAGAAGAACGAACTACTAGCATTCTTGAGGCAGCATCGAGATGTCTTCGTATGGTCGCATGCAGATATGCTAGGAATCTCTCCTGACGTACTGCTTCACAGGTTGAACGTGGACCCAGATCATAAGCCGGTCAAGCAAAAGAGAAGACCGAACGATATGAAGCCATTGCCGAGGAGGTCTCCGTCCTGCTCGATGCGGGCTTCATAGAAGAAGTGTATTACCCTGACTGGATAACAAATTTGTGCTCGTCAGGAAGTCCAACGGGAAGTGGTGGGTCTGCGTAGACTATTTCGATCTGAATAAGGCGTGTCCCAAAGACAGCTTCCCATTACCTCGGATCGACCAACTGGTGGACAGCACGGCCGGACACGAATTACTCTCGTTTCTAGAAGCTTATTCCGGATACAACCAGATTGCTATGTATCCCCCAGACAGGTAGAAGACGACCTTTGTCACGGACAGAGGACTCTACTGTTACCAGGTCATGCCATTCGGCCTGAAAAATGCTGGGGTAACATACCAGAGGCTGATGAATCAGATGTTCACCAAACAGATCGGGCGCACCATAGAGGTGTACGTGGACGACATGCTGTAAAAAGTATCAAAGCCTCCGATCACTTTGCAGATCTCGAAGAAACTTTCAACATCCTCCGAGAGTATCAGATGAAGCTTAACCCTGCCAAGTGTGTGTTCGGAGTTGAGTAAGGAAAGTTCCTTGGCTTTTAAGTCAGCCAGCGAGGGATCGAGGCCAACCCAGACAAAATCAAGGCCCTCCTCGACATGAACTCGTCTCGAACTCTTAAGGAGATATAATGTCTCACGGGAAGAGTTGTCGCCCTCAGACGCTTCATATCCAGGGCCACAGATAAATGCCTTCCCTTCTTCCAGCAGCTGAAGGGTCATAAGAAGTCGGAGTGGACGCCAGAGTGCGAGCAAGCTTTTTAGCAGATGAAACAGTACTTGGGATCACCGCCTCTATTGTCCAAGCCAGAAGAAGGGGAGCCCCTATTCCTCTACCTCGCAGTCTCGACTTCAGTTGTCAATTCGGCTCTGATCAGAGAGGTCGGAAGCAAGCAGTACCCAGTGTACTACGTAAGCAAAGCCATGGTACCAACTGAAACAAGGTACCAGTCCTTGGAAAAACTGGCGCTCTGCCTCGTCGTAGCGGCCAGAAAACTGCGGCCATACTTCCAAGCCCACTCCATAGTTGTGCTAACGGACTCTCCTCTGAGGCAGGTCCTCCCGAGGCCTGAAGTGTCAGGTCGGATCACTAAGTGGGCCGTGGAGCTCGAAGAGTTCGACATGCAGTTCCGCCCTAGGGTAACAATCAAAGGTCAAGCGGTAGCCGATTTCATCACCGAGTTCACGGCTCCGAGTGAGAAGCAGATCAGTAAAGAAGTTGAGATGACACTACCTGTCCCATTGAGCGAACAGGAGGCGGTGTCGGATCCTGGATGGATCCTTTATGTTAATGGGTCTTCCAACATTAAAGGAGCAGGAGCCGGTGTTGTCCTGGTTGCACCTGATTCAACAACAATCCAATATGCAATCAGACTCGGATTCAAAGCTTCAAACAACGAGGCCGAGTACGAAGCGTTATTAGCTGGGCTCAGGCTAGCAGCGAGCCTGGGCGTCCAGACCCTGCATGTCCGTTGCGACTCACAGCTGGTGGTAAACCACATCTCCTCGGAGTATGAAGCTAAAGAGGTCAGAATGATCGCTTACCTTGAAGAAGCGAAGAAATTGATCCAAAAATTTTGGAGTTGCACCATCCGGCAAATCCCCAGAGCCGAGAACTCATGGGCCGATGCTCTAGCGAGGCTCGCCTCGGCCTCCGAGGGAAAGATTCTATATTTTGTTCCCATCGAGTTTATTGAGCATCCAAGTATCGGTCAGTCGGAGAAGGTTAACCCCTTCTAGTCCATTCCTAGTTGGATGGACCCGATCTTCAATTATTTGTCGTTCGGCTAAATCCCCGCAGACAAGTTAGAAGCAAGGCGACTCAGAGTTAGGGCAGCTTGGTATGTCGTGTTAGACGGAGTGCTGTATAAGAAGGGACATTTTCAGCCTTACCTTAGATGCCTCCGACTGGACGAAGCCGACTACGTGATTCAGAAAATTCACGAGGGAATTTGCGGGAACCATTCTGACGACCGAGCCCTCGCCCTGAAGATACTTCGCCAAGAGTATTTCTGGCCCACACTTAAGCAGGATTCAAAGGACTTTATTTGGAGGTGCAACAAGTGTCAGCGCTTCGCGGCTGTGCCGAGGTGACCGGCAGAAGAAATGACCCCTATGAGCGGGCCCTGGCCATTCGCCTAATGGGGGATCGACATCATCGGTCCTTTGCCTACAGGGAAGGGACATGTCAAGTTTATCATAGTTGCGGTCGACTATTTCACTAAGTGGGCCGAGGCCGAGCCAGTTGCCAAGATCACCGACCAGAAAGTGATCGACTTTGTGTGAAAAAATATCATCTGCCAGTTCAAAATCTCACATACCATCGTCTCTAACAACGGTCGCCAGTTCGATAATGATAAGTTCCGCGGTATGTGCAGAAGACTCGGCATTGTGAACGCCTATTCATTGCCTCGGCACCCACAATCAAACGGGTAGGTTGAAGCCTTCAATAAAATCATCAAGCATCACCTCAAGACAAAGCTCATAAAAGCAAAGGGAAGCTGGGCCGAAGAGCTCCCCCTCGTCCTCTGGGCCTACAGGACTACAGCCCAAAATTCGACGGGTGAAACCCCATTTTCGTTATCCTATGGCTCGGAGGCAATAGTGCCAGTGGAAATCGGACTCCCTACGGCTCGGGTAAGGAGCTTCGAAGAAAATCAGAACTCCGAGCAGATCGCCGCTAATCTGGACTTGCTCGAAGAACTCAGAGAGGTTTTCAAGCTCCGAACGGTAGCTTGGCACCAACAGGTAGCGCGCTTCTACAATTCAAAGGTTAAAGTCAGGCGCTTCCGACCAAGGGACTTGGTCCTCCGACGGGTCTTCTAGAACATGACTGAGCCGGGGGCAGGAGCACTCGAACCCAACTGGGAGGGACCATATCGTGTGGTCAGATATAACAAACTGGGCTCGTACCACTTGGAAGACCTCGAAGGCCACCAGCTCCCTCATCCCTGAAATGCTGAACATCTGAAGATCTACTACCCATGAGGAACTAGCCTTTTAAGGCTCATAATAAAGCGACTAGCCTTTAAGGCTCTTAATAAAGATTTCAATTCAACCTCGGATGTTTACTCGACTGTCTTGGTTAGTACGACTATGACCTAACGGTCAGACCCCGAAGGGGTCGGAGCCTAATCCCACAAAAATCGACAAGGCATCCCTTTGGGGGAAAAAGCCTAATCATAATCCGATTCTCTAGTAGAATATTCGGCTCGACATACGATAATGAAAAGCTCTCGCATGAGGAGCGACGAACCGAGTATTCCAAAAGATCGGACCCAACTAAGACTTGGGCCGAAAACAGATTAAGCAACAAGGGACTAGGCCCGTAAAAAGAAATTAGCTCGACAGTATCTCACAGCAAGTTGACAATGTAAAAAAAAATGTATTTTTCATTGAATCCCCTCGGAGGGGCAAAAGTACATTGGTTAAGATACATCAAGGGTTTCTAAAAAAATAAAATAAAAAATAATCAAAATGATAAAACGTCTTCAGGCCGAAGGAGAAGCTTGGGCGTCAGGAGCTTGGGCATTAAAGGTTTGGTCCGAGCAGACGACTTCGACCGGGGCATCTTCGGAGTCATCAGGCAGGAGAGAATCAAGATCGAGGTCTGGGTATAAACTCAGAACTGCCTCGAAACACGCATCGAAGCCACGGTTGTAAAACGTCGCTGCCTCGACGTCCCTCTCCTTGGAGGTTTTGAAGTCTTCAACTGCAGCGGCAACTGCCGCAACCGAGGAAGCCTCATCCTTGATCCGCTGAGCCTCCACAGCCTGGGCGATGGCTCGGGCCTGTTCTTCAGCCGCCTCGGCCTTGGCGCGGTTTAGAGCCTCACCAAGACGAGCGGTCTCCATGGCCAAAGAGTCCGCGTGGGCCCTGACGCGGGTCAGCTCAGCGGACACTGCATCGCCACTCTTCTTAAAGTCATCTGCCTTGTCCTGCAGATGCACCTCTCTGGCTTTTAAGTCAACGACGACTCCCTGCAGTCGCCTAACCCTAGCCCTCTCGCCCGTGAGCTGTTGGCGCAGATTAGTCTGCTCAGACCTCAAGGCAGCTGCCTCGGCCTAAAGAGCCTCCAACTCTGTCTCCTTACTCTTGTACTCCCGCACCCTCTGCCGAATCGAGAGCAGCATCGGGACGGCCTGAACAGGAAACAAAGATCAGAATCTACAGAATGTATAACTACATAAAAGAGTTTTCTCGGAGACATACCATATAGTATACGGAGGCGAAGTTGTTAAGGAAGTCGCCCTCCGACTGCTCAAGGGTCTGAGCGATATCGTCTTCCTTTGCATGCTTGGCAGCCCACGGAGCCAAGCACGCCATATGATAGCCGGGCTCGAACCTCTCCTGCCTGGGGCGAGGCCTCAGCCCCCTCGGCCCTTACCCTGCTGCCGGCTGAGTTGTAACCCTCGGCACGGGCCTCTCCCCCACCTCGGGGGGGGGAAGCGTATTGTCGACCATTTTATTGGCCTCCTCCTATTCGGAGGAGGAGAGAACAGCGATGGGGGCCTCGGGGACCGCGGCAGGCACCTCCGCTATGGGGAGAACGGTGACGGTGGGAGTTCGAGGAGCAACGGAGCTCGGCACGATTGGGGTACCGACCACAGTCGTTTCGACGAGTCCTGGTGGAGGACGTATCAATGGGCGTAAGACTGCCGGGGGAGCCGCGGCAGTGCTGGGGCGCTCCGGAGTCAGTAGTGCAAAGGGCGAGCCAACTGGCCTCGGTGTTGGGGTTGCTGAGGTCGGCGTAGAGGAAGATTCCCCCATACGAGAGGGAGCCGCCTTCTTCTAAGTGATCTTCACTCGGGGGGCTTCCTTTAGCAACTCTGCCGCGGTCGGGGCTGCTTTCCTCTTCCGAGCCCCGGACGCCTCGGCCATGACGGTGAAAAAGAAGATCATGTCAACTACTAAATAACTGAAGAAAAGTTCATCGGAGAGATCAGGGTAGCTTACTGAGGGATATAGGCGAAGGTTGGGATTTGCAGAGCCCAGACCAGTGGAGGTTGGCCGCAGTGATCAGATCAGCCAAGGAGCAAAGCATCTCTGACCGGGCTCTGGCCTTTGCAATTTGATTCTTCTGGTTCGAGTCGATGAGCGGCAACCCCTTTACGAAAGCTGCAAAATAAAAAAAGGCGTCACTCCAACAGAAAAATGTGAAAACCAAGGCAGTAACTCGGATACCAGATGAAGTCCGACCTGTTTCGTAAAGCGGGTCGGAATATGAGCCGTTGAGGCCTTAAGCTCAGCCGCTGGTACCTCCCAGTCACCTACCACCCAGAACCACTTATTCTTCCAGTCCTTGTTGGAAGACGGCAGGTGCATAACTAATCCCGACCCCTTGCTCTCCTGAGTCGCAAAGTAGTACCATAGATCATTATTATCATGCTTGATCAGGTACAAGCTCAGCAGCTCCTCTGGAGTCAGCTCGGAGTTGCCAACTTGTCTCCAGATAATGTAGACAGAGATCATCACCCTGCAGGCATTCGGAGTAAACTGTCCGAGGGCCAATTCGAGGTGAGCCGTGACCGTCCTGATGAAGGGGTGAAGAGGGAGCTGGACCCCGCATTGTAGCGCATAGAGAAAAATGGCTACTTGCCCCTCGGTAGGAGCGCCAGCAGTGTACAAAGGACCGGGAGCCCTTATATGAACGGAATCGGGGATCTGGAACTCCGAGCGAATCCACTCCATCTGAAATTTTGACATGACAGAACCTCCGAGAACTACCTTTGCGGTACGCAGACTTGCAGGCATCTCGGTAGTGGCAGTGGTCTCGGCTCGGCGGGTTGCCTTCTTACTGGGCTGCTTGGTCTTAGAAGCCAATATTTTTTTGCTTTTGAGGCGGGGGGTACAGGAGAGTGGTTTCGAAAGGGCCTTTGGAAGACCCACTCCCACTATCAGTAGTCCCTGGCTCGGAGTCATCGCCATATTCACGAACCATTTTCAAGTCGGAAGACATAGCAGAAAGAAGGGCGAAGGTCAGCGAGACTCACCGAGTGATTGTCAAAAATCGCCTTCTGCCGGAAACTTCGAGTTCGGCCGGAATCGCCTCCTCCGGTGAGCTCTTATAAATTAGAACGCAAAATGGCAAACGAAAATTCGGGACGCCTTATATAGGCAGCGAAGGATTTTCATATTGATGGCAAGCTTTGATGGCAGCAGCCGAATCGGTACCAGCCGACCTTCGAGCACACATGGCAACACCGCATAGGACGAGCATAGAACCGTCGGTACGGCTCTGACATCGGGCAGTGTGCCTCGACACGCGAAGCGACGCCACAGCAGTCGGAGCCATCATAAATACGCCACCTCAAGCCTGCGTGGTAACTTCTCATAGGCTGGAAGAAGATCTGGAATCGTAACCGTCGCTACGCGTTAACCAAAGCGACCAGCGTGCGCAATCCGAGACCGGTCATCATTGCGATAAAGGCCGAAGATTTTGTATAAGTACTCTCCGAGCCCGCAAGCAAGCTCGAAGAGTGGGGGGCTTCTGTTATGGAGAAATTCGAGCCCCTGGAAAAACGTTAATCGGACTTGAAGTCAGAGCTAAGGCGCCCGAGGCATGATCCATCTGATCAAGACTACAATATCGCAACAACAACACGAACATCTTCGAGTCAAAGCCAGCTCGAAGTTGGTCCTAATTGTCAGATCAGATAACCCGCTATCCCCCCAACTCTGAGGAGATTAAGTTAGTCGGATCGGATTCGGTATGACTAGTCGGATGGCGTCATACTCGGAGCGTTCCTCAATATGGCCTGGCAAGCAGAGCCGAGCAGACCTTCTGACGTGCGTATCCCACTCGCTAAACATGAAAACTGCCTTAACCAAATGTGGCCGATAACTTCGCTCACAGATGCACACAATCTGCCAGATACGCTGCACAATCAATATATTGCGGGCAGTATCCCCATGATCCCAAAATTCCTCTGATCGTGCCGAGATTATAGGAACCGGACCACCCCACAGGCAAGTATAAATAGCCCGCAGTGCTATGTCTACAGGTACGTGAAATTAAGCTCTCCTCTACACTCGACATAAATCCTGATTCCCTTGTCCTGACTTAAGCATCGGAGGGTCCCCCGGCTTAGCCAGGGACACCTTTGCCTCTTCTCTTAGTGCAGGCTTCAGGGACGGCACAAGAAGGATCTTGAAAGCGTTGAGGGAGAGCCGACCAGATTTTTGCATCAACAATTGTCACCACTGCTTCCTCTAGTGTGGTCCACTTGAGCCTTGGATCTGCCTATTTTTTGGGCTCATGTACTAAAATGATCTTTAAAAATGGATTAACGTCTTAGATAAAACCTATAAATCCCGGTGGGCCCTAAAGATCCCCTGTTTGGACCGATTTACGTCGATGTGGGGGCAGTGCCTAAACTACTTCCTAGATTTAAATACCGCATTAATAATGCGGTGTTATTATTTTAAAAAATAATCAAGATTTTCTCCCATAAGATTTCATAGGGACATTGCTACCAGTTCGTGCTATGGGCCCCACCTGATATATGTATTTTATCCATGCCGTCCATCTACCTTCCAGATCATTTTAGGGCATGAGCCAAAAAAAAGTTGCAGATCCAAAATTCTGATGGATGACATCATAGGAAACAACGGTGATTAAACATCTCACTACAACAAATTCGCGCTTAGCCGACTGATGGGTTTACCCTTTGCCCGCAGCCCATTTTAACGGCTGCGGGTAAAGGGCCCTTTCTATTTATTTTTTTTAAAACATAAAGCCGTCCGTCACCCCCCAAAATCTAATCCCGCACGCACCATCTCTGAAAACAAATCCCTCTCTCTCTCTCGCGCGCCCATCTCTCAAAACCCAAAAGCCTCTCCCTTTTCCTTGCCCTCTCTCGTTCTCCCACGCTCCCTCACCCTCTCTCGATCTTCCTTCTTGCAACACCTGGCAGCAGCGATAAAGGTTGAAGCTCTATAATTTTTCTCCGACCCGCTCCCTCGATTCTCTTAGAAAACCCTACTACCGATTTTCCATCTCTATCTCTCTCTCTCACTTTAAATGTTAGAGGAAAGAGCTCTCCTTTGGATTCGCAGATCTTAATGAGCTCACGTTTTCAAAGGTGGACCCGTTTGGTTATCGCGTTTGCATCGGATCTAGGGTTTCTTTTACTTTCTCGCTTCCCGTTTTATCGATTTAAGGTAAGAGCAACGCAATCTTTTCGATCTCGTCTTCCGGCATTGTAAGGTTAGGGTTTCATTGAATTGCATTACGTTTTCTAGGGTTTTTTGAGTCACATTTGTGTTCTGCAACAATTTTTAGGGGTTTCTGGAGCTGCATTTTGATATTGAGATCGTTTCATAGGATTTTTGTTTTTATTTTTAAAAAATTTTGTCTAATGTTTTTCATTTGTGCTTTGATGATGTAGATCTTTTGAATATTACTTAATTTATTTTTTAAAATTTTCTTTTAATTGAGGGATTTGAAATTTCTGGGGAGGAGATTGTTTTTTGGCGTAGTTCGTTGATTGGGAGGAAAAACAGAGAAATTGAAAAAAGAAAAAAGAAAAGAATAGAGATAATGCCTTTTTTGGTAATAGGTAACATTTGAGAAACTAATATAGAACTATAATTCTATATGGAATTGAAATCTTTAATGGGTTTGTTAGGAATTGGCGTTTCAAAGTTAGTGTATGGTTTTGTTCATGTGGAGGATATATTTATAAGATTTGTATTTATCAGCCATCATTTCCTCATACCCATGAATCGTAAATCTTTTTCGGTGTATCATATAGGTCAAAACTGACACAGGGTTGTGTCACCCCTGTGTTGGGCTATTTCAGGTCAATACGGGCCAGTACGACTGTATCAATTCGTGGGCAACACCTGTTTATATTAGTTGATGTTATCGCTGTTATTACAATCATTGTTGATAATACTGATATCTTATGTCTTTCTCTAGATAGGTGAGCCATGTTATCAAGGTTTGTGTAGGCCAAGCTTTTGGTTGGTTATCAACCTGCATGATCCATGGCAACTTGGAGCATATGATCATGTCTTTCTAGCTGTGAAGGCTAAGCTTTTAGGTGGTAGTTAGATTGATTCATTGGATAGGATTACTCGAGTGAGAAAAGAGTTCAACAACAATGGGGCCTACTCATATTATTCATGGTGACAACGAATATAATCGAGTAAAGTGCGTGTAGGCCATGTAATAAGGACTGTTTTTTAAGTAATTGCTTCCCTCACCTGCCAGCACATTCTCTTATGAAAAAAGTTAATTTATTTTATTGTATTTTAGTAGTTTCATATACATTAATACAATTCTGAGAGTATTTTTAGCATGTAGATACATTATTGTGTATCTTATGCATGTCATCAATGTCCTCATCATCATGATCATCATATCTTAGCCTTCTTTCAACAATTTGGAATCGGATTATTACATGGTTGATTGGCAGAAGTTTTATGCTTGGGGCCCCCTGACACCTTCCTTCCACTTTTACCTAGGCTCTGTAACAGGGCATAGTAGAGGCTCACATTGACAACGGTTGCATGACAACATGATCCCATGTGGTAATAACCCCTAGCCCAACCAGTACATGCTTACCCCAAAAAGGCAAGTAAAGGAGGCTCATGGAAGGGGAGTTTCCAGATATAATGCTGGGCTCCAGGCACCCACATGCACATGGAGTTTTCTCGTATCAGGTGCACATGCCAAAAGTGCAAAGGGCATAGCTAAGGTAGTTGGCTACAAAGAATAGCATGGGACCCACCAATATATGTTTACCATACACTGTCACATGTGTAACAATGCACCTTAGATTAAGTACTGCATGTTACCTAAAAAGAGGAATTTGCATTCCGGTCTCGAGCATGTCGTGCCAAACAAGTTCACCAAGCATGACCATCTTAGACATATATGAAGTGAAATTTATATATTAATTCAGAATTTCATAGTTTTATCTGTATAAGAATTTGTGTCCTTCAGGGTCCCCATGTCTGGCACATCACATCCATGTCAAACAACAAGCATGCCTAAGTAAGAGTTCAGGGAATGTTTAAAGACTCAATGCAGGAAAAAGGGAAAATAATAGGATCGTGGTCAACGATATGATTCACACTCATGAATCATACACTAGAAATAAATAATCATATGATTTGCATGCCATGTTGATGACTACTTTTGGATAACTAGTTAATGCACTGACCATTTGATTGATTTCAATAGTAAAATCATTAGATATTAATTACATTAATGTTACAACATGTTTTTTATATATTAATATTTCAATCACGTTTGGATCATAGCTTATAGTCATTAGTTACTAAGAGGTTTGGGGCATTTTTATGCAGACTGGCTCGTGGGTGCAGGTGAACCTAATGGTTACAAATCGGTGACTGCATTTTACCCAACAGAAGCTTCGAATTCTAATGGTACTTGTTGATTTTATGGTGCATCAAAATCTTTAATTGATTGACTCCTGAATTTGAGAATTACTAAATGGGCTTCTTCAGTCAGTGTTGTAATTACAGGGCTTGGTCCGGATTTTACCAGACTGGAATCTTTCAGCAAAGTCGATGCTTTTGCGAAGAGTTTGGTGGGTTTTGCTTTACAAGGGTTATTGCCTAAAAATGAGTTCAAGATCTCTATTAGATCATTGCAGTAAGCCAAATGAGTTGAACTCATTTTTAGGTATCTGCCAAACATGGCCTAATGGTTTTGTAGTCCTTCCACTGGGAATTCATTTGATTGGGCTAATCTAAATGTAGTTCAAATGCGTTTTGATTGAAAAAAAAAGGTAAGTGGCTTGGACAGAAGTTGGCAGAGACCCCCTGGTTTGGCTGCGAAACTTATAGATTCTAAAGCTGAAAACGGTAATTGCCTCTCTACAAGTTTGCTGCACTTTCTATACTCTGTGTGCTATCAGCTAGTATTTATGCATATCTGATGATAGTATAAACTATTCAACCCAAAGCATTTGGATATTTTTATAATTATTATACTCTAACTGATCAGGGTTGTATTACATCGAATATTCATTGCAAAATCCTGGTGAAAGCTGCCGGCACATATTTTCTACCATTGGCATGTCATCCAACGGTTGGTACAAAAGACTATATACCGTAACTGGGTAGGTATATGTTGCTACTTCAGAGGAATATATGCTATAGATCTTGTTGTTTGCTTCTAGACATAGGTCCCAACAACCGTCCTGATCATATATATTTTAGTTGCTTGTACCTCATATCTTAGGATGGCACTGATTTTCAGCTAAAAATCACTAATCTTCTGCAGTTTTTGGAGGAAGAGTCGGAGATATACAGATCTAAAATTGAGAAGGTAATTGACGAGAAATTTGTTGAATATTGAGCTTTCTTGCCCTTCATGCATGCAATCCCCATCAACTTGAAAAGCTCTGCATGCAACCTTGGTGGTGACATTTATAAATTTTCCCAAAACATCAAACTATCTGAAACCAACACTCATCTCTAGGGGCTATTCTGTCATGGATAATTTGAAAGGGGTTCCTTGTTATCTCCCTTATTCCATGATTTGGCCATCTGATGAAAGTGGATACTTGCAAACAGAGGTCCATATTTAGCTGCGGCAAAACAGGATGGTTCGGATCATTCGATGGGGGAGATTTCAGGGTATCTTTCAACCACTTACCCATATCAAAAATTTAATCACCAAAAGTGGGCCAGGTAGTTCAATCTATTGGGCCAAGTTAATTGTTAATCACACATTTTATGATTCCCCACATCTAATTTGCAAACCTTTTTGAAAAATGGAGGTTCCTGTCAAAAGCACCAGATGAGTCATTTTGCCTAATCAGTGAGAACTCTGGAACTTATGGATGGTCTTAGTTACCTCTTCATTACCTCCATGCCTGAAATGTTAGTTGCCTCCACTAACCAAAATCTGGCTAACATCTTAGACCTTATTTGGTTGCCACTTAAAATTGAGGTAATCTCATTTTAGTTAACAGTAATTATGCATTAGTGACCATAGTTCATATCAATTATGTGCTTATCAAGATTACTTTTAATCCAAACCAAAGCCTCTAATGGAGATTACTCCAGACTCCTCGGTCTGTTGTTCTGGATCTAATGGACATTTATGCCGAATTACTAATTGAGCCAGAAATTGGTTACAGATCTTCTACTATACTGGGAATTGATGCACTTGTGGCCAATCAAAGTTCCATCTATAGTCTGTCTGCTATATACAAAAGCTCCCTGCACCTTGGAGATACATTTCCTAGCACCTTTTGTAAGTGGATGGTAGTATTTTAGCATGAATTTTGTAAGGACTTTCAATCAATCTGATTGGAATGAAATCCCTCAAGGACCCACTCCTTTTTTCTTTAGAATGAGAGTAATAAGTGATGTTCCCAACTCCAATGAAAATACAACTACTTTCAGAAGCTTACATTTCAACCGTTGTAGTATATATAGTATGTAGTATGGATGCAAGACAGAGGATCAAACTTTCACTATTTTATGGGGTGCAGCTGACAGAGAGCACAGCCTGCAACCTTTCATGTAAAGCTGCACCTTCCAACTTGTACATGCACTTGGATTCTCTCATCTGTTCTTTGAATATTTGGTACTGCTTGTCTTCTCAATTGGGTCTTATTTTGAACTTCTACATGTAGCCGACCCCAATTAATTGGTACAAGGCATAGATGGTGATGAAGAGTTAACTTGTACTCTTGGTCAGTAATGCAATCTGTGTGTTCATACTTTACTTAGGTTTTTTCTAAGTTTTTCAGTTCATCTGTATTGCCCATTTACATTTATTGCATGTGTGGCATCCTTTTGCTTCCTACTATGAAAGTGGTTTGTTGACTGATCTGCAAGCTAATTCCAGCTGTAGTTTGCCATCATGGCAGAGATAGTAAATAGGATGGATAACAAATGCTACTGAACATGAATAATTAATCAGTATACTACTTTTCCTTCATGGCATTAGAATGATTTTGTTTCGTTAAATACTGTGTTATAAGATAATTAAGATATGGAGCAAGAAACAGTTGGAGGCCAGAAAAGATGGAAGTTTACTGCCAATTGCCACTGCTGTTACAAAACCAATGATATGTATAGTACATAATAACTAAAAGATGCAAAGGGAATATATTTGCCAATTTGTAAGTTTTGTAGTCTGCTTTTGATTTCAGTTTAGATGTGGAAAGCTCCAATTTTAACATTTTTGGTATTCCACGCATTAACTTGTTCAACCTTTACCCACACAAAATGCAAGTCAGGATTCAACCAAATGGTTACTGATATTGATCTCTCTTTTTGCAGAAGAGATGAATTACCGTGGGATGATGTTCTCAATCTAACTTCATTTTTGGGCGATCAATTGCATAACCTTCACATCTTACCACTGCCATCTTTGCATGATCTCATGTATTTAGAGGTCAAATATAAGATGATTTCAACAAGAACAATCCTCAATGACTCGAAGAAAGATTCTAATAGACCTTCAATGAATGCTTCTACAGAAGCAATTTGTGAGAATTTTAGTATACCAGTAGAATGGGATCTTTTTATTAAAATTTTGACCAACAGGAGAAAAAATGTCAAATTATTTGGCTAAATGGTAAGTGATCATCCTTATGTTAATCACAGTGAATTTATTTGTGTTTTATTCTTTCTGACGCTATTGCTAAATTAAGTTCTGTTTGACAAAATGTTGTAGCCATTAGTTAGTTGATTCTCAGAATCATGGAATATGCGACTTTGCAAGTGCCTACTTACTTTCTCCGTCAAAACTTTCTTCTTGTGAATTGGCAGGATGGACCTCCACCATTTTCTTTGAAAGCATTCCTCAACAGCAAAATGATGATGGTGTTTGAACTTACTGCCAACAGGAAATTCCAGGTTGTTCCATTCTCCCGGTCTCCTTGGGATTTATGTTGGCATTATCCATAAATTTTGTTAGCTAGAACTTTATTTTACCAAATAGTTTCATTTTTATAGATATTTCTTCATCTAAGATTCTTATTACTAGGAAATTTGTACTAATCTAAAATCATACTTTTAGTACTATTTATAGATTATTGTTGCATCAAGACCTCCCATTTGAAATGCATTATTGTTTTATGATGAGCCTCTTGGTTAGGAGACTTGATGCGATCTTCCAATGCAAATGTCCAATTTGACCCAAACCCAGGTTGGGTAAGTCAGGTTCAGTTTTATGAGATCTACTTTGGTTCATGAAGTATGGATTCTTTGCAAAATGTTTCGTTGTTTTTGTAGAACACTTTCTGACAAATGATTCTTTTTGTATGCAATGCGTGGACCAAATAAAATCTTCTTTTAAATTGAATGTGAATTTAAGAAGGTTACAAAACATCTCATACTATAAAATTATGAGTTTGACCGTTGACGCATGACTTTTTTTTCTTTTTAAATAGTTGCCCAAGTAGTTGAGTTGGGTTCCTACTGAGTTGGCCTATTTTAGTGGATGGTTCCAGTCGATAACTGGCTTGACTGTCTGGTTCTTACAGGTTTTAAAAGAATGATCACTGAATATCTTAAAGTTATTTCATATTGGAATGTGGTATAGTTTTCTCTGGTTAGGGAATCAATTTGAACTATCCGACTTGGATTTAGCTTTGTTTTAGCACAATGGATGTGTTGTTGACCAAACTAATTCTTGTTTTTGATTGGACCAGAGTTTTTTCAAAGTTCAACTACCTTTTGGTTTGTATGTATTGTAGCTTCAAAGTTCACAGCTGAAAGTTATGATTGGTTCTTCTTCAATTCGTTAATGAAAACATGAGGGGACCCCAAATGGAATAAGCCAATCTGGAAACCACACCTCTGGCTCAAACTTCCCTCCCGCAACAACCAATTCAACCAGCAGCTAACAAAGAGCTAACAAAGAAAAATGACATCTGTTTCTTAGCCTGGAAACTATGACTTCTTATATACAGAAGTCATTAGTCTAATTTAGTTTACTTTTTCTCTGCTATTCACATCAAATATGAAGAGATGCTTCATTTTCATTTACTTCACCGAACTTCATATTCAGACATAATGAATGCTCTCAATTGGACACTTACAACTAACACTGTTTAACCACTGTCAACTGAACTTCATAACGAATCTCCTGCAGGGTGCTTCAAATCGACAGAATGCCAAGATTAGTGTCCTCCATGCAGCCCTGTCTTTTGAAGCCCCCAAATTATTCAAATCTTGTGATGTACAGAACGACATAAACCCATTGTAATCTCCCTTTGTGCAGGTTCTAGACCATTTAAATTGACTTTTGTTGGCTGGCTTTAATTATTATCTTTTGAATCATAAACTAATGTCTATCAGTTGTGTGGCCCATTGTCTAATAATCTTCAGCAAATGAATTAGCTGTAATCATCTGCAGTACATGAGCCCACTGGATGAACATGTACTCAATGTACAGTGGGAGACTACAACTTCGGGTAGTTTGATGAACTAATAAACTTGCATCCTCTTAATTATCAGTTTATCACTGCAGATTTCAACATCAAAAGCATTCCAATTCAGTCTTTCTTCATTTGAAACTCTTACCTGCAGAAAATGAGAGATGGGTCTTGATTACATTTGCATTTCATGGGCTTTTTAGGAATGAAGGCATTCTACATCGCAGATTTCTTTGTAGCAAATGTTGGTGACTGAATTTTGTTCTTCTTTTAACTATCATCTCTTTACAAAATATAGATTCTATCTTACTGGTTGCTTGAAATGCTTTTCAGTCGTGGGTTCCACTTGAGTATCATGCTATCGACAGCTTACCATGTTATGTTGAATGAGCAACAGCTTACCATGTTCTTGGTCTTTGCTTTAGGATAACCCTCAATGTTGGCTTTCCATTAAACCATCATCAAGATTCAGGCACCATTCTCAAAAGTTCTACTTTGATAACATTCTCATTGCCTTCATTATCTTGATTGTTGATTGCCAGATTGAGCTTGCAAAAATGTTGTTGGCGGAGGGACAAAATCATCTGTTTGTACATTGGCCTGAACAAGGTGTTGATGATGAAGAAAAGAAAAGTTTCTTTGATCAAGTTCATTTTCATGGCACTTTTTTAAAAAAAAAATTATTATTTTGGTTCTTACGAGTACAAGAACCTTGTATTCCATGCATTCTCAGTATATTTTTACAACTCAGCTGCTGTATCCTGGAAATATTAAATGGTCTCTGTTGATTTCCAAGTCCAAGCAGCAAAAGTAAAACATCGGTTTCAACTTTTAACCTTCCATTTTCCTCACTCAAACATTTATTTTTCTTATTATTATGATTATTTTGAAATTTATCTTTGGAAGCCTTGCTGACCACAAATTTCTGGTAGAACAAACTGATTTTGATGGGTTTTTGGAAACCTACATTGCTTTGTACCTGTCAGCAAGATTGTTAATACTCTTCACATATCCGCTTATTGATGTTAAGTAGCTCTTTTCTATAGGTAACTCGACTTAATTCAAGCTATCTAGATGGTTTGGCATCATATATTCAAAATGCTAGGAATCTATTAGCAGATTCAAAAGCAGGGAAAAATCCATTTAATGGCTTTACTCCTCCAGTTAGTGAATCCATTAAATTTGTTTTGCAATTTGTGTTTCTTGTACATTTCTGCCAGAAATTTGTCTTCAATTTCACTTCTTCTTCTTTTTTTTTCTTAATGAAAAAGATTTACTCTATGCTACGGTCGTATTGAGGGTACTCACCTTTAGCTACAGATTCTATCCGTAGCTTTTGACCACTTTTCTGGTCGTGTAGCAAAAGCTAACGATTTAGCAGCGTCCAGCACAACTGTCAGTAAAGGTCCTGGCCGTCGGTAAAGCCTTTACCGACTGAGGCTTTACCGGCTGTTAGCTAACCGCAAGCAAAGGATTTACCAGCGGTTTTCTTTATCTTTACCGGCGGTTTTGACCGCCGGTAAGGCCAGTTTTCTTGTAGTGTCTATTATTAAAAACTTCCTGGGGCGCACCGTAATGACCATCATAATTTTTTATTTTCCATCTAACCTGTCAGGTAGGTCACACAAACATCGATGAAGGGAAAACGTTATATCAACTTCATCCAAAACTTTCTTATGATATGGTACATTTGAGATTTGGATCTACCTCATTTTTTGGCTCATGCGATAAGATGATCCGTAAAAATAGACGGGTGGCGTGAATAAAATGCATACAGTGGGGCCTACTACAATGTATCAATCCACGTTGAGGCTACCGTCGAGTTGAAGGCTTTCTGGATTAGGTGCCCCTCGGCCTCACCCAACTAGGTCCACCTCGGACTGTGGGGCCCACCTTGATATATTTATTGTATATCTACACTTTCCATCCCATTTTCCAGTTGATGTTAAGGCATGATCCCAAAAGATGAAGCAGATCCAAACTTCAGATGGACTACACCACTGGAAACAATGTTGATTAAATGCCCACCATTAAAAGATTCTTAAGGCCACCATGATGCCCATGGTAATGTTAATTTGTCATCCAACCCGCTGACAAGGACACGTACCTAGATAGAGCCAAAAAAACAAATATCAGCTTGATCCAAAACATTTGTAACCCATAAAAAGTTTGTAATGGTGGACATTCAATTACCACTGTTTCTTGCGGTGTGGTCCTTATGAGATTTGGATCTACCTCAAATTTTAGTCCATGCCTTAACATTAGTAATCACATGGATTAAATATGTACATCATTGGGTTTCATAAATTACCTACTAATAGAGCTTGGCATTGAGCCGTGCCGGACTGAGTTAGGGCTGACCCAACTAAATTCGGTTTTGAAATAGACATTACCTAACTCAATCTAAGGTCGTGTTTGTTAACGCTGAATTTTTGCACTTAACGTGGAATGAGAAAAAAATTTCGTGTTTAGTGGTGTTTGTTAATGTGTTCTTAATGCGGAAGACGAAAAGCGCTAAGTGGTTTTTCACTAAACAAAAAATTTTCTCTTCCAAAAGTATCCCTTTTCAAGTTACTACAGAAATTTCTTCTTTTAAATTGTTTGTGCAGTACAAAATCAACCTTTAACCTGTGAAACTTCTTTATGCCCCACCATGATTAATGTGTTTGATCCACGTCGTCCATCAAATTTTTCAGATAATTTAAGGTGTGATCCAATAAAAGAAGTAGGTCTAATGATTAATTGGACTATAAGGTAGGGATTGAATGTCCACCATTAAAAACTTCTTGAGAGTTGGAGAAGTTTCAGATCAAGCTGATATTTTTGTTTTCACTTCATCCACATCTACATAACCTAATGAATAAGCGGTTGACATGCTTCATCTTTCATATTATATATTAAAATAATACAAGAAAAATAATAAACGGCTTAAATAAAATACTTACATCATGGTGGGCCCTACAGATCTCTGCCTGGACCGTCTGGTTGGGGGTAGGACGCGTTCCGCGTTCGAAGCGGAGAGTCTGCGATGAATTGGGATTTGGGAAGCATATTGGCTAGTGTATTGACGTCAGCAAGTTGTGGGTCCCATCATGACTTATTTGTTATATCCAAACCGTCCATCCATTTTTCGAGGTCGTCGTAAGGCTTGAGCCGAAAAATAAGACAAATCTAAAGAAAAACTAGACCACACTGCAAAAAGAAGAAGGGGATTGAACGTCCACCATTGAAACCTTTTTGGGGTCACAGAAGTTTCAGATCAATATGAAATTTATTTTTTCTCTTCATACAGATATTTTTGACCTTATGAATAGATTAGATGGAAAATAAACATTATGGTGGGACCTGTGAATTTTTTTAACGGTGAAAATCATTATCCCACTGCTATTTTTGGTGTGGTCCATTTGAGCGTTGGATTTGCCTCATTTTTGTATTCCTGCCTGAAAATAATTTGAGAAAAAGGATTGTCGGTTTGGATGTACAGATACATCACGGTGGGCCCACCCACAGAACTACCCGTTCGGAGCTAGGGACGGGAGGGGCAGTATGCAATCCGCGTCCTCATACAAGACGGGAACGGATTGGCTACTCTCACTGCCACCGGCCATTGGCTGGGGTCAGTGCTCCGTGGGCCCTACCATGATGTATATGTTTCATCCATGCCATCCATCTATTTTTTCAGATCATTTCATGGTATGGGATAAAAAATTAGGTATATCAAAATCTCATTTGGGCCACATTACAAGAAACGATGTTGAATGAGCTTAGACCATTAAAAACCTTTTAGGGGCCATAAAAGTTTTGGATCAAGTTGATCTTTGTTTTTTTTTCCCTTCATCTGGGCCTGTATGACCTAATAAAAAGATCGGATGTCAAATAAACAATACAATGGGCCTTAGGAGGATTTTAATGATGCATATGCAATCATTATTGTTTTCCTATGGTGTGGTCCACTTGAGATTTATATCCCTCTAATTTTTGGGCTGAAGCACTAGAATGATCTGTAAAAATGGATGAACAGAATGGATGAAACGCATACAGCATGGTGGTGATAACAGAGCACCGACCACGGTGGCGGGGGAGTAGCCAATCCGTTTCCGTCTTGGACGGATCTCCTGCAAAAGCCTTTTGTGGGCAGTTCCTGCACTAGGAACGCCAATGGGGCCATTAGGATGTTTGTGAGACATTCTCACCATCCATCCATTTTGTGAATTCATTTTAGGACATGAGTCCAATGATGAGCCGTATCCAATACTCAGGTGGTCTGAAAATGTGATAACTAAATGTCAATAGTTGAAATATTCATGGGGCCACTGAAGTTTTAAATCATGCTAATATTTGTATTTTCAGTTCATTCTAGTAGGAATGACGTTATGAATGGTATGGATGGCATGTAAACATCATTGTCGAATTAGGGAGGTTTCAATGGCAGTAATTTTCCTAAATACATTTTCCTTTAATATAGCCCACTTGAGTTACCTTTTCCTTTAAGCCAGCATTTTCCTTATTGACTTTTACGTGGTGGGGTCCACTAAAGCTTTGGATCTGCCTCGTTCTCCAAGTTGTGCATTAAAATAATATCTCCAAATGAATGGACGTTGTGCATACAACACATACATCATAGTGGGGTCCACAGAACTTGGTGACGCCACTTTAGTATGAGTCTCTCAGTATCTAATCCGTGCCCATCTACACCAGCTATATATCTGGATACGGAAACGGATTGGCTACTCCCCTGCTACCATCCCGGTTGGTGGTGGTCGGTGCTATGTGCCCCCCATGATGCATGTCCATTCCATTCATATATTTTTACGTATCTCATTTTATGTCTTTATCTCAAAAATAAGAGGGATATAAATCTCAAGTGGACCACACCACAGGAAAATAATAGTGATTGGATATCCACCATTAAAATCCTCCTAGGGCCACTGTACTATTTATTTGACATCCAATATGTTAATTAGGTCATACATTTCAAAGATGAAGTAAAAAAAACAAAAATCAGCTTGATCCAAAACTTTTATGGCCCCCAAAAGGTTTTTAATGGGCAAAGCTCATTCAACACTGTTTCCTGTAATGTGGTCCACTTGAGATTGGGATATACCTCATTTTTTGTCTCATACTATAAAATGATCTGAAAAATACATGGACAGCATGGATGAAACACATACATAATGGTGGGGCCCATAGAGTACTTACCATCAGCCATTAACATGGATGAAACACATACATCATGGTGGGGCCCATAGAGCACTGACCATCAGCCATTGGCAGGTGGCAGTGGGACTAGCCAATCGCCGGGCGCAAATTGAATGGACGCGGATTTCCTGTGAAAGTTGTTCACAGGAAGTTCCTGCACAAGGATGCTAGGTGGGGCCCACCACTATGTTTTTAGGAAATATACTCTGTTCATTTGTTTTGCAAGCTAATTTTAATACAAGCGACAAAAAATGAGATGGATCCAAGACTCAAGTGGGTACACGAGAGGAAACAGTAGTTATATTATGTTGATGCTCATTGAGCTCTAAGTTGTACGAACAATTTAAAGGAGATCAAAGTTGGCGAAAAATCTACACCAGGCGTAAAACATTTCCAAATAGGAGATAGGGGCAAATGTGTCAAATTAACATATTTCAGACATTTTAAATGTTTGTTAACAAATAAATTGTTTCAAATTTAATTAGTACTTGATTTTCAGACTTCAGCCATAATTATCAAACAAGTTTTTTGAGTTCAGATTTCAGATTTAGGCTTCAGGTTTCAGATTCAGCTTCAGATTTCAAATTCAGGCTTTAGACTTCAGATTTAACAAATGGGGCCTAACTCAATACCAAGTTTATCATACCCAGCCCAATCCTAATTTGTGTATGGCCTGGACTAATCTGGACTGAGTTTGAAGCGATCACTGAGTACCGAGTTGGGTCAGGTGCAGTAGGTATCCATAGGCTGAAATCACGGCTCAAAACCTAGATGCACTTCTCAGAATTGTAGCCTCTCCGTCAGCTACACAACATCTCATATCCATCTCAAATCTGAAACGTCGTGTATGAGTTTATACACACATACATGCAGAGTTGAGTTTACCGACTTGAGGCGTCCTGTGCCAGCTCTAGCTACCAGTTGTGATTCGCTAAAGGCAGTGCAGCAAATCTGCGTCCGTTTTCTTTCTGGCCTGTGTCTATCGAAACCATCTGGTTGTCGGTATTCTATGGAGCCCATCATGTTGTATGTATTTAATCTATGCCGTTCATCCATTTCTCCCGCTTTAGGCCATGAGCCCACAAAAGGGGGATATACAAATCTAAGGTAGAATACACCCCAAGAAACAGTGGTGATTGAATGACCATTGTTAAAAGCTTTTTGTGGGCTACAAAGGATTTGTATCAAGATGATATTTGATTTTTATTACTCATTAAGGTCCGCTTGTCCCTATCAACAGGTTGGATTAAACATTATAGGGGGCCTTAAGAAGTTTTTATTGGCTAACATGGAGTCTGTGTACTGACATGGGTGCGTACTAACAAGCTAACAAAAAAAAAACCAGCACAATTTTTTCCGGGTGCAGTTCACTTAAGAGTTAGATCTGCTTTTTCCCTAGTGTCGGAATGAGCAGCCAAACAGGGTACTCTATGGCCCCACCATGATGTATGTATTTTATCCATGCCCTCCATTCATTTTTCAAGATCATCTTACAGCTTTAGCCCAAAATTGAGGCTTATGCAAATCTCAGGTGGACTACACCATAAGAAACAGTGGTGATTGAACGCCCACCATTAAAAACCATATAAAGGGCCATGAAAGTTTTGGATGAAGCTGTTATTTGTATTTTCCTTTCAACCATGTCTATATGACTTAACCAACGGATTAGATGGAAAATGATCATTATGGTGGGCATTACGGTGGGCCCAATGACTTTCTTTTTCCTTAACGGTGAGCATTCATTCACTGCTGTTTCCTTTCGTGTGGTCCAACTGAAATTTGGATCTCTCTTTTTTGATCTCAGGCCCTAAAAGACAGCATGGATAAAACACACATCTTGATGGAACCACAGAGCACACATCCGTTGCCACGTCCCTATGCAATCGGGTCAAAGAAAACTCTTGGATTTTTTTTAGTAACACCTTCTTGTATTTACATCTACACACTTTCTAATTCTTATTTACAAGTTCATTAATTAGTGCGCATTTTTGTCATTTTAAAGAAAATTATATTTTTAACTTACGGAAGCTACGGAAAAGTAAAGGAAAGTAAGTAGCTTTGACAATAAGTTGATTTACGAGATAGATACTTAATTTTAAAAGTTGCAGATGTAATTATGGTAATCCGATACTATTTTGTGAAATTTCCTTTTAGAAATATTACACGCAATTTTTATATGGAGATCGCCAGATCCTGTGGCGGAGAAGATCCAAGGACATCCGTACATCCAGTCATACTTGCTGTTTATACTATCTCGACCGTGGCTTTCGAACCTGAGGTTATATCACAATAATCCAAGCGGTTTATATGTTGGGGCCCACCATGGATGTGATAGTCACTATGGTGTCGGAATATTTCAAACTTTCATCATTTAAATCTTTGCTTTTTAATATATGCCGTCCGTCTACTTTAATCGTTGTTTTGTGGGTCATTAGTAGAATATTCCAATATCGAAGATTTTATTGGCAATCGGTCCACTAATGAGCCGTAGAATCTTCCAATATGGAAGATTGCATACATTCCTGCATTAAAATACTGATAGATGCTCTGTGGGCCCCACCATGATGCGTGTATTTTATCAACTCTGTTCATTCATTTTTTTCATCTCATTTTACCACATGAGACAAAAGTAGAGGCAAAACTAAATCTCAGCGGACCACACCACAGGAAAATGTGGTGGTTGAATTCCCATCATTAAAATTTCTTGGGTCCCACGAAAGTTTTGGATCAATCTGATTTTAGTGTAATCCCTTCATCCAGGTTCTTTTAATCCAATCAACAGGTTGGATTGAAAATAAACATTACAGTGGGCCCTAAGGAAGTTTTCAATAGTTGGAGTTCAATCACCACTTTTTCCTATTGTGTGGTCCTCTTGAATATTGGATCTACGTAATTTTTCGTAGCATGTCTTAAAATGAGCTCGCAAAACCGATGGACGGAGTAGATTTCTCTAAAACATCACGATGGGCCCCATCTAGCTTCCCAGCGCAGTATCTTCCTGCGAAAGGCTTTCCCCAAAATCCGCGTCCGTGAGGAGCATCTTTGGCAACTTCGAGTTATATATGGCCGCTTGTGAATTGTCAAACTCTCTCTGTACGTATGAGAATGTTGCTCTCTCATAATGTCTGTTACCGGCTTTTACCTTTTTTCTTTCTGGGATTCTCTCTTCAAGGTAAGTCTCTCCATCCTCTGTAATTTCCATCGCCTTGCTTCCTTGATTCTCTCTTCAAGGCAAGTCTCTCTGTCTCTCTCTCTCTCTCTCTCTCCCCGTTGCATGCAGTTTCAATCACAAAAACCCAAGGCAGTTTTCTACAACGAAAACACTTGCTTTCTGCAGCGGGCAAACGCCCAATCTCTATTGGCCTAGCATGTTTTCTATATGATGTCCTCTCCGTCTATCATCTGCTCTCATAGATGATATATAGATGGTGCCAAAAATCATTCACATGCATGGCCTAACCATTGATTTGTGTGTGGAGCCACCATGGTGTTTTTTCCTTTTACTGAACCCTTTCATCAGACAAGTGAATTATTATTTTTTTAAAAGACTGATAGAAAACATAGGCCGGCCACACCACACCAGGTAAGCCCAAGAAGTTTTAGGCACAAATTTTCATTTTTCTGTTCGTGTGGACCATTGAACTTTATTTATTTATTTATTTATTTAAATTGGGATGATATTTTGTATGAGGTTGACATGAGGGTTCTCATGGCGAAGGACATCATGGATTTTTTTTTCACAGATATAAGATGTGGCCCCACAGAGCAAGGATGTGTTGGACACGTAGATGGCTAGTGTTCGATGTATCCAAATTTGATTGAGTCACTTGCTACTGCAAGTGCTGATAGAGATGACCTGGTCAAGTATATTCTCAGCTAAATAACTTTCAAAATTGCTTTACATGGCCTAAATCTTACAAATCAATCATATCTAGCTCTTCATATCTCAAACACTACCAAACTACGTTGTATTAGGTTCACCTAGCAATTAAGCCCTGCTGTGTAACAACACGCTGTAAAACAAGTGTTTTACACGAGGTTCCGGTCCCAAAAACATGTTTTATAAAATAAAATTGATGAACAATCTTTATGTGAAGGGAAGAAAAATAGGTGGTTTGTATAACTTGTCGAATATAAATTTTGAATTACATTCTGTCCATGTTTTGGTCAGTGTTATAGACGAGGACTGTATTCTAGTGAAACTATGCCAATGGTGCGGTGAAGGACCACCACAATTTCTTCAATGGTGCACAACTAACATAATAGTCTACACCGAAATAAATAATTCTTCTAGTTTCAGTCATTTTTTATGGCCACTGACTGACAGAAACGGATTCCCTGATTAGTGTGGTCCACTCTACAATTTCTGGCAATCAAATGGATAGTCAACATGGTCCAAAACAACGAACAATCGTACACAAATAGGAGGTTATGCTGTTCCACTATCTATTTCTGATCTTAATGTGGACCAGCTAAATAGATGGTGTGGATCAAAGTACATGAGCCATATATACAGTGGATGTGTGCATTTGCATGGATAGTCATTCTGTTTATCCCATTTTCAGGTGTACTCGGAAACTGCAATCTAAGTCAAGTCGACATACACCAAGCCTCAACAGGGTTCGGGGCAGGCCATGTCCCGAAATTCTCTGTTAATATCATCAACGAGTCACCTGAATCCAAGGTGTTCCATGACGTCCACGTGGCATGTGGGGACTTTGCATCGACGACTCTCATCAATCCTAAAATATTCAGGCGACTCAAGCCCGGCGATTGTTTGGTGAAAGATGGAGAGAAATTCGAGCCTAGGGAGGTTATTACCTTTGATTACACAAATCTCTTCTCTTACAAACTCGTTCCCTCTCAGTTGAAATGTTAGCCTAATATATTAGGCTTCTAAAGTTAGATATTACGTTTTAGCTATGGTAAAGGTTAAAATTCAGCCCTCCATTTTGGGAGGCCCCATTTATGGTATGTTTGGATGCCACCCATTTTGCATTTCAGATTAAAGAAATAAATAAACCAAAGTTTTGAATGATTTGATTACCTAACTTGGCCGATGGATTTGTGCATATCTAGTGGATGGCTCATGGCTGAAATGGGAAATAATTCAACAAATCTAATTTTGAGTTATGACATATGTATAGTGAGACACCAAAATTCCCTACAATAGCTATTAGATGCGAAGGGTGCTCTCTAAGGTCCACCATGTTATTTTTTATTGTTTTTTGACATCCATTGGTCCACTGACATATGAGTATCTTGCATCCAGGATGTTAATTACCTACATGGATGAAATGGTTTGGAATTGCATCAGGTCGAATTAAAACTATTGCGTAATGTTATATTTCTGAAAACACTAGTTTTTGGGCAAGCCAATTTCACATTTGGGATCAATTCTTCTTTTGAGAAAAAACAATATTAAGTGGAACTTGTATTTGGTGGACCATTCAATTCTAATCAATAGACCAGATTTCACAAGTGATGTCGGTCACCTGTATATATGCACATACAACTCGATTATCATGTATAACTATAAAGGGCACACATAAATGGACAGTGTAGTTAAAACACACAGCATTAACGCTTACTAAAAGTCTCATCTGGATGATATGAATCCTTTCATCTGTTCTAAAGAAAATAATCATTAGCCATGTCTACAATGTTACTTGCCAAATATGACTCTAAAATCATTTTGACGTGCCTGCTTAAATTTGGTGGGACTCCTCATCCATGAGGGACACACAATAATGGATGGGTCAGGTGTCCACTCCATATCTTGGTGAGCCCCACAAATAATTAGGAAAGTTTGTGGGCCGGCATCCATTCTCAACTTTTTCCTATCGTGTGGCCCACCCAAGTCCTTGATCCGGCTAGATTTTGGACTTAATGCTGGAGGATGCATTGATGGAATGGATGTACGATGGAGGGCCCACAAAACTCAACCCTAAGTGTTACAGTAAAGTACTCTACCTTACAGGAACATTTTCCTCTAATATTACAACAAAATTAATTGGATTCCATCATGACCCAACCTGACTTGGTTTTAATCAAGTCTAAAATGGTTGAACTGACCCGAACCCAAGCTAACCTGGTTTTAATCAGGTCCAAGACTGTTTATCCAACCAGACTTGGTTTTAACCAGGTCTATGACAGTGAACATGACCTGAACCCAAATGGACCCAATTTCATAACCGGATATCCAAAACGGCAGGCCGAACCCAACATGATTTCCATACGGGTCCAAGAAAATCCACCCAGACCCATTCAAATCAAGTTGGATTCATGGGGTACCCGGACCGGCAGGTACCTAGTGACAGCCTGTGAACTGGATCTGATTCAAGTCCAAGAGCAAATGAGCTGGGTCTGTTCAGGTCAAGATTAAACCTACTTCGGGTCCTTGGGCAAAGCGGTCAGGTCAAATTTGAGAGCTTTTAGATATAATCCGTTTGATCAGACCTGTTTGGTTCAAGGGCCCATTGGATTAAACTAACCCATTTGAGACATCTGCCCCATCCATCCATGGGCCCTAGGTATTCAACTCTATAAATCAAAGAATAGGATCATTATTCAAGTAAAATTATATGACAATAGCTTATTTCTTGCAGCAATTAGAAATTTAGAATATGGATGCGTATGTGGGTCTTAGTGGCACATGGTCAATCTTGAGCAGCAATAGAGGCAAAGCCAACTTAATTTTTGTTTGGGAAGTTTATGATAAAATCCCATTTAATATAGAATTTACATTCGATTACCTTTCTCAAAAACATTTTGAATAAACCTTTCCCTTTAATTTAAGTAATTATCACTAAGGTTCTTTTCCTGTGATTTCTTAAGGGAAGTTGGCATCCGTCTAACCTGGTGCATTACCTAGTGTTAAGGACCTAAAAATCAGCCCAATTTGTGATTCGGGTGTACCACACGTTTGGAAACAATGTAAAGGATAACCCTCACCTTCCAAACCCTTTCACTTTGTGTGGCTAACTAGAACTATGGATGGCCTGATGTTTGAATCCCAAGCTTATATTTTGGTGTGTCATCTAATACTTGAAGTGAATTTCATAAATGTTCGGAAAAAATCGAGGATGGATGTTTCTCTCCTAACTATTCCTTTGATGTGGGATATCCAAATCACGAGTTAACCTGATTTTTATGCCTTGAGCCTAATGTGGGACTTCATATCTAATGGTCAGAGTGGATCTCTCATACACATTAAGGTAGATTTATCAAAAATCAAGGGTAGGCATCTCGACAAATTCCCTTTAAATCAATGTAATTTTTTTCTTCTTCTTAACGACTATGAGAGGGAGAACACCCATGTTGTTTTCAGAACCTTATGGTGAAATCCACTGACCATCGGGAGAGAGACATTCCCTCTTGATTTTTACAGCCCACAGTGATGATTATATGAAATCCACTTAACCATTAGTTGTCAAACCAAAATTTACACCTAGGGCTCAAACATGAAGCCCAGATGTGATTTAGGTGAACCACACCAAGGGAAATGGTTTGGAGTGTGAGGATTGCCTTGTACGCTATTTTCAATCGTGTGGTCTACTTGAATCACGGATAGGGTAATTAATTTTAATGCCTTGGGCCTAACGTGTAGTGACAAATTGTAGATTTGGATGGATCTCATATAAACATTAAGATGGGGCCCATTCGAGCTGCCAACTCGCCAACTGCTTTGCTCTCACAGCCACACCAACTTCTGCTCTACTTGATTGATAATTACTCAGATTCACAGGGATCCTTGCTCTTGCTCGGTTGGTAGACTCTCGGGAGTTTCAACGCCCGGTCAAGGGTTCGAGTATCCATAGTTGGTGAAAGCTACTTAGATTCCTAGGGTGGTTTATTGAAAGCCATTTTGAAAAAGGGTACTGAAATATAAATTACATCCAAAGTAGGTGGGTTTTTTTTTAAATTTTCATGTTCTTCTGATTTTACACTTTGCTCATCAGACCATGTAAGAGGTTAGTAGTGGCGGGGGCACGTTCTCACTGCATGATGCCTCCTGCTTGTGAAGTAAAAAAGGGTATAGGGGATTGGGTATTGCCCTCTCTTGATTCAAGCTCCCTCCACTTCTGTCATTGAGGAATTTGATTGGATGATAGATGGCTATCAAAGATGAGGCTTGAGCATGTTTTCATTTGAATAACTTTCAAACTTGGCCTCATCTTTGACAGCTACGTGCTGTCTAATCAAATCCCACCATGCCAGGAGTAGAAGGAACTTGATCCAACCAGGAGCAATACCTGATCCATGTATGTGGAAAAGTGTCACCTGTCATTATTAAATATGGACCAAAATGGGATGTTGATTGCTTGCAACCCCCAACTGCTTCCTGCAGTTGGAAGTTAGGTGTGGCTCACCATGATATTTGTGAGAAATCTAACTCATCCATCTAAAAGGTCTAATGGAATAGAAAGAAAAATTAAAAATTGATCTAACACAAAATTCTCTCATGCTTAGCAAGAGAGGAATTTTTCTGTATTTATAAAGAAAATCAATTCCTTGACTTAAGGGATTACAATCCAATCTTTACAAGTATATCCATATACAATCACCAAAATAAAATCTATTTCTAAATATAGACCATTAGCTTGTCCCTTAGTTTCTGAAAGCAAGCCGTAGAGAGAGACCTTTGGTAAAATATCGGCAACTTGGTCTTCAGTGCAAATGTAACGAACATTATGCTCATTTTGAACTACTTTCTCTCGAACATAATTACAATCAATTTTAATGTGTTTTGTTTGAGCATGGAACACAGATTTGGAGGCAAGGAGAATTTGAGCTGATATTGTCATACCAGATGAGAGGAGTAGAAAGAAAAATGCGAAGATCTTGGATTAGAGATCGTAGCCATGAAATTTCTACAACAGTATGAGCCAGTTGTCTATGCTAAAATTCAGTGTCGGAATGAGACATGTTCAAATGCTTTTTGGCACTCCAAAAGATAGAATTATATCCTAGGTAAACACGATAATCACCACTAGGCTGCCGATCATGTGAACTTCCAGCATAGTCAATATCAGAATAGGCTTCAAATCTCAATTACACGGGTTTAAACTTACGGCCATAATCGAATGTCCCTTTTAACATATCGCATGATATGTTTAACCGTACTCATGAACTGTAGTAGGATGATGCATACACTGACGTAGTTTATTGACGAGATAAGATAAATCTGGTCTAGTTAAAGATAGATACTGTAAGGCACTTTCTGCACCGGGGTATTCAGATGGATCTAATAAAGAATCTGCTATGCCATCTCTTGCTAAGGCATGAGTCCAAAAATGAGATAAATCTAAAATTTGAGTAGATATCATGACAAGAAATAGTGAGGATTGAATGCATATCATTGAACATTTGTGGGCTTATAGAAGTCCTGGATAAAGGTAATATTTTATTTTTTCACTTCATCCCAATGAGAATGACTTTAGGATCGGTTTGGATGACATATAGACATCACAGCGGACTGTGGAAAGGTTTTAATAGTAAGCGTTCCTCCCCACTTTTTCCTACTTTATGGCACACTTAAGTTTTGGAGCCGGTCTGAGGCAAAATGCGGGGAGAAAATAAAGGATGTGATTTGTCTTTCACGTCTAGAAGGTTGGGATTAACATCATTATTGCACAATGATTTCATGTCTAGAAATACCATGGTATTGTAGCTATCCAATCCTATTTTTGGGATAAAATTTTTACCATGGGAAAACACCATATTAAGCAAAATCATGTTTGGTAGATCATGAAATTGTAATTAACGGATCAAATTCACAACCCATGTTGTTCACTTGTACACATATATAACCAGAATGCCGTGTGTAAAAAGGTGTATATGGATGGACGGCATGGATAAACACATACATCAATGTGGGGCCCACATGTGTAATGGATTTCAAAATCCACAGGAAATCCTGCATGTGACCAAATGCAATTAATTCCATGGCACTAAATGCAATTCCATCCCACCCAATCCCAACCTTTCTTGTCCTATCTAAATGTTGGGTGGAATTGCATGGAACCAAATGCAAATCTATCCTACTTCTATCCCACCTAATCCCATCTAATACCTTGCGCATTGCTCCAAACCTCCTAAGGGCCCGTTTGGCCAGGCAGATTGCAAGGGATTGGATGGTATTGGAAGGGATTGGAAGTTAAATCCCGGGATTAGCCGGGCATGCCAATAGACTGAGTGATCTGATCCCGGATATAGCAATCCAATGGATCTTAACACAATCCACTTACAACACCATCATTACCATTAAATCCCATCCAATCCATCCTATTCCGTTCAAATTTGCCTGGGACGTGTTTGGTTCGAGGGATTGGAAGGGATGGAAAGGTTTAATCTCGGGATTGGCAGGTGTGACAAACAGACTCAATATAGCAATCTCGGGATATAGCAATCCCATGGATCTTAAGACAATCCACTGACAACACCATCGTTACCTTGAAATCCATACCATTCAATCCCTTCAGATCCACCCCGCCAAACAGGCCCTAAGTAGCTAAAAGCTAAGTAGGACCAACCATAATGTTGGTAAGAAATCCATCCTATTATTAATCTCTTCTGACAGCTGATGTTAAAACATAAACCTGCGAATGAGTCGGATCCAAAACTCCCAAAACTCAAGTAGGCACACAACGTAAAAAGGTGGACCTTATGAACTGTTGGGATGACGTATAAACAGCACGGCAGATTCCATAAAATTTTGGATGGCAGGCCTCTCCACCTTTTTTTCATCTTGTGCCCACTTGAGTTTTGAAAGTGCCTCCTTTTTTGCTTATGTCCTAACCCGACGTTGGATTGCTCCCATGAAGTTTTAAATGGTGGGCATTCAATCAACACTTCTTCTTTTTTTTTTGTGGTGTGCTCCATCTATGATTTGGATATACTTCATTTTTGGGACCATGCACTAGAATGAGCTTTCAAAACGGATGGACAGCGTGGATGTATGTCATACACATCAAAGTAGGCCCCACAGTCAGAGATCCATCAAAGCTACGCCCCCTACGGCCGCAGGAAATTCCAACGATGGATCCCAGGTAATCTGCGTCCGGAAATGCAAGGTTTTTCTTTCCTGTGAAATGACGATCTTGCCTTGCCACGGCTTACACAGGATAAGGGTACGTGTCAATTTTTCATTGGACCACGTCTGTGACCTGATTACTGTCCAATACATAGCATCCATCCGCCCTGGAAAGCTTAGATCTCGCACCACAACGATCGTTCCCACGTGCGAGAGGGGAGGACACTCGCTCGAGTCCACTCAGCAGTCTACGTTCCATCACAGCAATCTAATCCGTTCATTCCCCATCTCTACCAAAACTCGTCTACCATCATCAATCAATAAAGTCGATGGCTCTTCTCTCACCATCCACGTGTCTCTCTTCTTCTTCTTCTTCTTCTTCTTCTTCCTATCTTTCCAACGGACTCCCCTCATCTCTTCTAATCTCAAAACCTAGAAATCGCAATTTAAAAAATTTCAGAAACTCTTCCTCCTCTTCTGCTTTCACCACAAAAGCCTCATGGCAAGAGGTTTGCATTCTTTCTTCCCTCTTTTCTCTGCCTCCCACTCGTCTCTCTCCGGACTCGAGAAGAGTCGGCGTCTCGGGCCGATTCGTTGGGTTCCTAGTCGAGTCTATTCTCTATCAAGACTCAACGATTCGAACCGACTCGTTGTCCCTAGTCGATTCTAAAGTAGGGCGAGTATGTGGTGAGTCGTCGAATCGAGTTCCCCTTACCGACTCGTGGTGCCGAAGCGGATCGAACTCGAATGAATCCGAGTCGATTTGGACAAGTGATATCGCACTCGGACAAATCGTCTACTCTCTCTCGAGACTAGTCGAGAGTCGGCGACTCGAACCAACTCGTTCGGTCCCTTGTCGAGTCTAGACTCCCTCTCAAGGCTCGCCGACTCGTTAAATTGCTAGCGGAGTCTAAACTCTTCCGAGTCCGAGTCGACTCGGATGAGCCTCTCTCTCTCTCTCTCTCTCTCAATTTCTGTCTTGTTTGTGGGATTCTTGTTAATTGCAGCTGGCTGGCGTTCTCATCTTCTCTGCGATTCCTTTCACTGCTGTGAAAGCCATTGCCAACAGCTCCATCGGAGCCGCGCTCCAGAGCCGTTTGCAGGAGACAAAAAAGGTCGCTGTACAGAACTCAGCCAAGTTCAATGCCTTGGCCGAAAAGGCCAGAGAAGAAAGGTATTTTTCTAATATCGTTGCTTCAACTGCCTGAGTTATTGTTTCTTTTCTTTTTGCTAAGAAATGGAACTGTTATTGTCGGTAGGGGGATTTCCAAATTGGAGTAATCAATAAAATCTGACTCAGTTTTTCCTTTATGTTTAGCTAAAAGGAAAAAGAAATTTTGATTCTTTTAGTTGTAGCCATTGGATCTGTGTGGGCCATCTGGCCATGTTTTTTGACATGATCATGATCGTCACAGCTGTGTTTGGATGTATGATGGAAAAGAGGAAGTAGTACACGATGGAGGAAAGAATGAATTGAAGACGAAAATATCAGATCCCGTAGGTTCAAGTCTTGACTTGATTATTCAATGTTTCAAGATAGATTTGCTGCTATTTTCTAGATATTCTAGCAAGTCCAAAAGAATGGAGATGACAAATTGTCTTTAGGATACAATGAACTCATATATCCAAATATCAATACAAAGATTTGCACCTTCAAGTATTGAACAGATCTCCAAGAGATGACATTTATATGCTTCACGGAAACTGTCTCCAAAAAACCAGTGCATGAGGCAGAGATGAGAATAGATGAAAATACAACATTTAGTAGCTTGATCTTAGAACATTCTCTTTGGCCTATAATGTTCAGGATATATAAAACCTGTAGGGACATGGTGTCCTTCCTAAAGAGACACTCTTATGCCTCTTTAGAACATCCACACACTCATTCATAGCAACTAGTCACTTTGCCATGAATGGGCATGACCCTTTTGTCAAGTAATAGTTATTTTTGTCTCTTTTGGCTAGAGATAATTATTCAACAGTATAAATTTGTTGTCACATGTGACAATGATCCTAATCATCACAAGTACCACCGTATGTAGGCATTGATTCCATGTTTATAGCTGTCTTAATCACTCTCAATTAGCATTATAGTTAAAAACCTTAGTGCCAATGGGTCAAATCTTTGGCTAGACCTTGGTTGAATCCTAATTGCACGATAGTTTGGATGAGTCTAAATCAAATGCAAAAAATATTAGGCTTTTTAAGCTCCTTGCGATGATGCGTACATGCGTAGTGTAAAGAGTGCTTAATAAACCGCCAAAAACTGCCCAAGTTGAATATGTCTGGAATTGGAGAAATTCCAATTGCTTTATCTGTATTATTCTTCATCCCAAATCAGGTTAAAATAAAGACCATACATGTGTATACAAGGAAATTTAATTAAAACCAATCCTAATTAAAGTATTTCTATACATGGCTAATGACTAATTACAGCTAATGCTATACATGGAAAATGTACAACTAATGACATCTAATATAATTTCACACAAGTAGCCATATTTTAAAAATTAGTAGATCTCTTAATAAAAAGTTTGTCAAGAGTTCAAATAAGAAGAACCATCAAAGGAATGAGACTAAGATTTATAAAGATATGACTTTCACTCTTGATGGTAATCCTACGTAAGTTTTGAAATACTACTTAGGGTCAAAGGGACAAATAAATCAAGTGACTCAAGCATACATTAGAAAATTATGGGTCTCATTCATAAAAATCTAGTGTTTGATTTTTTGTTCTGTAGGAGACTGAGTAGTAACTCTTAATAGATCTATAAATAGTCTTTGTTGGGATGAAGCAAAATTGTCTTTGATAGATCTACCTATCACTTTTGGCGAGAATGGGATCCGTTTCTAGAAAACTCATGAAATTAGGATACACACAAGGCTATAAATATGGGAACCTTTAGATCTCCAAATTATAAATAAATAGATGTATGCTATGTGTTTGATGAGTCATATAAGGTTCTTAGTTTAAAACAAATGGGTCAAAGTACCTGACAAAACTTTGATACATATGCACTAACTCAAAGGTTTAAATCCACAAGATACCTTTAAGTATGCATGTATTTATGCTCATATGCCATTTGTTCTTGCCATGAGAGGAAGGGTTTTTGCCTTGAAAAATCTAGCTTAAGATTTCTATGAGGGTGCGAAGCACCGTCCGCTTACGCTCGTGACGCAACATGGGTTGTAGGGATGCTTGGGCACTTTTTAGCACTTTATTAGATACACTTCACACTTTACACGTATGAATCGTCGTAAGGAGCCGAAAAGAGCCTAATCTTTTTCAACTTAGTTCAGACTCATCTAAGCCATGGTACAATTAGGAGTGAACAAAGGTCAAGCCAGACGTTTAACCCATCAACGCCCAATATTTTAGACAATGCTGATTGACACCAACTAAGACATAGCTATATAAGTGGTTGCCATGTGTAATGCACATGGTGGCAATTGTGATGACTAAAATATAGGTTACACGTAGCAACAACTTTATACTGTTGAGTAACTATCTCTGTCCAAAAGAGACAAAAATAACTACCACAAGACAAAAGGTCATGTCCATTCATAGCAAAATGACTAGTTGCTATGAATGGGCCTGTGGATATCCTGAAGAAGCACAAGAGTATCTCTCCAGGAAGGATATCATGTCCATATAGGTTTTATATATCCTTAGACATCATAGTCTAGAGAGACACATAATTTCTAGATCAAGCAACCAAATATTGTATTCTCATTTATGCCTCCTTACACTTGTCATTTTTTGGAAATTTTCTGTGAGGCATATCAATGCCATGTATTGTATCTTCATTCAACACTTAGAGGTGCAAATCTTTATGTTGATTTTTACATCTACAAGTTCATTGTATCCTAAAGATATACTTTACCATCTCCTTTCTTTTATGCTTGGTGGAATATTTAGAAAAAGGAAACTAATCTATCTTGAGACATTGACTATTCAAGTTAAGACTTGAACCCGCAAGATCTGATATTTTCATCTTCAACTCATTATCTCTTTTCCATCAATAATTGATATTGATTGCAAAAATAAGTGGTGACAAACTGAAATGTCCAAATTTGGATCGCTCCTGCTTGTTAAACTAAAATATTGAATTGTGTGTGTGTGTGTGTGTGTTTTTTTTTTTTTTTCTTTTTCTTTTTCTTTTTTAAGTTGGGAAATCCTTTGTATTACCATACATCACCCAAATGTGTTTATTTACTCAAAAGAATGCTGAAGTGAACTGCATTTTACTCTGCCTACTCAGATATGCATGAGAATCTGTTGAAAGATAGGGGTGCTTGAGCAATTTAAGGTGCATAACAGTATAGGGATGTGTTTTGATGCCTTCCCTTTTCAGTTCTCATTAAATCTGCGGAATGTGGATACCATTTTCAGTTCTCCCATTTTAAGGTGCTCTTTTCTTTTTTCGTTTTTTTTTTTCAAAGAGAGGGGGGGGGGGGGGGGGGGTGTGAGGCAGTGTTGACCATATCTCGCACAGGTGTTTGTATGTGCCCTGTGATGAAAAGCCGAACCATTCATCAAACTACACGTCATGGAAAACTCTGCTGAAAATTCAGGCATATTTGGACACCTGGGTGGGTCAAAATCTGATGCTCAAAAACAGCCATTTGCATCCTTCCAAGAAGTGCTGATATGGGAGAAAAATGCACTAAAACTCATTCATAGTTGCACCCAAACATGCCCTAGATAGATAAATAGATATAGAGGGAGGGGGAGAGGGAACTCTTCAAATAAAATTTGTGAAATAATAATCTCAAACATGCCCTAGATTGAGGGTTGTGTTTTATTGCTTAGAGCATGAATTTTAGCTCTTCTGAATGTTCTGCTCCAGTTTCGGAAGGTCACTGACATGTGTCCTTTCTGCTGAGCATGATCATAAATCAGTTTCAGAATAATACTTCTGCTATTTGGAGATTCAGAATTTATAATAAGTTTTTCAAGCTGTCGGAATGGATTCCCATCCTGGAAGCATGGAGATGAGGGTAATTACATTTATCAGGAATATTTTCCTTCCCATTGTTTTCCACTCATTTATCTTTTAATGTTTCTGCCTTTGTTTCAGTTTCCATAATACGCCTATTTTAATTTGTTCAGGAAGCCAACTTCTAGGAGTATTGCTTCCAATTAAAAACTACAAGCACTGTCAAGCTCCCTTGAAAATGGAAAAGAATCTTATCTATCGTCAAGGGGAGAGGAACTCAGAAAAGTCTTTTATTTATTTATATATTTTGGTGGATAATAGAAGATTTACTAAAGAAGGTAAAACGATAGTACAAGAAGGGGCTGCCACCGCACAGTCACCTAATCAACGACCACAGATGGTTCAATTGCTAAATGCCCTCCTCAATTCAGAGGACTCAAAACCCCCTAACGTAAATCAAGAACCACCAGCCCAGTTGAGTCCACACCGTGATTGGTGAGGAAATCTGCATCTGAATTGGCACCTCTTTAGGAATGGACACAAAAGAAATTGGATGGTCCCCACAAATATCTCCTGTTTCTTCTAAGAGGCCTGCAATCCTCCATGGGTGAGACCCGCTTCTGGCCCATCCTATGGTGTTGGAAGAGTCACCTTCAATGATAGCAGGTAGCAGCTCAGGACTCGTCACCAGCTTAATCACTGCTTCTGCTTTGTTTAAGTCAGCAGATGTGAGAAATGCCTCCATCTGCAACAAATGTTATGGTAGTTATCCAGATGCCTAACAAAAATGTCGGGAATGGGGAGCAAGAAATGTAGGAATTATGTGGGGAAACATGCTTCCCAGTAGTCTAGTCAAAACCCAACTTCATTCTAATCTGTTGGTTGTATGATCATTTGCCTAGTATGTACTTGGCCGAGTCATGCTCCCCTGCGCACCTACGCACGTGCGCACCTTTGCACACGTGCCATGGGTGTCGAATCCGAACGGTTCATAAGATCGGAATCCCATGAAACTCTAGGAGGTGAATTTTCACCCTGATCTAAATTCTGTTGGGCCATAGCAAAGAGAAATTCAAATCAAGGGAGGAAACTGTTTCATTTTTCATGGCCCATCAAAGTTTTAGATCAAAGTAAAGCTTGGGCCCGGGGGGTTTCACGAGGTGCTGCTTCACATGAACGGTTCAGATTTTGGATCCACATCACGTATGATGGGTTTTCAAAAAAGTTCATACGTATTACGTACGAACTGGTTCGCAGGTGAGCGTTTCCCGTACTTGGCCTTTGCTTGGTGGCTTTCAACGCCCATATTTTGAATAAATCCAACATAATTGGCGAATTGCCACAGATTGGATCAACTTTACTACATGCATGTTAGACCCCATTTCCTTCCTACATATATGAAACCGTGAGATCTGTTCTGCACCACCCATATTTTGAAGTTTATAATCAGCTGCATGTTTCTCTGGAAGACTTTTTGCAACTTATCCAAAAACCTTTGATTTTTGTGCAGCTTTTGGTATGGAGAAGGACGTCCCCGCTGGCTTGGTCCAATCCCTTATGTCTATCCCAAATATCTTAGCGGAGAACTTCCTGGCGATTATGGCTTTGATATTGCTGGTCTAAGCAAGGATCCTGTGGCTTTTGAGAAATACTTCAAGTGAGTGAATCCATCTGCTTTCTATTCATCTGGAAATGACTCGACGGCATGTTATGCTCCCGGCATTCTTCTCACGGGCAGGCATTGACCTTGAACCATGTGATTTAATATGGAGATACAACTTCATTTTCATGTTGTCTGATTTTTGCTGATACTTTCTACGATTGCATCAAGTTACATTGTACATTATGTTCAAATCCAAAATTAGGATATTTTTCAATACGCTAACATCCGTTAGTTCTCTGCAGCTTTGAAATACTGCATGCTCGATGGGCTATGCTTGCATCTCTTGGAGTTCTCATTCCAGAACTGTTAGACCAATTTGGCATCGTGCACTTTGTTGAGCCTGTATGGTGGCGAGTTGGTTATGCAAAGCTTAAGGCAAGTACCATATAGCATGAATTTATGAAATTCATAAATAGTCATACAAACCAACTAATGTCTGGAACTGCCTCTACAAATTTTAAATCAACTTGAACATTCAAGTGCATTACACTGCTTTCCACCTGCTTGTGCCATCCATGGATGCTGAGAAAGAAAACGTGCTTACCCATCTTCCTGTTGAACCCTTCTACGGGTATTATGGCTTAAATGAAGCAGGATCACTTGGCCAACATCTTTGATGTTGTCATTTGCGACTTCTTAAGTGTAGCTCTAAAACAACATAATTATTCATAGAACTTTTCCCCCAATTTCTCCTGTTTCACAAGGCATGGATGGCACTACATATATTGAATCAATACTAACACGATCCAACATGAAATGGTCAACTGATTTTTTTTATCTGGATTTTACTTTTTATACATATTTTGCCAGAGTGGTCAGGGTCATGGCTGTTAATTTTCTTTTTCATCAGGGTGATACCCTAGACTACCTGGGAATACCAGGGCTGCATATTGCTGGAAGTCAAGGAGTCATCGTCATAGCCATTTGCCAAGCTCTTCTAATGGTAATTATAGTTCTATCAAGCCTTATTTTAACCTTTTGTTGTTTTTTTTTTTTTTTGGAGAGTGAGAGAGAGAGAGAGAGAGTAGCTTCAGATTCACTAAAAATGGAAACAAAAACCAAATGTGATACTAAAGCTACCATGTTCACAGCATTTGAGATTGTCTGAATACATATTTAGAATTTATCTCTGCAAATTCATTGTAAAATGAAAGGAAATGAAGAAGAAGAAGAAGAAGAAAGGATTAGTTTCTTTTCAACCCAAAACCTCAGAATTTAGACCTCTCTGAAAAGTTATTAATTTGTATAGTCTTAATACCCTTAAAAAGCATATACTATCTGAAAAATCTAATTATTACTTCTTTTTTCATTTGAGAGCTGTGTACCTCAATAGCTTTGATCATCTAAAACCAATCTGAGCTTGTGTAATTCTTTCTAAACCGCACATCTCTGAATGCTTTATTCCAAACTTGCGAAATCAAAGAAAATGGGAAAAGTGAATTGAAAACTCTAGTGTAAGATGGCGTCTTTTGATTCAGAGTACTTCAACCATAACATTCTGATGGCCTAAAGATCATATAAAATCACAAACCTGAATTTCCTCGAACTCGAAACTTGTGAATGATTCTTTCCAAATATATGCTGTAGGTTGGCCCAGAGTATGCCAGATACTGTGGTATAGAAGCATTGGAGCCGCTGGGAATTTACTTACCAGGTGACATAAATTATCCCGGTGGTTGGCTTTTTGATCCTCTAGGCCTTTCAAAGAACCCAGTTGAGTTTGAAGACCTCAAGGTAAAAGAGATTAAAAATGGCCGTTTGGCCATGGTAGCATGGATTGGCTTCTACGTCCAAGCAGCTCTAACTGGTAAAGGCCCCATACAGAACCTTATAGAACACCTCTCCGATCCTTTCCACAACAATCTGCTCTCAGCTGTTAAGTCAATGTAAATTTTTTATTTCCACAGCTTGAAGAAATATGTTTAAATCACAACATTCTTAGCAGGAAACCATAATGTAAGATATCTATTTTTGGTTCTGGTTGATTGTAAAGTTATCAGATTTCTACAGTAGAATTTCATCACAGAGTTGCAGGTTTCATAACAAAGGGACTCCATTTTGTTCCTGTTCTGGGAACTCTGTAATGTGGATAAAATTGAAGTTTTGATACCCTAGCAGAAATTACGTTAGATAGGTTGGCACTATGAAATGGCATCAAATTAATTCAAACTGTCCAAATTTTGATAGATGGACAATAAACTGAGAATTATGCAGATGGGCATTTAATGGCCTGTTAAAGCAAATATTATCCAGTGATACGACTGCTTCAAACTGGTGTTCGCTAGCCAAAGGTTAGGATTCTACAACCAATCTGATTGTTGGATGATGATCAATCTAATCAGGACAGTTTGATTTAAGTTGTGCCAATGGCCACATGTTTAGCTTAACATAGACATCAACGCATTCTTGGGGCACAGATTCAGGGTCAGTGTAGGGCCCACTGTGCCGCATATGCTGGAAATTGAAGCATTTCCAAATCTACGGTGGACCACACCACTTGAAACAGTGGTGATTGACCAGTGACCATTAAAAACTTCGTGTGGGCTGCAAAAGTTTTGGATCAAGCTGATATTTGTAATTTCCCTTCATCCAGGCCTGTTTGACCTTATCAACAGGTGGATTGCAAATAAACATTACAGTGGGCCCAAAGAAGTTTTTTACAGTAGGCATGCAATCAACACTGCTTCTTATGGTGTGGTCCACCTGAGATTTGGATCTGCTTCAGTTTTGGGCCCACATCCTCAAATGAGCTGAAAAGACGAATGGATCTTTTTGTTGGGGTCCACCCGAATGACTGTAACCCCCTTCTTCCGTAATGAATCTCAGGTGGCATGCTTCCACCTTAAAATAATAATATTAATTTTTTAATTTTTTAAAAATGACTGTAACCCCCTGCTTCCGTAATGAATCTCAGGTGGCATGCTTCCACCTTAAAATAATAATAATTAATTTAAAAAAAAAAAAAACTGAAAAAACGAATGGACTGCATCAGTATTACAACAAATACATCAAGGTGGGCCCCATGGTCATGAGGCCCGGCTGAATCGGCGCCACATTCTTAAGTGCTTGAAGATTTATGATGGCACATCGGTACTTGGACTTTGACGGTAATACATATGATACATTGGAACAGTGTGTGTAGATGAGAGTGTTACGTGTTATATTAACAATTGGACCAATTGTCCAAATGTACATAATTTCATGCAGAGGAAATTTTCATACTCCTTGTTGATGACACAGCCTTGCCCTAATTCAGACAACCCCAACCCTAACAAAGCAAAGGTGGGCCCCACCTCTAGTTAGATCCAGAGGGTTCAATGTGAATGTTGTGCGATCACCCAATGACACAGGAGTTGGCAGCTACGAGGAATTACAGGGTACCACTCATCATCAAATGTAAAATTTGTTAATGCATAGGATACCATGCTTTGGCTTAAAGGTCAGTGTTTTGCATCCTACATCAGAACGATTTCTCAAACTGGATTGGACGGTAACTGCCCAACAAAACAGGCCGGTCCACCCATTTTTTACAGTAACCCGCACAGCCCAAACCAGTTTCTTCTGTCCAATCGCTAAGTCACCACATGTTGGAGCTGCAATGTTCGCATATCATCCAAGCCATCCATCACATTTGCTCCCTTAATTTTAGGTCTTAATCACAAAATCGGTTAATTTTAGGTCTCGATCTCAAAATTAAGTGTATTCTGCAATAGAATTTTCAAGATATGAAGTGGGATCCACCGTTTCAACCCAGTCATCATGCGTGACCCAGAATCTAAAAAACATTTAGTGGGCCACAGGCCCACAACAATCTTATAAAAGTTTTGGGCGTTGGACTTTGCTCCTTATGGTGTCCCACAATTTTATTTATTATTATTTTAATTTTTTTTATAGATATGATTTGGTATATACAATTCTTGGGATCTGCCCTGCCTATAAATAGAGCAGGTGCGGTTTGGATTCCACACAAACATCACAGGTGGGCCTATTTACTACTAATATACGGTAATTAGCGCCCGAAAGAATGTAGCCTTTCTTTTAATTTTTATTTTTAAAAAAAAAAAAAAAAAGAAATAAAAAATCTGAATTCAAATGGTAACTTGTATCTCATGAGAATTGCTAATTCCACACGCAATACGCATGTAAATATAAAAAAAACTTGGGTGAAATCTGAGCTCTTTTATAAGGTGTGAGATAATGCTAAACAACTTGCATCTCACAGCCCAAAGGTTAAACAATTTTACTGGTAGATAAGCCACAACATACAAAGCAAATTGACATTCTAAATATATGCAGAAAGAAAAAGACATTTTAAAAGAATGAATCAACACTCTTCATTCAAATAGGATTGGAATGAAAAAATTGTTGTGTGCTTATTAGAGGGAGGGTGGACCGGTATTTTAATAATTAGCCAAAATTCGATCCCAAATTTTTGGTGTGTCATCGCAAAAAAAGGTCCTTCAGTCTTTGAGGTTTCGGGACAACGAACAATGTACAGCTCACATGTACATGTACCACTTATCAGACACTCACAACCAAAAACTAGAGCTGTTTGCATTATAGAAAAATCCTACAAATTAAAGTGCCAGTGATCCGAGATGTATTCATTCCAATCATCTGAAACTGCATGCCATCTATGGAATCGGTTCCTTGGGTTGGGCATGATAAAAAGGCCCACTAATTTGAAGGCCGTGATTTTTTTAGAGCCAGCGAAGAAAAACTTCAAAAACAGCAAGTCCAAAAAAGAAAAACGATAAGAAAAGGAGATAGAGAGAACGAATATCCAAATACAAAGCCCGGAGAGAGAGAGAGAGAAAGAGGAGAAGCATTCAGAATGAGTAGGAGGTGATTTATTCCAATCATGAAATTTATGAATCGGTATTATATGTAATCATCATCATCATGCTTCCCTCATCTTATTCATACTTTACCAACAAAATTTAAAAATTTTGGAAAACAAGATTCAACACATGCATAAAAAAGAAAATGGAAGAAGAACCATCAGAAAGATAGGATATTGAATCATCTCTGACAAGTGTCTCAGATGACCGTCGTGAGTATAAACAAATCCTTTCTCATCACGTGGTTCTTCTTTCGTAAATCTCCCCAAAACACAAGGCCAGCAGGACCCAACAACAAACACAGAGAGATAGAGGAGGGAGGTAGGGAGAGAGAGGAGGAATATGGAGTGGGGAGGTGGGGGAGCTTTTAAAGGAGCTACAGACGGCATTTTAGGGTTTTCTTTTTTACGATATTACCCCTAGGGTTTGGCTTTCCCTTCCAATTCATCGGCGGCGTCTTCAAGGCTCCATGTCGCAGCGCAATTCATAGGATCGGGGACATTCTTAAGCGGGGAATCAATTTATACTCTGGCAGAATATGACACTTGATATACAGGCACTCAGAAACTGAACCGACTAAATTGCGGAACAGTCCCAATATCTGATTCGTGAGTACTTGTTTGCTGAGACAGGACCATTGTATAACTTTCATTTTTATCCGTCAAGTAAATGTCCACAAATATCCTGTGGCCAGAATCAAATTAGCGCAGTCTTTGTTACACAATGCATATAAAATAGCCAAAATTTTCTGCGAACGGGGAGATGGTCCACCCGTAGTTCGGCCCTATGTACTAATGGCCAGGATAAGTGAAAACGTAACTACTTCCACAAATTAAAAACATACATCCGTCAGGCTCGAATTAGATAACCCTGGCCGGATCTAGAACGAGGACGAATCATATTAACAGACTTCCATTTAGAAACAGAGCTGATCCTAGCTCCTCTGCATCATCAGTCATAAGAAATTGGTCCACATCACTTGCGACTTCATTCCAGTCCAACCATCTAGTGGAACCATTTGAGCAATGAGCAGTCCAGTGACACATGCTCTCCAATCCAGGCGGATGGGCCACATCAATCTTTTTTATTTTCCAAGGGTAAAACCTTTAGCCAGTAGCTAGCTGAGCCACGAGATAGCCATTGGGTGTCCAGTCCATTCGGATTCGATGAGCCCCTTTTCAGTTGTATAAAGTCCATTGGGTGTGTACTTATTCCTAACCTGCGTATCTGTGGGTTCCAAATTGGAAGATAGTGTATCAATAAATAGACATTCTGGACAAGGTCCGCCTACAGTTTGGCCCAAGAAACAAATGGCCTGGATCACTCCACTAACCATAAGGACAATTTGAAAAGGCTGGGTACCGGTTCCATGACTCTTTACCACTTTGTGCAAGTGTGGAACTTTATCCAAGAAAACGAACTGAGTTAACTCGGAATAGATCAAGCCAGGCCAGTTTTGTCTCTAATACAGCGGTTAATCCTACAAGCTGGTGGTTTTGTCCATCAATATCGAAGAGAAGAAAACTCGACCTATACACACTGCATGTTAATATAAGATTCATTGACCCAGCTCCTGCAGGCAAATCCCGTCCAATCGTACAACCATCTAAGCAGTCCAATACACCTAACAAACCCGTCAGGCAGGTGTTACCATCTTCAAAATCCATCAGATTTAATTTAACTCATGTTCATCAATACCTGTGAATTAAGATTGTCTAAAATTGCAGCAATTCATCCAGAACTTGAAGCCGTGCTTTTATAATTCTTTTTAACCAGCTAAAATGGAATGATCCAATGGCCTACCACTCTGTCAATGGCCAAGCTTTAGGTCGAGTAGCTAGCATTAATCAACGAGATAACCCACTGATTGCGGTAAAGATCCATCAACATGTGCACCAACCAGTTGGGCGGTTATGGCCCATCAGATGAATATCACACAATGACCCTACAGTTTTCAAGCATGCCATTGCTCAACTAAAGCGCTGCATATTTACAAATCAGTAGGAACCATCTAAAGTAGGCTTGTGATAGTTCTAGAGATTAATCAGGTGGTACCGTGGACCATACCTATGCTTCCACCTTAAAGGCATTGTAAGGTACATCCATCCAAACCGTCCAAGATTGAACTTTGGGGTAATGCAAAATTCCGGGTAGGCACATATGAAACATTTAAAGGAACATGTGGGGCTAGCAAATCTCATGTTTACATTACTGGTATCACAAAGAAAGGAAAAACATAATCTGATGTATAAATTCCATGGTCTTGATGTTAAATATGGTTGTAGAGAAAGACATGCAGCTCTGATTGAAGGGCTGCAATGCAGTGCTCTCTTTCTGACCCATGACAAAAAATATAAATGGAACGTTTGGAGCATGGATTTTGATGTTGGGGTGGGACACATCTGTAGGAATACCAATTTCCCGTTTGCAAGGGCGTGTGCAGGCATCAAATCACCTGCTGCTCCTTTGATAAGGAAGAGCTGAAGTGACATGAGACCAACAACGGCCAGAATAAGATGATGCCTATGTAATTAAGCAGAAGAAACTTACAACGTGAATATGAGACAAGTTTAAGAGAAGGAAAGGCTACACCTCATTTAGGACTCATATGTACACGTAGTATGCCGAAATGATTTTCTTGCTTTTTCATCACCTCATTAAAATAAGCTTTTGCTATAATCAAATGCCATCCAGGCGTGGGTCAGACAACCAGACTGCAAAAGAAAGATAACTGACAGTAAAACAAACAGCCAGAAGAACAAAGGCAAATAATCACACGTGGTTGCACAATCTCTAACGAGATAAATACAATGCTGGGTAGAGCTTCTGTTTGTCCCAACAAACAGTGCATGTGGACTGACTTCTTGGCGTCCATGTCGTGAGTCGAACTGTGGATGTATCCATAGAATCTTCATCACCGGATGATTGTGACCCGGTGATTGTGACCATCCAAGTTGGCCGTCTTCAATGTGGAGCATTCACAATCCATTGTAGTTGTCCAGTTCCAATGGATCAGCAGAATCATCCAATAGGTGAGATAGTACGGCATGGTCCATCGCATGATGTTGGCCCACAAGATCAAAGGCTAAGGTTACCAAATTGTGGGTCACACCATTTTCAGTGAATTAAAAAAAAGTATAATATTCATTTCATCTTACTAACGGATGGAGCAAAAGGACACTACCTGCACAAAGTTGTCATGGGCTGTATGCAATCTGATCCGTTGAATTCTTTTGAGTTTGCTATGGATTCCAGAAGATCTGTGAAAGTCACCATATTTTATATGCACTTGGACAAAAATGAATGTTGTGGCGTCAGGAAAGTGGTAACCAACATCCAAGATGCCAGTTTAGTCCTTTGCCGCAAATTTACAAGAATGAACTTCATACAGCTGACACCTTTGCTGAGGGTGTGGGCTTCTCTGATCTGGGAATGTGTTTGATTGCAAGAACTAAATTTTTTAAACTATCAACAGTGTAGCTAATCCTTTTCCTTTTTGGCTGAAAGTTGTCCTGCCTTTTCTTTTATGACTTCCTTTTCCAATTTCCTCTTCTCAGCCTCAGCCTGCTTAGCATTCTCCTCACGCGATTTCTTGAACATGTTGAGAAAGACTACCAAAATTGAAGTCACTGCAAAAAGAAACAAGGAAAAAAAAAAATCACTCATGACTCAGAAGGTCAACCAATGATGACAAGTGGCATCCCATTGATAAATCAAATAACAGTATTGGATTGCAGCAGCCTGGGGAGAAAAACCAGTACAACTTGTTTCTACTATGTCAGATTTGGTTTTAGTTGACCCAGTTTTGGCCAAGGATAGATTAGGCGTGTGTGCGAATGTGTTTAATGATTAAGTAGCATGACTCCCACACAGCTGATGACTTTTCCACAGAGATGGAGTTGTTGAAAGCATCTGACCTTGCTCAAAGGGACAACAAGCTGGATCTTCACCAAAATACTGAGACAGCGAATCTGCATTTCTTCCCTGCAAGACAATTATTTAAATCGAAATCCAAAGTTATCGACCTGGCAATAGCTGTCAATAATAATGGCAAAAGCAGAACTTACCACTTCACAGTACAGGGATGTGAGAGACCTAACCTCGGCCTCAGCAGTATCAAGGAAACTTTTTAAAGCCTAAATGAGGAAAACTACAAGTATTAAGCCATGAAAACCAGCAAAATAAGAAACAAACATAAAACGTCAAATATTAGAATTGACAAGCCTACACAAATACAGCATAATTTAAATAGTTCTAAAAGTATTAAGTGTCCAGTCGAATCAATGACCTTCTAAGTCAAAATTATTAACGCTACCACAACAAATTTCAGCAGGGAGGAGCCATATCATGGACCTTGACCCATTCCACAAAACGTTCATGCCTTTCAAGGGGAAAAAAGGGTAGGGTGGGAGTTCTCCCACTCCCCACACCACACAACTGAGATCTTGTTGCCTCAGATTCAGTACTAATACCAACCCTTTATCACAAGAACCAGGGAGAGGAAGTTAAAGTCCCTTGAGGTATTAGTTTCACTGGACTCATTTAAAGTTTGAAGTTATTAATGTATAAAGCCATTCAAGTGAATCAATTGGATAAATCAACTTACTCAATCAGCTTCAAATAGGCATTTAACAAGGTCGTAATTAACCCAATGAATGTTGCTCTATTAGAAGAGTATCCAAGTTCGACATCTGGGTAGTCAAGTAAGAGGCCATTACAGACCGCTATTTCACATGGGTAAGCATAAGCGTCACAATTAGACCTAAACAGAAACGGGTTCAGTGCCTTTGGAAGCATGGCATTTTCATTCCTCCATGTTGTTTCTGCACACATGGCATACATGGACTAGATGAAAACTTTGGATTTGGTATTTCCAACAGTTAATAGGCCTCAGTCCATGTTAAACGGCTACATGGTGCTAATCATGAGGGCTTATAAGAAGCTACAACAAAATGAAGAAGAAAGATTGAAGAGAGACAATGAAAGAGACAGAGAGATAACAAGAACATGAGATTACTATGGTGTATTGAAACCCTAGCCCTCTATTATTATTTATAATAGTAAAAACGTGAATGGGCCCTGTGGGCCTTATTACATGGACTTGGGCCCAATGGGCTTTATTCAACTATCAACCTTTCAACACTCCCCTCACGCTAGGGAATCCTAATGAGGCCCAACTTGAAACAAGGGATAACATAATCAAACCTAAGAAAGAAATTCCTCTCTAACACTGCGCGCCCCCCCCCCCTAAAACTCAAGGTGCTCCGAGAAGAGGAACTTGACTTTAAAGAGGCACATAAAAGACTAAAAAAGTAGCACGATTGCAGAGATGAGTAGCACTGGTTGTGACAAGAGGCGAGCAAGTAGATGAAAACTAGATGCGATACGATGACCAATAACTTCAGGTGAACAAGCATATCTGCAACTTCAATGATGTGACCTACCAAAACAATCATCTAACACAAATAAGTCTAGATCAAGTATCTAGCTCAACCGAGGCAAGGCCAACTACCCAAAACAATCACAAGTCAAGACAACTATCTGAAACAAATAAGAATGCACCAACTATCCAATATAAACAAACGAGTCTAAATCAACTATCTACCTCAGCTAAGGCTGGGTCAAGTGCCCAACACAACGATCTGGAACAAATAAGAATGGACCAACTATCCAATATTAAAAAGTCTGAGCCAATTGCTCAAAGTAAACAAGCACAGTACAATCATAAGTCTGAGCCAAGGCCAGGACAATCACTCAATCCAACCAAGCCCGAACCAATTGTTTGCTATATAAATGTGTCTAGACCAACTATCCAGTGTAAATACTAGCCATGTCACACATCTTAGAGCCTGAAAAAAAGAAGTTAAGTCGTTGAAGGAGATGCGGAGAACAGACAAGCACATGGCACATAGAAAGAGAGACAATCTAATCAAATACCTCCAACCTGGAAGTCCAACAACTCCGACCATTCAACAAAAAACAACAAATCCTTCAAAAAAATCTTAAAAAAAAAAAAAAAAACAAAACAAAAGAAGAAGAAGAAGAAGAAATAGAATAAGATTTATGGCAACATTTTCAGCCAAACAGTAGAAAAATAAGCAAAAGCTTCTACCGCATATCAAAGAGGCTTCAAATCCGATGACACAGTATGCAAAACCCAAAAAAAAATATCCAGCCGCAAGCTGCCCCTTCTCACGAATCACACGAGTCAGTAAGGAAAAGGCCTCAAGACTATTAGAAATAGAAAGAAGGATGAAAGGAAAAGGACTAATAAGTTGTTATGTAAGGAAGGAAGGGAACCACCACTTGTTGAAGAATGGAGGGTGAAAGAAAAAAAGGGTTAATAAGAAGTTGTGCAGGGAAGGAAATGAAAGAAAGAAAAGAATATTAAGGAAAGGGAGAAAGATTAGAAGAATAAAACTCAGAGTTAAAAGGAAGAAGGAAAGAAAGATGAAAAGTAAAAAAGAAAAATGAATGAAAAGAAGGGAAGCACTGAGGATTAGGAAGGGAAATATAAAAATACTCAAAAATCTGCCCTAAAAGAAAAAATCAGCAAACCCTATCCAAAGCAACACAAAAATATGCTTTAACAGGAAAAATCCAGTACACCCTAGCCAAGGCAAAACAAAAATCTGCTTCAATGAAAAAATCCAGCAAACACTAGCCAAGGCAACACAAAAATCTGCTTGAACAGAAAAAATTCAACAAACCTTAGCCAAGGCAACACAAAAATCAGCAGGTCCAAAAAAAAAAAAAAAAAAAGCATTGAAAAAGAACAAGAAAGAAAAAAGTAAACGGAAAAGAAGAAAGGAGAAAAGAAGAAGAAATTCTAGTAACACGTAAGCTCTAATACCATGTTAAACAGCTACATGGTGCTAATCTTGAGGACTCATAAGAAGCTATAATAAGAGGAAGATGAAAGAAGGAGAAGAAAGACAGAAGAGAGAAATAATATGAGAGAAAGAGAGTAGAGAAATAGCAAGTACATGAGACACTTACGGCGTATTGAAACCCTAGCCATCTACTCCTATTTATAATAATAATAATAAAATGAATGGGCCCTATGGGCCTTGTTACATGACTTCGGCCCAGTGGGCGTTATTCAACCATCAACCTTTCAGTAGTCCACAATCCACAATATTTGGACGATTCTAGCCTTGTAATTGGTGACATGCAATGAACAGTAAAAGTCAAAAGCATATCCCATTTAGTGAGAAAAAAGTCCATTTATTAGATGGATAAGATACAACAATCAAAGAAATTTTTTGTGATGGCCAATTAGTGGTCCAACCCGAAGGACGCTTGGTTTCGATCATACATGTTCCCACATGTATGGTACAAATTTTGGAGGAATGAAAATGCCGTGATTCCAAAGGTAGGGAATCTGCATTCCTAAACGAAATAGAAAATATCCAGATACCTTGGGTGTGTCAAGGCACCAAAAAATGAAATTTGGACCTAGAATTTAAATTGATTAAGGGAGATCACACGTGCCAAATCTAAGCCAAAGAAGTTGTGCAAGAAGTAGAAATTCGCAAAAATAAAAATAGACAACCATTGAATGAGATTCCAACAATTTCTAGGACACCATACAACTAGTTTAGGGAGCATCACACCCTTAAATATCAACCCATCACAGGTTGATCACCCATCTCAATAATAATATTCCAACGGTTTCTAAGACACCATACAACTAATTTAGGGAGCATCACATCCCTAAATATCAATTGTCATGCCCTGAAATTCGAGTACAGAGTGTGCACCCTCAAACCCGAGTTTCGAATCATAACTCGTACAGTGTATACTTAACTCATTCCATTATACGATTATTCAGAGGCAAAGTAGTATTCATTTTACATTCCAATTAGGTCCATTCACAATCATTCAAGCAAAATGATTTAAGCATCAACATTTGTCCATTCTCAACATTCATAAACATTCAATTAGCATAAATCAGACACCATTCATCAGTCGATACAACTTACCAATGAGTACTTGCTATATACCTAGAACAATTTAATTAAATAAAATCAATCAAATGCTTAAAATCCTGCAACTAATACCATCATTCATTATATATGAATTATATTATCCTAACAAGTAAAATTCTAACTAAATAATTAGGAATGGTTCAAATGCGGTCAATTCTTCTTCCAATAGATACGGCCACAACTAACGTGGGTCGTGCACCAGTTCAGCCACAACTTCTTGTTCATGCATCAACTCATTAGTTAATTGCTCATCTGTCTGATTTTTCTATCAATAAAAAATGTAAGCTGGTTAGGCTCAGTGAGAAAACCCAACATGGTTCATGTTTTTTGAAATTAAGATATAATAAAAACAGTATGTACAATGATATAGATGCAAATTGTGCAAAAATACATCAGATGGGATGATCATCAATTTGTTTAGGTTGAAGATCGTCAACCCGCATCCACCCGTTAGGTAGGCTTCTACCTTCTGGTAGGCTTGGGTATAGCCCGCATCTGGTAACGATCTACCAGAATCGATGTTTCTTCAAGGGATGACCCCCATATTGACAATGCAATGTGTCTGTATAATGGATTATTACATCATTTTCATAACAGCCATAGTTACTTATCTTGATCAGAACATTCATATGTGAATTTAACGTATAATTATCATAATTCATACAATTTCGTACAGATTAGCATGTGATTTACCGTAACATACATTCGTAGTAGTTAAATCAACAACATCATAACAAAACAGTCCAATCAGTACATCAATCAATCAAACCATCACAAACAATTTATTTTAATTCCAATGAACATAAGACTGTGAACGCTGAAAATCGGCGCCCACGCTGATTTAGGCGATCTTCTGAAATGTTGGTGTTGTGTTTAGGGGAATGTTTGCAGTCGCCACTAGCCACTTAATCTTAGAATCCCGCAGTCGGCTAGAGCCTACGGAATATTCAACGTTGGAGAATCCGAAGACTCTCCTACCTTAGATTGACTCCTAGTCTGTGGTCCAAAATTCTGAGTAAGGGACCTCAGTCACAAAGAGAAAAGGGTTAGGCATCCTCTTTGCCCGTACAAATGTACGGTCTCTACTTAGTGTGATAAAATAATCCCAAGGGTTGGATGATGTAGTCGAGATGGGACTAGGCACATGTGGATTTCTGATGTAGCCAGATCTGAGGTTTCGGCAAGCCACAGAGCATACGTCCAACAACGTCTCTAGAGAACGGATGTAATGATGCTTATATGAAAAGGTAAAGAAAAATGGACTAGATTACTAGAAATTTCTGATGTGAAAGGATCCGATGTACGGCAAGTCACAGAGCATACGTTCACTAGAAATCTAGAGGAGCGGAGGAGTTGAGAATAGAGTAAATGTCATGATGAATGCTTGCATAAAGTAAAAGGATCTTGGGCTTGAACTTGAATAGGCTAAGACATGGGTTACATCATGATCAACTCAAGCTAGACTTGGGATTGAGAAGGTTAGGAGGAGGCAAAGAGATGACTAAAAAAAAAAAAAATCTGATCTTGGAGCCTTGGGAGCTCCCTCTCACTCTCTTCCTTTCTCTCTCTCTCTCTCTCTCTCTCTCTCTCTCTCTCTCTCTCTCTCTCCCTCACTTGGATTTTGGAAATGGGAAGTGGGTGTCTGAAATGTGAAGAAGAGGGGGCTATTTATAACCTTCTCCAATAGCAATGTGGTTATTGTTGGGTTCGAGAGGAGGAAATGCTGACATGGCAACTTGGGATTGGTTGAGGAGAGAGGAATGTAACGTGGCGTACTCTCATTGGCTCTCGGGCTTGATAGGATAGTAAATAGAGTGAACTATAGGGGTAATTCCATATGAAAGTTAACTTTTGGCTTGGTAGAATGGTAAATAGGGTGAATTACAGAAGTAATTCCATATGAAAGTTGACTTTTGGCTTAGTAGGATGGTAAGTAGGGTGAACTATAGGGGTAATTCCATATGAAAGTTGACTTTTAACTTGGTAGGATGGTAAATAGTGTGAATGTTGGGGGTAGTTTATAAAAGAGTTAACTTTTGGCTTGAGTTATGGTTTAAGGTTTAGATTAGGGTTTAAGCTAGGGTTAGGCTCGGTTTAGGGTCTAGGCTGGGTTTAAGGTTAAGGCTAAGATTTGGATTAGGGTTATGCTGGGGTTAAGGTTTGATTCGGATTTGGTTCGGATTAGGGTTTGGTTTGGATCAGGGTTTGGTTCGGATTTGATCATGGTTCTCGGATTGTCTTAGCTTTCTCGAGATACTAGCCTGAGTAGGGTGTCTACAAAGACATAATGGGATCACTCACCTGGGTCTACTAGTGAAGAATCCACAAGATGATCAAATTTATTTGAATTCATAAATTATAGCAATTATATCCACAACATTGTTATTCATCTGGTTATATTACATGGTGGGTCCCGCCTTTGATTATCATCCTAGGTGGTCAAACCCTTAATGATCAAATAATCGTAATAATATATTCATTAAATTCAATTATCAAAATTCATTTTTTTGTAAATTCTATTCAGACAACTATCAATTGATGTCGTCAAATGGAGAAAATATATTTTAAGGTACACAGATTGTTGGACGAAATTTAACCAATTTAGATAGATCTACAACCATCATTGTCCACTCCTTGGTCAAACACCAGAGAAGACGCGGATTTACTAATTTGAACCATTCATATGCTTATTTACATCTAGATTCTAAAATTGAATGGAAAATGATTAATCAGGGTGGCCCATTGGATGATTAGATCATCTAGATTCTTGAAATCTTGGCATATTTTTCCTTTACACGTTGGATGAATAGTGTGGATCTAACCACACACACCGATGGCTCATATCGACCTTCTATGCCAAGTGATACAAACACTTGCGCATAAATTTGAGCTTTCCTTATTAAACACTTCTAGATCTGACTGTGCGGCCTATCCGATGGTCAGATTGATTTGAAAGTTAGGGCCCTTGTATATTTTGGCCCTAGGATTGTATAATCCGTACGAATCTAATCTAATTCGATCAGAAACACACGAGTCAATCTCTGCGACAAGAAACTTCGTATTGAATCTTAGCTTTCCATCGTCTTTACATCGTATCACAGATCAATGCAATGAACGTGTAGCCGATCCACACCATTCATTGCATAGATCGAGTCAAATTATATTAAATGTACAAAAAAATTAATGAAAGAAGGACAATAAACTTACCGGATCTAAGCTCTCCAAAATCCTCTCTCTCCCTTTCTCAGTTATACGTAGGCTGCCTTTTTGTTAATATCTGAGTTGTGAGTAGAACTCTTCTTACAACACCTTACATAAAAGTAATGGCTCAATTGAGAGGTTGAGAGATACGGGAAGAGTTATAGATATATAAAAGGGAGAAGAATTAGGGATAGAGATAAGATAGGAGAGAGATTATGTTTGGATAAAAGATAGAGATGAGATATGAAATCTCTCTCAAATTCTATTTTTTTTTCGCGGGCATTAGATTAACCAATCACAATTTAATCACCCATCTCAACAATGAGACTCCAACAATTTCTAGGACACCATACAACTAGTTTAGGAAGCATCACAACCCTAAATATCAACCCATCACAGGTTGATCACCCATCTCAACAATCTCCAATTAATAACTTATCAACCAAAAACTCGCCACATAATAGAATCTTATGAAGTTACTTCAACTCGAATAGCAAACATGGCTCCCAGCAGCAAACTGGGACTCAAACTCTGTCGGACAGCAATACATGAGAGAAGGCTATGGTGCCTCCCGAAGGAGCCAACCATGCTGCCTAGCCCTAAGCTTGCTAGCGGGTCAGACTAGGCCGGATGGACCGGTTGGGCTTGCTAATGGTCCCGGAAGGAGATGATGGAGGAAAGAAGAAGGGAAAAGAAAGAAAGAACGGAAGAATGGAAGAAAGAAGAAAGAAATAGAGAATAAAGGGAAGCAAGAGAGAAATAAGGAGAAGGATCTCTTAGGTGTTGAATTCTAAGAACTGCTCTGATACCATGTTACTTTACACACTGTGGAGAAGAGAAATTGGAGACTTCTGACAAAATGAGTGTTGCAGAGAATAACCTTCTCTCACACCCTAATTATCTTTTATAAAACCCTAAGCATCTTAAAAGAATGGAGCATAAAGGAGCACCAAAAGAAAATACACACTCGACCCCAATATCAATCCCTACATACATAAATGTGCCCTAAAACATACACAAGCACACACACTCTAAATGTATGCTTTCTTTTTAATAAAATGTTATATTACCATGTTATCAAAAAATATAGCAAACATCAAACAACAAAAGTGAAAGAAACTAAAGAACAATTATCCAACAACAGAAAGATATTTAAAGCCATCTAGAAAACGAACGGGAACAAAGACCACTCTAAGAAGAACCAACACACGCGCGCGCGCGCACACACACACACACATAAAGTTCCTCACCTTCCGGAAGCCTATTGATATAGCACCATCGCTTTCTGAGGCAGTGAGTTCTTGCTCAACCTTTTCAAGCCCCTTATTTACTGCTTGCATTTCTTCAGCCAATAACTTGAGTTGGATCTGTGCTTCAAAAGACAGAAAAGGGTTTTTAAAAAATAAAAATAAAAATAAAAACTTTATTATATTTAAGACGAAGACACCAATTACAGAAAAACATAGATATACCTTAGAGGCAGCTTCCAAATGAACCAGATCTTTATCAAAATCTAGCAACTCTGGCATTTTCTCACCAAGGAGCTAAACAAATGTGAGAGTAAACATTAAAATTAGAAAAATCAATTAGTTATTCTTAAGAAAAAAGGATTTTTACATAACAAATTGAAATATTTAAATAGAAGTACACAATTTGTGTTTAATACATAAATACATGTCCACACACACACACACACAAGCACACCCGGCACGGAAGTTGCTTCAACACTATACCTTGCACAAGTAATGCATTAAAGTCATTCTATTGTTTCTTGCACGAGTATCTGACAACTTAAGAAGGCTATCCAGTTTAAATCCTATAGCAGATCCTGCAAGATACAAAACAAACTAGTTATAACAACTTCTAGCTTCATGAAATCACAAACAACTTTTACTTGTGTGTATATTACATTTGTACCTCGTGCTGTGCCCTGATTCAATGCATTTCCTAAAGTAAGGATCGTCTGCATTATCTGCCGCAATTTTACAGATTCTTTCACCTAGAATGGAATGTTTGATGCATTAGATGTAGCTGACAGAAAGAACTCCATCTTCATTAGTTTGCACATGGATGCTTTGAAGGATACCTCTCTAGATGCATCATTAATTGTAATTAAGTTGGACCGCAAGTCCTTCACCTGCAGAAACGTTGAACATACATAAAATGTGATGACAAATAAAAGATTATTCCATGAAGAAATGTCCAACATGTGTTGCCATTGTGCAGAACCACATGCCTGGGTAGAAAAGGCAATTCTGAATAAGAACACCCGTAACTTGGATTCAACTCGAGGGACCTTCATCAGCTCCAGAAAAAACTGACCGGTTTATCAACCGAAACTTGGTGTTAGAAAAAATATTTGAAAAATGACATGACATGATCAAGGTGTCAGAACTTACCTGTTCAGACTTGCCAAGAATTTCCTTGTTGCCTGTGTAATTCTGAAACATGGTGAATGCCAGTAAGCACATGGTGAATGCCAGTAAGCAAATAATAGAGAAAATTCACCATGGTACATTAATTATGTGAAAATTGTTCTGTGCGTAGCGAAGATGAGTAATAGTTTAAAATATACTGAATTGCAGTATAGCATAAATGGTTGAGAAAATCAAGATGCAAAAGAGAATTTTCATTTCATAAAATGACCCCATAAAGGATAGGCCCTCCAGAACTTTACCATCAGTAATAGAATAGTATCTTCCATCAAACCTGGAACTGCACGAGAAAATAACTAGCCCCCAACCTGGACCAACCTTTACGAAATAAAGCTTCCAAAATCCCAAAAGAGTGGAAGTGCCATTGGAAAAATTGATGCAATGGTGAAACGATTGCCATTCAAGGGTTCCAATGAATGTTTCCATGCTCGACCATTGGCAGAAAGCTCACTGGTACAAAATAGTTATTTTCTAGTTTTCCAACACAATCAAGGATGGGTAAGACATACTTAAAAAATGGTAGAAGGAAATATCATAGATGTCCCTACTCAAACGTTAGTTGCAGCACTAGGGCTGTGGCTTTTCATTTTTTGAACATTTGGGCTCTATAATATGCCTAAGTTGTGACATCTAGTTCCCATGGCTGTTTTGGACACAACTCATAGGTTCAAAAGCACAAAAAAGAGGGGAAAAATTAAAAAAAAACAGAGCCTGCTGAAGAAGCAATCGAGCAAACTGCCCCACAGCTACAAGCTGCTTCTCCGATTGATTCCATGTGCATGCTAGGGGTGTCCAAGATCCATATGAGAAAATATTGGCTCCAAATCATATAGTTTAAGTGTCCAATTCACCTGAGAGTTAGCATCCTGCCAAAGCTAAAGCCGTCTCGTGAAACTAAGCTGACATAACTGTAGCAGTGCAGAGTAATTCGACAAATCAATCCTACACTCGTATCTCCATAATGGAAACTTTGATCCCTAGGATCAGCTGAAAAAAGGATGGTTCGGTCCCCTTTTTCATATCTAAAAATGAGCATAGCAGTGTTATCAAAATCCTACGATTTACAATTTACGATATACGATTTTAGTCCAATCCTAAGCAAAATGATTTGAATCTCAACCTTGAATCCCTTTTTATATGAATCCTACGATTCTATTATTTGAATTCTACGATTTATTATTCAAATTCCAATTTATGATTCAAATTATACTTCTTCTCTTCTATTTTAAACTTCACTTGGCTTTCATTTTATAATTTTAAATTGGTGGGAGCTTCAAGAATCATTTAGAAAAGGTAAATTATTTGTATTAGTTCTTTATAAGAGATTAAATAATATATATTGATGAGGATATCACATCACAAACACCCTTGCATACGTATCAGATGAGGAGGCGGGCCGCACCGATTTTCCTGTGACTAGGCGAGTACCCGTGATCGTGCTGAAGAACCCATGTGCATGTGCAAGCATCTGGAAGACCACACACCGGGAAGATGCACATGGGTTGCATTATGGAGTGATCCAAACCGTTGGATCGGATGGGCTTGGCATTGATCGTAAATCGTCCAAACTAATTATTTTAGATGTTATCAGCATTATAGGATTTAGTTTTGTTTATGTTATATTTGGACATCATTATGAGGGTTTTAGTTGATTTTAGTTAGATAAGGATTATTTTCGTCAAAATTCACAAAACAAGGCTTTAATTGTAATTTTTCAACTTTCTTAAAGCTATAATAAGAGGGTGGGCGTGTGGCCCTCTCATTAAGTTTTGTGATTAAAAAAAAAAAAAAAAAAAAAAAAACAGAGAGAGAGAGAGAGCTCTTGCTTTCTTCTTCTTCCATCTTCATGCAATTTAAAGATACCTCCATGCGATTTGGAAGGGAGATTATTACGAGGCTAATCTTCATTAACGGAGGTGCGAGGTCTCCGTCTATCTTCACACCACCATCGCTTTTCCCATCCATTAAGCTATTGTCTTCAAGTTCTTCAATTCTCACAACCTAAGCCTTCGTCTTCTCTTAAACCCCTTTCTTCCATTCCCAAAACCCTAACCTTAAATCTAAAATCTCTAACTTTCCTACTTTCCCAAATTAGCCAAATTCTAATTTTCGCCCTAGGTTGTATTAGGTTTTCTATTTTGAAATAGACTATACCCTATGCTAATTGGATGTCTCTACATCCATTAGATTCTAGTTTCGTTTTATTTAATGATCTTGTGTGATGATGTTGGTAACTTAGGCTAGGATTATGCATGATGTTCTTTTGGTTTTCATGGGATTCGTGATGATTATGGCAATGCTTGTGTTTTTTTGTTATTTGTCTTAATTTTGCTACTTGATCTCACATGTTATTCGGTTCATGCATCGATCCTGTGTCATATATTCTCTTCAACGTTAAATCATGAAGCTATTTTTGTGATTTCTTACTTCTTAACAGGTCGAAACACCAATTTGATGTATGACTTACTTGTAATGTTTTATGGATGGTTACGATCATGTTGACTTATATGTATTATGGAATGATGTTCAAAAATCAAAATATCTTATTTTGTCATTCTACAGTATCAAAGGCCACCTTTTCCACCGTGATTCTACATTCAAGAAAGGTAACAATAACGTAAAATATTAAAGGACCCTTGTATGTTTTTTTAAGGGAAATTTCATGGAAGACAAAAAATTAAGGAACAAAAATCCTTTAACACTATCATGACATGGTATTACGTGGTGCACATTGATGGCAAAAGGAAGATAGATTTGTTTTTAAAAATTTTAAATATATATATCTGATTTATTTATATTTTTCATATTTTAAAAAAAAATTTAAAGGAAAATTGTAAAAAAAAATCTTACAATTTATGATGCCATTTGCAATACGATACGATTCAACCCCTACTACGATTTGCAATACGATAATGATTTTGACAACATTGGAACATAGAACTAATACACGCAAGATTCCAAGAAACGAGGGAAACAAGAGCTGAGAAATAGATTTATAGAGTGAGAACCCAAAGGAGCTTTAAATCACCAACTCACTAGTTGCAGAAAAGAATCATGGATAATCCAGTTGCACCATGAAACAAATTGGAGAAAGTTTCCATGTCGGAAACTTGACTGAAGGAGGCACGTTTAGGCTTCAACCAAGTCAATAGAAAGTTCGTATTGTGCCAGCATGGCTTACGCAAGGTGCCCCTCCAAATCTTAGTATTGTCTCCGTGTTCCCAAGAATTTACCCAAAAAAAAAAAAAAAAAACATATTCTACTCCCATGTGCAAAAAAGAATTTAAAAATAAATAAATTAAATACATAAAAAAAGTCAACGATGAAAACAAGCAATTGCAAACAATTCCGATAGAACTAGGGCTGAAAGTCAGGCAGGTTCAACCCAACCAACCCGTGACTGACTTGACATTGGGTTGGGGCTCGAGCAAGATGTATTGGGTTTGGTCTCAGGCTTGGGCTATACAAACACCAACCCGATAAAACTTGGGTCGGGCTTAAGTTGAGGTCTCGGGTTGCTCGACCCAATCCGAACCCGATTGATATATAATTGAGTGTGGATCATCTGTGTTGAAGGCACAAGAAATTCCAGTGCCATCGGATCTCATTAGTCCACATTATTTCTGATAACTCAAGCGATTTCTCTCCCAAATAGATTGTGTGTTATACACAACACAACTTCAGAAAAAACGAAGTTCTTCACAATTAATAATTACATATATAATTAATAAAATCATAGGTACAAAAAATAAGACGTGTATTGAAACATAATAGACTTATGTAATAACAAAAATATTAGCATGTATCCACCCGACCAACCTGACCGAGCCCGCTTAGGTTGGGCTTGGGTTGAGAATTCCCAACCCGAGGTTGGGTTAGGGTTGAGGTATACGAACTTTAGGTTGGGCTAGGGTTGAGCACCAACCCGCCCGACTTTAAAACCTGGATAGAACCCTTAAAGAATGGTGGCAATACTAAAAATTTATAGGAATCATTCAAACCGTTGGCAAAAAAATATAGGTCGGAATTGAATTTAGGTACTATTGTACTAATGTGTCAAGTCAAGATTGTATGCTACAGCTGGAGATGGAAACCAAAGTATGAAGATGATGGAGTCCATAAAGGAATTCGGAACCATCATGTTGTGGGCCTTTTGATGTAGGACTGATGCAGGAACTCAAATATTGTGTGAGATCAACCAACAAAATTAAATTAATTAATAAAAAGCACAAAACTTGCTACCATCATCAAAATACCAAAATTCCAAAAGGATATCATGCATAATTCAAACCTAGGTTACCAAGCATCATCCTACAAAACCATTAAACAAGGAAAACTAAGATCTAATGGACGTAGGAACATCCAAATAGCATAGGGTAAGCCTTTTTCCAAAGGGAAAGGTCTAATACTACCTAGGGATGAAATTAGGGTTTAGAAGAATTGAGGGAAAATGAAGATTTGGGATTTCTACGTTTAGGGTTAGGGTTTGGACAAGAGAAAGTAAGGTTTTGTTGTATGAGTAATGGGAAACCAAAGGAGCAAGGGTGGGGCCGTACAGCCAACCGTATGGGTTCACACATGTGGCTGTAACATGTGTGGCCATACATGGGACCCAACACACCATGGTAATAGTAAAAGCCATGTCTCAGAGGGAAAAGTAGAGAAGTTTAAAAAATAAAAATTTAAAAACTTATTAATTAGATTGTAGAGCTTTGTATGGGATAGAAGTCATTTAAGAGTAAAAGTACACAACTTCAGGAGGGGAAAAAAGAAGAAAATATTATACCTTCAGCATATTCACTTCTTCTTTTGTGGGACAAAATTTGATGAGATTCTCAACTAGATCCATGTCCAAAACTGAGGAATCCAAGGCCAAAATTGCACTCTGGGAATGAAAAACCAGAAAGAGAAGGAGAGGAAAAAAAGGTCATACACAAACCATGTCAAAAACCAGTACGTCAAGACTCAAGGTACACAAGCCATCAAGCACTATATGATGACTTAGAATTGCTAAAATCACTGGTGGCATGAAAGGAAGAAAAAGACAAAGATGACTTCTCATGCACGGGTGGTAGTAATGGAGGTGCTAATCATGGAAACCGTGTAATAGTAATAGAAACACTGGCAGTTGCATTCATATCCAGTTACAAACTTGTCCTATAACTTGTTAAGCTCGTAGCACGAGATAAAGGAAAGATGAGCTTACAATCATTTCTGATAAAGGAATTTTTATCTTTGTAAGCATGATCTCACAATTTTTTGCTCTGTTCATGTCCACCTGAGAAAATAAAGAACAAAGTCAAGGTCTCATTGTCTCCGCAAGCAAATTTGGGATGCAAGCTAAATACATAAAAACTGAAACTTTACATCAAAACATCAACCAAAAACATGATAGATGCAATGTTGTCAAAATCCTACGATTTACAATTTGAGTTGAATCTTAAGCAAAATAATTTTAAATCTTACAATTTACAGTTTGAGTTGAATCTTAAGCAAAACAATTTGAATCCCACCTTTGAATCCCTTTTTATATGAATCTTATGATTTTATGATTTGAATCCTACGATCTACGATTCAAATCCCTACTTACGATTCAAATTATGCATGTTCTCTTTTATTTTAAGCTTCAATTGGCATGCTTTTTGAATTGGTGAGGGCTTAACAACCATTTAGAAGGAAAAAACAAAAACTTTCAAAAAAAAAAAAAATTCATTTAGAAAAGGTAAATTATTTTATTTTGTTCTCCAACATTAAATCATAAAGCTTTTTTAATCATTCCATACTTCTTAATTGGTCAAAACACCAAATTGATGTATGACTTATCTGGAATGTTTTATGGATGGTTAAGATCATGTTGACTTGTATGTATTGTGGAATGATGGTTAGAAATCAAAATATCTTTTTTCGTCGGTCTACATAATCAAATGTTGCCTTTCTAACGTGATTCTACATTCAAGAAAGTTAACAAGAACATAAATTATTAAAGGATCCTTGTATGTTTTAAGGAAAATCACTTGAAGGACTTGAAGATAAGAATCCTTTAACACTATCATGAGTCATGACACGGTATTACTGCATATTGAAGGCAAAAGGATGATTACTGAGTTTTTTTTTCTGATTTATTTATATTACTAATATTTTAATAAAGACCATTAAAGATCATAAAAAATCTTATGATTTGCGATTCAATACAATTCAACACCTATTACGATTTGCGATACAATAATGATTTTGACAACATTGGGTAAATGGACATAATTTTCAAGCACAAAAAACAGATTGATTTGTTTGCAGCAGCCAGCACCCTTTTTACTTCCTACAAGATGCAGTTGGTTCATAGAAACTGACATAAATTGAAATAGATTTTAGATTAATTCTTAAGAAAACCTTCTAAAGAAGTCCACAAAAAATGAGACAGATGAACAACTGACATAGAAACTTTTTCAACTGGATTTTTTAACAGTACTTTTTATCTGGAATTTATATAATCAAATAAAAAAACAATAGAGGATGTTCCAGTGGCAAGAAGACCTCCAGTGAGTACTCATGATAGCCTTCAGGGTCCTTTCAGGGCCTGTATCTCAGAACTCTTTACTAAAATAACCCAAGTGACTGATGTCAAGGGTCATCTGGCTAAATATTTGTGTTTCAGAGTGATTGTTCATGGGTTGCACAGAGATAAACCAAATTAGAACATCAATAAGCACTGTTAAAACATTAGTGAATTTCGATTGCCAACTTTCAACTCTTCATTTAGTCTTGAAGATGTGCACTAGTCTTTGAGGCTCCCTCCAATTCTTGGGTCTTCCAGAATAACCATGAAAATAAGAGCATGTAATTGAACCTTTAGGGAAAATGACTTTTTCTAACCTTAACCTTCCACAAAAGGAATTCAAACATTTATTTAACGTCAAACCGCATCCTGGACATCCTCAACCTAAATTATAGCATCCTGCTCATCAGCAACATGCTCTTTGCTGATGCACATGATTTTGTGAATCTGACACCTAGGTTTGGTGACCAAGCCATTGATCTGACAAGCCTCACTGTGAACGGGGGATTCCTCCAAAAAAAAAAAAAAAATGCAAACGCACGCACACACCGAGATTTTGAAGATTCCAACCCCTTGATTCCTGGACCTTTTTGTTGAATGCAAACCATTATGTACCTCTCCTTAACCATAAAAATTTTAGGCCATCAATCAATGGTTTGAGTCTACCAATCTGAAAGCTTTTTTAAACATCTCCCACCCATAGAGAGGATTATCTAATCAATGGTTTGGATAGTCAATATAAAGTCCACATGTTCAAAATCCTCATCGAACAGTATGTTTGCTGATGAGCAGGACCCTTGAACTCCTCCCAAATGAGAGCATCTTACATTCCAATCCTTCGTGTATCCAGTTTTGACAACGCCTAAATCCCAAATTAAATTCCAGACTGCTAATAGTCTCAGTCATCAACCAACAATAGATAAAACCATCTCTAAACTTTATCTCCTTTGTCTGCTCTCAAGCACCAACTTCAAGTCCTCAACAAAACATTGGAATGGTGTTCCCATGAATCCCATCAAAAAAAAAAAAATACCCAGAGCATATACCACGAAGTAATGGAATCATAAAATGTCTATCAAAATACATGACAGGTTTTCAATGGAACTGTTGCTACTAATTTATAGTAGTAAACCATAAATGCATGGGGTCAGCCTTTGTCCAATCAACACTTTAGTTTTAACTTGAATCTCATGCATCCAAATGGTATAACTCTCCACATACACATTATGCAAAGTCAGCAGAAAATAGACAGCTCAATTAACTCAAAAAATCTGAATATAGGTTCTCCTAAGGTTCTATTCAGAATGAAACTCAGTAATAATAACCAACCAAAGCAGGTGAAAATCCTAATATGCATATGGAACTTAATGTGTCCAGGATATTTTAGGATTGTGACAAAATAAAAGATGCAAATTCTTTTAAAAAATTATAATATGGCCATGAATGGCCACAGGAAAACACACAGAGAAGCATGCATGTGAATATATTTCACAGATATTTACGAGTATGACTTAATAGATCCCAAAAAAATTTACGTTATGCCATGAATGATCACAGCAACACACAGACAAGCACATACATGTGCATGTATGTATGCATGCATACATTATATAGTATATATGTACGTCAGCAGTGAGTCTTCGTCAAGGGTCAGCGGCAAAGTGTTCCGTATCCGTTATGATATGACCATGACCGTTATGCAATATGGGGGTTAAACAGGGCAGTTGGTTTTTTGGGACGCATAACGACCGTTCCCCGTGACGGTCGAAAAACGGTCTCCTTTTTCAATTTAAATGTATTTTTCTCCTATTTTTTCACTTTTCTTGTTCCAAAAACACCTCTAGATCATTCTATAGTAGATTTCAACTACTCTTACTATAGTTTTTAGGATTTAAAACGTAGATTGAGGTTATTTGAGCGAATAGAAGCTTCAAGGGCCATTTTTTCAAAAAATTGAAAAAAATGGTATATATGTCTTTTTTTCCAATTTCTAATTCTAATGCTTGATTGTGATGTGTAAACATTATAGGCATATAAACATGTTCATAAATTCACCATACAGCTTGATACAACACTCTCACCAAAGAGTGAATCACTACGTTACCATAAACATGTTCAAAACAAACAATGAATACATATTTGGAATATTTACATTATTCTGGATTTTTTATATTCTTTTTCAGAATTTTTCAGGCAAAAAAAAAAAAAAAAGAAGTCAACCATTACATGGGTCATAACGATCGATCGCCCCCATATTGGCCATTACTGTCGACACTCATATTGATAATAGTGGTGACAGTTATGGCCACAGTTACTGACACAGAAGACCTTGGTCAACAGAACCATGATCCAAAACGACATCTTCATGCCTGCCTTGTGAATATGTGGCCCAAGTGGGTTCACCTACAATCAACAAAAGGCCATTGGAAAGGCGAGGTGGTCCACCATGCATTGCACATGATCCAAGAGTAGCCATGATTGGAACGGCTATGATCGTCCAATGTACAGTCCGCAGCAGACCCCTCCTATCTGTTCATCCGGATGATCAGCTCAATTGGGCCCCACATGTAAATTCGCATCGCAATAAGGTACAAAGAATGTATTTTGGATCATTGCTTATGGTCAGTATTCTGCCTATACCATTTTGCACTTGTCATCAGCAAATTTTTCATAATATGATTGTTCGCCCATCTATGTATACGGGGCAGAATGTTGGCAATTAAAAAGCAACATCAGCAGAGAACAAGCATTATAAAAATGAGATATTGAGAACTTGAGATGAATGTGGAAGGACTAGGAACGATAGAATTAAGAATGAGGCTATCCACAACAGCTTAGTGGTAGTCCCAATAAGAGTCCAATGTTTAGCCTGCGACTCAACATTGAATGTTGATTGTCACTTACATTATGTTCGATAAACACTGAGTAGGCCATTGATTGAACAGTGTCTTCAACCTGAGAGATACTAGAAGCATCTCATATGCATCGCTGGCTCCACCTATCAGACTGTTAGGATGGGTCCTACATGTTCCTCAGAGACCTATATTGAGTGACATTCTCTTATTGGAATGCACAAAAAGAAAATGATAAAAAGATCAATGGATTAGGATGTCCCAAATTTGGTGGCATGACATAGCAGGTTTCGTATCATAGTCTACAAAAGATATTAATTGAGACAACAGGGGAAAATATGACAAGTCGCTAATTTTCAGACATTTATAATTTATGTTTACCAAACAATTTTATTTTTAAAAAAAAAAAAAAAGGTATTTATTTTTAGATATCAGGACTTTTTTTTCAGACAAATTACCAAACAGATTTTTTAGTAATTTTAAGTACAAAAATTCAGTAATTTAATATTTCAGCACTTATTTAATTTTCAGAACTTATTTTCAGTTTACCAAACACCACCTAACTCTGCTTATCATTGAAGTGCAGAAGAAACCTACCCTAAAATCAACATTGTATCACCATCTTCTGCTTGGTTCTAGGAAAAAAAAAAAACTGAAAGTCAATACAAATTTTTTAAGAATAAAAAGGGCAATGGCCCGCTGACGATGCAAGAATTTCTACATTTCAATAAGAAAGAAAAGCAACAATAACACATTTATGTCCTAGATGCTGAATTGATAAGAAAACTGTCTTCACACCAAAATCAAGATCATTCGTTCAATTGAAAATATTAAAAGCACCAACCTATTTGAATCCACTGCTAAACTAAAATAATTACAATAATAAATGAATAATGAATGCATATCAACTTATTAAGAAAACCCGAAATCTATTCCAACACCCAATTTCGCCAACATCATATGATGAGTAAATATATAAAAACATGTCCAATACCATGTGCACTATCTCTGGTTTGTTGGCGTTAGAAGCCTTTCGAATTCCACCTTTATTTGCACCGCTCCCACTAGAAGCAACAGCAGCTGAGAACAAACTTTCAAGTTCTGAAAAATCAATCTCAGGGGCCCTATCCAACAATTCCATCAATGATATGATCAGCATTTCAATACTGATAATCAAGAGCAGCAAAAAAGGAAATGATTTGAAGACATTTAATTTGAGTCAAATAGTTCAAATATGATGAAACAAGCTGGTCGCAAATAATAACAATATATTCGAGCAACATATTTCTCTTAACAGAAAAATATATTTTTGCATTGAAGGCAAACAAATGGAATGTGCACTGCATACCTTGCCTGGCTTTCTTGTTTACTTGAATCGGCCCATAGACTTCCTTGCATAGCTCGAGTAACTTTCACCCAGTGTAATGGCTTCAATGAAGCTTTCTTAGGTGCGCCAGTAGCGCCTAATGCTCCTCGACCTCTTCCAGTTGACCCCGATAGGGCCCTTCCCCTTCCAATAGATGGTGGTGGTGGTGTTGGGGCACCAGAGACCTTTGGCCCAGGGGGTGGGGGTGGGGGTGGACCCGATTGGCTATTATGCAAGGGTGGTGGTGGAGGGGGCACAACACCAGGAGGTTTTGGTGCCTGAGGTGGCGGTGGTGGAGTTGGAGCTGTCCGAGTAGGCTCCGATGGAAGCGGAGGTGGGATCGGGGGGGCTCCACGACCAGAACCTATAGGAGGTGGAGGTGGTGGTCGAGGTCCTTGATTAGAGGTAGCTGGGGGTGGTGGTGGCGGCGGTGGGCCTCTACCAACAATAGGAGGTGGAGGCGGTGGTGGAGGGCCTCTACCAGCAATAGTGGGGGGAGGCGGAGGTGGTGTTGGAGGGCCTTGACCAACAATACCAGGCGGAAATGGAGGCGGTGCTAGAGGGCCTTTACTAACAATAAAGGGGGGAGGTGGAGGCGGTGTTGGAGGTCCTTTGCCAGCAATTGAAGGTGGAGGCGGAGGCGGTGCTATAGGGCCTTTGCCAACAATTGAAGGGGGAGGCGGGGGAGGGGACGGGGGCAGAGGCGGTGCTGGAAGGCCTTTGCCGGTAATTGAAGGGGGAGGCAGAGGTGGAGGTGGAGGTGGAGGCGGTCCTAGAGTGCCTTTGCCAACAAAAGGAGGGGGAGGGGGGATAGGTGGTGTTGGAGGGTCTCTTTTAGAAATGGTGGGGGGAGGTGGTGTTGGAGGGCCTCTTTTAGAAATGGTGGGGGGAGGTGGCGGTGGCGGTGGTGGACCTTTGCTAGAAATATAGGAAGATGATGGAAGGCATGCGCTTGATGTAATAAAGGGAGGAGGTGGCAGGGGTGGTGGAGGTGGAGTTCCTCTACTTGAGATTGTGGAGTGCTGAGGTGGTGGTGGCAGGGGCGGAGGTGGCGGTGGCGGTGGAGCACCTCTACTGGACGGCATTGGTGGTGGTGGTGGTGGTGGAGTTGGAGCTGGAGGTGGAGCTCCTCTACTTGATGGTATTGGAACTAATGAAGGTGGGAGTAGAGGACCTCTATTGGATGGCACCGGTAGCGGTGGAGGTGGAGGTGGAGGTGGAGGTGGAGGTGGAGCACCTTTATTAGATGGGGTCAATGGTGTTGGAGGTGCTGGTGATGGTGGCATTGGGTGCATGAGGGGAGCGGTCATTTTGCTTGAAGAAAGGGGTGGTGAGGGAGGTGAAGGAGAAACATTGGAGTCCATAACCATTGGTGAGGATGGAGATGATAAGCACATTCCAAAAGAAGGACAAAATGGAGGAGGTGGAGGTGGAGGTGGAGGTGGTAGAGGAATATTTACATACCGGGAAGCAACATCTGGAGAATGTGAAGGTTTTGAAGTTGTGGCTGCATTTGAAAGACAAGAACCATCAAGGGTAGAATTTTGTGGTACTATTGTAAGAGGAAGGGGATGAATGTCACGTGGAAGGCTTGCAACATCTAGTGTGTCAGGATCTTGAACTGTAGGATTGTTAAGGAAACAAAGTCAGGATCTCAATAAGTAAAAACAAAGGAAATAACAGTTAAGAGGTTGTATGTACCATGAAGAACCTTTTCAGGTTCCCAAGAATCTATAGGGTCAACAATTTCAGTCTCATCTTTTTCCTCTTCAGAATCTGTAGTAGATCCTTCCATGCTCCCTTTACTATGCAACCTTGACAATTCTTTCACATCGCTTAGAAAAAGTTTTTCAATTTTTTCTTGTAAAGCATTTGCAGAAATTTGTCTGAGTAACCACAACGCAGCATCACCACCACTATCAACCCATTCCACGCCACTAAATAGCTCTTGAACCTTGGAAAAAGCTTCAATTGGCAATCCACCTTTCTCCTCACCATTTAATGTTACAGTTGGAGCTCTAGGAGTTGAGATACTCTCTACTTCACCAAATAGAACCTGGACCCATAGGTTTAAAATAAAAAATAAATAAATAACAGAAAACAGAAAAAAAATAAAGCTTGCATCAATTGTGTGGGAAAAGCCCATTATAATTTTGGAAATAGTCACCTCTGCTCGGAAACCTTTTGAATATCGCTTCTTCGAATCCCAAAGAATGTCCAGGTCCTCACAGTTCAACATCAGTATGTTGGACCGAATAAAAGCAGTATTAAACATTATACGGAACATCATAACTTCCCTTTCGGAATCCATGTCTAGATGGAGGCACTCCAAGACGACATCTCCTTGAACCAAGCATTGGATATCGATTTTTATCACATCACAGTCAGCCTGCAAGTAGAGATCATCTCCCACTGGAGTAAATTAAGAGGGGGTGGGGGGGAACAACTATAGGAATGTCATAATTCATGCAACAAAGCTCCTACCTGTCGGTAATGCCGTAGAGATTTTTTCTTCTTTGGCATGGAGAAGAGCATCTGGGTTGAAAGGCCATCCTTGCTATGAAGATTTCGGCCAAAAACGCGGATTATTGGTCTGCACCCGTTATGAGAATCAAAGCTTGGAATGGCTCGGAGAATGAGGCAGTCCAAAGAAAGAGCTCGCTCTGTGGGCGGCCATTCTGGAGATATATTTCTCCTAGAAATATACTGCAGGTATCGAAGTTGTGATGGGAATGGATTCAAAGGCGATAAAAGCTTTAAAAACCCTTTGGGAGCCTCCCGATGGACAATATCAAGAGTCCTTTGCTCACCACTGTGTAATTTTCTGAAAATCAAAAAGCTAGCTAAAAGAAATGCTAAGAGGGGCCACCCTCCTCTCTCACAGTGGAGCAGAATAATGTTCTGATTATTCCTCAGAGACAACCAACTCTCGCTGACACGAAGGAAATGCTGAATTAGGGACAAGGGAAGAATGGGACAACCTTCATACTGTCGTGGATAATCCAAGATGGTGACATCATATTCACAGAGAATTTCTGCAAACTGGCTTTTCTTCTCTCCTTCTCTAAAGTTGAATGCAAGAAAGTTGGAATCCGCAAATTCTTCATGTAGCTCAGTTACAATTTCATGCAAGTAAATATGATACATACCATCCGGCAAAACCTCTGTTGAGAAGCATGAATCAAAAACTGCACAAGCAACCAAGCATGTTACAATCTTTTAGGTAAATGTACATGAGCTACCAGTTTCAGATGCTTACCATAAACTCTGTCAACAAATTCTAGCAAGCCATCAGGGGGTCTTCTATAAAAGAATCGACTGAAGAGGGACATTTTATGAAATGATGCAATTCTGCTTCCCTATCAGACGTAAGATTATATGCATTGCATATACACAGTCTCACGCAACTGTGAATCACAATGATTCATGACAATGTTGACGTCGGGGCAGCTTCAACTCATCAGAATGGAATAGCCAATCTGCAAGCATAAATAAAGTTGGATGTGAGAGAAATTTGGTGTGCTTAAGAATATAATAGCAGAATGCTAAACACTGTTCAGGACAACAATCCATACAGCCATGGTACACCTTTCAGAGACCAACATTGGGCTGGTCGGCCTGCCTGCCAAGGATGACGGTGGATGAAAAATCTCCTCCATAAAACAATGCTAACCATCCAATTGGAGGACTTATCGACCATCAGATAATTCTTTACCATCAGTTTGCAGGCTAAGAATCAAAACGCTAGGATTGCCCAAGCAGGATTCTTTAGCAGCAGCATCCATCCATGATGGGGGGCACCAAATGAATGTCTGGGATCATTGAAAGGTGATTCCCTCCAATAAGAATGTTGGCTTGAACAAATAAGCCAACAATTGTATGTTATACTGTAAAAACAATAGTAATCTAATCTTTGCCAACTGTAAAAATAGATAAAGTATGCTAAGAGAGCATTTGGAGTAATTGCACTCATTCAATTCAATAAATGGGAAATGGTCAAATTGTCATAACATTTCTATGACTCAAAATGAGGAAGTAGCCTTCAAACTATAGTCACATTCCTTTCAAGCCCAAATCAATAGTAGTGTAATAGCAATTTCGACAATATCCCTCAATATGAACACTATGGCCCATTTGGGAGCTTGGATTTGGAATGCATTGGAATCCAAATCACAGTTACATTGGAAGCCAGGGTGATTCCAAGCCCTCGACTGTGTTTGGTTGAAATGCACCGGAATCCAAATATTCCATTTGGGAGCTTGTATTTGGAATGCATTGGGATTCTTCATTATATTCACAAGACCTGGATTTGATTAATTAAATCAGCTTTCATATCCCAAATTTGTGTGTGTGTGATATTTGATAGAATGATTGTCATGAGCCAATTGAAAATATATACTCTGGCAAAACATGACGAAATTTTGAGCCTTGGGTGAGCCACAAATGTAAGGATCACAAACAAGCGACTCGGAGACGCTTTTTAACCGTCCATTTAGATGTCCAACGTTTGGATGATTCGGATCATTCTACTGATATGATTTTACTGATGCAGCTGATAATTGGATTGTTTTGGGGCATCAATGTGCCACGTGTACAGTAGATAAGTAGCTTAGCCACACCTTTATCACACAGTGATTCTCTTGCCTCTAAAAAAGAAGCCAAAAAAGACATTTCATTTGGATTGCTCCGGAATCCAAGCATTTAGCTGAGATTTCAAAACACGACAAAAATGAGAATTTGAAATACCTTCGATTCCATTTACCTCTAAATCCAAGGCTGTCAAATGCAAAAAGTAGCTACTTGGATTTGAAACACACCCATTTACCTCTAAACCCAAGGTGCCAAACGACCCATAAGGGCGTTTTTGCCAACGGGTACCCAAGGGATCCAACCCAATTTAAATAGTTCCAAGTCCAGTTTTCTGATCAGGTTGAAATCCACCACCTTAAACCTGTCTATAAACCCAGCCAGGTTGGGTAGTAGGCACCCAACAACCTGGTTGATTGTAATAGTAATATCATATATAAAAAGCTATGCCGAAACACGAGAGAGAGAGAGAGAGAGAGAGAGAATTTAATGAAAACTGAATGAAGAAAAAAAATGGTGAAAATGAGAGGGAAAAGAGTATTACAACAAAGAAATCAAAGAAATTACATGTTTGTGATAGAACTGATAAATGATGGTGAAAATGCAAGAAACAAAAGAGATCAATGGCATTTTGGGATTAGAGATAAGAAAAGTATTTTCATGGTTAAATCTTTTTACGAATCAATTAAGCAAAGAGATGAGGGTCTGGCTTGCACTCACACTGAGAAGATTTGGTCATAAAAAGCTTCGCCCAAGGTCTTAGCTTTTACTTAGCTTGTGGGAAGAAATAGAGTACTCACGATCGACAACCTTCACAGGCATGGCATGGTTCTTCCCAATATGTGTCTGATGTGAGAGGAAGACGCAGAATCTGTTTTTCATCTTTTCATCTCCTTCCATTTCGCTGCTAAGGTATGGAACAGCCTCCTTCGATTTTACACCATTGCCTGGGTTATGCCAAACTCCTTGGAAGGATTGTTCTACCCTTGGCACAGGGGAATGCCTGTCAGTTCAGCCAGAAGCAAATGGAGGCTCTTCTTGCTGCCAGCAGTTTTAAGATCAATATGGGAGGAACGCAACACCTGCTGTTTCAGAAATGTCTTGAGGCCTGTTACAGCAGTTATATCCAAGGTGTTTGGGTTATGCAGGCAATGAGACCCAGGTAAGGTCTCAGTGGTTCAGTTTTCTCCTTGTATTCTCTCTCATCATGGCCCCAAGACTTCAGCAATCCCACTGTGCTGGAAGCGGGATCTAGTTTTTAGGGTTTCATGTCTTGTCATTTTGCTCTTTTAGCTTTCTCTTTGTATTCTTTGCCTTTGGGCTTTTAATTCAATTATTTACCTTTCAAAAAAAAAAAATCAATGGCAATTTGGGAAACTTTTTGACGTTAGGGCTTTCTTCAAAAGAGCAGTAGAGCTGGTCGAACTGTGATAAGGTACAGCCCCAATATGTATGCCATAAGGCATTTTGAAAGCACTTTTCAGGGGAAAAAATCCATAAAATTTTGAAAAACTGCTGTCAGATGCCGCATGGTTTACACTCATTGGCGCTCTACCTTATTATGGTTCAACTGGCTCTGCCATTTCATCTCCCTTTCTGAGCCCTCATATCTTACTGCTGCGAAGACTAACAAGAAAAGAAGTGTTTGAAAAAAGTAGGGTTCTAGGAATAAACAAGAGTTATTTGATACAGAGTTCTGTATAATCAATCCACACACATGTACAAAGCTGCTGTAGTCACTCAATGGCATTCATCTACCTCAATCAAAGTCATCTAAATCTTAGGACACATTACTGGTCATTCATAAACTAAAGTTCATACCAAATAGGCAACCCTAACTGTCTCATTAGTAGCCATCAAAATGAATGACATCCAAAGGTTCAAGTTCAACATACAAAACATCTATTAATCGGAGGTAAGTATCATTCAATCACTCTAGTTTTGGGAGTGCAAAGTACATACAGGGGCGATCCAATATTAACTGTGGGCCAGGTACGTAGTGGCCCAATTAATGTTAATGCAATCCCGAAGGGGATTGTTAATGCATCAAAGGAAAGAAGAACAAGATTGAGGGAAGAACCCAACAATCCACTAGCCATGTGCTACTGATCACCAAAAACCCATCTCAAATCTTATTCCAAATCAAAGAAGTCAAAAACTATTTTTATTTCCAATTTATCATAATCATTCACACATCCAAGCATAGCCTCATATAGGCTTGAAATAGAAACAACCAAAAAATGCCCTTGAATCCCGTTACAACCATAGGGACCTTATGTATATTGGCCATAAGTAACTCACCTGAATGGCATTGGAATTGCATGATTTCATGCTCGTTTGATTGCTAACTCAATAGGCTATCAAATGGAACAAATTTTGTGTCATTCTAACATTGTCTGGTGCACAAAAAGTGGCCCACAAAATAAGTGATGAAAACACAAAGGGAAATTTATTCAATACTTTATTCTAATCCTCAAAACTAATTAAAATAATAAATGCTAGATATATAAGTACCATTTGATTGATCCCATAGGCCCCACAATGCAAGGTGAGCATTGATTTCACTAAATTTATCATTGGACCATTGACAAGACCAAGTCAGTTGTTCCGAATCATCTATAAAGGGAATGTAAACCAAGGTATTCGATAATCGTAATGATGGCTATAACAGCAACTGTTGTTATTGTTACGATATGGGCCACAACATAACAACTGTTACGGCCAATTAATATAAATAAATAAATAAATAATTGTATTATCATTGTGATGGTGATTATGGGCAATTTTTTGTAATGCCCATACAGCCCTGTAACACGTAACAGCGTAACAGCCATAACATACATTACCTAACCGATTTTTCATACCTTGATCTAAACGGTTGGATTTGTCTAATATTTAATCAACCAACTTGTGTGGTCATTCAATTCCACCAGGCTTCGAAACGAACTCATCCTCAAGCTAAAAGCAATGGCATCAATCTACTATGAAGACGCTCGTTTACAGCTCATCCACTTTGGTTTCAACAGCTGTTGACGATGAAGGCTTACGCGTCTGACTGTTAGCTTATGCATAACATAACGTTGAAATACATGCATGCTATCTCTTTTTCTCTTCTTGATTATCCTCCAAGTTCTAGGAGCCAACTTCCAATTATTTTGCAAATGTAGATTCAATTGCATTGGATGTTGGATTGAAGATCTTGGCATCATCCCTTGTGTCCAATGAGTGCCCTGTCGTCGCAAAGTCATCCTTATCATCACATGCAATCTAACCTTGGAGTCCACCAAATCTATCGATCTATCTATCTAGTAGATAGAAAGGCTTAAAGAAACGGGTAGAGGAAAGATCGAGGAAAAGTGAAAGGGGTTTGGTAGTGGCAAGGGAATTGGGTACGGTTGGGGTTTCGTTAGGGCATCGATATAGTGTTTCCCTTATAATGGATGGATTGGATCTCAGACCTATGGCATGTTGGCACATTTGGCATGTACATGAGCTATATTGCAATGGGTGGGCTTCGCAAAGCTCTAACTTAATAATTAAGACTTGAGGGAAGTACCCAAACCCAACACAAGGCTTTGACCCTAAGACCCTACACATATGAAAACCCATGTGAACTAAGATCCAATACCTTGAATGTGACACCCAGATGATCCAAGCATGACCTCAGACATCCCAAGAGGGGTACTCCAGGACACAACCTGAACTTTGACTTATTGGCAAGCCTAATTGTACCATTACTTAAATAAATTAGTCAGGACCAAAATGTTATTCTATTACAATATTACTTAGCAAACAGGGACCAATGTTTTCGGTAGTGCTCATAGAAGTGTGTATCACACGCTACATAGCATAGCTAAAATGCTACCTAGTGTATGTAGGCAGAGTAAGCTACAGGACATGTAGCGTAAACTATGTTACATGTAGCGTAGTGTGTAACACAGGTAGCCTATGCTACCTGAAATTTCCTTCGTCTTTTAAAGCTTTCTTCTAATGCTAGTTCAACACCTATTTTAAAATTGTGGTGACTCATCCCCATCAAACGTGGCACAACATTAGATCAATCCGGACCATCTAAATTGTGGTTCATATCATTGATAGATAGATCAATCTAAACCATCCAAATTGAGGTCTATATTGTGAATTTATGATGTTTCAATAAATAAGAAAAAAAGAGGTCACACTTAAAGATATCTGAAGGCAAAGACATGGAGGATTTTGCATGGAAATATGTAGTTGATGACCTAGATTCACAGTCAAGAACTCATAAGAATTATGCATTTCGTAAATTTTATCATATTTTTTTATTTTAATTAAAAAATATTGAAGTATCATGTAAATTACGCTACACGCTATAGAGGACCAAATGCTATGCTATATGCTACACGCTACTTAAAACACTGATAGGGACAAAGCTCCAAGTCAAGGTGTTCCATAACAGTAACATTGGCCGTTGTGGCCATTACGGCCTTTTTTATTTTTTTGAAGAGAAAAAAAAACTATTTCAAGATTGTTATAGCCATTATTTCTGTAATGGCCATTTCGGCCCCAAAGCCTCCCCTCCATTGAAATTTGCCACCCCCACCAGTATGAAGCTCCCCTCTCAGTCTTTATCGTTTATGATGATGTTATTATTGTTGTTCAAATGGTGGTTTGGGGTTTCTAATCAATTTTGAGAGATGAAGATGGCTTTAGTGACAGAAACGGGTTTGGTGCCCACGTGGTCATAAGAATGGCATAACTTGCAGTAACCTAACACCACGTAGGTGGAACGTGCATGAGATCTACCTTGTCCATCAGGTGTGCCACCTGATTTTAACCATGGATCTCAAAAACCAGATAAATTCAAAACTCAAGTGGACTACACCATAGGGAACGATGCAAAATCATGCCAAGAATCTCTAATCTCACATATTGTGGCCCACACAACGTTTGGAGATGCCTTTTCTGGGAGTTCATCATGGTGAGGCACATCGAATTAATGGATTAGTTGGAAACCACCACTATGAACCCAATGCTCATCTTACATGTATGTTGCACACGTATGTCATGTTTTCATATTTGATATGACTTAGTTCTTCAAGCTAACTCTCCTTTTGAACATGCATAATAGACTTCCAAAATTCTTTCCAGACATTCAAACACAGTTTCTTGACTCCAAATAGTCAAACTCCAGGGTGCCCAACATGACTGAGAGTATCAAATTCTCAGGGAATCCAATTCCAGGAATGAAATTCTCAAGTAATTCACAAATTCCAGACTGCTAAACACACCCAAAGTTTATGTTTAGCTCCTTGTGCTTTTTTTTTAATTACGGGGAACAGTTTCTTGAACTCAGGTTACTAGATTCAAAGCTAATGTCCTGACCGCTAGGCCATGGGACCCTTATCATTTCAATTGCTTGATTAGAAGTAAGTTCGACAGATTTGATGATTTAATTGAAATGAGTTTGCCTTTTTGTGGCCATTTCACGAGCACAAAAAATAATTTTTGGTTCTGGAATTTCCGTTCTCCATCAAGTTTCTATAGGAAAGAATTGGGCTCTTTTATGTTGTACAGGAAAGAAAGATCTCTTCCATATTAAAGTGAGCATCGTTTCATAAAATTATGGACATTCTAGTAAGAAGTAGAAATCCCAAAATTTGCATACTATTTTCATCGAAGCCCAAACAAAATGCACCCAAAACTAACACTTTATCATAATTCAATTTCGAACATATATATATATATATATATATATATATATATATATATATATATATATATATATATATATATTCACGGAAATGTTCGAATTCTTCGTCTGCTTGAAAAATAACGTCTTATTATTATTATTATTATTATTTCTCATTCTCTCTATCTCTATCTGTCTCTGATTGTTAGGTGTTTGACAGTGATGTTTCGTAGGAAGATTTGTGAAAAGAATTATATATATATATATATATATATATATATATATAAGGAAGGGAAAAAACGAAAATATATCCAAAACCTTAATTCAAGCAATGGGAACGCAATGCCGTAACGATGGAGTAAAAAACTAAGATTTTCAGATGAAAAAAGCTACAGCGTATCGCACAGTGATCGAATCAAGGGAAATCGGCGTTTGGATGATTAACACTTACATGAGCAAAGGAGATTTCGAGATCTAGCTGATGTGATTTCTCCGTCTTTCTTCCTCTTCTTCTTCTTCTTCTTTTGATGGGAGGAGTGGAGAGTTAGGGTTTGGATTTTTCAAATCAAAACATAAATTAAAAAAAGCGTCTTTTGGGGTGGAAAATGTTTTAAGATGGGGAAAAAGCAAACGAAATACATCCTAAAGAGACAGATTTCAAACGTGTTGGGGTCTTATGTTCAGATTTGCAACTTCCGCCCGCGTGTGGAGCACTTCTAATCCACACGCGGGAACTGTGCCAGAATGTAACATGTGTGAGATCTGATCTGTCCGTATGGTTAGAAATAATTCTTAATTTCTTTTCATGGACGGTTTTTCTCCATTGTGGGCCACGATGTGCAACGTAAAATTCAGGTAAAAGCAGCTCGTTTTGCCGTCCATTTGTTTTGATATTGTGATTGTATCTGAAGTCTGAAATGGATTGGTTTTGGATGGATAGCTCAGATCTAGTCCACCTGTCTTATATCGGCACGTGTTCAATGTGAAATGCAGGGCCCTACACGCATGTTGAAGTACTAAAACCTTTTTTCGTATTCGTTCGGTTAAAAGACGGTAACTCTCTAATTTTGGTTTTGTAAGTCAGACCGCTCGCTAGATCATTTTAACCATCTATTTGATAAAAATATCATGGGTAGGATCTGCTCCATCCTCAGTGTGGCCCATGATCTGGATGGCTTTGATATCCGTTCGTGAGTGCTACATATTGAGGAAGATGAATCACCACCATTTCCAAAATGGCGGTCAGCTCTCATGGGACGAAAACGTTGGAAACGATTTGGCTACTCCCGCTGACACCCGCCCGTGGCTGATGGTCGGTGCTATGTGGGCCCTACCATGATGTATGTGTTTCATCCGTTCCCTTCATCCATTATTAAAGATCATTTTAGATCCTTAGTCCAAAAATCAGAGGGATATAAATCTCAGGTGGTCCACACCACATGAAAACAATAGCAATTGAATATTCACCATTAAAATCCTCCTAAGGCCAACTATACTGTTTATTTGACATCAAATCTATTGATTTGGTCATACAGGCCTAGATGAAGGGAAAAAACAAAAATAGGTTTGATCCAAAACTTTTATGGCCATCAAAATGTTTTTAATGGTCGACTCTCATTCAACACTTTTTCTTGTAATGTAGTCCACTTGAGATTGGGATATATCTCATTTTTGGTCTCATGCGGTAAAATTTTCTTAAAAAATAGGTGGGCAGCATGGATGAAACACATACATCATAGTAGGGCCCACAGAGCACCGACCATCAGCCATTGGCTGGTGTCAGGGGGAGTAGCCAATCCGTTCCCAGAACGTTTGGGTATCTGGAAAAGTGAGTACTTACGAAATGGACTTGTTCGCTCGCGCGCGTGAAACGCTGGAACATGTGTGCACGATCTGCACCGCTCATATTAGGCCTTGTCACATGTTAGGTGGCATCCCACAGAGTATTGATATGGCCCAAATTATGATGGTCCAATAATCAAATGGGCCACTGCAAAAATAGATTATCTAAAAAGAAATGAACGACAGCCCACATCTAGCATTCACGGTGGTGAGAACCATCCGCATCTTTCAATTTGTGGGCCACAAGCATCAAAGAAGATAACTGCAGTGACGGTACATATTTAACTGGAAAGTCTTTCCAAGATTCTTCGTAAAAATCCTCCAATCTCATATTTTTTTTGGTCAATGGTCCATCTATGGTGAGACTCAACAGATTAATGGTCTGGATTACCGAACCATGGGCCCACTTGTTAGAACTGCACGCCCGAGTATACGGTGCAAAAGCCTCGGGTCGAGAATCTCACGAGGAAAATAAACGAAAATTGACTCGCGTTCCCTCCTCAAGAAGTACATGGCAAGCATACGGTGATCGGCACCGTTGATCTGGTGGCCTATCACGTTGATGGGCTTTAGAACAAAATAGAAATGATTCGGCAACTCTACTTCTGTTGGTTGGTGGTGAAATTCAATTTTTGAACGAGTACTGCTGATCTAAAATCGTTCCTTTTGCCGAACACTAAGGGCCTGTTTGGCCGGGCGAATTAGAAGGGAATGGATGGTATTGAAAGGGATTGGAAGTTAAATCCCAAAATTGGCCACGCGTGCCAAATTGACTGGGCATCCTAACCCCAAAATACAGCAATCTCATGGGTCTTAAGACAATTATCATCATTACCTTTAAATCCCATCCAATCCATCCTAATATATTCGTATTTGTTTAGGACGTATTTGGTTCAAGGGATTGAAAGGGATGAGAAGGTTTAATCCTGGGATTGGCCAGGCATGCCAAACAGAGTGGATATAGCAATCTCATGGATCTTAAGGGCCTGTTTGGCTGGGTGGATTGGAAGGAATTGAATGGTATTAGAGTGGATGGCATGAATTTCTAAGTAATAATGGTGTTGTTAGTGGGTTGTCTTCATATCAATGGGATTGGTACATCCGGACTGTTTGGCACGCCTGGCCAATTCGGGAATTAAACTTTTTCATCCCTTTCAATCCCGCGAACCAAATACATCCCGGGCAACTTAAAATAGATTAGGATGGATTGAATGAGATTTACGGCCTGTTTGGCCACGCAGATCCCACGGTATTAAGAGGGATGGGATTAGCAATATCCTGGGATAGGCATGACGAGCCAAGTAGATCTGGTGAACTTGTCCTGGGATATGAGCAATCCCATGGATCTTAAGACAATCCACTGACATTACCATCATTACCTTAAAATTGATCCTATCCGTTGCTTGGATGGATTGGAAGGTAAAATCCTGGGATATGCAGGGTGTGCCAAACAGACCCAGTGAACTTGTCCCGGGATATAAGCAATCCCATGGATCTTAAGACGATCCACTGACACCACCATCATTACCTTAAAATTGATCCCATCCCTCCTAATACCAAGGGATCTGCCCCGCCAAACAGGCCCTTAAAGGTAATGATGGTGTTGTCAGCGGATTGTCTTGAGATCCATGGGATTGGGATCCGATCACCGATTCTGTTTGGATCGCGCGACCATTCCCGGGATTCAACTTCCAATCCCTTCCAGTACCATTTAATCCCTTCCAATCTGACCAGCCAAACGCGCCCTAAGACAATCCACCGACAATACCATCATTACCTTGAAATCCATGCCATCTACCCTAATACCATTCAATCCCTTCTAATCCACTCGGCTAAACACGCCCTAATTGAATAGATGGAGTGGATAAAACACAACGTCATGGTGGGCCAACATAACCTACCAGTACCGAGATCTGAGTACCGGAGAACTTGGACTTGGTCAGTTCTATGGGCCCCACCATGATGTATGCATTTTGTCCTACTGCCGTACATGCATTTCACCAGCTTATTTAAGAGCATGAATCCAAATTGAGGCCGATTCAAATCTCACGTAGACCACACTGTATGAAATAGTGATGATTAAAACCCCATCGTATAAAACTTCCAAGAGATCGTTGTTATATATTCTTACCACACAAATAGCAGCTTGATCCAAAACTTTTGTTCCTCCTTATAAGTTTTTAAGAATGGGTGAGTGTTCAATCAGCACTGTTTCTTGTGGGGTCCATCTGAGATTTGGATCTGCCTATTACTGGGCTCATGCCCTAAAATAAGTTGGGAAAATAGATAAACACCACCCATACAACGCATACAACACAAGATAGGCCCACAGAGCTTTTCCAGCACCCTCCAGTATCTGCCTGGGTACGGGAGGGGCCACTACGGAATCCAAAATCAGCAAGTAATGGAGGGGTCGCTAACGAGCCTGCATCCACATTCTCCTTCACATGACTCGAGTAATAATTTAATAAAGGTGTCAGCAACGGTCCCAAAAAGACCTCTATTTTTTATTATTTTTTATTTTTTCAATACATTTAAAATTCAAATTTTTGGTCATTTTCGGTGGATCAGCCAAGAACTTATTTAAGAATTCTTTTTTTTATTATTCTTTCAGTTAGAGGTGTGTACGCACTTACATGCCACACTCATACACCGTACTGGAATTCCCATGTTACCTCGTGTTAAAACCATCGTGAGTCTACCATGGAGCCGTTAGTAATGACTTAATATCACTTAAACACTAATTCATTATGTTTGTTTGGTCCATGCTCTTAATATTCATCACTGGACATGAGGTGCCTATCACGTTTGGCTGACCTTTAATGTGGGTTGTGTGTCGCTTTCAACTTCAAAGTGGGGCCCACTTCAGATGTGAATCATTTATCATTAGGGGCTAACCTTCCATGTGAATTGTCCTTACATGGGACTACCTTGATGTGGGTCAAATAGGACCCACCATCAATATTATTCTCAATCATTTAAGGTTTACCTTTAATATCCATTGCTCATCATGTGAAACTCAACTTCAAAGTGAGTCTTCATTATGCGAGCCTACATTGGATTTCGGCCATTTATCATTAGGGGTCGACATTTGATGTGAATTGTCTTCATGTGGGGCTCACCTTGATGTTGGTCATCTATTATGTGGGGCCACCTTTAATATCCACTGCTTATCATGTGGAACCCACCTTTGATGCGAACCATCCACCATGTGGGGCGCACCTCATATGCAGGCCATTCATAGTTAAAGGCAACCTTTGATTTGGGTTGTCCATTATGTGGGCCCACCTTAGCGTGGGTCATCCATCATGTAGAGCCACCATCAATATCATTGTCCATCATATGGTACCCACCATTCATCATGTGGAGCCCACCTTTGATGCGTATTGTCTATCGTGTGGGCCCCACCTTCAAAATGGGACATCCACCATGCTGGGCCCACCTTGAATATGGGTCATTCATCATTAAAGGTTGACCTTTGATGTAGACCATCCATTATGTGGGGCGCACCTGTGGACGTTAGATCGCAAGCGAATCACTCTCATGTGTGCCCTTTTAGGAGTGTGCATATCTATTTGAAGTGTGGAGGTAATATGTTTGACTAGAGTAGAAACATTAAGCGAAAGAATTCAAAGGTTCTTTATCTTGAAATGACTTTTTTATATGCAATTAAGATTCATGGTAAGAAATAATGATTACAGAGAAGGAAGGTGTTAGGCTAGAGTGGTAAGGAACAATGATTATAGAGAGGGAAGGTGTTAGGTACACACTTTACTCACATAACCATGCAATCTCAACTTTATAAGATAAAACAAATCATCGTAGATTGGGATTAGTTATTGTGCACCAGTGAATGAAATAATGTGTTGAGACAAGATTGTCTTGAAAAAAAAAAATACTTTATTAAACAAAAAATTGATTGAACCTTTATAAAATAATGATGAAAACTCATGTGTTGAAATTGACAAAAGTAGTTTTAGGTGGACCACAAGTAGATGGGAGGGGATATGATGATTATTATTAAAAAGAAGTCCCATTAAACATCGTAATGAAAAATATTATATGTTAGTGACCTATTATTTTTCACATTTAAATTTTGATCATTGAGTTTCGATTTTAAGAAATGATGCAAAATAGAATACGCAACACTAGTTCATGCAGCATAGCGTTTTGAGCCCAAGAAAACTACGCGAATATCTACAAAGCTACGCTAGTGACAATTTGACTTGACATGAAACATCATTAAGCAAGCCCATCACACGGGACCTGGATCAAAATCAAAAGAATATCAGGAGCACTCGGACAATTAAAAAAATAACCAAAAGTCACATTTATTGTATATACATGTATGTTGTCACCGACTTTGTGAGTGAACAAACTTAATTATTGGACAAGGTTATGTAGAGTCCCATGTAGACCATGTTCCTTAGCCTGTGGTGCCACGTGGCACACGTGGTGCACATGAGTTCGTCAGTGGATTCCTCTTCATTGCACAGCCATAAAGTCTCCATGTGCTTTGGGGTATCATTGGCGGACGAGTAGCCCAATAATTTCTTTGCTACACGTAACTTTCCTGTCTTTTAAAAAATAATAAAAAATAATTTAAAAAAAAAGAGCCTTTGACTCCAAATTACATTAAAAGACAGATATTGCAAAACACAACAAAATTGTGTATTTCAAACACTTCTGATTCCACACTGCTAAATAACTTTTGAATTCCGAATGCACTCAAAACCGTGCAGTTGAATGGCCCTTGGATGGTTTAATCAAATGCAACGGAGACCATTAACTATACCAAATAGGAAAGGTGGCTTGATATAAGTTGAAGGCTCTAAAAAAAAGTAAACAGAGCACCTAAAAGATAGGGATTTGAGGTGATAAAAATGACTTGATAACACATCGTCTAGCTAAAGCATGGCACATGATAGAGTGGAATAGTGGAACATCGCCATTGATCGAGAAAAAAAGGGTGAAATATGGTTCATGTAGTTAACCCAATTAATTGGAATAAGGTATGAGTGATCCAAATCTTGTCCAAATAAGTCAATTTAAAAAATAAAAAATAAAATTACGCACGTACACACACCACTATACACTCATGCCATAGTGAGATTTCACCACCTATGGATACTCAAACCCTTGACCAGGTGTTGAAACTCCTGAGAGTCTACCACCAGAGCTAGAGTAAGGATCCAATAATAAGTCAGATGGTTAAGCTCATTTGATCCGTGTGATTTCAACTCGTGCTCCACCAACTGGGACCATGACATAGACATTGTAAATTGCGAACATATATATTTTTAGCAACACATAAATGCTATGCAGCTCCCTCCTCACCAAGCATATGGCAGGCAAAAGTTCTAATTGAGATTATTAATATGGTGGGCCATTACATGGATAAGCAATATTTTTAGGAATCCAGATCCTCTGCTTGCCATAAGCAAGGTTTTCTTGCTTACTACAATGTGACTAGGACACATCATCAATGACTGCATTTAATGCAGCAATGTTGACAACATCAATAATAATGTCAACCAATCACAATACAACAAGCAGGATACCTGTGCTTGTGCAAGCAGAGGATCCGAATTCTATTCTTAGATACTAATATTTTTTAAAAATAATTTATATCAAGATTATATTAACTACATAAAATTATTATATCATAACACCATTGTATCATCAATAGAAATTAGTCTTTATGATTTATAATAAAATATTGGATGTGACCAATACAGAATAAACGTATATGCATATATAATTGGTCTAAAGCATGTTCATACCCAGCAAGCTGTCTACTTCTTAAATGTAATATATATATATATATATATATATATATATATATATATATATATATATATATATCAGCCCACCAACTATATAGCTGTCGGGAAAACCCTTGGGTTATGGCACTAGCTATATTGGCTATGGTATGATTATATACTAAACAAGCATTTTGATAGGTTAACATTTGATTACAAAGTTGGAAAATTTGGTATTCTGTCATTCTATCAAGATTTCATTTATAAAGATGATTTCCATCAAAATGAAGGTGAGAAAAGGTTTGCTGTTCTTCAATTTGAAAATCAACAGGAGTGGGTCTTTGGTAATAATGTTTGGTTGGTTTAACTATACTTTGGATTTGAGGGAGTTGTTTTTGGTTAAGAAATTGGTCTTTTATTTTTTCAATTTCAGAATCTGAATCAGTTATTTCGGATTCAGAAAGTTGAATATTTTTTAATCTTTTTTTATTTCTGAATCTTCTTCTTTGAATAGAACATTAACAGAAGGATTTCTTGCTTTGTTAAGTTCTTTGCCTAATTCGGCAATAAAATTGGAACGATCATTGTTCGAATTTGTAAATGCTGGTTTTGCAGGTTCTTTTGGTAAAAAGAAAGCAGAATGCTTTCTTTGATCTGATGAAGAAGAAGATGAAGCAAAATGAATTCTTTTGTAGATTCATTTGTTCTCCAAGGGTATGTAGAAATCTATTGGTATAGCTGTTTTGTTCATCTATAGGAACAAGGTCTTTTGGAGTTATAAGTCTATCCACATTCATTCTTTTAGAAATTTTTATTGGAGTAGCAATGGTACCTGAAATTTTTATAGATTGGAATGGAGGAAAATTTTATTTTATTTGATTTCCTGCCTGAGATTCTCATCTTCTTGTGAGATTCTAAAGCATAAGAATTTCTTTGGAATTGGTTGTGTGGGTTTCACTATAGGTTTTTAACCAAGTGAAAAAAAAAATTTGTTATTTGGTTTTGATTCATATGGGTATACCATTTGGCCTTTAAATCTTTTTTAATTAGTTCAAGAATATTGGTGAAGTACCATTTGGTTAATGGATGTGTTTGGAAATCTTGTTTTAGATATTCAGTATCTATAACAAAATTTTATTTTTGGTTTTTGCAAGTAACAGAAATCATGTTAATTTGAGAGTGAGAAAGAAAATCACTTTCTGATGGATTACAATCTTCCTCTTGTCTTTGATATCGTGGGCTAAAGACATGAGTTGGTATGGTTTTTGGAATATTTTGTTTTGGATTGGTAATGTTTGTGAAGAGGAAGTAGGTTCTTTAGAGTATTTGGAAAAAAGAATGTCTACTGAACCATCATCGTTTATTTGAATATGATCGGGTTCAGAAGATTCTTTTAGGACCTTTTCTTTGGCATCCTCTATATGCCATTTAGTAAGACTTATTGCATCTCATTTAATTCTTTTTGGAATAACTATATTATAGTTGAGATTTGCCATAAATAGAGTTGTTAATCCTTCGAGCCTCTCTAACCGGTGAAAAGTGGTGGGTGTCCACTAATGGCCATTCCTGGCTCAATTCCGAGAACGCTAACCCTATCTTCATAGGCGGTTCCAGGAGATAGAGTTTTCATTATTTTTATAATAAATTCGATATGTTACGGCAACGTTTTCGCTGCCAGAAAGCATATTGAATCCTTGTGTATATATTCCTAATCAAAGGAATCTAGACAAATGTTTATCTGTTAAAGTAACAGAATAATTTGGAATGCATATGAAATATGCAGGGCCTTCAGAAAGACTGGCTTCAACCATTCCGACTAAAGAGTCATTGAAATTTATGAATCTTCGATCACGTAGGGTAACAAGACAAGAAGTATGTAAACCCAAATGAGTTAAAGGTTTAATTGTTACTTGTACAAACCCCAAATGAATGTAATTATATTTGGAAGAAGATTGGAGAAGTTCTCGTGCAGAGACTAATACCAGATCTTCATTTTGATGAGATATGGGTAGAGTTTGTTCTACAGTTTTTATGATGAAATCTGATTCAAGAGAATCATCATTTTGAAAAGAACCCTCTACATATATCTCATTTATAACAACTTTTGGTAAATTTTCTGGAGAGATTTGGAAACCATTCAATCAAGTTTTAAAAACCATCTGGTATCCAATTCCAAACAAAAAAGATCTATTAAATAGATTACATAATGTTAATCTATTTTCTAAATTCGATCTCAAATCTAGATTCTGGCAAATCCAGATTCATCCAAAAGACAGATATAAAACGGCTTCTACAGTTCCTTTCGGACATTTTGAATGGACTGTAATGCCTTTTGGTCTTAAAAATGCCCCTTCAGAATTTTAAAAAATTATAAATGATATCTTTCATCCATATAAAGATTTCATTGTTTCCTATATAGATGATATCCTCATCTATTCTCAAAACATAAACCAACATTGGAAACATTTAAAAATTTTTAGATCAGTTATTGAAAGAAATGGTCTCGTGCTTTCATTAAGAAAAATCAAGCTCTTTCAAACTGAAATACAATTTCTAGGTTTGAAGATATTCCAAAATACAATAAAACCAATCCAAAGGGTTATTGATTTTGCAAATAAATTTCCTGACAAAAATAACTCCAATGATTTCTTGGATGTTTGAACTACATTTCCAAATTTTATGAAGATTTAGCCAAAGATAGAGCTCTTTTACAAAGTCTTTTAACCAAAAAACCAAAATCTCATTGGACAGATGAACATACTAAAACTTTTCAAAATATTAAAGCCAAAGTAAGACATCTTCCTTGACTTAATCTTTTCAACCCTGATTTTCCAAAAATTATCCAAACAGATGCCTCTGATTTTGGATATGGAGGTATTCTTTTACAAAAAACTCCCAAAGACCAAGAACAACTTGTTCGTTTTACTTCTGGTACTTGGAATTCAACTCAACAAAATTATTCTACCATCAAAAAAGAAATTTTATCTATGGTTTCTTGTATCCAAAAATTCCAAAGTGATATTTTGAATCAAAAATTTATTCTCCGGGTAGATTGCCAAGCCGCCGAAGAAGTTTTAAAGAAAGATGTAAAAAACTAGCTTCAAAATAGATTTTTGCACGTTGGCAAGCTATATTATCTATTTTTGAATTTGATATCGAATTTATTCCGGGAAAAAAGAATTCTTTGCCTGATTTTTTGTCCCGCGAATTCTTACAGGGAAAACAAAACAGAGAAGCCAAAAAATGCCTTCCAAAACCAAGAACAAAAGAAAAAAATGGAGTTAGAAATCTCAAAGAGCTCCTAAACCAGGACCTGGGGTGGCTTCCGAGTCCCAGAGAGCGCCTAAGCTAGGACCTGTCGCCAAGCAGGTTCCAGAGCAGAGGGAGGAGCAACAGAAGAGGAAAAAGTCCTCAAGAGGGGAGACGACTCAACAGGAGATGTCGGTCTTCCAACGGGCTGTGAAGAACATGGTCCCTTGGGTGATTTCCCATGGAAGCGAAAAGGACTTCGCTACCCTCTTCGAAGCTCCCTCGAGGCAGACTCTCTCTCATATGACGAAGATGTTTCTCGAGGTAAAAATTGAACTTTCCGCTTTTCTATCAATTTCCTCAAACTTTATCTGAGCTTCCATTTTTCTTTTGCAATTTGCCCCTTGTGCGCTCAGGGCTGGCTCAAATCTGGCTGATACTCAGAAACAGAAAGGGGAGAAGGAAGCACAACTCGTTGTTGCTGTGACTTGGCTCAATATAATAACTGGCGACTTAGGGCTTGCCAGGAAGGCCGCTAAGGAAGCCAAGGCCAAGAGTGGTCTTTTGGCCTCGTAATTGCAAGAGGCCCATGAGGAGAGTCGGTGAAGTCGTCAGGTTCTTGCTTCTTCCAAAGAGAAATTGTCTCAGCTCAAGACCGAGACTAAGGCTGTCATCGAGCAAGCCAAGGTCCAGGCTATAAAGGCCTTTCTCGAGTCCCGAGAGTATTTGGAGGAGCGGTGAAATGCCTCACCCAAGGACACAATATTGTCCGCTCTGCCCAGAGGGCTGACAGCTTTGTTCTCGGGGTTGCCCCCAAAACGTGTTGTATCCTTAAGGTGCGAACCCCACATATAACCACCACAATATACGACTCTTCCGATGTGGGACAAGTTCAACCCCCACTACGTACACAGTAGCCTGCCAACACAGTAGCTTGCCAACTACTGGTAGCTCACCCAGGCCCTTAGGCCCTACCCACATTAGCGTCCGCCCACGTGTGCCCGCCCACATGTGTAACGGTGATGGAGCGTCACAATATCCCCCACCGAGGGCAGAGCCGTCCTCGGCTTTGATACCATATGAAACGCCTCACCCAATAACACAATATTATCCACTTTGCCTAGAGGGTTCACGGCTTTGTTCTTGGGGTTTCCCTCAAAACGCGTTGTATCTTTAAGGTGCGAACCCCACATATAACCACTACAACTTCTATGACTCTTCCGATGTGGGACAAGTTCAACCCTCACTACGTACAAGTAGCCTGCTAGAACAACATCCTGCCAACCACTGGTAGCTCGTCCAAGCCCTTAGGCCCCACTCACATCAGCGTTCACCCACGTGTACCCGCCCACATGTTCAACAGTGACGGGGCGTCACAAGCGGGATCGCTTGTATCAGGATGGTTACATCAAATGCATAGACCTGATAAAGTAGTCCTTTCTCGACCTTGATCTTTCAAGATTTGACAAAGTGGCTCTGGGTCTGAAGGTCCAGAGGCCGAGGCAGCTAAGTTTGCTGATGTGGCAGCTAATCTTAAGGTTGTTTCTGAGACTACTCTTGAGGCGGCCGGAGGTTGCTTCGAGTGGCAGCAGCAGCTGAGTCCATGTCACCTCTTATGTTAGCTCCTGATGAACCCTAGAGATAAGCATGTCAGGTAGTTCAAGCAAACCAAGCTTCAAATTGGGTTTGAGAGCATACGCTACCAAGAGGGGGCATCGCGTGTCTCGGTCGAATCTTTTCGCTTTCGTCCTTGTCATTTTGTCAATGTAATTTCATAGTAGAAATTAATTTAATCCGATGTAAAACTTATACTGGTGAATGAATATACTTAGTTTTTCTCATTCATTTGACTCAGTTTATATGTTTTTCATTCTTTTCTTGATCCAATTTTTTCAATTGCTTAACGACCGACCTAGGGATAATAGATTTTTAGATGCTCGGCATTCCAAGGATGGGAAAGTAGCTGTCCAGTTAGATCTTCTAACTGATACGTTCTAGGTTGGATGGTGCTCGAGACAACATAAGGTCCTTCTCAATTGGGTCCCAGTGTGCCCACACTAACTTCCTTAGTGTTCAAGAATATTTTTTGAAGGACCATGTCTTCTACTCGAAAGCGTTTAACCTTGACTCAGGCATTGTAGAACCGAACTACTTATCGTTGTCGAGCCATCATTTGTAGTCGAGCCCTTTCCCTTTGTTCATCTAAGAGATCGAGTCTGAGGGCTAGCAATTCTTCATTGTCTCGTTCATTGAACGAGCTGACCCGAGTTGAAGGTAGTCCGATCTCAACTGGAGTGACGGCTTCCGATCCATATGCAAGGGAGAAGGGGGTTTCTCCCGTGGCCGTTTGAGCGGTAGTTCGGTATGCCCATGGTATTTTAGGAAGTTCTTTGACCCATGCTCCCTTAGCTCGGTCGAGTTTGGTTCGGAGATGCTGTTTAATACTCTTGTTGACTGCCTCGACCTGTCCATTCGTCTGAGGATGATGGGGGGACGAGTAAACATTTCTGATTTCGAGATTATCGCACATCTCTCGATACTGCTTGTTGTCGAACTGCTTCCCGTTATCGATAACAATGGTCAAAGGTATCCCGAATCAGCAAACGATATTTTTCTAGATAAAATTCGTGATCTTTTGTTCGATTATCCTAGCCAATGGCTCAGCTTCGACCCACTTTGTGAAGTAATCTACTGTAACAATGGTGAACTTGGTCTAGCCTTTCCCCAAAGGGAGCGGTCTGATGATGTCAATTTCCCACTGCGCGAAGGGACAATGATCAGTTATAGGGGTCAGCTCCTCGGGTGGCTATCTCCGAACAGCTACAAATTGTTGACATTTGTCACAACTTTGGATGAGGTTGCGTACGTTGTGCTGAATGTGGTTAGTAATACCCTTGTCGTAAGACCTTATGTGCGAGCGATCGTCTTCCCGAGTGATTTTCAAAAATCCCTTTTATGGATCTCCTGCAGTACATAATTAGTCTCATCATGATTTAGACAGCGTAGTAAAGGAGTAAAAAATCATGTCTTATACAGTACCCCATTGAGTATGGTGTAACAAGAGGCTCGAATCTTTAATCGTTAAGCCTCGGCACGATCCTTGGACAACTTTTCACTGTCGAGATATTGAATTATCTGGTCGAGGCAAGTGGGTTTCGAATCAATTGAGTGTACGATCGAGCTAAGCGGGTCGTTAATACTCAGCTTAGCGACGTATTAGATTGGAACGAACCTAGGTATATCATCTTCATCGGAAAAGGCAAGTTTCGCCAATAGGTCAGCTTTAGCATTTTCTGTTTGAGGGATCTAAGTGACAATATATAGTTGAAAACCGTCGATCAACTCTTTAGCTTTCTTCATGTATGCTTTCAGTTGCTCTTTACGTATTTGATACACGCTAGTGACATGATTGACGACCAAATATGAGTCGCTAAATACATTGAGATGAGTAACACCCAGATTGGCTGCTAGTCGGAGGCCGAGTAACAAGGCTTTGTACTCTGTTGTATTATTCGAAGCTTGAAATTCAAGTCTTAAGGCATACTGCATGTAGGTTCGACCGAGAGTTTTCAGGATGACTCACGTCCCATTTTCTTAGAGTTGGATGAGCTATTAACATAAAGCTTCCAGGGGGTTAGGTTGGGCAATGAGTCGGGAGAAGCAGTCGTCGACTGGTTGATTGACTCATCTGCAAGCTCGGTAGATGAATCAGCTTATGGGGTAACCTTTGCTATGAAGTCGGCCACAGCCTGTCCTTTAACCACTACTATCGGCTTGTATTGGATATCGAATTCATTGAGCTCGATCGCCCACATCGTTAGTCGGCCGAAAGCTTTCGATTTCTGAAGGATCTGATGGAGTGAGATGTTGGTCACGACAACAATAGTATGAGCTTGAAAATATGAATGAAGTTATCGTGGGGAGACAACTAGGACTAGGGCCACCTTTTCTAGAGGCAGATATTTGGTTTTCGCTGGTAGTAATGCTTTACTGGCGTAATACACCAACAATTGCTTTCCTTCATGCTCGCGTATCAAAGCCGAGCTTACGGCTGTGTCGGAGACTGCCAGGTACAACAGTAAGGTTTCCCCACACTCTTCCGTGTTTTGATAAGAGAGGTGGAGATCCGAGATACGACTTCAACTGCTGGAATGCTGCTTCACACTCTTCCGTCCAATCTACTATTTGTTGTCCCTTTAGTTGTTTAAAGAATGAAAGATATTTATCGGTAGCTCGAGAGAGGAAGCGGTTGAGTGCGACTACTCGTCCAGTCAGCCTTTGTATATCTTTGATCATTTTTGTGGATTCCATGTCGAGCAGTGCTTTAATTTTCTCCAATTTCGCTTCAATTCTTGGTCGGTTGACCATGAATCTGAGAAATTTACCCGATCTTATCCCAAAGGTACACTTTCTCAGGTTCAACTTCACCTGGTATTTGCAAAAGATAAGAAGCATCTCTTCTAAGTCAGTAATATGATCAGCCGCATGTATACTTTTGACAAGCATGTCATCACTGTATACTTTCATGGTCCGGCCAATCTGCCGAGCAAATATTTTATTTACTAATCGTTGGTAAGTCGCTCTTGCATTCTTTAGATCAAATGACATCACATGGTAACAGTAAAGTCATTTGTCAGTGACAAAGGTAGTCTTAGATTTATCTGATTGATGCATTACCATTTAATTGTATCTAAAATAAGCATTTATGAAACTAAGAAGTTTATGTCTAGTCATGTAACATCCTGAATTTTCGTTGTTTTTGAATTTCTAAAAATTCTCAATTTTTTTATATTAATTAACTTATAATAACACTTAATAACCATTAGCACTCAACATTAGTTTATACAGGAGTGATACCAGTAAAGAACCACAAAAATCCGATCAATCAACCGTAAGAAGCCAACGAATCCACCCAATCACTCAAACATCAAGTTTAGCCGCATGATTTACTCACGTGGGGCCCACATCTAACCGACCCATCACTAATAAATCAAGGCAGTCATAACTAAATTAAAGATCCAACCAAAGCTAAGTCAGACATGGCTTGGATCTTAGTTAATAGACCAAACGAACTCCGATACTCTTTTAGCCTAAAACAAGCGACTTATAGTAATCATGACCAAATCTCCACTTTCACTAGTTATAAATAAGCCATACTATAAACATGGTTAATCCAAACTCTAATCAGTGCCCCAGAGAAATCTCATTACCTATTTCATTCCAGAAATGCCTCGATTTCTCGAACAAGCTCTAAACCGGTCATTGGTGGGCCACGAGTTACAGAATTATAGAATAATGTCTGTCTCACTGGGCTTGTGGTCCATCGCGGACCATGGACTCAGTGGATGACCATAAATTAATTATCTGCACCGTTCCAGTGACACTTGCCAAATGCAACTCACCTAAGGCCAGGATTGAAATCTGGCATGAGTAAATGAAACTAAGATATAAGACATTTAAACCGTTGAAATTCTTTTAAATTTACGGTGGAGGCCTAATGTATTTTTCTACGCCCACTCACAAAATCTGGGACCCGATCGTGGAACGATGACCGTTGATCGTAAATCGGACCTATATGACCAAACCCCATATCCGATCATTTTCAAAGTCTGCATGGCCCTTCATCGGGCCATGGAGCACTTATCATACAGTCTATATCAATATGTATACCCCATTGTGGGCCCTAAAGCTTAGAAAGATCCCACATAAGTCTAGTATAATGAAAACCCATCCCTCATGGCCATTTTCATCAAACCTGACATTATATAAAGGCTTTATTTGGGCATCCCCTCCCCCATACGAATTTATCCTAGGAGGAACAAAAGGAAAGAAAGAGAGAAGAGAGAAAAGGGAGAAAGGAGAAAAGAAGAAGAGAGGAAGGGAGAGTGAAGGAGAGTGAAGGTGGGCCATAGATCAAAGTGGGGCCCAAGGGAGTCCCGTCTTGTAAAAACCTACCTCTCCCTCATGGAAACCCTCCACCACAACCGCAAGAACCACTTCCATTGATTGTATAGGTAAATTCCTCACCCCTCTTTCTTGAAACCCATGTATTGAGGAATGATTGACATGGAATTCTAACATGCAAGAACTTATTTTAGGGATTCCGACCGATCGACCCAAGAGCCCTTATTCCCAGGTCGATTTCAGAGTCTCCAACGATCCATAGGTGTGGACTATTGCTCTTAGGTGGCCTACACCAATTTCAATATGAATTTAATGATTTTATTTGTTGGATGATGTATTTGAGTAATCTAGCAAAAATCTAGGCAAGACCTTACACTTTATATCTCCCAAATTAATGTGGAATGATGATGGAATGCTTGTTGTTTCTTAAACATGATTGGGCATGTTAATGATGATTGCTTGTATGTTCCTTGCTCGGTTCATGTATGATGTTTTCTCCATAACATGTTTGATGCACTAATCCTTGTGTATATCTTGGTATTAGGAGTATATAAAATGTTTGCCTTCCACACTAACCCACACAATACTTATACCTTTATTTTATGATATTGTTAACATTTGCCTTGTAAAAATTTAGATTCTATGATGAAAAGTATGAATGTATGTTAATACCTAAGCTAGTTGATAACCCATGTTAGTTTGCATGCTACACGTTACCTCCTAAACCCTTGGGTTGGTAAGTAATTCGAGGAGAGCGAAGGCGGCCCCGTTGGTAGGACCGCTTTGGAACTAAACCCATGAATGTGGGTTAGTGCGTATGGGCGACAGTAGTTAGACTACATGGGACGTTTGCACCCGATGTCGTTCCGCCACGTACTTGCCTGGACTCGTGCGGTTTAGTCCATTGTCTGACCAACCTTATTTGTTAACCCTATTTGCTCACAAGTGTATGGAACCTGGAACACCAAACAACCGTTTTAGCCCACCAATAACCAATTGAAAGTGGTCCACAGCCTTGTGAGCCGGGCATGGTGGAATGAGACATTGTGTCTAAGCTGTCGGCCTACGCTGGGGTGCCGCGTCTCCCCGTAGTGACCTCGAGCGATCCCTTTCTCTTGGTGCTCCCCATGTGCTTGAAGTCAGGGATGAGGAACCCGACGGGATCAAGCACCGCGGAGTCTCGGCCTCACACATTGGGGGGTCTTGGCCTCACAACCAGCTTAGGGCATTGATACATGGGGTGTATCAGATTCTCCAACCTACTGGATGAATGAACTTAACTAATAACTTGGTTAATACGATCGTATTGCATCGCATTAGTTAGAGTGACGACTCGGAAGTCGAGGTCGATTTGAGAGAGTGTTGACATACGTGATCGTTAGACGAAGTCGCTTGAGGGAGCGTTGTGGCGAGGGCATACATCATATCATCCAGCATGCATGCGCATTAATAAGATTAGCTAGATGTTTATGATTGACTATTTTTTATTAAGTTCATATTATAATTGATACATGTTGTAACTTAAGATTAATAGAACTCACTGAGTTGATCACTCAATCCCACTCTGGGACGGTGTTTTAAAACACCAACTAGACACTTTAGTAGCTGCAGGTGACGCTGAATTCGAGGAGCCGTGCGGCGTGAGTCTCGATGAGGAGGATGAGCTGTCCTACTTCCAGTTGATGGGCCGTTCTCCATTGGCTTAGGAGATTGGATTCTAAAGCGTTGAGTCGTGGGCTCAGCGCACCATTCTTTTGGGCATATGATTCTCTTTGCGATTTTGTTGGGTATCGCCTTGTGCCGCCCATTTATATTCTTTTGAACCTGTATATATTGATTTCTTTCAGTTCAGTAGGCTAGTTGTGGATGTGCCTTATGTTTCAATTAATTCCATGCTGCGCATTTAAACTTGATAAATCATAAAACCATAAAAATTGATGATAAGTGACACTCGGGGACTCGAGAGTCGAGCGTATTCATGACCTCCGATTTTTTGGGGCGTTACAAGTCATGTTGTTCACTAGCTGACCGATCCTTAGAAGAGAAAAGTTGTCCTTTGGGCAGACTTTGTTTAAGTCGGTATAATCAATACAGACTCGCCACTTCCCGTTGGCTTTTTTAATAAGTACGACATTTGCTACCCATTCTGGGTAGTATATCTCCTCAATAAATTTAGCATCGAGGAGCTTGTTAACCTCTTCTTTAATGATGGCGTACCTTTCGAGGCCAAGCGGTCATCGCTTCTGTCGGATCGGTCGGTAGGTCAAATCAATGTTTAAGCGATGAGTCATCACCAAGGCATCGATCTCGGTCATATCTTCATAGCTCCATGCAAATTCATCGGCTTATCGTCGGAGTAGGGACACCAACTTATCTTTTAGGGGCCCCTGCAAGGATGAGCCAATCCGAACCGTCTTGACCAAAGGTATTAGGATGAGGTCCTTTACTGGATGTCCTCTCTCGTAAATCTCGACCCGAGGGTCTAACGATTCAGTCGTGGTTATCTCAGCTGGATCCTTTATGGCCGTTGCATAGCAGTGCCTTGCGTCCTGTTGGTTACCTTTGACGACTCCTACTCCCAACTCAGTCAAAAATTTCATGGAGAGATAAGACGTCGATACTACAGTTTGGAGAAGACATAGAGAGGGTAGACCGAGTATGGAGTTGCAGACTAATGGTTGGTCGACTATCAGAAAATTAACCATCACTGTCGCCTGATGTGGAGAATTTCTAGTCGTGAACGGTATCAAGATCACTCCTTCAGGAAGGATTTTTCCACCCTAGAATCCGATCAATGAAGTGTCAACTAGGCATAGTGCCAATCGTTCGGGGCCCATTTTATCGAATGCTTAAGCAAGCAATACATTTACAGACGATCCTGTATCAACGAGAATACGAAACACCTTGTGGTTTGCTATAGTAAGGGTGACGACTAATGCGTTATCATGCAGATGGTGAATATCCTGAGCATCTTCATCGGTAAACGATATACAATACTTCTCCTTTTTTCCTTTATTTTGAAGGCCGAACTAAAATTAGGATCTCGGACTCAGGTCGACCGATGCTCCTGATATGATTTTTTCTAGCGTTATTTGAGTGGTTCCCGCCTCGGGGACCACCGACAATAGTTTGGATTTCTTCCGTGGGTCGGTTGTCGCCCGAGCGTTCTTCCATTGTCCCTGTTCTCTCGATATGTTCTCTAAGACGGCCTTCTCAGATAAGTCTCTCAATTTTTTCTTTTAGGAGATTGTAGTCACTCATATTGTGTCAATGATCGCGATGATACTGATAATATTTATTCTTGCTCTGTCAGTTCAAGTTGCTTCGAAGTCTATCTGGCCAGTTGACGAACCATTCGCCCTTGATTTACATCAATACTTGCTCCTGTGGTTTATTGAGCGGGGTGTACGTCAAAAATTTGATGTCAGGTCGAAAATTTGCACTCATCACGGGTCTGATCATCCTTGCGCTTCTTTCCACTAGCCGAGTCAACTTTCTTTTTTTCCAACTCTTTGGTCGGGGCTTTTGCATTTTGGGCGGCTTCATGCATGATCCGGGTTTCTTCAGCATCTGCGTACTTATCTGACCAGGCCATGAATTCAGCTAGAGTAGTAGGTGGGTTCTTGTCCAAAGATGCCAGAAACGGCTTATCTCTAACGCCTTGCATAATCGAGTTAAGTGTTGTTTTGTTCGAATGCTTTTAGACTTGGAGCAACTCAAAGTTGAAACATTTGACATAATCCTTTAGTAGCTCTCCCTTCTTTTGAACTATATTGTTCAGGTGCGTAGGTGGCTTCAACTTTTTCTTCCCACTGATGAAATTGGTGAGGAAGGCATCGCTAGGGGTGCACACAGTTCAGTTTGGTCCGGTTCTGGGGTGAAACCGAAACCGAATCGTTCCTAACGGTTCTACGATATTCAGAACCTGAACCGAACTGTTGGCACCCTAGAACCAAACCGTTAAAATCGATTCTGTTTCGGATTGATTCCACGGTTCTGGGCTTTTTATAATCCAGCCCAATTGCATATTTAATTTTATTATCTAGCCCATGTCCATCCATGTTGTGGTCCATTTAATGAATGGTTTAGATATTGTATAAGGTGTGCAAAAATATATTTATGAAAATAATTAAATTGTGTATTATAAACCATAAATCATGAGTCAATAGATGGAAATAATTAAAGTATTCTTGATCGGTTCCAAGTTCAGTTCCAGGTTCGGTTCCACGGTTCGGTTCTACGGATCGGATCCACGATTTAGTTCTACGGATCGGTTCGGTTCTACATACCCCCAAACCGAGAACGGAACTGATATGACCGGTTCTTTGATTTTTGGAACTGGAACCGGAACCGGTGCACTCTAGAACCGGACTAAACCGGACCATTTGGTCAGTTTCGGTCCGGTTCCACGGTTCTACCGGTTAAATGTGCACCCCTAGGCATCCCTGAGCTCTGTGAACAAGTTAATGGACTTTGGTTTCAACTGTTTGAACCAAAGCTGAACTACGTCGGCTAAAGTGAAGGAGAAAGCTCGGCATATCACGACGTCCAAGGCATCGTGCAGTTCCATATACGTCCGAAAGGATTTGATGTGCTCGGTTGGATCAGTTTTGCTGGTGAAGGGCGTAATATGTGGAAGACAGAACCATTCCAGTAGCCGAGCTTGCATAATTTCTTTTATGAACGGGGATGCCTTTGTTTCGGGCCTTATCTGATGTATATCGCGGCCTTGCTTCATGTCCGTGATCTCTTCCTGCACTTCCCTCCTGAAGTCCTGGAGGTTGGCTTTCCATGGTTTGACACTATCTGTCGTTCCCTCAACTGGGAGCTTGCTGCGCCTTCTCTGATCTATTTCATATCAAAGATCGGTGGCAGGCAGCGGGGCGGTCACTGAATGAGAAGGTGCAGGCTTGGCCGGACCCTGGTGCTTACTTTGCTGAGGGACAGATCGCGGAGCAACAGGCTGAGTATCAACGAATTGTTATGGGGCGTTCGTCGCCCAACCATCATCCCGCTGGGGTGGCTGAACTTGCTGGCGATGGATCTGTTCCAGCATTTGCTTCATGAAGTTCATATTGTTCTTGGACCTCCATGTCTAACCATCCATTTCCTCAGTTCCTTTGAGTGTGTCTGGTTGAAACAGAGGTTGCCGGACAGGCCGCAGAACCTTGTCGGTTATTGGGTTAGTTCTGGGCCCCTTGGTCTGTGTTCGTACCCGGCGGGCCTTCTGTTGCCAGTGGTCCAGTGACAACGACCTCATTAGGCTCATTTTGAATGGTTCTTCTAGTTTTGGCCATTGGAGATCTGTGATAGAGCTTAAAGAATGACTTTTCATATCATTTTCCACAGATGGCGCCAAACTGTTGATGTAAAAATCTGGTACGCTCTCTTCCGTCCTCTCACCTGCACAAGAAGGAGACAAAGGAGACCCTAGCTAGAGCCGGAAACCTTCCGATGCTAAAGTCAGGAATAGGATCGTATAAGGAGTTTTTTGTGGGAGTTTTTACGTACCTTTTACCTTGGAGATCTCCTATGTTTATAGGAAGGGAGGATCCCATCGTACCACGATTCTCTTCCTGATATCTTAGAGATTCAGCATTATTCCGTTTTAGGACTCCAACTGATCCCGAGATCTTCGGGATCGGGGATCCTTTTATTAGATTTTCGAAAAGTTATCTTGAGAAGGTATTTGACTTTACACCATTTTTACCTTACTCGGATCGGGTTGTGTCGACTCTATTGATGAGTGAGTCTCGGCCGGTCATAAAGGGTAAAGCTACTTGCTTTCTGTCACATGAGATGAGACTGATTCATACTTAGTGTACTCTCTTAATCCGATAGCCAACTTTGTAATTGACCTAAAGATGGGTCGATTTTATGGTTCATCGGGTGGCTTCTGAGCTTTGGACCTTAATCGGCCTCTTTAGATGTTGTTGCCTCGTTTATCGAGTCAATTTTATGCATTTAGTATACTTTGCCTTAAGGCTCTGGACTTTGTAAGTCTCGATCGGAATTTATTCCTTATAAGCTGAGCTAAGTCTCTCCTTTAGGCATTTAGCATGCTTTCCTCAGTTGGGCCTGTTGTCTCAGATTCCCAAGTACTGTGAGTAGAGTTGGTCCATTCCATAGCCGAGTCTCTTGACTCGTCCTACTTTCCCCAACAATATATATATATATATATATATATATATATATATATATATATATATATATATATATATATATATATATATAAAGTAGTGTCATATACTTCTCTTGACTTAAACGCAATGATTAATTTATATAAACCTTCTATACATGATTAAATTTTTTTATATACTCTTTTGAAGATTTATATATTTGTATAAACCTTTATATATTGTATGTCCGGTCTTAAAATCTATATATCTCATATATCCATGGTTATTCTTTATATTTTATGGGCATTCTTGCATTTTACCATTCTTAGAATTTGTATTGATGACGGGAGAACTCATACTTTTGTTTAATTGGTTCTGTCTACACCTGATTCTATCGACCTATTCTCCCTACTATTACGAGAGATTTGAACTCTTTCTTTATTCCTTTTTTAATTAGGCCATGTGTCCTCTTATGCGCATGCATACGTATATAAATTTGTTCATCGGAATGCATAAATAGGGCTGTCAATAGGTTAGGTTAAGGCTGGGCCAAATTTTGTCTAAGCCCGGCCTATATTTTTCATTGCAAGTCCAAACCTAGTCTAACCCAAAATTTTTGTACAATGCTTGACCTGGACCTGATACCTAAACTAGAGATATAGAGAGAGCTCACTAGTTTAATGGTGAATTTATGCACATCTTCTTTTTTCTTCTTCAATAATTGAAGGCTCGTCACTGTAGTAATGGCAACAAGTGCGTGTAGGGTCTTCTTCTTTAATGCTTGAGGACCTGTTATTGCAGCAGTGGTTGCAAGTGTGTGTGGGGATAGTGCCATTGGAAAAGTTAATTGGTAGACGCTAGACACGGATTGCATCCTACCCCCGCCCGTCTCTAGCCACGAACGGACAATTCTGTGAGCAAGCCCATTGTGATGTATCTGTTTATCTACACCATTCATCCCTCCTCTCGGATCATTTTAAGGCATAAGTAAAATCGTAATGTACTAGTGGTTATTAGTAGACTCATTTAAATGGTAATGAAAGTATTCCAGGTTCCATAGGGTATTATTAAACCATAAACATATAAATGACCAATCTTGTATTAGACAAATCCGATAGACTATGGAGAACCCCTGACAAAATCGGCATTAGGTGTAAGGCATGCCACATAGTTTCAGTAGTCTGAATTCAACCTTAATTGATCGAACTAGCCTGGAATGGTCGACTCAAGGTGGGCTACCTGCTTAAACAATTTGCAACACTTGATCCACCACAATAACAATTCAGATTAGCAAATACAAAATTATAAACATGAAGTAAATTTAATACCACATCAGGGTCTAACAACAGAACACATGTATGAATTAGTACAATACAACCTACATCAACACAATCCAACCTACATCAACATATAAAATCAAACATATGTATAAAATTAGTAGAATTTAATCTACATCAATGCAATCCGATTTATATCAACGTTTTTTAACATTCGACATCAATAAGTCTCAATATTATGAATTTCATATCACTTAAGCATTTCATTGAGTATAGCATTTGTAAACAAAGAGAATACAATCCTCCTTTGGTTTTCTTGTATTTGAGACAACTCTAAAGAGTTGAATATATAGAGATCTACAATCCTCTATACAAGGTAAATGATAAAAATAAAATCATCTATTTATACATGAAAATTAGTTATACAAGGCATGTGGCCTGTCTAACATGAAAATTAGCTATAAAAGGCATGTGGCCTGTCTAACATGAAAATTAGCTATACAAGGCATGTTGCCTGTCTAACATGAAAATTAACTGTACAAGGCATGTTTCTTGTCTAACATCCCCCCTCAAACTGATGTTGGTCATCGATTAGTAATAGTTTGCCAACTAGTGAGTGACGTGCAGAAGTGAGGAACTTCGTGAGAATGTCTGCAATCTGATCATGGGATGTGACATATGGAAGAGAAATGAGCCAAGACTGAAACTTCTCTCAGATGAAGTGTTAGTCAACCTCAATATGCTTTGTCCATTCATGAAAAATAAGGTTAGAGGCGATCTGAATGATACTGAGATTATCTGTATGGAGTGGTGTAAGATGCTGTAAATGAATGCCCGAGTCGAAACGAAGTCTATGTGACCAGACAAGCTCACTGCAAGAAGCTGACATCACTCGATACTTTGCTTCCGTACTTGATTTGAAAATAGCGGCCTGCTTCTTACACTTCTAAGAGATGAGAGAAGTGCCGAGAAAAATACAGTGATCAGTGGTAGATCTTCGTGTGAGAGCGCAACCGGCCCAGTCAGCATCTGAATAAGCATGAAGTCCAGAGTTTTCATGGAGGAGAAGAACAATAATTGATCCAGAGTGCTACGTAAGTATCGTAGGATGCGCAACACCGCAGTCACATGAAGAGTCCGAGGAGCAGATACAAACTGGCTGATTATTTAGACAGCATATGTAATATCGGTGCGAGTTATTGTTAAGTAAACCAGACTCTTAACTAAATGGTGATATAATGTGGTCTGCACAAGGAGATCACCATCGTCACGACCATATTGAATGTTAAGTTCTAAGGGAGTCTAAACGGTCTTCTGATCCGTCAATGAAGCCAAGATGAGAAGATCCTTTGTATATTTACGATGGCTAAACAGGATCCCACGTTTAGAACGTGAAAATTCAAGTCCAAAAAAGTATGTCAGATGTTCGAGGTCCTTCATCTTGAATGATGAATTCAGAACTTCCTTTAATGCTAAGATGCCAGTAGCATCACTACCAGTCAAAAGTAGGTCATCAACATATACGAGAACAATGATAATTCCTCGATCAGTGATGCGCAAAAATAAAAATGGATCATGACCACTTTGAGTAAATCCAATACTCATAACAACATCATGAAACATTTGAACCATGCTCGAGGTGCCTGTTTGAAGCCGTACAAAGCTTTCCCTAGGCGACATACCTTTTTGGTAGGGATTAAAGAGCCAGGAGAAGGTTTATATATACTGTTTCTTGGAGGTCTCCATGAAGAAAAACACTTTTCACATCCATTTGAGTGAGTGGCCAAGAACGAACAAATGATATTGTCAAAAGAATGTAAACAGGTTTCATATTAGCCACAAGAGCGAATGTCTCATCATAATCAATGTTGTGTTCCTGTTTGTATCCTTGAGCGACAAGCCAAGCCTTGTATCGATCCAATGATCTGTCAGACTTGAGCTTTACAGAATAAATCCACTTACTACCAATTAATTATTGGTCAGTAGGTCGAGAGACGATGTCCCACGTATAGTTATCATCCAATGCTTCAAGTTCTTTTGCCATAGCCTTCTTCCAACAATCATGAGTGACTACTATCCAGAGTAGCATTTATGGCAGACATAAAATATATCAAGCAATTAGGTTGTCGATGTACATAAGCGGAACGATATATCAATGTAGGTTCTGGATCAGTAACAGATACAGTAGGGAGCGTAATAGGTGGTGAATCTGTACGTGGTCGTCGTGAGGAAACCTGCAATGAACAAGGGAGTGTACCTGAGGTAAAAGGAATGTCAGGAAAAGCAGTGAGACCAGGAGAGTTTGGTGCTGGCGGAGGAAGAACAGATGAATGAAAGGTAATATGCTCAAGAAAAATAACATTTCGTGACACCTAAACACGATAAGAGACCGGATCATAGCATCGAAAACCTTTTAAGTTTCTCCAAATCCCAAGTACATACATTTGACTGATTTCAGGGAGAGTTTGTTACGTTCACGTGAGGTCAGGTAAACATAACATACACAACCAAAAACACGAAATGTGGAATATGTAGAAAGTAAACCAGTAAGAAAAAAGTAGAGAGATTTACTGTTCAGAACTTTGGTTGGCATTCGGTTAATCAAGTAGACTGAATGGATCATAGCTTCCGCCCAGAAGGAACGAGGAACACTCATAACTGTCGTTAGGGTGTTGACAGTTTCAACAATATGGCGATATTTTCGTTCAGCTACTTTGTTCTGTTGTGGAGTATCAGAACAGGTGGTCTGATGAATAATCCCATGACTCTGAAGATATGTACAAAAATTTGTAGAGAGTTTAAATCTTTTCTCAAAATTGAGCGTCCACCATAGAGTGAAATAGCTTGAATTTTTCAAAAACCTGTGATTTAAAGTGAAGAAAGTAAATCCAGGTGTAACGTGTAAAATCATTAATGAATATAACATAGTATCGTAGTCCAGAGAGTGACATAATTGGTGAAGGACCTCAGATATCCGTATGCGCTAGCTTAAATATAGATGATGATTTTGTAGTACTTAGAGGAAATGGAATACACATACTTTTTGAAAGACAACAGGAAGAACAAGAATAATCCAAATTAATTTTATCAAGAGAAATATTCCCTAACATGTCAGAAGAAAATAACTGAATCAACCGATCGGAATATGGATGACCTAGGAGAAAGTGTTAGAGTTTTCACATTTTATTTACCTAACAAATATCTGAGGAAGATAGAGATAAAAACAACGAGCTGAAGTGACGTATGGGTCAAAGTCCAGCATGTATAAATGTCTATGTCGCCTACCCCTCCCAAGTATCTTCCTCGTTGCAAGATCCTGCACAAAACAATAGTTTGGAAGAAATATGACTAAGCAGTTGTTGGATGTAAGTTGACCAATAAAAATTAAATTTAAGGAGAGTTTAGGGACATGAAATACATCACGAAAGATGAACTGACGATGAGAAGAATGAGAGATAGTCCATGAACTAACGGACTGAATGAGTAGTATAGTGGCATCCGCGGTAGAAATAACCTGATTGCCAGTGTAGGGACGAATGTCGCGAATATGTGATACGTCACTAGTCATATGATTGGAAGCACTCGAATTGAAAAATCATATAGAAGATGAAAATATACCTGACATACCATCAGCAAAAAGGGCCTACATGATCTGCTGGAGCATTGCATGAGTCAAAAGTGAGGAAAGGCCTTTAACAGAAACAGTAGATGCAGTATTACTAATAGAAGGCTCAATAGAAATAGTGGCAGAAGTAGCAGAAAGAGCAATGCCACGACCATGACCTTGACCACCATGTCCACGGCTTAAAGAGGAAGCATAGGCACGTGAATGACAGTCCTGAATACCATTACCAGTCCATCGACAATAAGCGTACCAATCTTTGCACTGAGCGACGACATATCCCACTTTATTGCAGCTGCGACAAGTTAAAGGAGTGAAACCACGATTTGGTGCAGAGGTAGATACAACAAGTACTAGATCAGATGGTCCCAGAGTTGGGGAAGTGGGAGAGAGAACTTTCGGTCGTTGTTCCTTAGCTAATAAATCATTAGTAACTAAATTCAATGAAGGAATTGGGCTATGGTTCAGGAGAGCAGCCCCACGATGCTCAAATTCCGGACGCAACTTCTTAAAAAATCGTCGAACTTGTGCACTATCACGCATTGTTTAGAATATCTTAAATTTATGAAAAAATTCTAGATCCATCATAGCCATCTTTATCCAAATTGCAACAATAAGTAGAGTAGAATGTTTAAATACTTTTGTCACCCTGAGTAAGGTGAACCGGATCTTGTTTCAGGCGGTATAACTGAGCCGCATTACTCTGTTGATAAATTGTCTGGAGATGCTCCCACATTACCTTAGCAGTGCGGTGTGATGTGAGGCCAATAACAATTGACCGATCAATCAAATCGATAATCCAGGTAATAATCTGTCCATTTTTTATTTCCCACATAACTATTTTGTCGGCATTTGTAGAAGTGGAGACAGTAACAGATCCATCCATTAGTCCCCACAAACTACGACCATTGAGGAAACTTTGAAAGTGGATGGCCCACAGATTGTAGTTGGTACCATCGAAACCACATCGTGGAGCCTTTGTACGGGAGGAGTCTTTGTCCATAGATCTGAAGTGACGGAAACCACGTCAAGGAAGGATGTACCTTACAGCAGAAGAGCTGGTCGGAGCAGAAGGATGTGCCTTCTAACAACAACAATAAGGGCTAGGAGAAAATCTAGTCGCAACAACAATAAGGGTTAGGAGAAAATCTAGTCACAGCAACAAGGTTGGTCGGACGGGACTTGGGGTGGGGTCAGACGGGCTTGGTTAACGCAGCAGGGGAGCCGAAGAGGCACAAGAGGTGGTGTCGGAACAAGGTTTGCTGATGCAGGAGAGGTCGGATTTGTTAGGAGGTGGTGCCGATGACAAAGGAGGTGCTGGATCAAGATGTGTAACTGAAGATGATGGAGCAGGGTTGAATTGCTGGAGATTGATATGACTCTGATACCGTGTAAACAAAGAGAAGACAATCCTCCTTTGGTTTTATTGTATTTGAGACAATCCTAAAGAGTTGAATATATAGAGATCTATAATCCCCTATACAAGGTAAATGATAAAAACAGAATCATCTATCTATACATAAAATTTAGCAATACAAGGTATGTGGGCTGTCTAACATGAAAATTAACTATACAAGGCATGCGGCCTGTCTAACATGGACATTAGCTATACAAGGTATGTTTCCTGTCTAACAGTATTAACCAAGTAGCAAACTGAGATGATTAGTCGTCTAAAATGCTAGATAGAAGTTTAATGGTAGATATTTACCTTAGAGTCGAAAATCATCGATTTGGATGTGGCCGTAGCATAGAAAATTTTGAGAAAACACACCAAATATAATTCTTTGTTGATTTGATCGTTAGTAACTTAAATTATAATGCAATTAAACTTTAATCAATGGTTAATGATTTAACTTAATTTAATTCGAGCAAACCCTAACTTGATTTGATGAGTCGAGGCCCATAATTGGCGTATAATGGCATCCACATGGGGCCACACCCAAATATGACTCCCACATTAGCATGAGTCACTCTTAATTGATTGCTAGGACTCCAAGTCCTAACATGAACTAATCCTAAGGTTAGGGTTTTCTAAAAACTACGAAAATGAAAGGATGGTTTCCAATCTTAATGGCTCAAAAGGGTAGGAAACGAAAGGAAGAAATGGAAGGATAACTATGAAACCTCTTACCTATTAAGGGGTGAATAATCCATCCTAAAGTTGATGAATTTCAATTGTGAAAGACCCAAACCTGAGTGTAGAAGAAAGATCTTGCAATATCCAACTAACACGAGGATTGGACGGTGTGATCCATTACTGGGCCCCACCATTTCTCCTACCCCTCTCTTCTTTCTTATTCTTTCTCTCTTTCCCCCATTCTTTATCTTTCTCTCTCTTAAGCATTAATAAATTTAGATTTGGGGGAGGGTAACTCAAATGAAATGTATTTATAATGTAAGAAGTAGTGCTTTTGGCCCTAAATACAAGAAAATCAATATTATAATCCTATGGGAGGTTAATTCCAGCTTTTGGAGCTCACTAGAGAGTGTATGGGTCGATTTATACCATATGATAATTGGCCTTAGTGATGATTTACATAAGACTTTGATTATCCTATATTTCAGATGTGAAAATCAATGTCATCGGTCATGGTCGCAGTTATACCGATATGTGTATGACATTAATATAGGTTAATGTCTTAAGTTTGGTTGTGATATTATGGTCCGAAATTTACAACTTAAAAAAATAAAAAAATCGAATATAGACAATTAACATAAGTTTTTGCTGATTTCAACCTAGTCTCACACAACACATGTATTGCCCTTGGCTTCAAATTGAGCGATTTCGCGTACTGCCTCGATTCAACATCCACGATGGACGTTAAGGCTAACAAGGCAAACGTCTTTATATATTTTCAAGTTTAGCAGACCATTTATGGGTGGTCTAAAGGTAGTTTGATTAATCTGGATATTTTTAAAATAGGTTAAGCAATGAGATTTCTCATATACGGTGATTAGAGTTTGGATCAGTTAAATTTATAATGCAACCTATTCATAATTAGCGAAAACGATGAAACCTAATCAAACGTCCTAATTCAAATAAATTAGAAATTTTTTAAAATAGTAATCACATTAAAAATAAAAATTTCTAATTTAATCACATAAGATGATTCTTGACATGATTAAAAATAATTCATAAGAAGACACCGAATACTAAAACTCTAAAATGAGGAAGATATGTCCAACCCATTAGTGATATATAGTTATAGAAATTTTTAATTTTAATAGGTATATTGCTTATAATGTTTTGACACTTTTAGTTACTGAATTATTTTTATAATTTTTTTTGATAATTCGTCATCAAGTCTAATTTATCCTTTATCAAATTTCATTCCATTTTGAGTTCCATAAAAATTCTAAAAAATTCAAAAGTACAAGATGCTTGAAACTAATGATTTTCTGTATAGTTTCCAAACGTCTTAAAATTAATCACATTTTGATTTTAATTTTATTTTTTAATTTATTTTTCTATAAAACTAAACTCATTAAGCTTTGTTTTAAATTTTGAATCACCTCAATAAGAATTATATTAAAGGATATACATATTTTTAAAGTCAGTATAATAAAGTTGTTAATTGTTTAATACTGCTGAAGAGAGGGTGATGGTGACACAGTGGATCAGACAGTGGCATCGTCGACTGTTATCCAAATGGTGATAGTGGCACCATCGACCACTGCTAAAAAATTCTCATTTTTCATGATGTCACCGTGCTGCTCATAGTGGTACTGTCGGGTTTTGTTATGGTTTCCTAAAATTCACAATTTCACTCGGTCAGACAGTTTTAGTGACCCAAAATCACTCATTTTGGTCTCAAACATGTGCGAATACACGCATGGATATGTATTTAAATCGAGAAATTAAAGGCAATGTCTAAGGATATCAAATTCTTAAGTTAGTAAAAATATGGAGCGTTACATAAATCATGGTAGGGCCAAAGAAGTTTCATATGTTAAAGGTTGGATTGCGTAGTATGCAATGTATTCGGGAGAGAAAAAATCTGTGGCAACGTGCGTATAAGCAATTTTAGAAGTAACTTTTTTATTTTTTTAAAAGAAATCATGGAGCGTATTCCATATTCATTGTTAAGCCAGACTTCCATCACTGAAAAAATTAAGAAAAATCATAAAGGGCTTTATGAGTTCCACATTCAACAATCATTTTTAATGTTAATAAACATGCCTTTAAAAAAAAAAAATAAATAAATAAATACACACGCCCTCACACCCTTCACCACATAGTGGGTTTCAGAACACATGACCTTGTGAATCTATCGTTGAGGCTAAGGACCCTCAAACAAGCCCTTATTCTTCATTCTAAATATTTTTAAATTGAGGAATGAAATAACAAGTCCTGCAAGTATGTAATGTGATTGCTTATTATAGAACATATTTGCTTAAATCCAAACGCTTTAACTAGGGGTGTACATTGAATCGAATCGAGTTGAGCTGTCCTCTGCTCGACTCGGCTTGGCCATCGGCTGACCTAAGCTTGAACTCAGCTCGGCTCGATCCTCGAGCCTAACTGGCTAGCTTGGCTCGATTCGGTCAGTAGCTCAGGCTGAGTTCGAGCCAAGATCGAGCCGAGTTCACCATTGGGGCATTTCCACAAACACCAGGACTGCACCTTCAAAACTCATCTGTATGTGAAACAGAAGCAATTATTTTACAGGTATTTTATCAAACACCTTTTAAGCAATATAAAAATCAAGAAAAAAAAGGTATTTGTTTCATGTACATATCTTCCATGCCACTTGCCTCACTTCATTAAGTTATTTTATCAAATACTTGGTGAGCAACATCAATGGCAAAGTAACCAAGTCACTGAACTGATTCAATCCAAGTTTGATTTTCTAAATTTGAGTTTAACTCTGCTTGCTTGAACTCGGCTCAAACTCATTTTTGAACTAAAAAAATCAGCTCAACTCGGCTCACTTCAAACCAAGTCGATATGAGCTTTTTGAGTCCAGTCGAGCGAACTAACAGAGTTAGCTCGGTTCATATACACCCCTAGTTTTAACGGTCTATTCAGCGCTATATGCCGACTCGAAGGTTAAAATCAGCATATTTATCTCTTCAATTTCTTATCCGTTCTCTCTACGGATCTAAGATAAAACGGTCATTTTGCACGACGAGAGAAGTATGGAACCAATCCTCCATTTGTGTCAGAAATCTTTAATTGTTTGGTAATGAAAATGGAGCAACAATAGCAAGACACGTGTCCGTACCTAGATTGATGGCCGATATTCTCTTCTGTCGATTAGAAATGATAAGAGACGAACTTTGATAATCTAACAGATTCTGATGGATGATGGTACTCGAATTCTTTAAAATTTATTAGAAACTGTATACTTGGTATTTAAGTAAGTCAAATTCAACTGTCTAATTTACTCTTTTCAAGTCATTTGATTATTTTATGGTATAGTATTGTAAAGCTTTCATTGAACGGCTAGAAATGAAAAATATCCAACGGTCATATCTCAGCAACGAAGCGTCTACGAATCAGATGTTAGGATTATTCAACTAATGTATTTTTAAGTTTATAAGTTTAATTTGAGTTAACCTATGCTATATATAACTTTTCCGAGTGCCAGCGTATCAAGAGTCATAGGCTGCCTGAGTATCATAGAGATGGCCGTTAATTGCAAGTGCACTCGCGACGTACGGGGTAGCGAATAACGCGGGTGCAAGATCTGACCGGCTTGTCAGGTGATCCTTATCACGTAAATGAGATGGTTAGGCGGTTCACACGTGTACCGAATTTGAACCATAGGTGACCATCGATTCAACGTTTGCCGGAGTAGCCCATTGATTGATCATATGCGCCTAGTTATTTATTTATTTATTTATTATTATTATTATTATTATTTTTTACACACGCACACACACCCCCACACACTCACTCCACACGCACACCGTGGGATTTCATCACCATGGGTACTCGAACCCTTGACCCGGTGTTGAAACTCCAGGAGTCTACCACCCGGGCAAGAGTAAGGACCCCATATGCGCCTAGTTTTCTGGGTGTGACATCTAAGATTGTTGGGATAACCTGATGAGCAGCTCTGATATCTTACACGTGTGATCCTTCACCACGTGCGAGTCGAGTGCGGTTTGAAAGTGCACTCGAGCGACGGCAAATAGCTAGGGTTATTCGAAGTTGTTTGATGCTCTGCCAGAGTTTGATGCTTCATATGCATACTCTCCGACATTATATAAGTGGTCGATACAAAAAATGTAATTAAACCTTCCTTACTCTCGCCCCGGTGATAGACTCACAAGAGTTTCAACTCCAGGTAAGGGTTCGAGTGCTCACAGGCATCTAATTTCTAATGCCTGCGTACTAACCATATCACCACCGGAGTATCAAAGTTTCTTCTCCTTCACAATTTGCTCGTGAAGCTTAAGTTCACACGCCTCCCCGCATACGTACACGCAGCACACGCAGCATGGGTGGGGACGGTTGCCCATATTTTTGGAAGCGGATTGGGTAGTGACCCAGCACTGTGGGGTCCACCGTGATGTAAGTGTTTTATCTATGCCGTCCATCACTTTTGCCAGATCATTTTAAGGAATGAGCCGAAAAATAATGCGATCAAATCTGCTAAGTGAACCACACCATAGGAAATAGTGTGATTGAACACCTACCATTAAAAGCTTCTCAGGGAGCAACAAAAGTTTTAAATCAAACTTATATTTGTGTTTTCCTTTATCCAGGTCTGTGTGACCCTGTCAACAGGTTGGATGGCAAATAAACATTACGGTTGGCCCTAGGAAGGTTTCAATTGTGGTGTCATTATCCCCACTGTTTCGTGTGGTGTGGTCCACTTGAGCTTAGGATCTACTTCAATTTTGGGCTCATGCCCTAATATGAGCTGGAAAAATGGATGAACAGCCTGGATATAACACACATGCATCAAACTGGGCCCACCCATTCCGCTACCCATTTTTAAAGGAGGCAGCTCACCTGCCCAGTGGTCAGGTTTGATATTCGGGGCATGTCATCTGCCGCTCTCCTGGCGGATTGGATGGGGAAAAAGTGGTATCGTACAAAGCTGGGCATGGAATTTGCATACCACTTGCGGGTTCTCATTTCTCAAGTTGTACAGGTGGGGTCCACGTCTGGTGATCCAACGATGTTGTATGATGGTCTCAATGTGAATGACCCATTCACCAAAATAAAAAATAAAAAATCTTAAGATCAAAAGATCCTAGCCACAAGATATCAGGCCATTTTCTACATAGATGTCAACCGTTCATTCTCTTTCTTGCTTTAACCGTCTATTTGTTGGCCACCTATATATTCAAGGGCTAGGACATTCCCTTCAGGGAGTCTATCAACATTATATCACTGAACAATGGGCCCCACTTGATACTGTACAACCTTCACCTGACATTATATAAAGCCCAAACCCAAATGAACGGTTAGGAAAAGATGAACAGTCAATATTCTTCGTACATGTCATAAACCAACGGTATATATTCCGTAAAAGCCTACACATTATGCAAAAGCTCATGTGTGGCAGCACAATAAGAACACAAGTACAGCCCAAAACCACCCACCATTGCTGTCCCCACAGCATAAAATCCCCATATAAGACTCCCATTGATTCCAAACTCCTACCTATGTAAAAAGATTCAATGATATTATATTAGAGGAGATGATTATCTGATCTTACTCAGCATTTCCAGCTCTCTAAACATTGCCTATAAAAGATCCACTTAAGAATGTCTAAGGAGTTGGATGCTGAAAACTGCAGTATGGAAGTTGGTAAGCTTCAAACCAATCGAATTGCACCTGAAGATCGCTGCAATTTCGCGTATTTGATCCATTTCATGCTCGGCGCTGGCAACTTACTGCCGTGGAATGCTCTTATAACGGCTGTTGATTACTTCGGATACTTGTATCCGAATGAGCACATCGATAAGGTGTTTTCGGTCGCCTATATGGGTTCTTCTCTGCCTGTTTTGGTTGTTCTAATGAGCTGGACTAACTGGGGTAGAAGGCCGAGTGTGAGATTGAGAATGAACTTGGGCTTTTCGATGTTTATTGCTTCGCTTCTCACAGTGCCTATCATGGACTGGACTTATACGCATGGGGTGAGAAGGTCGGGCGGGGCCTACTGTGTGACCATTGCAGCGGTGGCCCTCTGTGGTTTGGCTGATGGGCTGGTGGGAGGAAGCTTGATTGGATCAGTTGGTGAATTGCCCAGACGGTATATGCAGGCGGTTTTTGCAGGAACTGCTTGTTCAGGTACTCTTGATAATGGATAATTGTCTTGTTTTCTATTTGGTTTGATACATAATCAGAAAAATATAGTCATTAGAGACGTAGCACACTAACCAACTTGAAATAAACTCAGGTTGATTGCAGTTTTAACTTGGTTTTTTTTATGACCCAAGAAAAGTCCTTGTAGTATTTGAATCACAGGAAAACCAGACTGCTTTAGGATTTTCTTTTTCAACTTAAAAATCATGAGTAATCAATTGAATTTTGAATTAAGTGGGACCCGGCCCTGTCGAGTCAAAAAACTTGATTAGGAAAGAAAGCCCACAATTCTTTTGAAATTCAAAGGCTGAGATGAAACAACACATGGGTCATTGAAATTTTGATTGTTTGGCCAAGAGAAGATCTTCAGTTTCTCACAAATAGTAACAAGGATGTTTCTGTCGCATTTGCTATCACTTGGGTCTGGAGTTTTTCATAAAATGCAGTTTTTTTTTTGGTTCCAAATCTCAGGTAGTGATTTTGCTTGTGTTGAAAATTTCTGAAGAGGAGGCAATGCCTTTTGTATTGTACTGAGAACAAGAGCTCTTGCCGGTGAGAAATAGGAAATAGTTAGGCCTTTAATGTAGTGTTTTGAAAATTAGAGTGGATTGAATGTGATTGTAAATTGTGAGATTGTCTAATACATGTTGTCAAAAATCAGTAAGAATTAGAGAAAAGAAACAACCAAATTAACTGTATTCCATCATCCTGCATCGAATTATAGTCCATTTACATTACTTCATAGCATCTTTTGACACGCAAATGAAAAGTTTAGTGTATCTAGACCAATTACAAGTCATGTCCGAATGTCAATCCACACCATCCAAATTGTGGCCCTATTTTTGAGCCGAAAATAGGCTAAAAGACAGCAATCTGATGATCTTAATCAACTGACTTTTCCCAATGGACCCATTAAATATGGACTATCAACATTTCATTTTTAACCATCCATTTGATGGATGGAATTGGTGGCCAGGATTGTTGGTAAATGCAAATTTTTGAATACGTTCCGCCACACCAGGGCCCACAAATAGGACAGTGAGGATCAGCATACTGGTAAACCACACACCTATCAATTAGTTGCCACCACTAAATGAAAATCAAGACAATTACATATCGATGCGCGATTTTCTGTAATACGTTTCAGATCCAATAATTTTCTCAGATCCAATAATTTTCCATAGGAGTCGAATGGCATCGGTGTTTGAATCCTGAAACACTGCATTTTAGTAAGTGTTTTGGTATAAACTATAAAAAGCTATCTCATTTCGCATTGAGACTGCATTTGGATGAACTATTGAATCGAATTGCAATTATTAATGCAGAGATAATCAAATTGTGATTTCTTTAGCATTCAAATTGGTGGTCTGCCCTTCAAATTGCAATTGCATTATTTTCAAGTTCGATCTGAATGGACATAACTTCAATTTCAGGACTGCTTCCTCGGTGCCGAATACTAGGAAACTTCACTACTTTTCTGTCATTATTTTAGCAATTCAAATCCATTTGCACATCCAAACATAGCCAAACAGCATTTTGATCAGCATCCACAAGGGCTAACGCCCCCAATTCAATCCATGTTTCATCTGCAGGCGTTCTCCTTTCTACGTTGAGGATTATAACGAAAGCATCACTTCCACAGACTCCGCAAGGCCTACGAACAAGTGCCCATCTCTACTTCATTGTAAGCACGCTCATCGTATTGGGGTGCATTGTCTGTTTCAACATCTTAGGCCAGCTGTCGATCATGCAGCATTACAGATGCAGCAAAAATCCAGTAATTGGAAGCCACATCTCCCTCCCAGAAGGCCCACCATCAAGTTCCACCACCATCATGGTTGGTAACGCAAGTGATCCTACCATGCGGCCCAAGTTCTGGGCCGTGTGGAAGAGGATTCGATGTCTGACAGTTGGAGTTCTAGTGACATACATTGTGACTCTGTCCATCTTCCCTGGATACATAACTGAGAATGTGCAGTCAAATGCGTTACACGACTGGTACCCCATCTTGCTGATAACAACATACAATGCATCCGATCTGGTGGGGAAATGCTCGACGGCAGCATATGTTCCCAAGAGTACTAAAAAGGTTACATGGGCTTGTGTTGCTAGGCTGCTGTTCTATCCACTCTTTGCTGCCTGCCTACATGGGCCTGCATTCTTCCGAACTGAGATTCCGGTGATGATTCTAACTAGCGCACTCGGAATGACTAATGGGTATCTGACTAGCACACTCATGATCCTTGCTCCGAAATCTGTACCAGTTGCAGAAGCGGAAACCGCCGGCATCGTGATGGCTTTATTTTTGGGAATTGGGTTAGCAGGCGGATCAGTTCTTGGGTGGTTCTGGCTAATTTAGATTACGTTCCGATGTTCGATCAAATTGACATGTTAAAATTCAATCCGACAAAGCAGAAATTACAGAAGTGGGGCTAGCCCCACTTCATTCATTCGTCAAGGACTAAAATTCAAATTCAAATTAAGATTGTTTCTGGTCCAAAATGGAACTCATGAAATTGCAATCAGGTGTTTGATTGTTATTATAAATTAAAATGATGTGCGCATTGAATTGGTTGTTGCAATTCATTTCAATTGAGCATCCAAACACACCCATAAATGTACAATGGTCTACTTCTCCGTATGTTTGGAATATGAAGTGGTTGACACGAAAGAAAGCCACACCATTCAAGGAAGCACCAATGTGTTATTCTTGATTGGAGCATTTTGAAACTTAGAACTTTCTTTCTAGTCCAAATTCTTTCAGGGAGAATAAGGAATTTTCAACAGAGAAACAGCAGTGCAACACATGTGCAGCAATGCGGTCTGTATAAGAGAGAACAAACCCGTAATGGCGGGCAGTTAACGTGTAATGGGAATTCGCTTTATGAAGGATGATGGACATTTGATGGTCGACGTTCCTCGGCGAAATTCCAGAACACTTTGATCACTGAAATGTGACAGCTTATTCCTATTGTACTCTCGACAAGGAAGCATCAATGCTCTCTTTGCCTGTTTTCATCCATGTAACGTTCTTCTACAGTTAAAGAAGCCCCTCCCAAGTCCCAACACTTGCCAAAGCCGATCAATTGTGCATGTGGGGCTCTCCCTGCCTTTTGCTGATCTGAACAATGTAAGACTCCATCAGGTGGGCCACACATGATCATTGGTTTACATCAGACCGTTGGATTATGTAGATTGAGTAATTCAATGGGTCCCACTAAAGTTGTAATCATTGTAAATAGGTTTGGGGCGGGATGCTTGAATCGTGGTTCCTATATACAGTTATTAAGACGAATGTAAAAACCTACGGTATGGAGACCCTAAAGGTGAGAAGTGTGATGGGTAAGGTTCTAACCTTCTTTCTTATAAATACAAGACATGTCTTAGTCCCCTCACTAACACAAGTGAGAAAACTCTAGTCTCATTAAGAGGTTCTCCTAAAGGGTGTAGGGAGCGGAAGATCAAGATTAATGTCTTCCCAATTGGCACGCTTTTAAGTTACGGTATTGAATTTTCATTATTGATGCATAAACAATTCGTTAATTACGTAACACTGATCTAACAAACAATACATAAGATAGGCCTAGTGGTGGAATGGAGGTACCCCAAAAATCTTACCTACTCGGTTGAGTCGTATCCTACTCGGCCAAGGCATCAATCCTTGTGGCAGGGTCCATGATGACACCGGCTCGAAAGCAAGTTTGCGGCATGGGCTGTGATCCCAGCCAGTTCTCGTCTAACATGGACCTTGGATTGTAAATTGATTAGGCCCAGAACCGTTGGCTGGGCCTCCCAGCCCAGCCCATTAAAATACTACTTTTAGCTCAACTGATGTTAAAATGGGAACTTTGGACATGGTTGCTTACAACTGATTGAGATCAGGTCAGGCATGGGATGGGACCCACTTAAGAAAGGCCACTAGGGGTATCCTCGTCGACCGTTGCTTAGGTGGGCCAATCAGCACATGCTATTGAACACCCAAGAGAAATGCTACCCAATTCATGCCAGGAAAGACGACCAAAGAGGTCATTTTTTATACATGGGTCCCACCGTGGCATGCCCTGGACCAAAATTGATGCTGGTCCGCCCATCAAGTGCGCCGCACTTGCATGACAAAAATAGACGGTCAGATAAAAGAAGATCGATGCCAGGAAAGACGAACAAAGAGGTGTTTGGGAACGTTGAAAATTTTGGAAATGTAATCCACGGATCAAAGAAAAAGGAGGACTGTGGAATGCACCCAAGTCTTAAGTTTTGGGCTAAGGCAAGTCTTGGATGGCCCACCTCATAAATAATCCGGATCTCTCTCACACGTGTGCTATCTCGGCAACCATCTGTTATGCGAGGGCTGATACTCCCACAAGCTATCACTCTTTGCAACTGTACCAATAGATGCTCTCAACCATAGTAGGTCGATAATAAAAGCTGCAGGTTTGCTAATCGCACACGCGTGTACAAGGTGTAGATTATCTGACACGCTACCGCACATGACAATGTGGCGCATACGAATGCTTGTGTATGCAGATTGAAAGCTCAAGTGAACCACACCACATGAAGCAGTGGGGATTGAAAGCCTAAGGTTGAAAAGTTAGTGAGGACCACATAAGTATTGAATGGAGTTGATATTTATGTTTTCCCTTCATTTAGGTATATGTAACCTTATGAGCAGGTTGGATGACAAATAATCATCAGGATAGGTTCTACGAAGTTTTCAATAGAAAGAGTCTAATCCCCACTATTTCTTCTAGCGTGGTCTACTTGAGCCTTCAATCTGCTTCCTACTTGGCCTAATGCCCTAAAAAGACATATCAAAATAAACCCTCAACTAGCTAGGTCCATGAAAGGATCCCATGGACTTGTGCGGATTGAGTACCACCCCCTTCCGTCTATAGTTAACTCTATGAAAAGAATCCCAACTAGGTACTGGCACAAATTGGGCACTAGACCTGGCCAGAGACGGACGGTCTTATTAAGGGCTTTGGTTTATGGTGATATATGTGCTTCGTCTAAGCTGCTCATTTATTTTAAAAGATCATTTTAAGGCATCAGCCTAAAATGAAGGCAGATCAAAGGCTAGAGTAGGCTAGACTGCATAAAAGCAGTAGTGACAGTGACTTTTGCTTTTGAGAGAGAGAAAACTTTAACCCTAATGGGTCAAACGGAGCCTCTCTGCTTTCAGCCCTTTATGTCCAAGTACGACCCAATTTTGTTACCGGCTGAATATTTAAACAGGCCTAAAACCTAAGCCTGGCCCAAGCGGGACGGGCATAGATGCCCGGCAGGCCAACCTCGCTCATTGACACCCCTAAGCCCATGGTGTAAAAATGTAAGTTTTTTAAAAAGGTTTGATATTTGTGGCTTACAATGGTATGTTAGGCCATAAGATTTGACGCTCCTTGCATAAACCTGCCACGTGTACTTAGAGATTAGAGAGATGGATCTAACATATTCCGGTTATTCCGGCTCCACCGGTGCATATCTCCCATCTTAAAAAATAAAAATCAAGCCGCCTATGCCAAACATGCACCTTGAATGGAGACCATCGGTCGTCATTGTTCTAACCGTCTATTCCCTCATAAATGCCTGGCCCACCTGATAAAGTGCTCTATAGGATTTTTGGGGCAAGGAACATTTACCATGGGGACTACCTTATGAACATTCCAGATCCCAGACATATGTGCTACATGGCACGTGCGGCGAGTTTCCGTTTGGCGCTTGAAGATGGGGCCGTTTGGAATTTGCATTCCAGTTCACCCATTTTCATTTTTATTTTATTTTTGGTCGCTTTCACAAGAAAAGTCTCGAGATGCATTCTCAGATTTCTCTTCACCGACAGGATAATAGTACATCGGAATACGGTAGAACCATTTCTAGAAGGCATAAGTTCCAGGTGGATGTATCAATCGGGACGGTCTACCTACTGTAAGTTATCATGGATGGCCCATAATACAAATCTACATCTATTTAACGATCCTAGCCATCAATCATCTACACTTTTCTACATTTATTTTAAGCCATCGACCTTTTTTGGTTTTGTACGGTTGCTTTTAAGGCCATCGATCAGATGGTCAAGGTTGTCCATGTGTTTTTTGGACTATGGACGATCCACGATATTGATCACTAGATGACAGTCCCTTGCCCATCACTATCCAGCTTAAGAACTTTGAATAGATTGTTGAAATTTATGTAGCCCCAGCTGTATACTTTTCTACTACAAAAGCCGTAAAGTAGAGAATTATAACTTCAAATATCCATAAACTTAGCTCAATTAAACTTAAGTTGAATCACTCATTTAAAAATAATATACACCACTTAAAAACATCAAAATACAAGTATAACATATAGCTAATGATTTTTTATTAGAAAGATTTTTAGTTTACGTAATTATCATGGATGAGTACATGTGTTTAACAGGTTAGATGTTATACCCTAATCATGTGGGCTCAAAATTTTCTTGACCTTATTGCTTTAAAAAATAAAAATAAAATACAATGGCACTTTGGCAATTCTTTATACAAAAAGCATTACCTAAGTATTTTGATTTGTGAGAGAATTCTTTGATAAATTTTAGATTCATCGGAGTTTTTAATTAATTTAAATAAAGTTAGTAATGGACAGAGTATCCTACCCGACCCAGCTAGGGCTGGGCTTGGACATTGCATGTATGGCTTGATCAACTTTCCAGCTGAATTTGAGATCAGATCATTTTAGCAAAATTTGTCATGACTTTTTATATGCAAGAATTACATTTGATAAGTATATTATTTTAATCCTTAGTCAAAGAACCATTTTTAATCCTTAGTCAAAGAACCATTTATCTTGCTCGTAGATCATTGGTTTCACTTCTCTAACGTTTATTTTTATTTTTATTTCCATACATGGTCCTTGATAAATGGATAATTTAGAAAAAAATGACCAAGAAATAGGGATTTTATCAAATTTCTAGTCCAGACTAATTGTAATGATTACTTTTGGGTTGGGTTGGACGGGGCTAACCATTTTTGTTTTTAGTTTTAGTCAGGCTCGCCCTTACTATTCTAGGACCACACAAAGTTTAGGATGTACTCGGGCCTTGGGTGTTGGGTTGGGCTTGGGCATGCCAGCCCAAATCTAACCCAATGCCACCCTATAGTTTTAGGAAAATAGTGGCAATTAAAGTCCTAGGGGACAATAAATAACAGTTTTGATATAGACCATTGGTATTTTTGGAATTAGTTTTATACTCAGATTTTAGTCTCATCGAAGGATGGCTTGAATTTTATCCACTCATTTTCTCTCTGGTTTTTTTTTTTCCTATAAAGTCTATCCGTAACTCTCTTTATATTCACGTGTAGTCCGCGCAATGAAAGTCTAGCTAACAAAGTCTGTGGGGACCACCATGAGAACTATGTAACAACCAGCTATACGCATGTTGTATCACCTATGGACACTATCTCAATATATAGATGTAAATTTGAAATGGGCTATAAGACAAAAATTGTGGATATGTTGCTCACCATCAGTAACTTCTTGTCTATGAGCAGCCTATTTTTTATTTTTTATTTGCCTATAAATCTATTCGTAACTCTCTTTATATTCACGTGTAGCCCACGCAATGAAAGTCTAGCTAACAAAGTCTGTGGGGACCACCATGAGAACTATGTAACAACCATCTATACATATGTTGCATCACCTTTGGACACTATCTCAATATGTAGATGTAAATTTGAAGTGGGCCATAAGACAGAAATTGTGGATATGTTGCTCACCGTTGGTACGTTTTTGTCTATGAGCAGCCTCAATTTTCTTTTCTTTTTTGTTTTTTTCCACTCCCCCGAATCTCTCCCCCTTCTTTGTTCTCTTCATGTGTCACTTCTCCTAATAAATTGTGCACCTGACATACATATTGGATGGATGTAAATTTTTTCCAACACAAGAAAGGTGGGGCCTATGTGATGCTTGTGTGACATCTACTCCATCCCTTAGTTTCAACAACTCATGCTCAGGAAGTGATCTAAAAAATAAGGCCAGTACGAAATTCAATTGGGCCACAATACATGAAATAATGGGATGGAACAACCACCATTGAAACCTCACGTAAGGACATCTATGTACTATCAAACTCGTTCATAATATTATTCCTAACTATGAATGTTGTTCCCACATAAGAGAAAACAACAACGGTCACCCTCATTCAAAACTTTCATGGCCCAAAAAGTTTTCCTTGCAGGGCCTTCTGTTCTACTGTTTTTTGTAATAGCATGATCTGGTGCAACTGAGCATATGTCACACAAAAATAAAGGCGGGGCCCCTCTCTTCAATTAATATATCTAACTTCGGGCCCCTCTCTTCAAATGGGTCAGTGAACAAAATTTAGATAGGTATTACGTCTTACTAATCTGTTGAAATCAAATGGGCGGTTAGGATTAACACTAGCCATCAATCTGAATCTAACATACAAGTATTCACTAATCAGAGGTTAGAATAGTTCATTCCCTCCGATTTTTAGTCATAACATGTGGGTTCTAGAATTGTACAATCTAGTTTGAGTCAAATGCCACGTGTACAGTTATGGGTGCATGTCCATGAACCATCACAATCTGCCAGAGTATTAAAAAAGAAAAAGACATAAATTCAATTGAGGTCACATGGGCTGCATGCTTAGAGCGTAATCAATGCCTCGTGGAGTAACATGCTCTTGCATATGGACTCAGAGACGTGTCCGGATCCGGGATCATGGGTTGGGAGTCAAAGCGAACATAAAACTGCTCCGATACTTTGGTTAGAGTTTGATGCTTCATACTCATGCACTAAGAAACTGTACATGTGGATCATACGTGAGTAATTTTAAACCGTCCAAATTGAGGGCCCCACCTTGGATGGATCAAGCATTGAAAAATAATATCTAATTATTTTTCTAACTGGTCGATTGATTGGTATCAATGTGATGGATGAGATAAAAGTGCGTCTTACACCATTTTATTTCGCCTTACCATTGCTGTGATTGAAAGGTGTGCTGATGAATGATGATTTCAAACTGACAAAAAGATGGAGAGTGGCAAAGAAATTCAATGTCTGGATTTTTCACACCACTTGATATGTGGAATTTTCAATGGACCGTTGATCAATAATTTTCTTCATCGTTCAAAAATGGGTGATGGATGGGATAGTTTTAAACATTCAGTTTCATGTGATTCTCTGGTTATGGCTCACCCGATAGCTAAATCAATAATCGGACGGTTAGGATTCATTTCAACGTGCTCAAATCGGAGATTTATTGAGTTTATACCATCTATAGAATAGTGCTTGACGCATAATGTATGATAAACCCAAATGAGGAGAGATGAACTACAGCAATGGTTCATTAATGTGACCGTTGGTGATTCTACCGTGCAAATGGCATATATGTACAATAATATAGACCGTACAAAAAGCAGACCTCTGATTGGACGATCTTAACCATTCAATTTCGCATGTTGATAGCAATTAGTTTGACGGTGATTATCATTTGCTAACGTGAGATTCAAGCTAATGGGACCCATGGTTTGGAGAGTGAATTGCCTGTAAGACGTGGGATGGATTAGTCAGCCACGTTTAAAGAAGGGTGGTGAAGAAGTCACCCAAGCCTTCAAATTAAGAGCCTTGTTAAGCCCACACGCGTGGACAGGTCAGCTATTGCACGCGCCACCAAATATGCCATCGTGGCAGATAGGTGAAATATCCAAGCCATCCACCAGAAGGGTACCACTATATAGATACCCTTACCTGAAAATCAGGTTGATCTACGAGTCAGGTGAGCCACAAGTAAAATAAATTTACAGATGTGAAAACATCATCCAAAATTTCTGACGCATCAAATTATTTCTAGTATCATGCAATGGACCACCTGATGGATGGCTTCGATGTTTCACCTGTCTGCCATGCTGGCATATGTGGTGACGTGTGTTTTAGCCGACTGGCCCACGCGTGTGGGTTTTGCAAATCTGTCCAATTAAGGTTGCGTCGGCTGGAGATGTCATGGGCGGGATGTGTGGATCGATGAGTTTGCGATTTCCCAATTCATGCGCCTGGCTTCGCAACCTCATATGTACGGTCCAACTGTAATGAAATATTTTCCAATGTTAGGAAAAGGTCAACGGAAATTTATTTTATTTCATTTTTTTTAAAAAAATAAAATCAGAAGACGTGTCATCTTATATTCCATGCACATAAGCTACCTTGATTTGCATGGTTTAGATGGTTTGAAAAGTCAGAATAAAACGGAAATTAGAATATTCAGGTACAATCATATGCAGGCAAGAAGCCAAGTAGTGGGCAGCCACATGCAAGCGCAGTCCCAGGGGAACATAGTCACACACCATATACTAAGGCCCGATCAGTATTCGGGTCTGCGGATCTGGGCGGGCCGATTACAGATTGGTAATGTTGGGTTGGGTACATGACTTGGTGCCTGATATGGACCAAGTTCTCTAATTCCATGGACCGTTGTTTTGTTTTGTTATCTCAATTCAGTCCTAATATTTGGTGTTCAAGTACTCAGGTCGCGGTTGGCTCCGTGTACCGGGTGGTGTGTACCACACACCACAGGCCTGACTAGTGTGTTGATGTCACTAAGTTCCATGGGTCTCATAATGAGGTACCTGTTATATCCCAACTGTCCACCCATTTGACAAGCTTTTCTTGAGGCTTGAGCCAAAAATTAAGATAGATCTAAGGATCAAGTGGATTGCACAATAAAAAACAGTAAAAGATTAAATGTCTACCATTGAAACCCATTTAGTGTGATCTTATAAATATATTAGAGGTAAAATAAACGTTATGGTGAGCCCTACAAATGTTTTAATAGTGAGAATCATTCTCCCTTATGCTATTTGTGGTTTGGTCCACTTAAGCTTTGGATATCACTTATTTTTAAGCTCATGCTCTAAATGATATTGACAAATGGATGAGATGTTGGGATATAGTAAATACATCATTGTAAGTCCAATGTAACTTTGATCTCCTTTGAATTGTTCCTACAACTCAGAGATCTAGACCCATAGTGCTTGTCTTCGGACAACTTACACATACCAGCCAGGCTGGTGGTGTGTGTGGTACACCAGCCAATTTGCTTCCCCTAGCTCAAATGAAATTTGAAGGACAGATGAAAATTGAATTTGGCCATGATTAGTCAAGACTCGGGCTAAAATGAATCTACCGCATTCAATAAACTCAATGAAAACTTAATAGAAGCCAAAAAAACTCAAATTGATCAATCAAGATACGATTAGCTTGATGCCTTCTTAAGATTACTGTAATGTGATTAGGGATATTTTTCATTATTGAGAGTTTCAAGAACTTGTATCTTTCTCACTTTTTCTATCTTTTAAGGTGCTTCCAAGATGGAGATAATATGCAAAACATGGTGAGGCTTGGAGGTATAGACTTCTAAGTAGAGATCTCTTGAAAACCCTAAATTTAATTACAAGGTACACTTGGCATTTGAGTTTTCAAATTTTTTAATCGGATTGGATGGGCTGTTTGGATACCTACTTTTAGCTGTAAAGGCTTATATATATATATATATATATATATATATATATATATATATATATATATATATATATATATATATATATATATCAGATATATATATATATATATATATATATGCTGTAAACATATCATAAGTTTTAATCTAATGTAAAACTCGATGAAAATCCATGTTTCATATCACAATTATAGTCTTCACGGCTAAAAAGACATTATATATGATATAACATAATAATTGATATACACTCATAATGTGTGGGGCTCACCATATGTGTATGGTACATCTCTAATATATACATCATGTGCCTCCCTTGATGCTTTCTTATGACTCAAAAAAAGAGTTTGGTTGATCATCAAATGAACTACATGAGAGAAAAGGACGAGACATCCACCATTAAAAACCTTCATATTGCATTTAGGGCCCATTGTGATAGAGGGAGGACATCCAATCTGTCAACTGTGTGCATGCTTTAATGTTTCTATATAGGGTCCGAAACAATTAAGTCATTTTTATGCGATTTGTTGATTTTGGGGGAATTTACCACTTAAGCTATGATGTGAATGCCTACTTTATACATTATAAATATTTTACAAGTTAGCTATATATATATATAAACTGTTTACTTGTAAATAAAATACTATTTAAAAATCCAAACCAAATAACATGTACATGATTTATACCTAGAGCTCTTTTAGGTATAACTTATTTACAATGACCCCTAAGAAGCTCCATACTTTTTAGAGTTCCTCCATACCATTAATTGGACAATATGTTAGCCCATGTCACATAAAATATGTTCAAATGAATCACATCACGAGTAGGCTCATTGCCTGAGACCCATAGCTAGAATTGATACATCTTAATCATCACCATTAGTTTATGGATGTCGGACCAATTGAAAATTCTTACAAAAGATGTAATAATTTTACATATTATTATGTGTAAAATATTGAGTATTATTGAAAATTTTGAATCTGACTAACCCTCAAGAAAAGTCATCTTTGTTCCTTGACTAAACACTACCCAACAAACTTTATAGTAGAGTAATTAAGTGCCAGTAAGGTGAAACTTAAAGAGTGCAAATACTTGGGAGAACATAATGATATTTTGGTTGATCCCATTGTTTTAAATTCTTTCTATTATGATTTTTAGTTTTAGTTGTTGTAAGATAAGCTAGATATATAATTTATATTGTACCCCTCTTAAAATGTGAGTAGTAGGAAATGTTGGATATGAGCCTATTAGGTCCAGTTGTAAGCAATCGTTAGTTAGTGAGTCCCATATAATTTTTCCTTGAAATGTTTTTAGGTGGATACTCTATAGGTCAAATTTGAATTTGATTTTAAATTCAAAAAAAGAATAGTGATAAAAAAGAGATTTTGAATGTGACTAGGATAAATTAAATTGTGTTGAACTTCTCCTAGTCTTCTCGATTCATTCTTTTATGAAAATGGAACATTCCCTTAGTAAAAGCAAGGATATAAATAATTTACAGAGGAAATCAAAAGGAATAGTGAGAGAATATTGATTATCCATTATTGGCTATCCTACATATAAGATTTAGCTTCCTTTCGCTCTCATAAAATCATATAGATATTATCATATCCTGTGAGACCACCCATTCAGGCCTTTCATTCATAACCGGCCTTGACAGGACGATAGTTTGAGTCCTTCAGCTTGATCTATGGCATTGATATGCACCAATACTTAAGCTAAATTCAACCCTTTGGCAGTCTATAAAGAGAATAATCGAGGTATTTAATCTCAAATTATGTATTATATGAGCAGCAAGGGGTAAAATTTTTCAGCAAGTAGTTTTGAGAATGGTTAATTAAAACTATAAGTTATTGTAGACACCCCACCCAGGCTAGTATCTTGAGAAAGCTAAGACAATTCGAGAACCATGATCATATCCTAATCCGAAGCAAACCCTAGCCTAAACCCCGGCTTAACCCTAACCCAAACCTCAGCCTAAACCACCTAACCCTAGCCTAAACTCTAATTCGAACTCCAAAACATCGTCAAAGCCGAAGCGTATATACAAATCAGTACAAAAGCACACCCATTTAAGCCCAAAAATTCGAAAGAAGATTTTCAGACGAGCCAGAGTACCAAACAAAGCCCACTGACCAAAGCCTGGACCAACCCAAGCCCGGGCGGTAGCTGGACTGCCACGGGCAGTAATCCGACTGTTGCTCCAGAAACAGACATGTGTCTCCTCCAAGCAACAACTGTCTTTCGTCCCAAAGTTAACTTTCATATGAATTTACCCTCCCGGCCTACCTTATTTACCATTTTACCAACCTCCAAGAGCTAATGAGAGCATGCCACATGACATTCATCTCTCTTCAACCAATCCTAAGCTGTCATGTCAGCTTTTACCCTTCTTAAACTCAACAATTATCACAATGCCACCAGAAAAAGCTATAAATAATCCTCTCCTCTTCACATTTAACATAACACTAAGAAAGACAGCAACATCTCATTTCTAAAATCAAGTGAGAGAGAGGGAGAGAGAGGAAGAGAGTGAGGGTGAGAAAGAGCTCCTAAGTTTCTAAGATTCGATTTTTCAGCTACCCCTTAACCTCCTCCCAACCATCTCAACCCCACAAGTCTAGCCCGGATTGATCATGGTGTAGTCTATATCCTAGTCAACTTAAGATCAAGCCAAAGATCTTTTCATTTTGTTTACATATAAGCATTCATCATAACATCTCTTCCCTTCTCAACCCCCATGCTTTTCTAGATCGCCTGTGAATGTATGCTCTGTGACTTGCCGTATATCAGATAATGTCACTTTTGTATAAATATCATCATATCCGCCTTTTAGATACATTCCCGAACGTATACTCTGTGGCTTGCCGAAATCTCGGATCTTGCTGCATCAGAAATCCGCGTGTGCCTAGTCCTGCTCTGACCACATCATTCGTCCCAAGAGATTTCCTTACCACATCAAGTAGAGATCGTACATTCGTACGGGCAGAGAGGGTGCCTAACACCTTTCTTCTTTGTAACCAATGTCCCTTACTTGAAATCCCGGATCGCAGGCCAAGAATCAATCTAAGGCAGGAGAATCTTCAAATTTCTCCAATATTACATATTCCGCAGATTTTATCCGACTGTGAGATTTTGAGATTAAGTGGGTAGTAGCGACTCCAAACTGACAATCAGGATTACATACCCCACAACATACAACACGCACGAAAAAGAATAAAAACAAGATCGCTGAAGAGTGTGAGCACCGATTTCCCAATGTTCACAGTTATCAAAGATTATGAAGGGGTTTTAGGTAATTTTTTGGAGCCTTTCGTCGGTGTGGATGTTGACTCTTCCTATCCCTTTCAATGAGAAAATGCTTCGATAAACTAAGGGAGCATAATGATTTTCGTATGTTCCAGTTGTTTGTGGGGTCCACCCATGCTGTATAAGTAGAATCCAATTTACCTCATCATGTTTATTGTGCATCCAAATAATGATGATTCCAAAAATCAGGTGAGGATAAAAAAATCATGCATAAAACTCATGGTTTTGCTCCAATGGATTGAGTTTTGGTATGTTCCTTCATCCTGGTGGGGCTCTATTGATGAAGGGTTGCTTAGCATGCATAAAATATGGTGGCCCCCACATTCCATCTAAAAGTTTCTTTGATACCATGTCTAAGGTCCTCGATTAGTCCCTTTGGTTAAGCCTCCTTTAGAGTTGGGAAAGAGATGACTCAACTCGGCAAACTCTACTCGTTCGAATTTGACTCGATTTGAAATGAGTGGGTGAGTCGATTCGAATTGAGTAGACTTAGTCCAATCTAAACTCAAACCAAGTTGGGTTCGAGTCACTCAGTAACTCGACTCGAAATCCAACTCGGTACTAAATCAACCCGATCCAAAACTTGACTCATATATATATAATATAAAAAAAAAAACTCATATTTGACATTTCATATCAGAGACACCGTGTAAATGATGAAGACTGAAGAGGCTACAATTTTGACAATTGAAATATAGGTTTTTAGTGATGAGTTTAATTAGCTTGTGAATATCTGTTGCACCTGATCGGACTCATTGCCGACTTGACTAGACTCAATACTTGTGATCGGGTTAGACTCGGTGTAAATTAGTTTAGGCCAGACCTGAACTCGGATCGGGTCAAGCATGTTAGACTTAGTGAGGAGTCAAGTCAAGCTCGGGTGAGGCCAATTCATTACTAGATCGAGTCAAGTCAGCCCTAACTCGGTCTAACCCGACTTGATGCCCAGCTCTATCCACGTTAGTTACAAATGAAGTTGAGTTTTGGTGCATAAGACAGTAGATGAGTTGGTTGGCAGTCGCGCATCACAGTGACATCAAACAGCTGCATGGATACACGCGAACGTGTACGATTGTTCTTCCTTTCTGCAATTCACTTCCTCTCTCTCCACGTGCCTGTCACACCCACCGGTTTAGAACCTAGATTAAGAGAAATGCAAGACATATCTGTCCATTGGTTGGTGACATGGTTTTTGGGTGGGCCTTATTTGTCATGTTTTTATCTCCAAACTACTTTCCCTGTCTCTCTCAGCCAACACGTTGACATGTTTCATGTGTGAACGAAGGGGGTCATTATCACACGTGTGCCAGAGTTATTATGCCTTGGCCTTACCTGGGCTGGACCATATATAGGATAGGCCATGTGCATTTCCTCTTACCGATATGCACTTTTCTCGTACACAATTTATCACACGTGTGCACAATGTTGGCATGTGTGGCACGATAGCCACTTTTACAGCTAACTGCAAGACGTGATCCGATCCCTTTCCTCGCGTCACACACCCGCCGGTTACTAGCTAGCAAAGAAGGGGCACATTTCTTGTGATCCCAAGCTCTATGGGCCCCACCTCAACGTCTGCCTGACATCAGTTTAGCCACCTTATGTCATGAATTGACTTTGCCCCGCTAACATGAAGTTCCTGTAGGCAGAATCTATGTGGGGCCCACTACAGTGTCGGTTGGAAATCCACTACGTCCGTCGGTTTTACTAGCTAACAATAGGATAGGAACCTAAAGATTAGGTAGATCCAAAATCCAAGTGGATCACATTACACGACATTGGGGATTGGATAGCCACCATTGAAACCTTCGTGGGGACATAAAAGTCTTGGATCCTCCTTGTGAACGGTTTGGTTGGCAGACAAACCTCACGGTGGTTTCTAGGAAAGTTTCAATGATGAGCATTTTCTATTATTTTGTTTCTTGAATTTTGGATCTACCTAATATTTTGTTTCTTGTACTATTATTAACTTACAAAACTTGTGGAGTGAAATTCTCAATGACATCAAGTGGGCCCACTAGCTTCCTGTCCTAGTAAAAACATCTCACAACCCTTCCTAGGCCCACGATGATGTTTATATGTCATCAAAAATGTTTATAAGGTGATTTCCACATGGATGAAGGAAAAAAATAACTGTCATCACAACTTCTCTAGTCTTTTGGAAGATTAATTTGAATGGTGGGCGTTTAATTCTCACCGTTTCTTATGATGTGACCTATTGAAACTTGAATTTACCTCATTTTCGGCTACGTACTAATATGATCCGGCCAAAAATGCTAAAGGGAGTGGATTTCACATAAACATTCCTATAGGTCCCACCACGCCTAGGGTCTCGATCACGTAAAATTGGTTCTAGTGAACTGGAAGCGGATTGGCTACTCGCCCGGATTGCGTGCTGAGTTACTCAGTACGCTTGAGTAAACTAGGAGGGGCTTGCCATGATTTATATATTTCATCAACTCCATACATCTATTTTAACAAATAATTTTAAGGATTAAACTTAGAAATTAAGTATATCCAATCCAAAGCTCAAGTGGGTCACACCATAGGAAACAGTATGAATTAAATGTCAACTGTTGAAAATTTTCTTAGGATCTTAAAAATTTTGAATCAATTTGATATTTGTGATTTCCTTTCATTCATATCTTTGTGATCTTATGAGGAGGTTAAATGACAAATAAACATCACTGTAAGCCTTGGAAAGGTTTCAAGGGTAAAAATTATTATTCTCAATGTTTCCTGTTCTATAGTCTACTTGAGTATTGAAAATGATTCAATTTTGATCTCAGCCATTAAAATACGCTTGGAAATGGATGGGCGGCTGGTAGACCCCATCCATTCACAGTGGGCCCAACGGAGTTTCCTCAGAATGATAAACGTGTGCTGAGTAACTCAGTACGCAATCCAATTTCCGGTGGCTAGGTGGTCGGTGATCTGTGGGCCCACCATGATGTATGTGTTTCATCCATTTTGTTCATCATTTTTACGCATTATTTTAGGGTTTGATAGCAAAAATGAGAGGGATATAAATATCAGGTGTACGACACCACAGGAAAGCAATAGTGATTAGATATCCACCATTAAAATCCTCCTAAGGCCCACTTTACTGTTTATTTGACATCCAATCTGTTGATTAGGTCATAAAAGCCCAGCTGAAGGGAAAAAACATAAATCAGCTTGATTGAAAACTTTTATGACCCTCAAAAGGTTTTTAATGGTCATCGATCATTCAACACTGCTTCCTATAATGCGGTCCACTTGAGATTGGGATATACGTCAGTTTTGGTCTCAAGTCATAAAATGATCAGAAAAAAATATATGGATGGCATAGATGAAAATAAAAATGACCAACATTTCAAATTGAACAAACAAATGCTCATTAATGAGTGGCTCTGATCACTCCAACAACCGGATTTCCCGTTGACACTTCTCCAAGGTGTCCCTTGGATGATCAAGAGAGCTATATGCACGCCATGTCTACAATTATTGTGTACATGCGTGTGAACTATCACGCAGCCAGGGTAGGCAGTGGCGGGAGCGGATTGGCTGGTGTACCACACACCAGTACCACCGACTTAGCTGGTGTGTGTACGTGCGAAGACGAGCTCCGGGCTACACCAACCGTTTAAAGGAGATCAAAGTTACAGGAGCACCACATTGATGTATTTATTATATCCACACTGGTCATTGATTTCGTGAGATTATTTTAGAGAAGTAGTTCAAAATTAAGTTATGGACAAAGCTCAGGTGGACCACACTACAAATAGCAATAAAGACTATGATTTTCACAATTAAAACATTCTTAGGGCCCATTATAATATTTATTTTTCATTCAATCTGTTTATAAGCACGCACAAACCTTGATGAAAAGGAAGAAAAAATATCCTATTGATCCAAAACTTTTATTACCTTGAAAGGGTTTCAACGGCATACGTCCATTTCTCCACTGCTTTTTGCAGTATGGTCCACTTGATCTTTAGATTTGTCTTGTTTTTTTGGCTCGTGCTTTACAAGCTTTTAAAATCGACAGATGAATTGGATGTAACACATACCTTATAATGGGATCCACATAACTTGGTGACGTCAACACACCGGTAAGTCAGTGGCTTGTGGTACACCAGTGAATCCTCTTCCGGCATTGGGATGGTAACCAGGAAATCGGACTGCCTGCTGAGTTACTCGTAACGCTCTTATCTTACTCAGTAAACTCAGTTGGCCTACCTTAAATGTACGTGGCCTATCCACATTGTCTATCCGTTTTTCCATCTAATTTAAGTAGTTGAGCCCTATCCAAAGATCAGGTGCATCATACCACTGGAAACAGTAGGGATAGTGATTTCCACTGTTGGAAAATTTATAGGCTCCTCAGCAATGCTTATTTGTCATCCAACTTGTTCATAAGATCATAAAGAGATGGATGAAAGCAAAACAAAAATATAAGCTTGATCCAAAACTTCTATGACCCTTAAGAAATTTTCAACTATAGACATACAATTCAACTATTTTCTGTGGTGTGGCCCATTTGAACATTAGATATATCTTAATTTTGAGTTTAATCCATAAAATTATCTGTTAAAATGAATGGATAGAGATGATAAATTATATAAATCACAGTGGACTTCAAAGAGTTTACCTAGTAGGCTAAGCTTAATGAGCTACTACGCAATCCGATTCCGGTAACCAGACACACGAATGGATGTTACTGAATGCTTATATTATAGCAAGATCGTTAACCATACGTGACAAACGACCGTACACATGTACGTGTGTTTCCCACACCTAGTATATATTTTTATGGTATGTAAATCATCAGTGATCATGCACTCATGTCATGTCAGAAAATCATCAAACATATATGGCACCTGACCAGACATAATTTTCGCCGCTCTGCATTTATGTGTTTATACATGTGATCGGGCACTGGCATTGTTTACACATTCACGTGAAGATGTCAAAGCGTGCATTCAATCCATGCATGCATGTGAATATATTACACACGTGTTAATGAGTGCAAGAGTATATCCATTGTGCAAGTATACTTGAAAACTTTATTACTCGGATAAAGTGTGATGCTTCATAAACATGCACTTAGGAATTAGACAAGCCACCCACTAATAAAATCAGGGAAATCATGGGCCGCAAGTTTAGATAACGGTCATAATCTAGGTTTGTCTGTATAGCTGGTATTTGCATAAAAAGACAACATTTATGTTTGATCCATGTTTGGTGGGACTTTTCATACTTATCAAATGATAAAAAGAATTACAAATTACTTTTTAGGTTTTCTAATTGTTATAGTAATTTTCTGTAAATATTTAGATGTTGACGTTGGCAGCTATGCTAATGGTATTCGATTCCAAAAACCATGGACTAGATGAAAAAATTTGTGGTGCTCACCGTGACGTATGTCTTATCCACACCGTTCATCTATTCCACTAGCTAGTTTTGGACAATGAGCCAAAAAAAGAGGTAAACACAAAGGTCATGTGAACCACATTATAGAAAATAGTGTTAATTGAATGCTGGTGGTTGAAAACTTCTTAGAGTCCATGGAAGTTTTGGATCAAGTTGATAATAGTGATTTAACTTTATAAATGTTGTTTAACCTGGTGAATATGTTGGATGATAAATAAGCATTAATGTCGGCCCTAGGAAAGTTCTAGCTTTCAATGATGGAAGTCATTACTCCCACTGTTGTTTTGTGGGGTATAGTCCACTTTGAGTTTTGAATTTGCTTCATTTTTAGCCCATGTCAGTAAGACATATGGATGACATAGATAAAAAAACATAAATAATGGTGGCCTCCACAATTTTTGCATATCATTTTAACACACAAGATTCCAATACACAGCCTCATTTGAACGATTACTCCGGTTTTCTAGGCTAAAAGTAAGTATAGACTGAATGTTTTAACTTTTAAATAATTTCTAGGTTAAATTCTTGAAAAATAAATAAATATTATTAAATAGTATTGTTCAAATCAAATTCAGCACTAATATTACTTGATTTTTAATATCCCAGCTATATTTGTTGCAATGGTCCCTTAAAATGAAGAGTTTAATTCATAAAAATGCATGCCACTTGTATAAAATTTGGCCGCATGAGTATGAACCATCACATCCATACGTTTGAGGAGCCGACGAGGTGAGGCCTCCTACTCACCCAAGATGGTACGGCCCTAACTGTAGGCCCATCTTGTTGTATATATATTCTGTATCCACAAAGTCATTCCAATCTTTTCTCATTATTTTAGGGCATTATCTCATAAATGAAGATTATCAAGTGGACTATATCAAGGAAAAAGGTGGTTATTGAACAACCTACCATTAAAACTTTATTAGGATGAATTTTAATATTTTTCTAGTTTTTATTTTTCATCTAATCCGTTGATAAGGCTGCATAAGCCTTGTTGAAGGGATAAAACAAATACCAGCTTCATTCAAAACTTCTATGGCCTAGTAATGGTTAATCTCACTTTTAAATGTGGTATGGGCAAATTGGATCTGCCTAAATTTTTTAGATACTAGCTTAAAATAATATAGAAAAAATGGAGGAATAACAAAGCATATCGGATATATACATCAAGGTAGGCTCATAGTAAGGGATGTACTGTCTTGGGTGGGTCCGACGGTGGATACAAAAATATAAGCTTGATCGAAAACTTCCGTGTTCCTTGAGAAGTTTTGTCACCACTGTTTTCTAGGGAAGTGTCGACTTGAACTTTAGATCCATCTCATTATTTTTAACATGTCATAAAATGATACCTCCAAATGGATGAACGGTATGGATATAACACACGCATCGTGGCGGAGCCCACAGAGCTCGGTGATGTCACTTCAATAGTAATTTGGATAATGCCTTGTCAGTATCTAATCCGCGCCCGCTTGCGGCATGATTCCGCGTTTGTTAGACGTCCCTATCGCTAGAACAATCTTAAGAATCGAATCTCCACGATTGCTTTGGGAAATCTGCTATTCAGCTCGCACGCTTGTGATTGAGTCGCTAAATTGACATTTTAGCCCCTATGCCGACAAAAAGGAGAATAGTGGGTGCTCGCGCTCGTCCATGAGGCACCGGCAACTCCTCATTCGGCTGGACACCGAATGTTTCAGTAGATCTCGACTGTTCAGATTGTTGAGGCCCATCGTTGATGCGAATACTAAATCTCACCCATCAAATAATCTAATGTTTGTGTGTTCGTTTTGGACTTTTGGACATTTTTTTTTGCAACTTCCCATTTAATGGCCCAGCTATGGTTTTAAAGCAGTGATGTTTATATTTTTATAAAGCTTAAGGGCATTCTTAGAATGGAATTAAATAGTTTGGAATTGCATTAGGTGGAATTAACAATATTATTTTGGAATGATTAGACCCCTAGAAATGAATGGTATTATGACCATTCAATTTCACATTGTGTTTAAATTCATATGTTGGAAAAAACACTATAATAACTTAATTATTTATTTGGTGGATCATGGCATTATAATTAATATATTAAAATTTACAAATCATATTGGCCACCATCCGTACATAAAATTCATTTGCCATGAGTAAGGGGCACATACAGATTGACCGTGTGGATAAAATACATGCATATCAACAAGGGACTCTCAAATATAAGATACTATCAAATCTACTAAAAATCTCACCTGATTGCTTGTTGGGATAAGATGATATTTTAAGATACTATCAAATCGACTAAAAATCTTACCTGATTGCTTGCTGGGATAAGATGATATTTTATGATTTTCAAACATCAAATGAAATTTTCGTTGGATCAAATGCAATTCCATACCCCATCTAATCCCACATTACACACATGTCATAAGTTGTCGCCATAAGAAACGATAGCCATGGAATCCTCACATTGAAATTATTTATAAGGTTATTTACAGCCAGGAAGAACGGAAGATATCATGAATACTGTTGAGGTTAAAATCTAGTTCGCTCTCTCTCCACGTCGCCCTCCACGTGTAGTCCCTGAAACCTGCATCAAGAAGATGGGCAAAGGTGACCTTGGTTTAGCCGGGGGACCCTCCAATGCCTAAGTCAGGACAAAGGAATCGGGGTCTAAGTAGAGAGTAGAGGAGAACTCGATATTGTGTACCTGTAGATATGGTGTGATGTGCTATTTATACTCGCCTATGTAATGGTCTGAATCCGATAATCTCGGCACGATCAGGGGAGTTCCCGGATCGTGGAGATACTGTCTGTAATCCATTGATCGTGTAGCGTATCTGGTGGATAGTACGTATCTACGAGCGAAGTTATCGGCCACGTTCGATTATGGCAGTCTTCATGTTCAGCGAATGGGATATGCGCATATGTTTGGCTGTTCGGCTCGGAACGTCTGTTTGGCTCAGCTCAGTGGATGGGATATACAACCGATCCGACCCGCCTAGTCGGTTCCGTTGGTTCCATCATAGTTGGTAGGGCTGACTTCGTCGAGTAAAGCGTGGTTAAGGCGTAGGATGTCGTCCGATCAGAGTATGGTCCCGAGTCGCACCTCAACCGCGTCGGTTGCTCGGGCGGGTCGCGTCTCGAAACGGGTCGGAAGAATCACACCTTGGCTCGGATAGGCGCTCGGAACAGTGTTGCATTGTGAGCTCGGATTTCCCATAACAGAAGTCCCCTACTCTTCGAGTTTGCTTGCAGGCTCGGAGAGTACTTATGTAGAAAATCTCCTACCCTCATTGCAATGATGACAAGTCTTGAATCGCACACATGCTAGTCATCTTGGTTAACGCGTGGTGACAGTTACGATCCCGAATCTTCTTTCAGCCTATGGGAGGCTGCCACACAGGCCAGGGGAGGCGTGTACGTGACGGCTCCGACTGTTGGGGCGTCGCTTCGCATATCGAGATACGCTGCCCGATGTCAGAGCCGTACGATCAGTTTGGATAAGAGAGGCGGCGATCCCAAGTACTGTTTCAACTGTTGGAAGGCTTGTTCGCACTCTGGCATCCACTCTGCCCTCTTGTGGCCCTTCAGCTGCTGAAAGAAGGGAAGGCATTTTTTTGTAGCTCTAGATATGAAGCGTCCGAGGGTGGCAAATCTTTCCGTGAGACATTGTATCTCCTTTAAAGTCCGAGGCGAATTCATGTTGAGGAGGGCGTTGGCCTCAATCCCTCGCTGGCTGACTTGAAAGTCGAGGAACTTCCCTAACTCAACTCCGAACGCATACTTGGCAGGATTAAGCTTCATCTGATACTCTTGGAGGACGTTGAACGTTTCTTCGAGATCAGCAAGATGGTCGGAGGCCTTGATACTTTTTACTAGCATGTCGTCCACATACACCTTTATGGTGCGTCCGATCTGTTTGGTGAACATCTGATTCACCAGCCTTTGGTATGTTGCCCTAGTATTTTTCAGGCCGAATGACATGACCCAGTAACAGTAGAGTCCTCTGTCTGTGACAAAGGTCTTCTTCTGCTTGTCTGGGGGATACATAACGATCTGATTATACCCAAAATAGGCGTCCAGGAACGAGAGTAGCTCATGCCCGGTTGTGTTGTCCACCAGTTGGTCGATCCGAGACAATGGGAAGCTATCTTTAGGGCACGCTTTATTCAGATCGGAGTAGTCTACACAAACCCACCACTTCCCATTGGATTTTCTGACGAGAACAACATTTGTTATCCAGTCAAGGTAATATACTTCTTCTATGAAACCCGCATCAAGCAGGACGGAGACCTCCTCGGCAATGGCTTCATATCGTTCGGCGTCAAACGACCTTCTCTTTTGCTTAACCGGCTTATGATCTGGGTCCACGTTCAACCTGTGAACCAACACATCAGGAGTAATCCCTTGCATATCCGCATGTGACCATGCGAAGATATCTCGATGTTGCCTCAAGAAGGCTAATAGTTCGTTCCTCCGCTCGGAATTCAATGATGACCTGAGCTGGACAGTCTTGCCCGGGTCTGATTCATCGAGAGGAACTTTTTCCAGATCCTCGACTGACGAACTTTCTGCTGGTCCTCGGGGGTCTAAGGCATCCACGACGAGAGCCTGTTTAGTGGCTCCTTTCCTAACCACTATAGCATAATATCTTCGGGCCTCGCGTTAATCACCTCGGAGATAGCCGATCCCTCCTTCAGCTGGGAACTTCATCATCAGATGGTAAGTTGAGACGACCGCTCTCATCGCATTGAGGGAGGGTCGGCCCAGGATTATATTGTGGACAGATGGAACATTGACAACTAAAAAGTCCACAAGAAGTGTGACTTGATGTTGCCCTTCTCCAGTTGTTACTGGGAGGGAGATGGCTCCTTCGGAGATTACTCTCCCTCCGGCAAAGCCGTGCAAGGGAGTCTTCGTGAGTCGGAGCCGAGACCGTGAAATTTTCATCTTTTCGAACGCCTCCGAATACATAACATCAGCCGAACTCCCGGTGTCGACCAGAATGCGAAACACCTTGTGATTCGCTATGGTCATGGTAACCACCAGCGCGTCATCGTATGGATGTTAGATCCGCGTGCATCGTCTTCCGTGAAGGTCAGGTTGCATGGAGTGACTAAGAGTTCCTTGCTGGGACGTTCCGTCAGGTGAACGTGATGTTTAGGCTCGGATCTCCAGGAATGGGCTTTTCGAGCCCTGTTTGAATCCCCTCCCACAGCTAAACCCCCGAGATGGTACGAATTTCTGCTGGTTCTTCTGGGGGGTTGTTTGACTTTTCTCGCGGCTGTTCCTCTCTCCAAACGGACCTTTCTCTTTTGGTGTAACGACGTACATGTCCTTTGCGGATGAGGGACTCGATCTCGTCTTTCAGGTCCACGCAGTCGTCCGTATTATGCCCATGATCTCGATGGAAGCGGCAGAATTTTCGCTTGTCCTGTTGCTCGGGGTCAGCCCTCATGCAGACTGACCAATTAAGTAGCCTGTCTCCTCGGATATCTAGCAGAATCTGCTCGGTAGATGTGTTGAGAGGAGTATAGGAACGAAATTTCTCCTCTGGCCTGCGGCTCGGTCGACGATCGCGGGGAGCGCGATCATCGGTCCCTTTGCCGTTCGGCTGGGAGTCTTCGTTCCTTGGCCTCTTCCCTTTGTTTGTCGAGTCAACAACTTGCATTCCTTTACGGGCGTTAATGAACTCCTCGGTGTTGGTGTACTTTTGAGCCTTCGCCATGAAGTTCGCTAGCATTTTCGAGAGATTTTTGCCGATGGAGAAGGTGAACTTTCCTTCCTTCAGTCCGTTCAGGATAGCAGCAAGAGCCATCTTGTCATCATAGTCTTCGACATGCAGCGCCTCTTCATTGAAACGGGCGATGTAGTCTTTTAACGACTCCTTCGGAGCCTACTTGATGGTAAGCGGGTGGGTGTTAGGTTTTCGACTTCTCTTACCACTTATAAATTGTGTAAGGAATAATCAGCTCAGTTCTGCGAAGGAGCCTACGGAGTTTGGCTTGAGCTGGCGATACCAAATCCGAACGGATCCTGTGAGGGTGATGAAAAACTCCCTACACATCATTGCGTCCGTTGCAGTCTGGATTTGCATCCACAATCGGTAGGACTTAAGGTATTTGGACGGATCCCTATATCCTGAGTACTGGATGACGGGAGGCATCCGAAACCTCTGCGGTATCACTTCAACTATGATGGCTGGGGTGAAGGGAGGTTCGGTCTCTTCCATTATCGCCTGGATCGTGGCTGAAATTGTCGATTGTTGCTGCTACTTCTCCAATGTCAGGAACTTGTCCTCCAACTCCGCAAATTGTGCTTCCCATGGGTCCCTATTTTTCTCGACGACCTCTGGGGTATCCTCAACTTCCGGCGTTCTCCCTTCTCTCCTCCGTTCTAACTGATGACGGAGGTCTGTGGGCGGCAGAGCGGATGTAGCGGAATGAAGGTTATAGGAACCCGGGTAGCGGCATTCCGTGCGGATCCCTCGACGTGCACCGTTGGAGGGTTTTGTCCTGAACGCGGCACCCCTGATGGCTGGGGGGCTTTAGGTCTTATACTCCTCTGCGCATTGCGAGTCTCCACGAACAGTCTCACCGGTTCGAGAACAGGGCGTTCATGAACCGGACGTGACTCTGGTTCCCTCTGCTATTTCATTTTGTTGATCTCGTCGCGCAGGGTCTGGATCTTGTTCTGCATGGCGCGATATTTACCCGACCGGTTACGAGAACGTTGAAAAGGTCCTGGTGCGGACTCGGCATGAAGCGTTGATGATGACCGAGCCTGCTCGCTTGGTACCGATTCCACCACTACAGCTTTCTTCTTCCACGCCATTGCTTAGGTGAATGAGAACCTGACTTCTAGTTTCAGGTTCCCACAGACGGCGCCAAAAAATGTTAAGGTTAAAATCTGATCGGCTCTCTCTCCACGTCGCCCTCCACGTGTAGTCCCTGAAACCTGCACCAAGAAGACGGGCAAAGGTGACCCTGGCTTAGCCGGGGGACCCTCCAATGCCTAAGTCAGGACAAGGAAATCGGGGTTTAGGTAGAGAGTAGATGAGAGCTTGATATTGCGTATCTTTAGATATGGCGTGATGTGCTATTTATACTCACCTGTGGAATGGTCCGGATTCGATAATCTCGGCATGCTCAGGGGAATTCCCGGATCGTAGAGATACCGTCCGTAATCCATTGATCGTATAGCGTATCCGGTGGATAGTGCGTATCTGCGAGCGAAGTTATCGGCCACGTTCGATTATGGCAGTTTCTATATTTAACGAATGAGATATGCGCATATGTTCGGCTGTTCGGCTCGGAACGTCTGTTCGGCTCGGCTTAGTGGATGGGATATACAACCGATTCGACCCGCCTGGTTGGTTCCGTTGGTTCCATCATAGTTGGCAGGGCTGACTTTGTCGAGCAAAGCGTGGTTAAGGCGTAGGATGTCGTCCAATCGGATTATGGTCTCGAGTCACACCTCAACCGCGTCAGCTGCTCGGGCGGGTCGCGTCTCGAAACGGGTCGGAAGAATCATGCCTTGGCTCAGATAGGCGATCGGATCAGTGTTGCATCGTGAGCTCGAATTTCCCATAACAAATACCATCACTGAAATCTTTTATAAGTCCAACAAGATTTCATCGGTAGGTGTCCAATCATTACTGCTGGCCGTGGAGCATAGCAATCGATTTGGATGTCACTGGATAATTTTGGGGCTTGATCCAAAACATGAGGCATATTCAATGTTCAAATGGACCCTACCACAGGAAATAGTTGAATTAAATGTGTGTCGTTGAAAAATTCTTAGGGCCACAAAAGTTTTGAATCAAGCTTATATTTGTGTTTTCCCTTCATCCATGACTTTGTGATCTTATAAACATGTTAGATGATAAATAAACATCAATATGGGGCCTAGAAAGATTTCAGCGGTGGAAATCATTATCCCCATTGTTTCAAGTGATATGATTCACTTAATTTTTAGGTTTGCTTCATTTTTGGGCTTAACCCTTTAAATTATATGAAAAAATGAATGGACGATGTGAATAGAATACATACATTCAAGGTGGGCCCAAATGAGTTTACTGGATACAGGAAGGGTTGAATGAGTAAGACTAACTCATACCAATCCGATTTCCAATCCGATTTCGTGCTGCGCAGCCTAAAGAATGCTGGCCCCGGTTGAAATCAGATTGTGCATAAACTCAGTTGGGCCACCTTGAATGTATGTAGTTTATCTATGCTGTTTATCCAAATTTTCATCTAATTTAAAGGATTGAACCTTAAATCGAAGCATATCCAAAGATGAAATGAATCATACCATAGGAAATAGTGGAGATAATAATTTCCACCGTTGAAACCTTGCCAGGCCCCACCATGATGTTTATTTGTCATCCAACTTGTTCACAAGATCAAACAGGCATGATAAATGGAAAACACAAATATAAGCCTAATCCAAAACTTCTGCTATCCCCAAGATATTTTCAACAGTAGAAGTTCAAGTCAACAGATTCCTGTGGTGTGGTCTATTTGAACATTGTACATACTTTATTTTTTGTCTCAAGCCATACAATTATTTGAAAAGATAGATGGACGGAGCAGATAAGATACATAAATCATAGTGGACCTCACAGAGTTTACCTAGTGCGCCTTGTATAGTGAGTTCCTACGCAATTCGCTTCCTCAGCCGCGGTTGTGGATTGACCACGAACTGAAACTACACTGCTGGTTGGATGATCCTAACTGTCTGAATTGGGTGCCAGCTGTCCAATTCAAAGTCAAATTTTAAATGGTTGTGATAATCCAATCGTTGCAAAATTTAAGTGATTTGCCGGCCACGATTGGCATGTTATTCGACCGTCTGTATTGACATACGTGATATCCGTGGATGGATGACTTGCTACAAATTAAGAAATTGGCTATTTCTGACATTGCCAAAAGTTAGACAGCATACCTGAAAATGAAAATACTAAAATTAATAGACCAATTATCAACCATCAATGTAAACGTGTTGCAGCTGATGAGCAGGCAGGATTGTTTTGGGACCACGTACACGGGAGATGGCCTTGATGATCAGCTCAGTTCTCACACGCCTTGGCATTTTTGACCGTAGAAATGTTATCCTGCTTGCTTGAGTAGACTTTTGCAGGATAGGGATTGCCTGTAACCATTGACGTGGTCCAGTAAAAAAGCAGCACGCGTACCCATTAGACGTGGACCTGCAAGGAAAAGCAAAGACTCCGTGTGAAATGACAATGCAGCCGAGCGGGAATTCGGTGATACCGTTACAGTGGGGTCCGCCATGACATATGTCCTGTATATCCATGCCAGCCATTCACTTTTTTCAGCTCATTTCACGGCCGGAGCGGAGAAATAAAGCTTTCAAATCCTAGGTAGAACATGTCACAATAAACAGCGGTGATTAAATGCTTACCGCTTAGAAACTTTTCATTAGCTATAAAAGTTTATTTTTATCATGTTGATATTTGTTTTTTTTTTTAAAAAAATAAAATTGTTTCTTAATTTATTATTATTGTTGTTGATGCAAAAATTTGGTCGGCCCTCCCTCCACATCTTCTAGAACCTACACCAAGAGAACTGACAAAGGTGACCTTAGCTGAGCTGGGGGACCCTCCGATGCCTAAGTCATGACAAGAGAAACAGGGTCTAGGTCGAGAATAGAGGAGAGAACACTTGATCTTGCGTACTTGTAGATATGACGTGATGTGCTATTTATACTTGCCTGTGGAATGGTCCGGATCCGATAATCTCGACACGATCAGGGGGATTCCCGGATCGTAGAGATACCGTCCGTAATCTATTGATCGTGTAGCGTATCCGGTGAGTAGTGCGTATCTGCGAGCAAAGTTATCGGCCACGTTCGGTTGTGGCAGTTTTCATGTTTAGCGAACGGGATATGCGCCTCTGAATATCGACTCGGCTCGGCTCAGCTCGTCCGACTATAAAGCAAGGGCCAGTCTCCAAGTCAAATGGCCATGAGTATATCGTGGTTGGCGAATAATTCGTTGTCCGATCAGATTTATAGGACCCTTCCGAGTTGAACCTTGCTCTAAGACACGTGTCGTTGTTGTGACGCTGAAATCAGATCAGATGGGTCGTGCCTCGGACGTAATGATGCTGAGTCGGCTCAGACTCACAGTCGGATTGATGTTTTATCCTGGGCTCGGATCTCACCATAATAGAATCCCCCTACTCTTTGAGTTTGCTTGCAGGCTCGGAGAGTACTCTTGTAAGAGGTTTTTCGTCCATACTGCAACCATACTGTAATGATGACGGATTTCGAATTACGCGCGTGCCGATCGCTTCGGTTGATGCGTGGGGACGGTTACGATTTCAAATCTCCTTCCAGCCTATTAGAGGTTGCCACGCAGGCCTAAGAAGGCGTGTACGCGACGGTTTCGACTGTTCGGGTGTTGCTTCGCATACCGAGGTACGCTGCCCGATGTCAGAGTCGTACCGACGGTTCAGTATTCCTCCAATAAGGTACGACCATGTGTGCTCGAAGATCACCTCATGCAGATTCGGCTGCAGCCATTAAGACTCGTTATCAATGCAGAATTCCTTCGTTGCCTATATAAGGCACCCCGAATTTTTGTTCGTCACTTTACATTCTGAATCAGAAGAGCATACCGGAGGAGGCGATTCCGGCCGAATTCGAAGTTATTAGTAGAAGGCGATTTCCATCCGAATTCAAAGTTTTCAGTATAAGGCAATTTTTGACAGTCACCCGGTGAGTCCTGTTGATCTTCATTCTTCGTTCTATCATGTTTTTCGACCTCGAGATGGTTCGTGAATACTCCGATGACTCAGAGCCGGGGAGTTCTGAAAGTGGGAGTGGGGCTTCCGAAAGCCCTTTCGAGACCACTCTCCCATACCCCCGCCTCGGAGGTAAAAGACGTTGGGCTCTAAAACCAAGCAGCCCAGCAAGAAGAGGGCCTCCCGAGCTCGCCGAGTCGAGACCACTGCCACCACCGAAATGCCCGCGAGTTTGTACGCCGCGGAGGTAGTCTTAGGAGGTTCTGTTATGTCGGAATCTCAGATGGAGTTAATCTGTTCGGAGTTCGAAATCCCTAACTCCGTTCAGATAAGGGCCTCTGGGCCTATGGACGCGGCTGGTGCTCCTGTCGAAGGGAAAGTTACTATCTTTCTTTGTACACTGCAGTGCGGGGTCCGGCTCCACTCCACTCCTATATCAGGAAGGTTGCGGCTTACCTTGGGCTGACTCCTGAGCAATTTACCCCGAACGCCTGTAGGGTGATGATTTTCGCCTACATTATCTTGAGGCAAGTTGAGAACTCCGAGCTGACCCCAGAGGAACTGCTAAGTCTGTACCTGGTCAAGCATGATAGCAACGATTCATGGTACTATTTTGTGACTCGAGGGAGCAAGGGGTCAGGACTGGTGATGAACTTGCTGTCTTCTAATAAGGACTGGAAAAATAAGTAGTTCTGAGCGGCAGACGAATGGGAGGCGCCAGCAGCCGAGCTAAGGACCTCAACGGCTCGTATTCCAACCCATTTTACGAAACTAGGTCAGACTTCATCTAATATTCGAAGTACATTACTGCCTCGGTTTTCACCTATTTCAATTGGAGTATTTCCTTTTGCAGCTTTTTCAAAGAGGTTTTCGTTCATCGACTCAGACCAGAAGAATCGTATTGCGAAGGCCAGAGCACGATCGGAGACGCTTCGCTCCTGGGCTGATCTGATTACCACGGCCAACCTTCACTGGTCCTGGCTTTGCAAGTCCTAGCCTTTGCCCACATCCCTCAGTAAGCTGCCTTAATCTCTCTGATGAACTTCGTTTCGGTTACTTAGTAGTTGATACTGTCTTTTTCTTTCGCAGGCATGACCGAGGCGTCTGGCACTAAGAAGAGGAAAGCAGCTCCGTTTACGGCGGAGTTTTTGAAGGAGGTCCCCCGAGTGAAGATCACTCGGAAGAAGCAGGTCCATCCTTGCGAGGAGAAAACTTACGCCACGCCGGCCCCAGCAGCGCCAACTCTGAAACCGACGGGCTCTGCTCCCGTGGTGCTGACCCCGGTGCGCTCTAGTACTGTCGTGGCTCCTCTGACAGTTTTGCGCCCGATGGTACCTCCTCATACGGGGCTCGTCCGAGCGTCCGTGGCCGACACCCCCAAATTTTTGAGCCTTATTGTTCCTCGCGCTCTTGCCATCGTCGTTCCCCCCACCGAGGTAGCTCCCATCGCAGCCCCCGAGCCCCCCATTGTTATCCCCTCTTCCTCCGAGTGGGAGGAGGCCATCAGAATGGCCGACAACATGATTTTTCCTCCCCCCGAGGTAAGAGGAGATGTTCGCGCCGAGGGTCAGAACTCTACTGGTAGCAGGGTGGGGGCTCAGGAGGCTGTAGTCTCGCCCCAAGTGGGGAAGAGCGGTGAAAGGTTCGAGCCGGGCTATCATATGGCCTGCCTGGCTCCATGGGCGGCCAGACATGCCCCCGAGGAGGACATAGCCCTAACCCTTAGCAGGTCAGACAGTTTCTTTCTAAACGACTTGGCTGCCGCGTGTTACACGGTACGTTTCCAAGAAGATTTCTTCTGTCCCTCATATTATTCTTGTTCTTTTTTTAGATGCTGATTCTCTTTTTCTTATTCAGGTTGTCCCAGCGTTGCTCTCAATTCGGGAGAGAGCGAGGGAGCATCAGAGGAGAGAGATTGAGCTCGAGGCCCTCAAGGCTGAGATGACGGTTTTACGAGATGAATCTGCCCTCTTGAAGTCCAAACGGAATGAGCTGTGCGGCAGCTTTCGGATGAGAAGGCCAGGGTAAACTGATTGTAGGGAGTCGTCATCGACCTGGAGGGTAGGGAGCTGCAGCTGCAGGAGAGGGCGGATAATCTTAAGGCCAGTGGCGATGCAGCGACTGCCGAACTGACCCCTACCAGAGCTCACACGGATTCTCTGGTTGTGGAGACTACTCTGCTGGGTGAAGCATTGGAACGCACCAAGGCCGAGGCAGCTGACGAGCGAACCCGAGCAATCGCCCAGGTTGTGGAGACTCAGCAGGTCAGAGACGAGGCTTCTTTGGCTGCGGCAGTTGTCGCTGTAGTTGAAGACTTCAAAACCTCCAAGGAGAGGGACGCCGAGGTAGCGACGTTTTACAACCGCGGCTTCGACGCTTATATCGAGGTGATCTTGGGTCTATATCCAGACCTTGACCTTGATAGTCTTTTACCAGAGGACCTTGAGGACGCCCCTGCCGAAGTCGTCCGCCCAGATCAAGCCCCTGACAGCCTGGCCCCTCCCGCATGAAAACATGTTTTATCATTTTTTTTGTTAATGTATTATTTGCTCCTCCGAGGGAATTTAATGAATGAAAAATGTTTTCTTGGAATTTTTTCACTCTTTACATGCGAAGTCGTTTTGTGGCTGAGCTGACCTCTTTACGGGTCTGGCCCTTTCTTTATTACTTAGCTGATTTTTCGAACCCCCTCGGCACAAGCCTGAGTTGGATCCGATCTTTCAGGATATTCGGCTCGTCGCTTGTCTGGCGAGAGCTTTTCATTCTATCGTATGTCGAGCCGAGTACTCCACTGGAGAGTAGGATTATAATTAGGCTTTTTTCCTCGAGGGGATGCCTTGTCGATCCTCCGTAGGATTAAGTTTCGATCCTTTAAAGTATCAGACCATTAGATTCGTGCTTGCACTGATGAAACAACTGAGTAGACATTTGAGGCTGAATTGGAACTTTTATTAAAAGCCTTAAAGGCTAGTCGCTCAGAGGCGTATATTTTATTATGATCCTTAAAGGCTGGTTCCTTATGGGTAGCAGATCTTTAGGTGCTCAGCGTTCTAAGGATGGGGAAGCTGGCGGCCTTTGAAGTCTTCCAAGTGATACGAGTCTGGTTTGACAGATCTGACTACGCGATATGGCCCTTCCCAATTGGGTCCGAGTGCTCCCGCTCCGGGTTCGACTGTGTTCTGAAAGACCCTACGGAGGACTAAGTCGCCTGGACGGAAATGCCTGAATTTGACCTTCGAGTTGTAGAAGCGCGCTACCTGCTGATGTCGAGCCGCTGCTCGGATCTTGGAAACATCTCTGAGTTTTTCAAGCTGATCCAGATTAGCGGCGATCTGCTCGGAGTTTTTATTTTCTTCGAAATTCCTCACCCGCACTGTAGGGAGTCCATTTCCACTGGAACCATTGCCTCCGAGCCATAAGATAATGAAAACGGGATTTCACCTGTTGAGGTCTGGGCGGTGCTCCTATAAGCCCAGAGGACAAAGGGGAGCTCCTCGGCCCAGTTTTCCTTTACTTTTTTCAGCTTTATTTTGAGATGGTGCTTGATGATTTTGTTGACCGCTTTCACCTGTCCATTTGACTGCAGGTGCCGAGGCGATGAGTAAGCATTCATAATGCCAAGTCCCTGACACACACTACGAAACTTGTTATTATCGAATTGGCGGCCGTTATCAGAAATGATGGTTCACGAGATTCCGAACCGGCAAATGATAGTTTTTCACACAAAGTCGATCATTTTCTGCTTGATGATCTTGACGACTGGCTCGGCCTCGGCCTACTTAGTGAAATAGTCGACCGCAACTATGACAAACTTGACCTGTCCCTTCCCTGTGGGTAAAAGACCGATGATGTCGATTTTTCATTGGACGAATGGCCACGGCCCACTCATGGGGGTCATTTCTTCTGCTGGTTGCTTCGGCACGGCTGCAAAATGCTGACACTTGTCGCACTTCCGAACGAAGTCCTTCGAGTCCTATTTAAGGGTTGGTCAGAAATACCCTTGACGAAGTATCTTCATGGCGAGGGCTCGGCTGCCAGAATGGTTCCCACAAATTCCCTCATGGATCTCTCGAATCACGTAGTCGGCCTTGTCCGGTCGGAGACATCTGAGGTAAGGCTGAGAATGCCTTTTCTTGTATAACACTCCGTCCAATATGACGTACCAAGCTGCCTTGACTCTGAGTCACCTTGCCTCTAACTTGTCCGATGGGATTTCACCGGATGAGAGGTAATTGAAGATCGGGTCCATCCAACTAGGAATAGACTGGACGGGGTTGACCTTCTCCGTCTGACCGATACTCGGGTGTTCAATAAACTCGACGGGAACAAAACGTAAGATCTTTTCCTCGGAGGCCGAGGCGAGTCTAGCTAAGGTATCGGCCCAGGAGTTCTCGGCTCTGGGGATCTGTCGGATAGTGCAACTCCAAAACTTCTCGATTAATTTCCTCGCTTCTTTGAGGTAAGCGATCATTTTGACTTCTTTAGCTTCGTACTCCGAAGAGATGTTGTTCACTACCAGCTGCGAGTCGCAACGGACTTGCAGGGTCTGAACACCTAGGCTCGCTGTCAGCCTGAGCCTAGCTAATAACGCTTCATACTCGGCCTCATTGTTTGAAGCTTTGAATCTAAGTCTGACTGCGTATTGGATTGTTATTGAATCAGGTGCGACCAGGACAACACCGGCTCCTACTCCTTTAATGTTGGAAGACCCATCAACATAAAGGACCCATCCCGGATCCGATGCTGTCTCTTGGTCGCTCAACGGGACGGGTGGTGTCATCTCGACTTCCTTGCTGATTTACTCCTCATTTGGAGTTGTAAACTCGGTGATGAAGTCGGCTACATCTTGACCCTTGACTGTTGTTCTGGGGCGAAATTGAATGTCAAACTCTCCGACCTCTACCGCTCATTTGATCATCCGACCGGAAACTTCGGGCCTCTGGAGGACCTGTCTTAAAGGAGAGTCAGTCAGCACAACTATGGAGTGGGCCTGAAAGTACGGCCACAATCTTCTAGCCGAGACTACGAGGCAGAGTGCCAGCTTTTCCAAGGATTGGTATGTCGTTTCTACCGGCACCATGTCATTGCTTGCATAGTACACGGGGTACTGCTTGCTTCCGACTTCTCTGATTAGAGCCGAGCTGACAGTTGAAGTCGAAATGGCGAGGTAGAGGAACAAGGGCTCCCCTTCTTTAGGCTTGGACAAGAGAGGCGGCGATCCCAAGTACTGTTTCAACTGCTGGAAGGCTTGCTCGCACTCTGGCGTCCACTCCGCCCTCTTGTGGCCCTTCAGCTGCTGGAAGAGGGGAAGACATTTATTTGTAGCCCTAGATATGAAGCGTCCAAGGGCGACAACTCTTTCCGTGAGACATTGTATCTCCTTTAAAATCCGAAACGAATTCATGTCGAGGAGAGCCTTGATTTTATCCGGGTTAGCCTTAATCCCTCGCTAACTGACTTGGAAGCTAAGGAACTTCCCTGACTCAACTCCGAATGCACACTTGGCAGGGTTAAGCTTTATCTGATATTCTCGGAGAACGTTGAACGTTTCTTTGAGATCAGTAAGGTGGTTGAAGGCTTTGATACTTCTTACTAGCATGCCGTCCATATATACCTCCATGGTGCGCCCGATCTGTTTGGTGAACATCTGATTCACCAGCCTCTGGTATGTTGTCCCAGCGTTTTTCAGGCCGAATGACATGACCTGGTAACAATAGAATACTCTGTCCGTGACAAAGGTCGTCTTCTGCCTATCTGGGGGATACATAGCGATCTGGTTGTAACCGGAATAAGCGTCCAGGAACGAGAGCAGCTCATGCCCGGCTGTCACACCCCAAACTCGGAAACCGAGCTCACAAAATTCTCGATCACCAAATCCGGCACCGACAGCTTCCGTAAAACCCCATTCTCGGCTCCTAGCTCTCATTCGCCAGGTTCTGATCCTGGGATGCTACGAGGAGGATTTTCAATGTCAGTCTGATTCGTAATAAGCATAACTAATAGTATAACCCACAAACAACAACCAAGAACTCCATTACATTTTCACTATGATAAAAAACTTTACAAGTACAATGAGCATAAAGGAAAATACAATGGTAAAGAATAAAAACTCCAAAACGCTTTGCAACGTGCTCCTGCCTCAGCGCTGCTACGATCCAACGTCACCTGCACGCAACGGTCGTGCATAAGCTTATAGAAAGCTTAGAGGGTGGTGAAAGTGTATGCGCAAGGTAGTAATATGAACATGCAATGTCAGATTAAAGCGGAATATGCAGATGGATCTATAATATCATGAGCCGTACCAAGGCTTATGCGATGCAAGACATGAATGGTATCGGCCATCCCAAAGCCATGCGATGTGCAATGCAACTCAAGCATACAGATCCTCATATATGTCCACATATCAATACAGCTCAAATATGGAATATCACCGGGGTCTAGTACACTCTAAACCAGATTACCGCCACATCGCGCGCAATAAGGTAAGTGAAAGAGACCTCACTATCCGTCTGCCAATATCGGGCACGACTCGTCGATAGTAGACCCATTCCTCGAGCTGGTCAGACTCAGCCTAGCATTGTCCCCTACTCTCGGGCGGGTAAGGCCGCACCCCCTTCCAACCGACCACGACACAGTGGAGAGCATAACCGTCTGGTAATTGGTACGCAACGCTCATCTACCCACTCGGTCTAGACGTTGGAGCAACCTCTTGGTACCATAAGGGTTTAGGGACTTTCACCCAGGGATATCATTAGCACCCCATGTAGAATAAGATTTTCGGTATCCAATCCTGCCAACCACGATGCGTCTGTGGAGGCTACGGCCCTGATGTCGCTAGGGCATACAATACCCACGTCACACAAATGTGAAATGCATGATTCACGCTATCCAGTCATGCAACAAATCGTGCACATATCGTACGCTTATGTAGGGCAACACTGCCTAACCAGGAGCCCATAAACAACCTACCCAAAGGCATATGCTATGATCAGTCAATCCTCATATCAAGCATGCATATGATGCGTATGATCATGAGTCATGAAACTATACTAAACATGTAAATGAGTGATGAACCATTCTTACAATGCAGATGGGCCTGGACGGCCTATACACAGCAAGTACGGCCTAGTAATGAGCCCTAAGGAGAGTCGTAATGTGGACATCCAACCAACATTACACTCGCAATGTGGACGTCAAACCAACATTGCCCCCAAGGCACGATCGTCGTAAATATCGTTACATAATCCATGTTGGGCTCACACATTGCAATGGACCTTAGGTACATCCCATTGGACCTTAAATACATCAAATGGGCTCTATCATTTGGGCCTTTTATTCATCAATGGGTCATATCAATGGGCCACACCAATGGGTCTTAAGTGCATTGCAATGGGTCAAAACTCGTGGGCCTTGGATTGCATCAATTGGGCCTAGCCTCATCAGTCTAATATGTAACAAATTGGCCACACTAATTGGGTCCCCACATGTACATCAAATGGGCGTCAACCTATAGGCCTTATATGAGTCAAATGGGCCTAAATCCCTAGGCCTTAAACAAATCAAATGGGCCTAACCCATGAGCTTGCATGCATATCAAAGTGGGCCTAAACCCCTAGGCCTTATATATATCAAATGGGCCTAACCCATAGGCCTCATATAATCAAATGGGCCTAACCCATAGGCCTCATATAATCAAATGGGCATACTTTCATGGGCTTTAAAAACGTATCAATGGGTCCAATCCCATGGGCCTCATAATACACCAGATGGCCCCATTGCATGGGCCTAAGATCCATGTCAAAGTGGGCCCCAATGGATACCCATAAATGGATCAACATGGGCCCTATACACATACCAAAGTGGGCCCACTTGAACTATAGATCTGGCTCATTTTTAGCCCAATCATAAAGATAAAAAAAAAAAATTGGATAGTTTAGATGTAACACATGCAACATGGGGGGGGATGAGGGTCCACATGAGCTAAGGATTAGCTCATGCCTTAGCTCACAAAATGAATGGACGGTTAGGATGCAACTCATACATCATGGGTGGGCCCACTGACTGTCCAGCGGCCCCCAAAGATGGCTGGACGGTGTGGACAATGCAGGGCTCCACCGTCCGTACGGACGGTGGATTTATTCACATACATCACTGTGGGTCTCATGTGGGGCCCACCAAATGGTTTACACACCATCTGACCCGTCCATTAGGTCAGGCAGACCTGAATGAAGGGCGAAAACAAATTTCAGTTTGATCCAGAATTTCTGTGGGGCCCAAAAAGGATTTCAATGGTGGAATTCAGTTCACACTGTTCCTTATGGTGTGGGCCACCTGAGTTTTAGATCGAGCTGAAATTTGGAGGGGGCCCACTTGAGGAGGGGACCCACCAAATGAACGGTTTAAATGGCATATAAACATCAAGGTGGGGCCCACGGCTGGAGGCCGTGGGTCCACGTCGTCTGCCCGCCGTTGCAATAGCGCAGGCGCTGCCTGCGCTGGCCTGACAGCAGCAGCACATGGCTGCCTTACCCTCCTCTCTCTCTCCTTCAATTTCAATTTTTGCCAAAAATCATGCATGGGGCCCGCTACCTGGAAATCCACTCCAGCCATAGTGTTCTACAGCTTGCGACAGACGAAAAGAGTTCAAAGTTCGAATTTTTTTATGATTAGAAAATGGAAAAAAATCAGAAAAGGATCCTTAAATGGTAATGATGCGTTCTTCGATGCCATGGCCCACCAGGTCTTCCAAACCTCTACCTAACGACTAAAATGCTGTAGGTAAGAGGATGGACGGCTTGGATTGGTTAAATATATCACGGTGAGGCCTAAGCAAGTGGACCACCAAAGGCTTCTCATTTTCCTTTTTTTTTTTTTTTTGTTACAGGGACGTCCAGCGTCCCAGACGCTGGACGGTCTGGTTTTCTTTTCTTTTTCTTTTCTTTGCAAGTACATTGTGGTGGGCCCTGATGAAGTGGGCCACCGCTGATGGGTGATGTGGTTACAACATATGAGGTGGACCCCACTTGAATAACAACTTGAACAAAATAAATCCCAAGGTGGGGTCCATTCAAGTGGGCCACACAACCCTATCACATAACATAAAATAAAACAAAATAAAGAGAAATAAAAGAGAGAAGGACATGGAGAGTGGGACACGCCTTGTGATGGAGGGCTCCGCCGCTATGAGCCCTCCCTTGAATGAAATCATACAATAAACGGATCCCTTTGAACATAGGATCATCAAAAATGTAAATCAACGGTGGAGATCCATTCCCCATCGATATGGACGGTCTAGATGACCTTTCTAAATGAAATAAACATCATGATGGGGTCCATGGAGAATGACCCCATTATGGAATGATCATGATGATCCAAGTGGTCCATCGGCCACAACTTAGGGTCCCAAGCGAGATCGACACCATTGATTGGTGGGTCTCACTTGGCCCATCATAAGAACAAGAAAGAAACTACCCTAAAGAGGCACCCATCGTCCGATCTTCTTGCTCCTAGGAGTTCCTTGGCACCTTAGCTTGGATTTCAATGGTTAAGATGAGGAATGAAGGGTTGAGATGAGAGATGATGGGGTAGGAAAGTGGACCACACTTGGAGCTTGGGAATTTTGGAGAAATCCCCATATGTATGGAGCTTGGAAGTTTTTGTTGCTTGGAGATTTGAAATGAGAAAGAGAGGAGTTGTAAAGGGAGAGAGAGAGAGAGTGATGGATGGATGTGGTGATGGGGTGTAAGAAAGTATTGACTTTTGAGGCTTTAGTGTAAGAGAGGTATGGGTGGTGAAGACTTTTGTGGCTTTTTGTGTAAGAGAGGTATGGGTTTGGGAGACTTTTGTGGTTGCTTGAGAAAAGGGAATAAAGTGATGTGTACTTGACGTGTGATGGCTTGATGGATTGATTGATTGATGGGATTGATGTGATTGATGTGACACATCGTAGAGATTTCCTTAGGTTTCGCAACTCGCGGCGTTTTCTCGCACCGAACGTTGGCCCACATCTCTTGACCAGGGTATCGCTTCGACGCGCGAGTCACGGCATCGGAACAGCGGCGACGGCGCGGTCGCTATGGTAGTGGTCTTGGGTTGAGTCGACTCGAGTTGTCGGTATATGAATCAGGGTCGCGCGTCGATATCGGTTAAGGGTCGAAGGTTACCGGAATTCGACCGGTAAGACCGCGAAAGTCTATGGAACAGTACGGTCTAAGATACGGGTCTTACACCGGCTGTGCTGTCCACCAGTTGGTCGATCCGAGGCAACAGGAAACTATCTTTAGGGCACACTTTATTTAGATCGGAGTAGTCTACACAGACCCGCCACTTCCCATTGGATTTCTTGACGAGAACAATATTCGTTATCCAGTCAGGGTAATATACTTCTTCTATGAAACCCGCATCGAGCTGGACGGAGACCACCTCGACAATGGCTTCATATCGTTCAGCGTCAAATGGCCTTCTCTTTTGCTTAACCGGCTTATGATCTGGGTCCACGTTCAACCTGTGAACCAACACTTCAGGAGAGATCCCTGACATATCTACATGTGACCATGCGAAGACGTCTCGGTGCTGCCTCAAGAAGGCTAATAGCTCGTTTCTCCGCTCGGAACCCAATGATGACCCGAGCCGGACAGTCTTGCACGGGTTTGATTCATCAAGGGGGACTTTTTCTAGATCTTCGACTGATGAACTTTCTACTGGTCCTCGGGGGTCCAAGGCGTCCACGACGAGAGCCTGTTTAACGGCTCCTTTTCTAACCGCTATAGCATAACATCTTCGGGCCTCACGTTGGTCACCTCGGAGATAACCGATCCCACCTTCATCTGGAAACTTCATCATCAGATGGTAAGTTGAGACTACCGCTCTCATTGCATTGAGGGAGGGTCGGCCCAGGATCACGTTGTGGATAAATGAAACATTGAAAAATAAAAAGTCCACCAGAAGTGTGACTTGATGTTGCCCTTCTCCCGCTGTTACCGGGAGGGAGATAGCTCCTTCGGAGATTACTCTCTCTCTGGCAAAGCTGTGCAAGGGAGTCTTCACGGGTCGGAGCCGGGACCGTGAAATTCTCATCTTTTCGAATACTTCAAAATACATAACATCAGCCGAACTCCCGGTGTCGATCAGGATGCGGTACACCTTGTGATTCGTTATGGTCATGGTAACCACTAGCGCGTCATCGTGTGGATGCTGTATCCCGCGTATATCATTTTTCGTGAAAGTCAGGCTGCACGGAGCGACTTGGAGTTCCTTACTGGGACGTTCCATCAGGTGAATGCCGTGTTTTGGCTCGGATCTCCGGGAATGGGCTTTTCGAGCCTTATTTGAATCCCCTCCCCCAGCCGAACCTCCGAAGATGGTACGAATTTCGGCTGATTCCTCTGGGGGGTTGTTTGACTTTTCTTGCGGCTGTTCCTCTCTCCGAGCGGACTTTTCTCTTTTGGTATAACGACGTAGATGTCCCTTGCGGATGAGGGACTCGATCTCGTCACTCAGGTCCACGCAGTTGTCCGTGTTGTGACCATGATCCCAGTGAAAGCGACAGAATTTTCGCTTGTCTCGATGCTTTAGGCCAGCCCTCATACAGACTGGCCAATTGAGTAGCTTGTCTCCTTTGATATCTAACAGAATTTGTTCGGTGGATGTATTAAGAGGAGTATAGGAACGAAATTTTCCTTCTTGCATACGGCCCGGTCGACGATCGCGGGGAGTGCGGTCGTCCGCCCCTTTACCGCTCGGCTGAGAGTCTTCGTTCTTATGCCTCTTTCCTTTATTTGCCGAGTCAGTGACTTGTATACCTTTACGGGCGTTAGTGAACTCCTTGGCGTTGGTATACTTCTGAGTCTTCGCCATGAAGTCCGTTAGTATTTTCAGTGGATTTTTTTCGATGGAGAAGGTGAACTTTTCTTCCTTCAGTCCGCTCAGGATGGTAGCAAGAGCCATCTTGTCATCATAGTCTTCGACATGCAATGCCTCTTCGTTGAAACGAGCGATGTAGTTTTTTAATGACTCCTTCGGAGCCTACTTGATGGTAAGCAGGTGGGTGTTAGGTTTCCGACTTCTCTTACCACTTATGAACTGTGTAAGGAATAGTTGACTTAGTTGTGCGAAAGAGCCCACGGAGTTTGGTTTGAGCTGGCGATACCAAATCCGAGCTGATTCTGTGAGGGTGATGGAAAACCCCCTACACATCATTGCGTCCGTTGCAGTCTGGATCTGCATCTATGATCGGTAGGACTCCAGGTGTTCTGATGGGTCCCCGGATCCTGAATATTGGATGACGGGAGGCATCCGAAACCTCTGCGGCATCACCTCAGCCATAATGGCAGGAGTGAAGGGAGGTTCGGTCTCTTTTATCATCGCTTATATCGTGGCTGGAACCGTCGACTGTTGTTGCTTCGTTTCCAGCGTTAGGAACTGATCCTTCAGTTCCTCGCAAAGAGTGCTTCTCAGGGATCCTTATTTTCAGCGACGACCTCTGGGGCATCCTCAATCTCTGGCGTTCTCATTTCTCTCCTCCGTTCTAAGTGATGACGGAGGTCCGTGGGCGGCAGGGTAGACGTGGATGAATGGACAGTCGTGGGAGCCCGGGTAGTGTCGTTACGAGCGAATCTTTTGACTTGCACCGCAGGAGGATTTTGACCCGAACGCGGCACCCCCGAGTGCTGGGGGGCTTCAGGTCTCACACTCCTCGGTGCAGAGCGAGTCTACACGAACAGTCCCACCGGCTCGAGAACGGGTTGTTCCTGGACCGGGCGTGACTCTAGCTCTCTCTGCTGCTTCATTCTATTTATTTCGTCACGCAGGGCCTGGATCTCATTGTGCATGGCGCGGTATTTACTCAACCGATTGCGCGAACGTTGAGAAGGTCCTGGTGCGGACTCAGCATGAAGTGTTGATGATGACCGAGCCTGCTCGTTTGATACCGGTTCCACAACTACAACTTTCTTCTTCCTCGTCATCGCTTAGGAAGATGAGAACCTGACTTTTAGTCTCAAATTCCCACAGACGGCGCTAAAAAATATTGATGCAAAAATCTGGTCGGCCCTCCCTCCACGTCTTATAGAACTTGTACCAAAAGAACTGACAAAGGTGACCCTGGCTAAGCCGGGGGACCCTCCGATGCCTAAGTCAGGATAAGGGAAACAGGGTCTAGGTCGAGAATAGAGGAGAGAACACTTAATCTTGTGTACCTGTAGATATGGCGTGATGTGTTATTTATACTTGCCTGTGGAATGGTCCGGATCCGATAATCTCGGCACTATCAGGGGGATTCCAGGATCGTGGAGATACCGTTCGCAATCTATTGATCGTGTAGCGTATCCGGCGAGTGGTGTGTATCTGCGAGCGAAGTTATCGGCCACGTTCGGTCGTGACAGTTTCCATGTTTAGTGAACGGGGTATGCGCCTCTGAATATCGATTCGTCTCGGCTCAGCTCGTTCGACTATAAAGCAAATGCCAGTCTCCAAGTCAAATGACCATGGGTATATCGTGGTTGGCGAATAATCCGTTGTCCGATCGGATTTACAGGACCCCTCCGAGCTGAACCTTACTCTAAGACACGTGTCGTTGTTGTGACGCTGAAATCAGATCAGATGGGTCGTGCCTCGGACGTAATGACGCTGAGTCGGCTCGGACTCACAGTCGGATTGATGTTCTATCATATGCTCGAATCTTCCCATAACAATTATTATTTTAAATCAAGAGGTTATAGGCAAATAAATCTTATGGTAGGCTGAAAGAAAATTTTAATGGTAAACGCTCAATCAAGACTAATTTTACCGTGTGGTCCAGAAATTTAAATATGGCTTGTTTTAAGGATTATGCCATTAAACGGTTTGGAAAGGCAAATGAACAACCCTGATATACGGATACGAAACATATACATCAAAGTTGCTTTACAGATAGAATTCCCTAAAACCGTGGAATCTTTACTGCAGGTCTCCCTCGAGCCTGAATTGGCCGTGACCTTGATGTGGGTGCGACTCTGATAGAATGGGGACCTTGATGTATGCATTATTATATGTCGTGTTATCTATTTGTTTTGCCAGCTTATTCTAGAATGCCATCACAAAAATAAAACAAATATCAGCAAAGGACCTCATCTAAAACAGTGTCACTTTTATCATATTGGGCTAACCTTGATGTATGTATTATACACTAATGTCTCCCATTTGTTTTGACGTATCAATTTAGAGGAGACCAAAAATGAAACAGAATCCAAATCCCAAAAGTACCGTACCATAGGAAATAGTGATGATTGCATGCTCTATAATTAAATGCTTATAAGGGTAATTATAATGTTTCCCGGATGTTTATCTTTATCTAGCCTGTTGATAAGGTCACATAAGCCAGGATGATGAGGAAAACAAATACAACCTTAATTTATGAGCCTCGATGATGAAGGGTAAATGTGGTGGCCGGCCTAAAGATGACGACCCTGATTTTTTATTTTATTTTTGCCAGGTCCATGAGCCTCGATGATGAGGGGCCAGATCTTGCACCTCGATCGCATGTGCAGCCATCTGTATCTGCAAGTGCTGTCCCTCCTCCTTGAATGAATCGAAACAGTGCCCAGCTCAAGTTAGAAAATCAGACAAATGGCCGCATGATTAGCTACCTCTCATTGCCCAGTTAAACGTGGTCCACAAGCCTGGCTGTTGAAAATTATAAAAAAAACATATGTCTACACGATCACATGCGTGGGCCCTGGATTTTAAGTTTCTGTCAATTATATTAAAATGCAGACATTGATCTGGCGCAACTGATTTATCTTATTAAGATGTACCTGTGGACAACCACATCATCGATCAGGACCGTCGAGTTCGCCTCGAGCGGATTGCGTGGTGACCCCAACCTCCTTGACGGCAGGACTCTGTGGGGCCCACCGTGATGATTGTGTTTTATCCATGCCGTCCAAGTTTTACTAAGCTCATTTTGGGCCATGAGTACAAAATTGAAGGATAACCACAGCTCAAATGGACTATGCCACAGGAAATATTGGGAAATGAACGGCTACTGTTAAAAACTTATCGAGAGCTATGGAAGTTTTGGATCAAGCTTATATTTCTGCTTTTCCTTCATCCGTGTCTGTGTGGTCGTATCAATAGGCGAGATGACAAATAAACATCACTACAGGCCCTAGGAAGGTTTCAACGGTGGACTTCATTCTCCTTGTGATTTCCAATGTTGTGGTCCATTTGAACATTCGATATGATTCAATTTTTGACATCATCACCTAAAATGAGATGAAAAATCTGATGGACAGCGTGGATAAACACCATATATCACAGTGGGGCCCACAGAATTAAGGTCACAAGGAATCGGCGTCCACCTCGCGTGGGCAACATGCGACAATGGGACCGATCCGAACAATGGCTTACAAAGAACGGCTGAAATGAAAAAAAAAAGATTTTGGAGCCATCTTCAATCCACGTCGAGGCCCTTAGTTGGACGATGCGGATCAATTATCAATATGCAGGACCCAACGATAGGAGTTGTATATAATTGTGCCGTACAAATCTATTACAATATAATAATTTCGCGTTCAAAATTAGGAAAAGATCAGGTACAGTCGACAGCACCACAACCTTAGATTGTGGCAACTCATTTTCTACCAATTTGTTAGATTTAGGAAATCTCAACCGTTAAAACTATCAATCGAATTATGAAGATCTTTTATCCTGAAAATTAGGCTTTCAGATTACATTTGAGACATACTACCGAAATCAATGAATCAACGACGGTGACAGAACAGAACATAAAGTTTAGTTATACATGTAACATTTCTCGTTTAATTTTCAAGAAAGTTAGGCTTTCATGATGGGTCCAAGCTTTTTCATGGGTCGGATGTCCCAGACACGTCATAAGTACGCGGGAAAAAAAACGCAATTCTAAGATTATGGTGCTGACAGTAGTACTGACCATTTCTCTCGTGGCCATGATTCAGTGAGCGGCGGCTTACTTGTGGGTGCTGAAACGTGTTAGAGATCTAGACGCACGGAACAAGTATTAGAGATCCAGTCCATTCATCGAGTATTGAGCACGGTTTTCATATTACATACCTCGATCATGGTAAAATACTCATCTAATAAATCAATACCTACGTTGAATTTGGACCGTTGGACCTTTTTAACGAGCTTGTCATTCATTTAGCACAAGTTTGAGCTTTCTCAGAGCAGTGTAACAGTTTAATTTTTGATCGATGATACGATCATAGAGTAACCTATTTAATGAATGGCTCAGATCTATGACACGGAAGCCATACGCCCAGATCTCTGACGCGTCTTCCGCCCTCTCAGATGTGGAGTCCTTCTCCTATCTAAACCTGACTTGTTTGCATCTAGCTGTAAACAACTGGACTCTTATCCAAAGCCGGCTTCTTCCTATTATAATGACTCCTGACTTGTTTGATACGTCGGCCGAGCATGAACGCCTGTACTCGGGCACACGGCTACCAAATTTACGATTACAATGCAATACACCAACTCATGAGAAGATTACAGCTGTTAATTAATATCTATCAATTATTAATATATAAAAATTTTTTATAGAGTAAAATCACAAAAATGTCCAATAATAGTAGGATTCAATCATTTGAACGGTTTAGATATAGATATAGATGTATGTGTATTCATCGTACATTTGTATCTGTATGGATGGCTGAATGCTGCAAGACGACTGGTGTTTTCTTGATTCTGAGCACAACCTGTCGTTCTCCCTGTCCTCTTAACTTAGAAAAATAACTTTGATGCTCGGTCTATGTGTGGATGATACACAATTACATAGAAATGGCTTATAAATTATAAATGTAACTTATGGAAAGTAAAATAAAGTTGTTCAAATTATTCTTGGATGTAAAATGGACAAAATATCGCACTCATTCGATTATTAGACGATTGGATTATTAGATATTTATTGAACGGTTGAAAATGAAAACTATAAATGGTCTTATTTGAAGTTAAAAATATTCACGAATCAAAGGTTATGATTTAAATCAACATGATTTCTAACGTGTGACTTGGAGACAAGGGAGAGCATGGGCTCCACAATTTAACTTGAGTTAATGTGTGCCACGTGTACAATTTCTGAGAGCCCGTGTATGAAGCATCATACACTACTTTTTGTATCATATAACTTCTCGTCGCACCCAGATCCATAGCTGAACTGGCGAACTGAGTTGAGATACCTCGTTTCAGCACTTGAGGTCTTGGTATGGATCCCTAGTGAGGGTGGTCAGCAGCTATTTATTAATAGTTTTGCTCGACCATTCCACGCGCAATCTGGCACGTCCAAACGTCCGTCCATGTGAAATATGACTAGGTTCGTCCCTCTAGGAGCCTCCAGTGCCATAATCTAAAGGCGGAGAGAAGGACACCTGGCGCTGAAGGCATGGCCCACCTCGACGTGCTAAAGCTCGTGAAGAGAGCGGGTCCAACGGCACGACTTCAGAAAGTCACAGTACCAACAGGCTGGAGAAGACAAAAAAAAAACAGGGGCGGGTTTGTTCAATCTCACGTGTGACGGTTAAGGAACTAGTTGTAATGTCGTCATCTCTTTCCTATTGTCAAGTCGGTCGCGGATTGGGCGGTGACCCTGCCACCACCGAGTCCGTGGTGGCAGGACTATGTGGGGTCACCATGATGTATCTGATTTATCCACGCCGTCCATCTGTTTTTCCAGCTCATTTTCGGCTATCAGCTGAAACTTGAAGTTTATCCTAATCTCAAATAGACCACACTATAGGAAACAGCGGATAATAATATCCACCGTGGAAACCTTCCTAGGGCCCACATTTACGTTTATTCTTCATCCAACTATTCGTCAGATCGCACGGACGTGGATGAAGGGAAAACTCATGCGGCCACTATGAAGTTTTCAACGTTTGGGGGACAATTTCCACTCTTTTCTGTGTTGTGGTACACTCGACGGTTTGGATCAGCGAACATGTAGAAGATTTTACGGCCATGGCCGCGACATATAGGGTACTCATTGTTGTAAACCTCTCTATGAGAGTGCTCGAATACATCGTCGGGGCTATATCCGTTGAATATGAAGCCCTGTTTGGTGATCTAAACCGTTATCAGATTGGCCTGAACGTAGATGAAGGAAATCATTGGTCGTGATACCCAAAGCATCTTTATTATCCAAAATTTCTGATGACATGGACCGTCAACTTGAGCATTGCTTCGTGGACCATTGATTTAAAAGTACATGTTTTTTCAATGTTGAATGTTTTTGAAGCAGCCATCTTCAGCTTATATTTGGTTAAATCGACGGTTTGGATTAAGGAATAACCCCAGATACAATGGATAGTCCGACGCAGGTGATACATTGAGATGCATTAGAGTTTTCCCGGGCACATCACAGAAATGATCCTCGCTCTGTTTGGATGAGGTCGGTTACGGTACATATGAAAGTTAATGGACGCGGATTTCCTGCAAAAGCCTTTAATTTTAGATCCACCTAAAATGATCTCTCAAAATGGTAATGGTATATATGAAAATTAATGGACGCGAATTTCCTTCAAAAGCCTTTAAGATGTTCCTGGGAAAAGATTATGGGTGGGCCCACCGTCATGTCCCTAAGAAATTTATTCCGTTCATCCGTTTTGAGAGATCATTTTAGGTGGATCCAAAATTAAAGTAGGACACAAGAGGAAAGAATGGAGACTCAGTGAGAACCGTTAAAACATTCATGTGCCATTAGAAGCTTTGTATGGTGTTAAAACTTTTATTATTTTACTTTATTAATGACCTTCCAAACGGTTTCGATGACATATAAACATAAAAGGTAGAGCCCAAAAAGGTTAAAATAGTAGGTATTCGTCAAACTTTCATCGTATGTGGCCCGCTTTGGACATGGATCTATCTCCTTTTTTGTCGCATGTATTAAATTTCTCACAAACATGGTGGTGGCCCCAACCCAGCATCTTTGCTCAGGAACTTTTTGCTTAAAGTTTTTGGCAGGAAATCCACCTCCAAAATTAATTTGGAATAAAATTTTTGACAGCTAATATTGAAATGGATGATCCAATGGTCAACATAATCAATGAATCATGATTGTAGTAATGAGAAAATGAACGGCTCATATGATCATCCAAGATGTAAAACTGGTGGAACCCACTCCATCCAATGGTGGGGACACCGCATCCACTTCCTAATAAAATTCTTCTTTCTGTGTCTGTTTCTGTTTTAAGTGGGTAAACGTTGCTGTTTTTTTACTGCGACTAGCAATAAAAAGTTTAAAGAGTCAGATACTTCCTCTTCCGATACATTAGGAGGAAAAATTTCCACTCCCATTAAATCTGGGCCGTTCATTTGTTAGGCAAGACAATTGATATATGAAAACGCCAAAAATAAACTAATACTATGATAGAGAAATAGGATTGCGTACTGAGTTACTCAGTACACTTTTATCATACTAAGTAAACTTAATTAGGCTCACCTTGAATATATGCGGTTTATTCAATCCATCCGCTCGCTGTTTAAGCTAATTTTATACGTTGCGTCTAAAATTGAGGCATATATAAAGCCTAAGTGAACCAGACCACTGAAACAGTGGGTATAATGATTTTGACCTTTGAAATATTTCCATGCCCACAGTGATATTTATTTGTCATCCAACATGTTAATAAGATAAAATAGACTTGAATGAAGGGAAATAAAAAGTATCAGCTTGATCTAAAACTTCGGTGGCCCCTCAGAAAATTTCAATGGTAGGCACTTAATTCACACTATTTCCTGTGGTGTGGTCTATTTGATCTTTGGAATATTTTAGTTTTGGTATATGGAACTGAAATTAACTTTTGAAATGGATGGACTGTGTGGATCAAACAGATAAGTCACGGTGTATCCCACAGAGTTTGCTCAGTAAGCTAAGCGTACTGAGTTACTCAGTACGCAATCCGCTTCCTATGATAGAATACGCCAAATCCACTCTAATGAATTTGGACCATTAATTTTGATCCTATAGTCGTCTATGTAAAATTTGAAAAAAATGGTAAGATGAAATTACTCCATCCACTATAGATTCATAATTTCACAGTTTCTACGGCTCGGATAATGTAGATTCGCGATCTCCATCTTGAATTCAGTGGACGGTGGAGATTTAACGGGAGGGAACTATTTAGATTTAAAAAAAATTAAAAATTAAAATAAAAATCTGCCCCTTTCTTTCCTCTCTCAAGAGAGGTTTCCCAGTTCAAACGAGAGATTGAGGGAGAGAACAGTCCTGATCGTTCACGCCTTTATCCTTCATCATTCTCTCTTCAAACAAAACCCCAACTACTCTTCCCTTTCTTTTTAAAGCCGGTAGATTAACTTTACATCACGGAAGGAAGCCATCTCCTCGCCCGATTTCGCTCTCTCTGCTCCGATCCTTCTCCCCTCGAAGGAATTTCTGCATTCTAGGTTTTGGTGTTCATTTTGCAGCTTCCAGAATGATCTAAGCCGTTAATTCCTGTAAGTCCGTCTGATCTCGAGAGATCTCGCACTTTCCTTACTTTTTATTTTCCCGTCAATTTCACTAGATCTTGAATGGTTTGATTTGGCGTTCACCAGCGGAACGGATTCCTTTTCTGCTTCCTTTGATCTCCCCCCCGTTCGATCTGGTTTGATCCAAATGACGGCCGACACGAACGACTGCAATGGTGTTTTGGAGGGATCGAATGTCGAATTCGATGGGAGGAGTGGTTTGAATTTGAGTCCATGTCGCGATCTGTCGAATGCCACTGGCGACTCCAACTGCATTGTGAGCGGTAAGGACGGGGAGGTGATCGTGGAGCGGAAAGACGATCTCTACAGCTCTTATGTTCTCGTCGATGGAGGATCTGGCGATCCTGTGGAACGCGATCTCAACATTGCAGATCCGAAGGAAGATTCAGAAAAGAAGCCCATCATAGGGGAAAACACTGTACTGGAACCGAATGCCAGTTCCCCGATTGAGGATTTAAAGGTTGACTCTGAAGAATTGAAGGAGGAAAAGGAAGAAAATGGGGAATGCTGTGAAGAGAATTGTTGTGATGTCAATCGGAGTGGGGTCCTCGCTGATGGTTTGGATGGCAAACTGAATATAGATGAAAAGGTGGCTAATGACGAAGATGAACAGAAACTGGAACCTTCTATGGAGGCAGAAGGAAATACGGAATCTGAAATTACAGCCACTGAAGCGGTTGAATCCGAATTGCATCAGCTTGAGAATGGGCATGAGACGGAGACATCAAATGCATCCAATGAGTTTCCAGCCAGGGGAGCCGCTGGGGACCTTGGCGTGGAGCTGGATGTGAACTTGGAAACTGATACGCATTGTATAGATGATTCAGAACTGCAAATTCCGAAGTCTGAAGATGTGGTATCAGAGGTGGAATCCGAATCTCGTCAGCCTGAGAACAGACATGAGACAGAGACATCAAATGCACCCAATGAGATTCCTGCTGGGGGACCCACGAGGGACCTTGGTATGGAGTCGGATGTGAATTTGGAACTGCAAGTTGAGGATTCTAAAGCAATGGTAACAGAGGTGGAATCTGAATTGCATCTGCTTGAGAACGGAAAGGAGACAGAGATTTCAAACGTGGCTGATGATATTCCCATGAAGGGTCCCACGAGGGACATTGAGATAGAGGTGGAAGTGAATTTGGAAAGCGATACTTGTTTTGTAGATGATTCTGAACTAAAAATTCAGGAGTCTCAAGTTGTGGTCTCAGAGGTGGAATCTGAATTGCATCTGCTTGAGAATGGAAAGGAGGCAGAAACTTCAAATGTGGCTAATGAAATTCCCATGGATGGTCCCTCAGAGGACCTTGAGATGGAGGCACATGTGAAGGTGGAAACTGATACTCGTCCAATAGATGATTCTGAATTAGAGAAGGAAGTTACAAATGGCTCTGCTGATAGCTCTGTTTTAGAGAAAGAAGTTAGAGATTGTGCTGACGAAGGTGGAGAATTGGAGGTAGGAGAAGGAGCTGCCTCTGTCGAAGGTGGAGAATTGGAGGTAGGTGATAGAGATGCCTCCGTCGAAGGCAGCAGTGTAGAAACTGGGGTCCTAACTGTTTCTGTTGAAAGCAGCAAACTAGAGACTGAAGTTAGAAATGAGCCTCTTGAATCCGAAGAACATAGCATGCCTGCTTGTGATGTTGATGTTATTAAAGAAGTAGAAATTAGAAATGGCTCCATTGAAAGCAGCGAAAGAACAATTTCTTTTCCTGTTGATGATCTGAGACAAGACTCTGGAGCTACGAATGGTTCTCTTGAAAGCAGCCAAAGTGAGCCTGCTTGTTCTGTTGATGAAACAGAACAAGTGCCTGAAGTTGGAAATGGTCCTGCTGAAAATGGGAAAACCGTGCATACAGTGAAAGCTTATATTAGTAATACAAGCTCAGAAACTGTTGTTTCAAATTTCTCTGTTGGAAATTGTGAAAGGTCCCTGTCTTGTCTTGTGGATGATAAATCAGAAGCTGAAGTGAGAAATGGCCATGCTGAAAGCGATGAGGGCCTGCCTATTTGCTCTGCTGATGATTCAAAATCCGAAACTGAAGATGGAAATGGCTTCGCTTGGAGTGCTGAAAATATGCCTCCTCGTCCTGTTGATGAGGAATCAAAAGTACAAGTTAGAAAGGACCTCCTTGAAAGCACTGAGGATGTCCCTGCCTGCCATGTTGGTGACAGGGAATTAAAGTCTGAGGCTATGGATAGCTCAGCTGAAATCTTCGAAAGTGCACCCAAGTGCTCACAGGATGTGGCTGATGTTGACAGTGAAGATCAGTCCATGAATAGAGATGATGGTGAAAAACCCATTTCTGAGGTTGTGGACATCAAAGCGATTGCCTCAAATGGCGAGAAAGCCATTTCTGAGGAGGTTGAGGACATCAAAGCGATTGCCTCAAATGGCGAGAAAGCCATTTCTGAGGAGCTTGCCATTTCTGAGGAGGTTGAGGACATCAAAGCGATTGCCTCAAATGGCGAGAAAGCCATTTCTGAGGAGGTTGAGGATGTTGAAGCAATTCCCTCAAATGAGTCCTTGCCATCTTCCCAGGAAGATTCTACTGCTGCTTTGGAGGGACCGAAGGTGGATGCAGATGTGGGGAAGAGGCTACCCATTTTCATGATTAGAATCCCAAGATATGTTGATGAAAATATCAGCTTGCAGATTGATCTCGCTGCGCGGGAAGTTGACAAGAGGACTCAGCATAGGGATTCTATAAAAGACGCTAGAAAGTTGAAGAAGGTAAAGAGTTCTTTTATAATCCAACTTGTGCATTTGGAAATGATATCTGTTGTTATTGTTTTTCAATTCTTGAAAATTGTTTTCTTTTCCAGGTTACTTGTAATGAATATAAGGAAATCTTTGAAGCTGCAAAATTAGAAGAAAAGGCTGCACGAGATGCAGTTACAGCCAAACGGCGGGAAATGGACGCTCTCCAGTTGATGATTAACAGAATGAAGACTGCAACTTCCATAGAGGAGATTGATGAAAAGGTAACAATCTGCAGAAGTCCTTTATGATTATTATTACGGTTAGTAACAATAATATGCATTTTTTGCTGACTTTATCTTGGAAGCAGATACATAATATGGAACATAGGATAGAGCATGAAACTGTGCCTTTGAAAGAAGAAAAACAATTAATACGTGAGATCAAGCAATTGAAGCAAGCCCGTGAGATCAAGCAATTGCAAGTTGCTGATACGGTTCAGCAGGCCGAACTTCAGGAGGCGTTTAACCAAAGAGACAGCATTGAAAAGCGTCTTAAGGTAATGCTAATGAAAAATCTTAATCTTCAAATGGTTTTTTATGGTTTGCAAGATGCTAATATTTCTTTCAATGTTCATAGCTTATGAAACAGGAATTGGATTCACTAAGAAGTGAGGTTTCACGAACTGAATGCATTACCAAAGCTGCTAAGCAGAAATTCTATGATGAATATAAAAGTCTAGATGAATTGCAAGCTAAGTTTAAAGATGCGGATGTTCTTCGTCAAGAAGCATATGACCATTTAGTGGAACTGAAGAAACAATTGTATGAGAAGGTATGCTTTTGTCCATATGCTTTGTCAGGTATTTTGTGGTATTGATTTCCTGGATATGAAATATGAACAATATATACTTTTGCATTCGTTTGGTTCAATGTGTTCATCTCGAATTATGTACTTTATTAGAATCTAGATTTGAGCACTTCTATCAGATTCTTTATGTTGTTTTTGAACTAAATCTTGTGAGGGATTTAGTTTGAAGAACTCATTTGCTAATTGTTGATTCTTAGTCTTGGCCAATTTAAAAGAGGTTGGAACTCTTTGCTGTTGGATCTCTTGGGCCCTGTATCTCTTTGTGGCTTTTTTTAAAGGGTTCTCTCTGTAGCTTAATGAATTCATCATTTTTCAAATTCAAAAAAGAAAAAAGAAAAAAAAAGGAACTCTTTGTTTTATTTGTAATAAGAGCTCCCATGTTATGGACACATATTTATGACAATTAATGAAATCCTATTTGAGAAATATATAATTCAAAACTCCAAGATGACATGACGTCATTGTCATTGAGCTTATAACGAGTATGTATCATTGTATCCATTTTAGTTACAATTTAATCAAACTGTTCATTGCTATTGTCCTGTACTTTTTTATTTTTAAATTTTATTTTACATATACTAACCTTGAATGTATTAAAGGGAATTTTACAAAATAGTATCTCACAAATATGATATTTACATCCTTGTACCTTTTTTAAGTAAGTTTTCATTAAGGTACCTCATTGATCAAGTTGTTGTCAAATAGGTACGTCATGTTAGTTTTCTCTAATGTCCATTAGTTTAAAGAATGATTTTTCCTAAAATGATGAAAATATCCATCAATTAATGAGGTTGTTTAATAAGAATTAAATAGGTATCTACATGTAAATGTGTTATTATAAAAAAAATTCTAAAAATGGAAAAAAATCTGCGCAGGCTGATTGCATAGTTATAGGCATGTGGTTACTGATTGGTGTTCTGTTGGACCCACCATGATGTATCCACACTAGGGGTGCACACGGGTCGGTTCGGTCCGGTTCTGTGGTGAAACCGGAATTGAACTGTTCCCAACGGTTCTAGGATATTTAGAACAGGAACCAGACCGTTAGCACCCTAGAACTGAACCGGAATCGGAACCGGACTGTTAAAACCGGTTCGGTTCCGGATCAGTTCCATGGTTCTGGGCTTTTTATAATCCAGCCCAATTGCACGTTTTATTTTATAATCTAACTCATGTCCATTCGTGTTGTGATCCATTTGATGAATGGTTTAGATATTGTATAAGGTGTGCTAAAATATATTTATGGAAACAATCAAACTGTGCATTGTAAACCATCAATCATGAGTCAAATATGGAAACAATCAAAGGGTTCCTGGTTCGGTTCCAAGTTCGGTTCTAGGTTCGGTTCCGCAATTCGGATCCATGGTTTGGTTCTACGGATCGGTTCAGTTGTACATACCCCCAAATCGAGAACCGAACCGATGTAATCGGTTCTTTGATTTTTGGAAACGGAACCGGATCTGGTGCGCTCTAGAACCAAACCAAACTGGACCGTTTGGTCGGTTCTGGTCCGGTTCCACGGTTCTACCGGTTCCATGTGCACCTCTAATCCACACAGTCCATCCATTTTTTCAGATCATTTTAGGGCATGATCCCAAAAATGAGGCAAATCTAAATATCGGGTGGACCACACCATAGGAAATAGTGGCGATTGAACGGCCACCATTAAAGGGATGGATTTGATGACTGGATCCTGGTGATGGACTTGAAGAATTCCTTGGTTGAAAAAGTTCCAGGAGCTGAAGGAGCACAAGTTCTTCTATTCAGCTCGTCCAAGGGAAGGAATATCATATCATGACATCCCAATAATTCAGATAACATATGAATTTTCCCATTCAATAGACTTCTTCTAGGCGGAAAGTTCCACACCACCTTACCACCCAGAATTTCAAAATACTCTATGAAAATTGTTTCTGTGTGAAATTTAATAGACTTGGAAGCCACTGACTCAACCCGCAAAAGTCCTAGATTCTGATTCTGTTGCCTTTTCCAACAGTAAATTTGATCCCGTCCCTGAATATTTTGCTCACACCTTCTATGGTTTTTACCAAAAACCAAATATTCTTCCAAACCCAGGAACCACTTCCTCTACTAATGACGCCTGTGGACCTGCCTCTTGTGATTTCCTAATACTTTTGACAACTTTCCTCCATAAAAATTTCCATTCTTCACAGAAACACCACCACCACTTTGAGAGGAAAGCACAATTTCTGTCATTGATTTGCCCAATACCAATTCCCCTCCCTTCTGGTTTTGGCCATTTCAACTCCCAATTCATTAGATGATATTTACATTCCCATAGGAAGTCCCCAGTGAGTTTTTTTGCTTCTCTTTGCAATTTTAGCTGGGATTTGAAACATAATTAGGAAGGCTGGCCAATGTGGCCTTTATAAGTGTGATGCTACCCCCAAACAAAAGGTTTCTTCCAAGATGCTTAGCTCCCTTCCAAACCTCTTGAGAACCAGATCCGATATCAAAGATGCTCTTCGAGGGGTCCCCAACAGAACACCAAGGTATTTCATAGGAAGTGATGACTGCATGCATCCTGGGGCCCTAGACATAATTTTAACCGCCCTCTGCTAGCTGTGACCCCAGCTATGACACTCATGGAAAGTTAAGTGGAGGCCATATACCTCTTCAGAACATTGAACAATACCTTTAGTGAAATTTTGAGACTTCTTTGCTTCACAAACATCATATGATGCATTAAATAATTGATGCTTGAGACTGCTTGGCTTCAAAAAATACAAGTGTCATCTGCCAAATTGAAGATGAGAAATCTCTGAGATCATCTCACTCTGAACCATCTCATCAAACCCATATTTACGGCCTGTGAGAAAGTTAACTAAGACTTTCTGCCACTATAAGGAACAAGAAGGGAGAAGGAGCCTGTGTCTTATCCCACTTCCACGTTTTGAAAAACCCCAATGGGCTTCTGTTGATTAGAATCAAGAAAAGGAGATACATTCACCTGCTGCCAAAATTCATTATGCTCATCAAATATTCCATGGACTCCCAATCTAAATTATCATGCATACCATGCGAGGAATTCCACTCTTCCTTTCAAGTTGATGGATTTGTTGGCAATCAGAATACCTACTAAAATTTGGCAGTCCTTGATGAAAACCCCTGAAAGTTCGACACTGCAGCATCTTACGCCTTGTGATGCCATGTCCAAGAGACTATCCTATCCTCTGCTTTAAGAACCAAATTTGAACAAAATTCAGAGAGAGGATAGATGATGGTGGTTGCAAAACAAAGGGATTCTACTCATTGAGATGCAACATGAAGATTAGGCTAGTCCAAGACAAGTTGTGAACTTTTAAATCTTTCCAGTTCAATGTCTTGTTGAAGTTTAATCGGACCCCAATGTCCTAGAAATTTGCTAGCATCTTCCTTCTCATCTCCATTTTGAAGGAGTGTCCAGCATGCATCATTGGTTCAAGCTCGTAAGATTTATGGTATAGTATGGAGCTCTGAGCTCATTGTCTACACTACCTCCCTTCAGTTGGCTGTTGTTTTCTTTTCCTTAGAATTCATTATCACGTGCACTGTCCATATGCAGTTGTATATTTTATTGCCCTGTTATCATTTCCTGCAGTATCATTTCATCATGCTACTGTTGTTGTGGGATTTTCCCTCTTGCTGCCTCATTAATTTCCATGGTTCCTGAGAGCATCTGGTGAAGATATTTGGCTTTTCAATTATGCCTGTTTATCTGTGCGAAACTAATATTTTTAAAGCTGCAAATGTTTCCTGCTTGCTGAAAAATGTTTAAGCACTTAATTCCTTCCTAGGATGGGTTCAGGTGGAACCCCAATGTTTGAAACAGTATGCCAATGGATGGGGATGTAGACCCATGGCACATCAGTTATTTTGGGAACTATCTTTTTCTGAGGATGTGACAAATCTCTATGGGGCTGCGAGATCTATTGGTTGCCTATATGATCCAGCAGAATTTCAAGATCCAGTTTACCCAGTGTTCTAGGCTACTATTTGACCTTGCTGTTGGGTTTTTAAGTGATTTGAACCCTTTGAAGGACCTTCCTCCCTCCTCTTTAATTGTCTAGTGTCTTGGTTTTTATAACAGTTCTTCAGAAATGTTTTCTTTTGTTATAATTTAGGATTTATTGCTACTTAGTTATTTAAGGTAAGCTTCCAATTTTTTCACTCCATGGTCATTTCTTTATACTTAAATCTTGCCATTTGGGAAGGAAGCAAAAGAATTACCCTAGCCATTTCCTATTATGAATATGGCCATATTCTTAGAACATTTTCCTTATATTATCATGTTTGGTCAGGCAAATACAAATTTCTTTCAACTTCATTGTTTATTTATATTTATATTTATTATTTTTGCGAAGTTTCAAATCAAAGCAAGCCAAGGTAATTTCCCTTATTCACTTTGGGGAGCTCATTTCACGAGGATTGCTTGGCATTTGCATGTTTGAATTCTCATCCAGCTGTATAATTGCTATGCTGTCTCATTGTTCCACAAGACCTGTTAGAATTGGAAGAGTGAGCAATTGCAGAGTTAGGAGCTGAGGGATCATCCACTTAATGCTGATCACTTGGTGATTTAGACTCCTAGTTGATTATTTTACTGGTCATTAGTGACTGATGGGTTTGATACTAGTAAATAGGAGCACGATTATTCATCGAAATAGCAGCTTTCGAGGGAGTTCTTGCTTCCAATCACCAACAACTAAATAGGTGGGAAAGTGCAAGTAATCCTTGTATTTTTGAACCGACCTGAATCATGTTTTTATTGGGCATTGTTGAGCTGGCATGGCTTCCTTTTTTAATATGCTGGTAGTCATGCTCCTTGAACTTATCTCTAATGACAGCGCATATAAAGTTGGGTTTGTTGTTTTAGTATGACGTGAAGATTACTTGCCAGACTCATTCAAGGAGTTTTTGTGTTTTGTGAGTTGTCTTGTGATTAATGTATCTGAAGGATTGTATTTACTATAACTAATTAATTAGATTATCAAAACCTGTTGTTTATCTGGAACTATATATCTTTAGCAATAAATGACATGTAGTTGATGCCGAGTTCGCTAGATCATGAAATCTGTTGATATCCCAATCTTAGTTACAAGGTAGACCATCTCCCCACAAATACCCAGGTTCCATGCTTCCCATTTCACCCATCTTTGTGACTTCTATAACATATGTTGTAAAATCAGAAGTTTCTCACATTTGTTTCTTGTGCTACATCTGTTTCCGGTTCCGGGACTAGGAGTCCCACCGATCCTGCTTTTGTTATGGTAAAAAGATAGGCTGACACTTTAAACTCTCAATGCTTAATACGGACTTCATGCATTTGCAGAATAAATATTTCCGCATGTACAACGAAGACAAGAGGACAGCCTGGAATTATGCACATACAGGAAATAGAGATGCGCTCCAAAGCCATTGTGCTGATCAGGTGCATACGTGCATCCCCTTCATTTCCTTGACATTTATCAATCAATATTGATCTTAGTAAATTTCAATTAATATGTGCATATCTGGTCCAGGTGGAGAGAATTAATGAGCTATTGAAAAGTAATGATGAATTTCGAAATGACTACGTCAAGAACAACATGAGGAGCATGTTGAGAAGACTGAGTACCTTGGATGGAAGGTCATTGGGCCCAGACGAGAAGCCACCTGTACTGCGTGTGGAAGAAAGGATTGATAATGCTTCTGTGTTAGCTGCTTCAACTTCAGAAACAGAGCATGAAAAGCGAGGTGCGCCTGTGGTGGCTCCAAAAGCAGATGCAAAGCCAGCTGTTGATGCAGGAAAGAATTCGACACTTAAATCCAAGAAATCCTCCAAAACCACTGCCGCAGAAACTGGCCCGGTGACAGGTCCCGGCAGGGTAGAGGTGGAAGAACAGGAAAAAGAGAGGAAGAGAACAAAAGAGGAGGAAGAGATGGCGAGGAAGGCAGAGGAGCTGGCAAAGAAGGAACAGGAGCTGGCAAGGAAGGAAGAGGAGTTGAGAAAAGAGGAAGCTGCAGCCAGATTGAAAGAACAGCGTCGGCTGGAGGAGAGGGCCAAAGCCAAGGAGGCAGAGGAGAGGAAGAGGCGCAATGCTGAGAAGGCCCAAGCTAGGGCTGAATTCAAGGCCCAAAAGGAAGCTGAGCTCAAAGAAAAGGTAGCTTCTTTCAGGTCTTATTGCATGGTTTCTAACTTTCTATGGTAAATGAATGGTTGATAATGTGTTTGGATGTAGCCAAATAGCAGTTGGTGAGCCTTCTGAGCCAACAAGCTGTTAATTGCATTTGAGGCAGTGTGTAAAATGCAACCTGCATCAAATGGGTTTCCTTTGCCTGCCTCTGTTTCTGCGTCAAATCTCTAGTAAGATATGTACGGGAAGGCCATGATCGGGCTGGCAATGAACTGGGAATAAGCCTGCCCAATATGCCAGGCACTTGCAGTTCAAAATCTGGCCTGGCCTGGCCTGACAATCGCCACCCATTTATTCACGGCATATAACTAGTTTATTTACCAATGACTGGTGCATTTGCTCAGGCATCCATGAGATAGATTTTGTACACACACACACACACACACACACACACACACACACACACACATATATATATATATATTTGGATTTCAAGCGGTATATAAACTTGTTTACTTTAAACAGGAAAAAGAGAAGAAGACGAGGAAGAAGGAGAGGAAGAAGGCGGCTGCTGCGGCAGATGGAACTAGCGGTAGCACTGAAGGGGAATCCCTTCCTGTTTCTGACAGTAGCATGTCTGCTGAAGCTACTAGGGAACCTGAAATCAAAGAGAAGCTGACAACGGCAGCAAAAAGGCCAGCAAAATCATCAGTGCCTGCAGCAAAGAAAACGAAGACCAAGCCTCTCCCAATGCCACTGCGCAACAGGGGTAAGAGGAAGATGCAGCCATGGATGTGGGTCGTTGCTGTAGCCGTGCTCATTCTCACACTTTTTCTGGTGGGAAACGCCACTTCCCTCAAGTTGAATGTTTCTAGCTTTGGCTTCTGAGAGGAGCATATTTAGGGCCTTTATATTGGCACATATATATAGAGAGAGAGGTGGAGTGGGGTGTGATTTTAGATATAGATATGGGTTATTCTTTTTCCGTTGGTAGGGTCTCTTTCATTCTCTCTGGGTTTTTATTTTTTACCTTTTTCATTTCTTGTGGTGGCATGCCAGCAGTTTGAGAGGCTTCTTTTGCTCTTTTCATTTTCACTTGGGCTTGAGGGAGATAATTTTTTCTTTACTTTAAAATCATTTTCTTCAGACAGAAAACACTGATGCTTTAGTCCAGAATTATATAATAAGATGATTTCATGCATTGTTTGGATCTTGGGATGTATCGTGTAGCTTCAATCTCATACTATAATAAAATTGTTCCATGCAGCATTTGGACCTCTCTCTCTCTCTCTCAATACCCTCTCTAGTCCAGATGTATAATTATGATGCAACCTCTCGTTCCGGAGGTCCTGAGTTTGAATCTCAGGCACAGCGTTTGCATTTTTACTAGAAAAGTAACTATGAGCTGCCAACCTGGTTTCAGTCACATGTCCTAAGCAGGACCCGGTGGCATGGGAATTTTGAGCAGGTGTGGTGGTCCTGTCACCACCGATCTGCCTGGTGTGTTTTATTAACACCGTCCATCTATCATCCCAGCTCGTTTTAGACCACAGGAAACAGCGGGGATTGAATGCCTACTGTTGAAAACTTGCTGGGAGTCACAAAAGTTTTGGATCAAGCTGATATTTTGTGTTTTCCATTCATCCAGGTCTGTGCAACCTTATAAACATGTTGGATTGCAAGTTGACATCACTGTGGGCCCTAAGAAGGTTTCAATGGTGAACGTCATTTTTCCCACTGTTTCTTGTGGTGTGGTCCACTTGAGCTATGGATATGCTTCAATTTTGGGCTCATAGCCTAAATTGAGCTGGCAAAATGGATAAACGGTGTGCATCACTGTGTGCCCCACATGGTGTCGTCCAGGAATTTCCCAGTGGTTTCTTTAGAAAGATTTTTGGGTCAACTCACTGAGTTCTTGAACTATGATACACGAGATGTGACGGTCTATTGCTGATTATTAAGGGGAGTTTGGGATTTGGGTCAGTTTTGCATTTTGGGTGCCATTGAGAGCAGATACTGCTACTGCTGGGCTTCTAGTTTTTCTGCCTCTTACACCCACTATCTATTTCCCATGCATTTGTACCCAGTCTTGAAATGCATTCTTCTGGGTTTCCCCCCTTTCCACCCCAAAAGCTGTTTCTCATCCATTTGTTCGGTCTTCAAATGACACAACAGTCATTTATGGGCAAAAGATAGTCCCCCTGACAATCTTTTTTTTTTTTTTATTTAAATTTTTTTTTTTTTTTTATGACACCTAAATGTACCGGAAGATTTCTATTGTGATGTATCCGTTTAATATCAGACCTCTTAAGAAACCTTCTAAATGCTCCCCAACATTTTCTATTTGGTTGGTCATTTTAGGGGGAAAAAGTCTGTTACAAAATGTTCACTCCTGATTTTAATTAGGGTATGAATGGCAGACGCCCTGAAAGTATGTATACTATGCACAATGATTTGAAAATTGAATATACAAGCCTTCTAAATAATTTCACAAGGGGTATGAATCAGTTACAAATTATAAAACATGGAAGCTTGCAGCATTGCACAAATGTTTCTAGCGATAGCCGTCTCTGCGGTCTTGCTCCTCAGCAGCCTTGTTAGCCGCTTGAACAGATTTGAACCACAAGAAAGCCTGTTGAAGAGTGGTAAATTAGAAGAAAAACTCACCATTCCACTATTCATTTACAACTAGGAATGTGATAGAAATGGATCAGCGAGTACCAGAAGCATGGAAGAACCTAACTCACCGAAGTGGGTATGCCTGTAAAGGCAAAGAATCCAAGCAGTGGAGCATAAAACACACTATCTGAGTTCAAGACTCCAAAAACGGGCCTCTGGTTTACGTATTCAAAAACTGAACCTATCTGCAGTCATGGAAATTCGAAAATAGTTTCAACCACCTGTTTTGTAGAGTTCACAAAGATAAATATGGGTTAAGAGATGACAAAGCCAATACCGCAGCTATAGCAGTCACAGCTGAGGCGAGCAAATAAGCATAGAAAGGGATTTCGAAGGCTTGTTCGGATGCATCTTGCAGTTCATCTCGAGCCCAAGGGGGCGGCTCATCAGAATCTGGTTTAGCCCAAGAAGGAATTTTCTCTTCCGACTGGCTCGATTTTGCTGAACCTTTAGTTACAGCGAATACCCTCAGCCTATGGAATGATTTGCCAGCCTGATGGACTTGATGGCGATGGCTTCCTTTTGAAATAAGACCAGAGAATTTAAATAATATTTCTGGCCTCAATCTCAGGTACCTTGGGTCGTGTTTGCTTAATGCACTGATCAGATTTGATGTGCATAGAGATATTGAGGCAGCCATCAACTCCGTTTCCTTTTTGTTTTGACTGAAGTAGGGACCTGTAAAAGAATATCCAAGGGAAGTTTTAAGAAGAATGCACAAATGAATGAGCGATGATGCAAATGAGGAGATGAATGTAAAATCCTGTTGTGAAACCATTTGTTTGGGTAACAAGAAGGGTATCTATTCCTACATGATGCATAACATGTGTCTATGGTAAGGTGTTAGAGAGAGGAAAACATCCGTGTGTGTATGTGTGCGTGTTTTGTAGATTTCCAGTTTGAAAGGGCGGCGATTCTATCCACGAGTTTGCTTCCAACATACACATTCTATGGTGTGGAGAGAGATGATTCTATCCACGAGTTTGCTTCCAACCTACACATTCTAGGTGTGGAGATAAACATCTCTCTCTCTCTCTCTCTCTCTCTCTCTCTCTCTCTCTATATGTATATATATATATATATATATATATATATATATATATATATATATGTTGGCGTGAGTTGTCAATTAGGAGATTATAGGGAAAAAAAATCAAATCAAAGATATTCTAGTCCTGAAAATCTGTATAGCGTAATCTGTATAGCTAAGAATAGCGTACCAAATCTCTCTATAAATGTATACAATACCTTTGTAAATCATGAATAAGAAATACACTGACATGGTATCAGAGCCAATCACGATCTAGCCCGTGTTCACACTCATCCATTACTAGCATCCAAACCTCCTTCCGCCCACCACCCTCTCCTATGGCATCCAATGTAACACTACACTAACCCAAACGGATGAATCTTCCACCGACCAGATTTTTTCTGAATTATTCACCTCCAAGATGGTCGAAGCTCTGTCCAAAGCTCAGGCTCCAACCGTGACCTCTGAACCCGTGGCTCTACCGATTGACATCAAGTTGGATGGTTCCAACTATGGCTTATGGTCCCAAGTTGTCGAGATGTACATCTCCGGCAAAGACAAGTTAGGCTACATTAACGGCGAACTGACCCCGCCATCTCCTACCGATCCGTCCTTCCACAAATGGCGCACCGACAACGCCATTGTCAAAGGATGGCTAATCAATTCCATGGATCCGACTTTAATCGAAAATTTTATTCGTTTTCCCACGGCTAAACAGGTATGAGACTCTACTACCACCATCTATTTTGATGGTGGTGATACATTCCAGGTTTATGATCTCCGACGCCGTGTCTCACGTCTCCGCCAAGCAGGTGGATCCCTAGAAAAATACTACACTGACTTGCAAGGTCTTTGGCGTGAGATTGATTTTCGACGTCCAAATCCAATGGAGTGTCCTACTGACATTCAAAGATATAATAATCTCCTCCAAGAAGATCGGGTCTATGTCTTCTTGGATGGCCTTGACGACAAGCTGGACAACATCCACAGTGACGTGTTGCAGCTACACCCGTTTCCCACCGTGGAGCAAGCTTATGCTCATGTCCGTAGAGAGGCCCTTCACCAGGTGGTGATGAACGCAGGTGATCATGAACCTCCAGGAGCTGTTCTTGCTTCGAGAGGCCTCAAGCTTGGGTTCTCTGGATCGACTCCCCAGCATCATGGAAAATCTATCTCTAAAGGTCGATCCTCATCTGACAATATCAAATGTTCTCACTGTGGCAATATGAAGCACACTCGTGACAACTGTTTTCAGTTGCATGGATACCCTGATTGGTGGCACGAACTCCAAGCTAAGAAAAAACGAGATACTGCTGGTACGGCTGAAGGCACGGACAAGGCTGCTGTAGCGGCAGCCGAACCTTGTCTCTCTATAATCCCACCCACCGTCTCCTCCCAACAGGACTTCTCCCTTGTGGATCAAGGTACTTTCTGTCTCACCTTGCTTACTCATCGCCAAGATGTCGACCGTGGTGATTGGCTTCTCGACTCTGGAGCCACGGACCATATGACTTTTGATCCAGCGGATCTCTCTCACCAGTCATCTCCGCGGCGCGCTAGCATTGCAAATGCCAATAGGGTGATCTCACCGGTAACAGGGGCTGGATCTGTGACCCTATCACCCTCTCTTCATTTATCTCATACTTTACTTGTTCCCTCCTTATCCCACAAGTTATTGTCTGTTAGCCAACTTACTACAGAGCTACATTGTGTGGTGTTAATGTTTTCCGATTTTTGTCTTATTCAGGATATTCTCACCAAGGAGATAACTGGGTGTGGTACTAAGAAGGGGGGATTATACTACATGGAAGATTTCAGTTCGGGTCGAGCACATCACGTATCTTCTTCGCCTGGCTCCAAGACTCGACAGATTTGGTTGTGGCATCATCGTTTGGGACACCCATCATTCGGGTATCCACGGCATCTGTTTCCTGATTTATTTTCAAATGTTGAGACCTTTGAATTTACTTGTGATACTTGTATTTTAGCCAAGAGTCATAGGGCTACTTATCGGTTAAGCATGAATAAAAGTGATACCCCTTTTGCTTTAATCCATTCGGATGTATGGGGACCATCTCCCTTATCTATTGTCTCTGGTATACGTTGGTTTGTGATATTTGTTGATGACTGCACCCGCATGACCTGGCTATACTTGTTGAAACATAAGGATGAAGTTTTCCAGATCTTTCAGTCTTTTCATGCTATAATTAAGACCCAGTTTTCCGCTCAGATCTGGATTCTCCTTTCTGACAATGGTGGCGAATATGTTAATTATCACTTTCATGCCTATTTTCAGCATCATGGCCTTATCCATGAGACCTCATGTCCTCAGACCCCACAACAGAATGGGGTCGCTGAGCGAAAAAATCGCCATATCCTTGAAACTGCCCGGGCTCTCCTCCTCGGCGCATGTCCCCACACAACATTGGCCCAATGTTGTTACTACCGTTGTCCATTTGATCAACTGTCTTCCCTCAAAAATCTTAAATTTTCGAACTCCATTACAGTCCCTGGCATCCTCGGTCCCTCTACCTATAGCCATAATGCTCCCTCCTCGTATATTTGGTTGTGTGGCCTATGTACACCTTCCTAAGAACCAGCGCACCAAACTTGACCCATGTGCTCTTCGGTGCCTCTTCTTGGGCTATGCTGCGCATAAAAAAGGCTACCGCTGCTATGACCCTACTACTCAGCGTTCCTATGTGACTATGGATGTCACTTTTCTAGAATCTGCATCATTCTACCCTTCCTCGACCTCCACTTCAGGGGGAGATGAAGAGTTGAAGTGGCTAACCTTTGACTGGCTTGAAGATCAGAATGACACATCAATAATTGGCGAGGAATCAACGGATACATCTTCAGGGCCAGACATATCCTCTGAATGTAGAGGACCTCCGAAAACTGAGCCTACACCATCAGGAGAAGCACCAGAATCCCCCCGTCTCATAGTACCTACAGGTCCATCTCCTGAGAATATTCTTGAGGTAAATAATATTGGAACACCCTCATCCTTCTATAACATAGATACTTTCGCTGGGTATAACTTACCTTTCAGGCATAACCGGGGCAAGCCACCAAATAGATACTCTCCGGACATTGAGAAAAGAAAGGCGAGATATCCAATTGCCAACTATGTTTCTACCGAAAAGTTACCTGAGCCTCTAAAGACATTCTCACATGAGCTTTCCGCATGTCATATTCCCACTACAATTCAGGAAGCATTAATGGATCCTAAGTGGACCAAAGCAATGGAGGAAGAAATGGGGGCACTACTAAAAAATCAAACATGGACCTTGGTTTCACTACCCCAAGGGAAGAAGACAGTCAGATGCAGGTGGGTCTTCTCTGTTAAACACAAGGCAGATGGATCTATAGAACGATACAAGGCGAGGCTAGTTGCAAAAGGATACACTCAGACATATGGTGTAGATTATCAAGAAACCTTTTCACCAGTAGCTAAACTAAATACAGTCAGGGTTCTGTTATCTCTTGCAGCCAACCTGCATTGGCCATTGCATCAGCTTGATGTAAAGAACGCATTTCTTCATGGTGACCTTGAAGAGGAAGTCTACATGAATACTCCTCCAGGCTACACAACATCCTCAAAAACTGAAGTGGTGTGCAAATTGCAGCGTGCACTGTATGGACTGAAACAATCACCTCGAGCATGGTTTGGGCGGTTCAGTCAAACAATGAAGAAGTATGGCTTCTGTCAAAGTAATTCGGATCATACATTATTTCTAAAGCACCAACAGGGCAAGGTAACAGCTTTAATCGTATATGTCGATGATATGATCATCACAGAGGATGATACAGAGGAAATTGCTAAGCTTCAGAAACAATTGGCAATCGAATTTGAGATGAAAATTTTGGGAGGACTTAAATATTTTTTGGGAATAGAGGTGGCTAGATCAAAGCAAGGTATATTTCTTTCCCAACAAAAATATATATTGAATTTACTATGCGATGTTGGAATGTTGGATTGTAAGTATTTTCTGGGAATAGAGGTGGCTAGATCAAAGCAAGGTATATTTCTTTTCCAACAAAAATATATATTGGATTTACTATGTGATGTTGGAATGTTGGATTGTAAGCCAGCAGACACTCCAATTGTTCAGAATCACAAGCTCGGAGAATATCCAAGCCAAATGCCAACAGACAAAGGAAGATACCAGAGATTAGTTGGGAAACTTATTTACCTCTCACATACCCGCCCTAATATTGCTTATGCAGTAAGTGTTGTAAGTCAATTTGTGCACCAGCCTAGTAAGGATCATATGGAAGCAGTGGTTTGGATTTTGCGATACTTAAATCCTCCACAGGAAAAGGGCTTATGTTTTCAAAAAATAACCATCTCAGACTTAATGGTTATACAGACACAGCTTGGGTGGGGAACACCATAGACAGAAGATCCACCTCCGGCTATTTCATGTTTGTGGGGGGGAATCTTGTTACATGGAGGAGTAAGAAGCAAAAGGTGGTGGCATTATCAAGTGCGGAAGCAGAGTTCCGTGGAATGGCTAAAGGACTCTGTGAACTTCTATGGCTCAGAAGACTTCTAACGGAAATTGGATTTGCTCCTACGTCAAAGATAGACCTTTTTTGCGATAACAAGGCAGCTATCGCAATTGCTCACAATCCTATCCAGCATGATCGCACTAAACACGTGGAGATTGACGAACATTTTATTAAAGAAAATCTCGAAGCTAAAATAATTCGGTTTCCATTCGTGAAGTCCGAAGATCAACTGGCGAATATTCTTACAAAGGCCGTATCAAGCAAAGAGTTTTACAACTCACTAGACAAGTTGCGCATCAAAGATTTGGATGCTTCCACTTGAGGGGAAGTGTTGGCGTGAGTTGTCAATTAGGTGTTGGCGTGAGTTGTCAATTAGGAGATTATAGGGAAAAAAAATCAAATCAAAGATATTCTAGTCCTGAAAATCTGTATAGCGTAATCTGTATAGCTAAGAATAGCGTAGCAAAGCTCTCTATAAATGTATACAATACCTTTGTAAATCATGAATAAGAAATACACTGAAAGGCAATTCTGACAATATATATATAATGTGAGTAGCTGGGGGCAAAATTTACACTAGAATTAGGATTTGGATGAGATAGAACTTTGCCTCATTTAGTGCTTTGAGAATATATATATATATATATATATATATATATATATATATATATATATATATATATATATATATATAATGTGCATTTGAATGAACTTCGCGAACCCCCATTTCACCATCCCACTTGCCAAAATACACGCTAAAATGCTGAATCAATGAAAACCAATCTGATTGGCCCTTTTGCAGGCCTGCATCCCCCTTTTGCAGAATTGCATAATTGTGTTCAAATTGGCCCTCAAAGGGCATGGGAAGGGTATGTAGCATAGAAAAGGAGGGAGGGAGGAGGGTATTTAGGTAATCTAGAACAGCAAAGTCAAGACTGCGTTATTGGATGAAGCTGTCCTCCTTTTCACAAAGAGAGAAAACTTTACTACTTAGGTAGAGTAAATGGCCGATACACGGGCACTAAAAAATTGTACACATGGAAAACTATAAATTAAACTGTTCAAATTGTGAGTTTGGTTTCAGATGGATCTCAATTAGTAAATTATATTGATTTAATTTTCTAATCTGTTGATTGGTTAATATTTCCTGGATGGCAGAACAAAATCAGTCGATGGTCCAAATTCAATAAATAAATGCTTATTAACCGGAGATTGAAAACGTTAAATCAATTTGAATTTTGGAAAGTAATACCTATCTAATGTGGTTTTCACAAATTGAGAGGGTCTGATTGAGCCAACGTATGCCATGTGTACAATTTCAAATTGCATGAACATTAAATCAGTCGATGGTCCAAATTCAATAAATAAATGCTTATTAACCAGAGATTGAAAACGTTAAATCAATATGAATTTTGGAAAGTAATACCTATCTAATTTGGTTCTCACAAATTGAGAGGGTCTGATTGAGCCAACGTATGCCATGTGTACAATTTCAAATTCCATGAACGTCAACCCTCACACTCTGTCAGAGTATTGAAATTCTTTTGACAATCAATTTTCCACCCCTCTTTGGCTCTTTCCCACTTCTTGCAAACCACTTTGCCTGTATCCAAGTGCATTGCACGTACCATATCCACTAGTGCTCTACTTCTCTTAAAAACTAATGCAAATAATGCTTCTATTTTAAAATACAACCAGATCCAGGACTAGATTGATACCAAGATCAATCTGTCAGCGCATCAGCGGTTTGGTTGACCAAATCAAATATAGCTTGACATGACTATCTGTCCTCTTTTTTTCAATCTCTTTCACCGTTTGTTTCCTTCGCCAGATTCTATTACTTCCAGCCGGTTGTTTTTGCGGCTTTTACCATTTTTCAGAATTATCGCCACCTCACAAACATTGGAAAGGACTCAAATGCATCTATCCATCTTGATGAATGAATCAATCGATTTATTGCAATGAAACTACAATACAAGGAGCTTGGATTCAAAACCTAAAAATAGTAGGGCTCCCATGACCAAACATCTAATGATCTTCTTTGAAGAGGGCACTTTTCATCGAAGAATCAACTTCTTACGATTTCATCCTCCAAGATCACTAAGGGTCCGTTTGGTTGCACCCTCAAAAGGGGCGTTTGACACCCAAACACTGTTTTGAGCCAAACCCCTTCTCATGTTGTTTTTTTTTTTTTTTTTTTAAATAAAAATAAATAAAAGCAACTAGAATATATTCGAAAAAAGAGGGATACAAGGAGGGACTGCTGAGGTAGCAGAACCAGGGCTACAAGCCTAGAAACAGGAAATTAAAGTCCTTAAGACCCGGGACAGCAACCGCCCATTCTATTAACCCCTTCTCATGTTGTGTTTGGATGCACTTTCACAAACCCTATTTGATCCCCCACTGGTTGAAATGGACACTAAAATGCCTACTTGCTGAAAACTAATTGCATTAATTTTTGGAAAATCGAATGGCAAAGTCGATACACGCTTTTGTGGGAAAACCCCTATGTGGAAGTTGCATCCAAGCAGGCCCCAGTTGGCAGTTTCAAACAGTCCAGTTTGTTTTATGTCTGTTAATACATGACTCCATCATAACAATGACAACATGTGTGCCTCCTTTAACCTTTGGACACTAAACTACTCCCAAAAGAAATTGGAAAAGGAAAGTCCGTGGAATAAGAAATTGGATCTGCTCAGCTACCAAATTGATTTGTAAGTCACTCTATTTGTCATAAATGCTTCTACATTCTAACATCAGACCCATTTTACATTGATGAAGAACTTGCTACTTCTTTTAACATAAGATCCATATAAACTCTCACATTCACCATGTTGCTTTCAACTCTATTAAGTGACACCAGAAACACCGACAGATGGAAATTATACTCATCATATTATAATAGGATCAAATTGGTTTACATGAGCTGCAAACAGTACAAATCGTATAGAGAACTTTGACAGACCATACACATTAAATAGGAAGATCTTCTCACAAATATCATACTTTGAGCTATCCCTTCCAGAACAATCGAATCTGGGTTTTACAAACTCTTTCCTAACTGGTGTCATGACAGTTGCATTGGATTCACGACAAGAACAATATCAAGACTAATCTATATCCACACCACAATTCAATTGAATTGGGACAAAACCCTAACAAAATAATTCAATTTGGCAACTAAATTCACCCTTGCTTGATTCTCTTTTCCTTTCCTAACCAGTTGCGTACATTCTTTCAACAACTGCAATTGATTATGGCAAGATCACTTCAATAATCTAGTATCCTCAACCCCATAACACTTTTGAGTGGTCCAAATGCACCAGCCCACATCTTACATGAAAGATACCGCTTCTTTAGTAGTTCGTACACCACACCTCCTTTAGGTACAGATAGTGTGTACCTTGCATTGCAGAACAAACTACCTAGAATTTCATCCACCATTTTTTTTTTTTTTTGAAAGATAATGGCAAACATTTATAAATAGAAAGCACCCAAAGGCGCAGAAAAATATATAACAGGGAAAGGACCAGCCAACCATCCAAAATATTTACAAAAAGACATTACAATCAACATAAAAAAAATAAAAAGAAAAGAAAAGAAAAGAAAGCACAAGGCCCAATCAATAACCAAGCCCCTAGCTCTCATTGCCACCTGCCACAAAATTTCCGAGTGGATGTCATTGAATATTGCCCAATGACTACATCAAAATGTTTCCAACAACTCTTTTTAGTCCTCCCAATTCATTGAAGAATGAAGATCGATACATAGCATTTCATCTTCCAAAATTACTAAGAGGGTGTTTTGTATCATTATGTGTTTGACCAATGACTACTTCAAACATTTAAAACAACTCTTTTAAGTCCTCACAATTCACTGAAGATGAGCATACGTTGCCAAAACCCACAAACAGATATCCTTTTGATTTGGGCTTTTCAAATCCACTTCCCCAGAAATATCCAATCTACATGACAAACCAGCTAGCATTTACAGTTCTCTGGCCGAGTATGGCAGATCATATGTGCAATCCCTCAATCCAAATGGTCCAGATAGTGGGCCCCACTGTGAACGAGACAAACTGGCAAGCCCAAACTAGCTATTTTGCCGCTGGACATTTTCTGTTGGATTTTGGGAGTCGATGATTTCTAGCCAGCCATTCATAAGGTTAGGAGAATATGATCAGTGTGATTTTTGGTCTGTGCCCATACGTAGTCGGTGCACAGACATTATGATTTTGATTAGGTACCCATATAACATCTGTGCGTGTGGACACATGTAAACAACTCCACTTACTGCCTGAAATCTATTTTGCTGATAGAGGAAAAAGCAAGTTATAAAGAGCAATTTCTAAAAAATGAAAATAAAATCCTCCATGGGTTTCTATTGAAAATTTGCAATATGCCTTAATTCAACCGATTTGAGGTTTTCAATTTTGAAGAAAATGGTTGTTCTAATCACAACCCAACCCAATTGACAGATTCGAAGAGACTCATTGATAAACAAAGTATCTTGCAATTGAAGCATGTTTTCAGAGCTGAAATGGAGATTCTCAAGGTGCATTCAAGTGAAAAAGAAGAAACAAAACATTCTTTTGGTGGAAAATACTATAAACAAAGACAACCCATTTCAGAATATTCAGCAGTTAAGAGAATGGAGAGAACAGATGATCGAAGCTTACAGAGATTTCCAAAGAATCGAACGAGTTGGGAGAGTCCGCACACCCCAAGCAGATACCGTTCTTCTGCGCAGCAGAGAAATATCTCAGGATAAAAGAAGACAGGAGCTCCTCATTTTTCAAAAAATATAAAACAAAAGGTACTTGCGGCACGCGTGAGAACATGGGACACATGTGAAGAATCTGAACGGTCACCAGGATAGATTCTTTACTTATTAATATGAATGCGGCTAAAGTTTCAACATTTTTGGAAACTTTATAATATCCGGGTTTGAAGAAAATGATGGACGGTTGAGATGAAATTCATAACATTCCAAAACCGTCCATCTTTATCTTAAGATCGATTGGTTAGGATTGACTGGAAATACTGATTTTTGCGATACTTTCGTCTCATGTGGGCCTTACGTGATGTGCGTCTCGATCGCATGGGCATGCGCGATACATAAGCACCCGCGAGTAAGGAGCATTGTAAATGGGTGCGAGTAAGGTTAGAAACACTCATAATTTTTGAATGAGAGAAAATCGAAAAAAGAAGAAACTCAATCACCATCCTAATTTTTTTGCATTGGATCTGGATTGTCCAGTTGGTGGTGTGAATTGGATCTGCTGCCACGTTGTTTATGACCATCCTTTGATTTGGAGACGTTGGGTCCATGTATTTTTGACACATGGCACATTTCTGTGTGTTCGTTTGGATGGTCCAAATCCAATCAAGGGTCTGCACCTTTCGCTTAATGGACCCACCTTGGATCAGTCATTACCCAAAAATCACTTTGAACCGCAGATTCTAACTGTTTTGGGCAATTGAATTCGGAAACTTTCCTGTAGTTTATGTTCTCTTGTTTGGTTTGTTAAGACCATCCTATCTGGGCAATTTAGGGATACGAGAGATTCAAGGTGAGGGTAGTTATGTGGACGGTCCAGATCAGTGATTTATCTGTCCATTCGTCCAATTCATGCTGAGTTGCAAACGCGTGGCCCGGGAACAACAGCCGGTTGCTTGCTAACTGAGCATGCAGCTTCATCTTTCCCGCTGGAATGGCATCTGTGTAAGAAATCTGAGCCATGCAAATGGTTGGGCCCACAATGAAGAGAGCCTAGAACTAAAATGAGATCGATCCACTCACCGGCCACGCCACACTATCAGAATCAACGGGCTGCCGAACCATGGTCGGACTCGATGTAGAGTTGTGGCCATCCTAAAGTATTTCCTTTAACTTCATAAATTGTGCCAGCCATCATAATCATTTTATAGAAACAATCTTTTATAAATTACTATATACCCCATTGAGAATATTATACTTAGTATGATAGGCTTTTGTTTTTAAAAGTGAAAGGTCATTTTAAAAAGGCCTACCCATTCGAAATTAAAAATTAGCTCACCCCTTGATTAATTTGATTAGCTTATTTTAATTGGAGAACTGTAAATTGATAAAAGGGTCTTTTCAATTCTACTTGAAGCTCTTTTTGACCCACAAAAATACCGACATTGTATATTAGTTTTGAATTGTTTTCTCTTGTGTGGTATATTTTGTGATGAGTTTTGGTCTTAAACTTGGGCCAATGACATGAAATTAAAACTCTATATATCTGTGCGGGATTGATTTGCTTCGAGATAATCTAGTGAACTCCACATAAGATGTGAATGAGTTCAAAGCATGAGACCCTAGGGCCATTTGGTTGTTGTTTTTTTTTTTTTTGCACAGGAGGAGAGGATGATATTTTTTTGCCCCCTTCTTTATTCTTCCTTGGTTTCCTTTATAATAATAATAATATTTATTATTATTATTTTTATTATTATTAAAATTTAGTATGAATGATGAGACTTTGTGAAAGGGAATATAATTAATCAATTATAATATTCTTTCACAATGTTATAATTGATGAATTTTTATAATGAAATGATGTAGTAATTGATGAATTTTATAATAGAAGAATGTTATAATATATAAATTTTATGATGAAATAATGTTTTAATGGATGAATGCGATCAATGTTGGAATCAATGGATGTTGGAATTGACACTTGTTGTAATAGAAGAATGATAAGATAAAGTACGTTGTAATGGATGAATGATGTATGGTAGATCATCGATATTTACTGTAAATTCCTCATATTTATTGTGGATCGTTGACATTTTCACTGTGAATTACTGATATTCTATGTATATCATTGATATTCACCGTGGATTGCCGCTATTCATTATGGATCCTTGATATTTCCATTGTGGATCACAAATATTCACTGTAGGGTATAGGTTTGACGAAAATGAGTATAACTCACTCGTTATATATCTGATTTGGGTGATCTTATGGTAATTGGAAATGTAATTTGATGAACTTTCAAATGGATTTAAAAATATTTCATTTTGACACAATTTGATTGTCCAAAAGTAGCTTCAAAGTTCATCATTCATCGTGGGATCGTTGATATTCACTGTGGGGTACCGGTCTAATGAAAATGACCATAACTTTCTTGTTACATATTTAATTTGGGTGATCTTATGCCTATTGAAAACATAATTTAATGAAATTTAAAATGGTTTTAGAATAATCTCATTTAGAAACTATTTTATCGCCCAAATTAGGTCTGAAATTCATCATCCACCATAGGATCGTTGATATTCACTATGAGGTACCTGCCTGACGAAAATAGATATAACTCTCTCGTTACATGTTTGATTTGAGTGATATGATGCTAATTGGAAATATAAATTAATAAAATTTCAAATGATTTTAGAATAATCTTATTTTGACACCAGATACGAAAATTAGGAGGGTCCAATCATCACATGGACCAAAAGGGTAGGAAGCAATGAATGGGTTAAATCGGACGTGGATTGCCTGTAGACCCAGTCACCAGCTATATACCTGATGACCCAACTCTATAGAGACCATTATGACGCACGTGCTTTATCCACACCATTTATCTGTTTTGTTAGATCATTTTAGAACATGAGTTAAAAAATGAGGTAGATCCAAAACTCAAATAGAACACGCCACAGTAGACAGTGAGATAATGATGCCCACCGTCGACACATAAAAATCTTTATGGGGTTCACCCATGTTTACTCCCATTCAATGAGTTCATAAAGTCACACATGCACGGTTGACTGGAAAACCAAAATATTAGCCTAATCCAAAACTTCTGTGGCCCAAGAAATTCTGGACAGTAGGTGTTCAATCCGAATTATTTCATGTGGTCAACTTAAGCTTTGCATCTGCCTCATTTTTGGGATGAGATGGCAAATGAATGAACTGTTGGGGGCCTTGCACAAAACCTTAGGATCTAGCCTCCTGAACAAACCAGAATTATGAGACAATAATAACAATGAAATAAATCAAAGCAGCAACCACACACCACACAAGAAATTTTTACGTAGAAAATCCTTAAAGAGGTAAAAACTACGAGACCTCGTCCAGATCAACAATCCACTATGAAGTAGAACGTTACAACATTCTTCACTCACGCAGGAATAGATAAACAATAAGAGAATAAAAGAAAATAAAGAAATCTGACCAATTACAAGGACGTAGAAGCGCTGAGATGTAGATTGCACAGTAAATCACCTCCACTAGCATAACCTCCCTTGTACAAGCTTCCTCCTTCTCGTTCTCTCTCTCATCCTTGATAGCCTTCTTATATTTTTCTCATACCCTAGAAAAATCCTAGGGACCCCGATTTATAGTTTTAGGAAACTCTTATCCACATCCCAGTTGCGAAAGGACTCGGATTCGTAAAATCGCACAAAATTACGAAATGAATCTGCGTAACTACGACCAGTCGTAGCTCTCTTACGACTGGTCGTAAGTCACCTATGACTAGTCGTAGACCTCTGGACTTTGAGTCGTGCCAGGGCTCGAACCTACGACCGGTCGAGCGCCTCCCACGACCAGTCGAGCAACACGGTGAATTACTCCAATTTTCCACCCGTTGCTCCATCTCTCCTCTGATCTAAGGAGAAAAATCCCATCAAATCTTTCCCTTTTCGACTTAGGAGGAATTAACCTTCTTCAAGCCAGCCAGGTTTTTACAAACCTCAAACTTGCCTTTGAGTAAAGCCTTGGTCATCATGTCTGACTCATTATCGTCCGTGTGGACTTTCTCAAGCTGTAACACTTTCTGTTCCAAAGTATCCCTAATCCAGTGATACTGAATCTCTATGTGCTTTGACTTGGAATGCTGACTTGGATTCTTGCTCAAGTATATAACACTCTGACTATCGCAATAGACCACGTGCTCCTCCTGCTTCAGGCTAAGTTCCTGTAGGAACCTCTTCATCAAAAGCATCTCTTTACATGCTTCTGTGACTGTAATGTATTCGGCCTCTGTCGTCGACAATGCTACGACCTTCTATACCTTGCTCTGCCAAGAGACCGCTCCCCCTGCAAAAGTAAATATGAATTCCAATGTAGACTTCCTGGAGTCTATGTCACCTTTCATATCTGCATCTATGTAGCCCTCTAACGCAAGTTTACCCTCACCATAGCATAGGCTCAACCTGGATGAACATCTTAGATACCGCAGTATCCACTTCACCGTTGCACAATGTTCTTTGTCAGGATTGGCAAGATACCGACTGATAACACCAACCGCATATGTTTTGTCTGGGCGTGTACACACCATAGCAGACATCAAACTTTCTATAGTTGACTCGTAGGATATCTTCTGCATCTCTTCCACCTCTGCCTTCGTTTTGGGACACTTCTTGTCGCTCAATCTGAAGTGAGTATCCAGTAGAGTACTGACCGGCTTCGCTGCATTCATATTAAACCGCTTTAGGACTTTCTCAATATACCGCTCTTGTGACAGCCAAAGCTTCATGCTGCTTCTGTCACGGGTTATCTCTATTCCTAGGATCTATTTAGCCGGACTCAAGTCTTTCATCGCAAATGACTTACCCAACTCCTGTTTCAGCCTGTCGATCTTCTTGATGTCCTTTCCTATGATGAGCATGTCATCAACATATAATAGTAGAACTAAGAAATCACTATCTGAGAACTTGCGCATGAACACACAGTGGTCCGACTTCGTTTTGTTATACCCATGCTGTAACATGAACGAATCGAACTTCTTGTACCATTTTCATGGAGCTTGTTTCAGTCCATACAAGCTCTTCCTCAGCCTACACACCATATGCTCTTTCTCCTTGACTTCGAACCCCTCTAGTTGGTGCATGTAGATCTTTTCTTCCAGGTCACTATGGAGAAAAACAGTTTTAACGTCCAACTACTCTATCTCTAGATCCATGCTAGCTGCCAACCCAAGCAACACCGGTATGGATGTCATCTTCACCACTGGTGAGAATATCACCTCGAAGTCTATGCCTTTCCTCTGACTGAACCCTTTTACCACGAGTCTGGCCTTAAACCTTATCTATGAATTCTTCTGCTCAACCTTCTTTCTGAACACTCACTTGTTGCTTAAAGCTTTTTTACCTTTAGGCAATTTCACCATGTCATAGGTGTGGTTCTTATACAAGGATTCCATCTCCCTTTGCATAACTTTCAACCACTCCTCATTATGCTTATCGGCTAGGGCCTCAGAATAATCTTCTGGCTCTCCCCCATCAGTCAACATAATATACTCATGCGGCGAGTACCTCTTGGACGGTTGTCTGTTCTTAGATGACCTCCTCACCTGTGGCTCACCAGGTGGATCAAGTGGGGGCTGCTCCCCTGGTCCATCTTCTGAAGGAACTCCCTCATCCTCTGCATCTTGCTGTACTCTCCCATCATCAGGCACCACAGGAGGAATAACCAGATCCATGTCCTCTAGCTTATCTGAAGTAGGCTGGTTTTTCTCTGGCTTACCAATGTGTTGTATATACTGATCTTCAAAGAATACTACATCTCTGCTCCTAATGAGCTTCTTCTTGGTTGAATCCCACAATCTGTAACCGAACTTTTCATCACCGTACCCCAGGAGCACACACTGCCTGATCTTTATGTCGAGCTTGGACCTCTCGTCCCTTGGTACGTGAACGGATGCCCTGCATCCGAACACTCTGAGATGACTGTACGATGAATCATGTCCAGTCCATACCGTCTCATGTACTTCTCCATTCAACGGGATTGATGGAGACCTGTTTATCAGATATACCACCGTGTGCATTGCTTCTCCCCATAACGTCTTGGGCAACTTCGCATGGGATAACATGCATCTAATTCTCTCAACGATGGTGTGATTTATTCCTTCAGCTACACCATTATGTTGAGAGGTTTGAGAACCGTCTGTGGACTTGCAGTACTCATGAAAGTTGCCAATATATTTACCACCATTGTCAGTGCGGATGCACTTCAATGATCTACCTATCTCTTTCTCGACCATAACATGAAATAATTTAAACACACCAAAGATCCCGTCCTTGAATTTCAAAGTATAAGCCCAAACCGTCGTAGATGTATCATGTATAAAAGTAACAAAATACAATACCCCACTCAAGGTTTTTGTCCTCATAGGACTACAAACATCAGAATAAACCAAATCTAATACATACACTTTATTAACATGAGAAGTAGATTTAATGAATGAAACTCTATGTTGTTTTTCTGATAAACAATCAAGACAGGTTTTAAGAGACATACCTATTACATCAGGAAGGAGACGCTTCCTCGCTAGTAGGTGAAGCCATTTTTCACTCATGTGGCCTAGATGCCTGTGTCACATGTCAATAGCTAAATCTTCCGCTGCGTTCAACCTACCCTTGCATACACTGACACTTACCTTGTACAGGGTGCAACACTTATTTCCTCTGACTACGATCAACGAACCGTTGATGAGCTTCCAGCACTCAGCAGCAAATCGGCTTTCATAGCCATCATCATCCAACCTTCCCGTTGACATCAAGTTGAGGCGAAGATCTGGGATATGCCTCACATCCTTGAGAACCAATGTGCAGCCCACATCGGTCTTCATACAAATATCACCGACTCCTACAATCTTCGATACGCCAGAATTTCTCATCTTCACGGTTCCAGTCACCTGACTTGTAACTTATGAAGAAATCCTTGCATGAAGTCGCATGTAAAGAGGTTCCCGAGTCTATCACCCAGTTGGTGTCTTGACTCGTAGCCATGAGACATACATCATGATCTACAGAAAGAATAACTACAACGTCGCCATCTGAAGCAACTGCAGTGGAATCTGATTCATCTTCCTTCTCCTTTCATTTTCCTTTCTTGTCGTTCTTAGTCTTACAACATTCATGCTTATACTGACCCTTCTTACCACAATTTCAGCATTCAACATTTTTATTATTTGACTTGCCTCTTGATTTATCTCGGGTCTTCTCGCCCTTCCTGTTCTCTCTTCTCCCCCGTTCCTGTGTCACAAGGGCCTCCTGATGAGTAGACCCCTGAGACTTCCTCTTTGTCTCTTCATTAAAGAGACAACTAGTAACCTGTTTCATGGATATCTTTTCGACTAGCGCGGAGTTACTTAGAGACACTACCAATGTCTCCCAACTGTCACGCAACGAACTAAGCAATAGTAAAGCCTGCAATTTATCATCGAGGACCATCTTCATAGAGGAGAGTTGATTCACTATATTACTGACCTCATTCATGTGCTCGGCCACAGAACCACTATCCTTGAACTTGAGATTCACAAGTCGTCTTATCAAAAATTTTTTATTACCGGCTGTCTTCCTCTCATACACCCCTTGTAGTTTCAGTCATAGGCTAGCGGCTGAGGTTTCCGTAGACACATGGTGGAATACAGAATCATCCAGCCATTGTCTAATAAATCCCATTGCCTTCTAGTCTAATTTCTTCCAATCTTCATTAGACATATCCTTGAATTTTGCTGATATGCCTAAAATTGGAGAGTGTAGGTCCTTGCAATAAAGTAAGTCCTCCATATTAGCCTTTCATATGGTCCAGTTAGAACCATTGAGGCTGATCATCCTTGATGAGCTACCTTCCATAATTCCAAACCGATCATACCCGTTCAATGAACTTAACGCTCTGATACCACTTTGTTGGGGGCCTTGCACAAAACCTTAGAATCTAACCTCCCGAACAAACCAAAATTACGGGACAATAACAGCAATGAAATAAATTAAAGCAGCAACCACACACCACACAAGAGATTTTTACGTGGAAAACCCTCAAAGAGGTAAAAACTACGGGACCTCGTTCAGATCAATAATCCCCTATGAAATAGAACGTTATAACCTTCTTCACTCACGCAGGAGTGGATAAACAATAAGAGAATAAAAGAAAACAGAGAGATCTGACCAATTACGAGGACGTAGAAGCGTTGAGATGTAGATTGCACAGTAGATCACCTTCACAAGCATAACCTCCCTTTTACAAGCTTCCTCCCTCTCTTTCTCTCTCTCACCCTTGATAGTCCTCTTGTATTTTTCTCATACCCTAGAAAATCCCTAGGTATCTCTATTTATAGTTTTAGGAAACTCTTTTCCGCATCACATTTGCGAAAGGACTCGGATTTGCAAAATCACGTAAAATTATGAAACGAACCTGCGTAACTACGACTGGTCGTAAACCTCAGAGAAAAAACAACACAAACTCACTGGACTTTGAGTCGTGCCAGGGCTCGAACCTACGACCGGTTGAGCGCCTCCCACGACCGGTCGAGCAACACGGTGAATTACTCCGATTTTTCACCCGTTGCTCCATCTCTCCTCTGATCTGAGGAGGAAAACCCTATCATGAACAACGTGGATAAATCATGGTGGGTCTATAAAGATTTTACACTAGCTAGCTGGGAAATATTGGGTTCACCACCAACGAGTCCTTGTGGACTGTCCTACTTGCAAGCCAATGTTGCCATGTGTAATTAAGGGAGACACCACGACATAAAAGAGAAACAATTAGCACTCTAGACGAGTCCCTACTATGTCTTTTTTTTTTTTTTTTCGCTGCTCGAAAAGTATATCACAAATTTGAATTTTTAAGGTACGGAGGTTGATTTTTTGACAAAAATACCCCTGCCTGTTAGGATAAAGCAGCTGAAAAAAGTAGAGATATTTTTGTCTTTCTGAGTTCATCCGTATGAATAGTAGTCTATTTTAATAATTTAAGTTTTTTTGGGTCAAATGAAAAAATGTAAGTAGAACATTGGGTCTATACTAAAAACATACCCCATGAAAAGAGATATTTAAACAAATAAATTAAAAAAATCCACCTTATAATTCTATTCCTTGGCATTAGCAAGAGAAATTATTGATGATCTTGAGGAGTATAACCGTCAATATGCATGTCCACAGCCATCCGATACATGACATATATCAACCTTCATCCTAACCTTTGAAATCCTTTCTCCCATTTTAGATGGACCATAGGGCAAATATCACAGTTATTTGACGATCACAATTACCTGATTAATAGAGTGGTTATAGTGAAAATTAGTCAAGTTGGAATTGGACATACGAATACCTGAGTCCTGTGAGGTCAAGGTTGCACGTTCAATCCACGATTATAGTCAAAATACCTCTCTCTCTCTCTCTCTCTCTCTCTCTCTCTCTCTCTCTCTCTCTCTCTCTCTCTCTCTCTCTCTCTCTCTCTCTCTCTCTCTCTCTCTCTCTCTCTATATATATATATATATATATATATATATATATATATATATGGGGTTTGCTAAGCCCATGGAGGAGTGGCATCCCAACCATCCATGAAAAACAATGAAAGCTAAATGATCACCGTCTGATGGAGATTGACTGCGGGGAAAAAGGGTGCCCATGGGACACATGGTATGGTCCGATAATCAATTTTGTAGGGAAAAATTATGTGCAAACACTTATAATTATAGTTAGGGAAAAATTATGTGCAAACACTTATAATTATAGTTATTCATGTATTAACCGTTTAATTACAACCATGCAATAAAATTTTTATAATATTTTCTTTTATACACTAAATGAAAAGGTTAATTAAAATTTTTATTTAAATAACTAAAATACCTTGTTTAATAAAACTTAACTTTTTTCAATACAATCCTTCCCTCCCACACCGACTAGCCTAAGTATGCATAGGCTTAGGGGGCATGACTATTACTATGTAAGCTGTGTGTGTGGGGAACTATGTTGCACTGTCACGTTTCCACCATCGTTAACTGTGTATGAGGAACACTGGTTTTATATATGCCATCCAATCCATTCATATAAGTCTCCTCATTGGGAAAAAGGAACCCTTCAAAATTCAGGTTATTCCAAAAACTAAATGGACCACGCCACATGAATTTAGAGGTTTTAAGCATATTTTACAACTTTTCTTAAGTTGAGACCCATCTGAGTTTTGCATTAGTGTCATGTTCATTTGAAGGATAGGGTGGATCTCATCCACATATTATCATCCATCCATGTCAACCAATTAGCCGTGTCCTCCAGGATTGCAAGTGGTCCCTTTGGAAATAGTATTTTGATCATGTAAATGCATTCCATTTGATTAAACATACAAAAGAAATTTTATGGTCGATTGTAATTAGATGAATAATAGGTAGATAACTGCAATTTTACTTTGATAATTATAGATGTTTAACTTAATCTTTATTAATTTCAGAGAACCATCGAAATGGTGAATATTAGAAAAAAAACTATCTAAGAGGCATGAAGTTGAAAATTATTTGGCTGCTGTTGTTGAAGCTTGATTGATCTGCTGCTAGATGCTAGAATAACCGAGTGTAGATTGAAATGACATACAAACTGTAAGACTTTAATTGTTGACCGCACATCTGGCCATATATACAGTTGCTATGAAAGAGCATCGTAAAAGCCACTTCGTTTTTAACTGCAGCTCTGTAAAGAGAAGTATGTGTGATACTTAAATTCGTGCCATGGGACATTATGTGTGATATACTTGAGTAGCTGTGAAGTTTCATTAGTGGACACTGGATCAAGGCCCTTTATAGAAGCTTCAGTCCACATAAATGGAGGTAAATGATCTTTTGTGAAACACAAATAGCAAAAGTTCACTGTTGGTATATCTATTTTAGATTGAACAGTGATGAAAAAAGACCACTCATATAATTCCAAAAGGCCTTTATGAGAATGTGGTAAGGTACTGCCTTAATGAAATTCCAAGGTTGTTGTCCTACCCGTTTACTAGAAGTGGGAAATGTTTGTGTATTGTCTTCAATACCAAACGTGCTGGTCCTGGGCCTCAATTTTTAGGCTCTCTTAGAAATCGGGTCTTTTAGCTACCCGCCTAAACTTCAAGCTGAGATGGGCCTGACCCATTCCGAATCCCACTCAGGAACCTTGGCCTGATCCAGATCACGATCAGCCCAAGCCCAAACATAGCCCAAAATTAGTTAAGTATTCCATGTCTAATCTTATCTGATATTTTAATTTTTAATTTTTTAAGCCTGGGTTAAATCCAGTCTGTTCATCGGTTGCATGCAAATTCATTTTCTCGGTGCATAACAAAAATAAGCTTGATCCCAATGTAAGGCTACAACTAAAATCTCTAAATGTGTATCAGGTGTGGCCTGCCTGACTTTTCTTTTCCCTCGATCAGCTGATCTTTGGGATGTATCTTAGTCCTGGTGAGGCTCACCTGATGAATGGGTTGGATGTCATATAAACATCAGAGTTGCCTCAGGAAGGTTTCTACAGTGGGCATGCCCATCCATGCTGTCCCCTGCAGCCTACCTGAATTTTAGATGATTTTTGGGTTTTCTGTAGAGGATTCCGTCCTACACTTATATATAATAGGCATTCATAGGACCAATGTACAGGATGTCATCAGCTTACCTAATGGTCCAATGATCTGGACCCGAGGGGGAATGGTCCGCCTCACTCATGGGCCCCCCTCATAAAAGAGTGGTGAGTGCATGTTTTCTCTTCAGGAGTTAATTGATAGTACTCCGTCTGCAAATTAATTTATGGGTGCCTGCGTATTATCTATGCACTGCTAGAGTATCAAAGTTTTTCTCCTCTCTTCTGCTAGTCCTTTCTGAAAACAAAGGGCACTTGAAAAATAATTTTTTTTTTTTTTTTTTTGAAAAAAAAACAGCAGAAAGGTTTACAAGGCAAGAATAAGACATCCAGGGTCCGAGCTGTTCATTCATGCACACAACAGTCTCTAATGTCTCTACCTGGAGCACAGTGATTAAAAAAAATGTCCAAGTTATGGGACACTGTAGATTAAGTCATCAGTCCAATTTCGGATTCGTAAGGGCCTATTTGGATACCACCTAATAAGCAACTTTTTAATTTATGTTAAATTAATGAGTTACCTTTTAACTTAAGTTAGTTTGGTAATCACACTTATAAAAGTAACTTATTTGATGTAATGGATGGTCCATATCATAGTAGGCCCTACATGTTAGGTGATCCGCATCAAAAGAGGGGTCCGCCGTGTGCAATCCACATCAAAGGTAGGCCCCTAATGATGAATGACACGCATTCAAAGCAGCCTCCACATGATAGACATCAAGCATTGAAGGTGGGGCCCATACGATGGACAATGCAGATTAAAGGTGGGCTCCAAATGTGGGCAGTGGATATGGATGGTGGCCCTACGTAATAGGTGATAGCATTGAAGGTGGACCCCACATGATGGATGACCCACATCAAGGTGGGCCCCACATAATTGACTGTTCATATCAAAGGTTGACCCCTAATGATGAATGATCCACATCCAAGGTGGGTTCGGCATGATCGACATGGGTCCCTCATCGAAGGTGAGGCCCAAACGATGGATGGTCCACATCATAGGTGGGCTTTACATGATGCGCCATGGACATTAAAGGTGGACCCCACATGATGGATATTTTTTTTTTGATGGTGGACATCACATAATGTGCAGTCTATATCAAAAGTGTCGATGATGAATGGCCCACTTCCAAGGTGGGCCCCACATGATGGATGGTCCACCTCAAAGGTGGGCTCCACATGATGGGGATGGATATTAAAGGTGGGCGCTACATGATTAGATGACCCAATTCAAGGTGAGCCTCGCATGAAGACAATTCACATCAAAGGTCCGCCCGTAATGATGAATGACCAACATCCAAGGTGGGCCCAATTAATGGATGCCTCAATTTGAAGTTGGGCTTTGCATGATGGACGGTCCACACTAAATGTGGGCCTACATGATGAATGACCCACATTGAAGGCGGGCCTTATAAGGTGGTGATGGGATTTTCCTCCTCAGATTAGAGGAGAGATGAAGCAACGGGTGAAAAATCGGAGTAATGCACCGCGTTACTCGACCAGTCGTACGAGGTCTTCGACTGGTCGTGGGAGGCGCTCGACTGGTCGTAGGTTCGAACCCTAGCATGACTCAAAGTCTAGCGAGTTTGTACTGTTTTTTCTCTGAGGTCTACAACTAGTCGAGGGAGAGCTACGACTAGTCGAAGGTGGTATAGGACCAGTCGTAAGAGAGCTACGACTAGTCGTAGGTTACGCAGTTTGTTTCGCAATTTTGCGCGAAACTGCGGATTTGAGTCCTTTCGCAATAAGGATGCAGAAAGGAGTTTCCTAAAACTATAAAAAGGGTTCTATAGAGTTTTTATAGGTTATGAGAAAAACACAAAAAGGCTATCAAAGGTGAGAGAGAGAGAGAAGAAATAGAGAGAGGAAGCTTGTGGAAGGGAGCCGTCATCTCAGCGCTTCTACGTCCTCGTGATTGGTGAGATCCCTTTGTTTCTTTTATTCTCTTATTGTTTATCCGCTCTTGCATGAGTGACGAAGGTTGTAACGTTCTACTTCATAGTGGATTGTTGATCTGGACGAGGTCCTATGGTTTTTACCTCTTTGAGGGTTTTTCACGTAAAAATCTCTTGTGTGGTGTGTGATTGTGCTTTGATTGTTTTCATTGCATTGTTATTCCATAATTCTGGTTTTTTCTAAAGGGCTAGATCCTAAGGTTTTGTGCAAGGCCCCCAACAAAATGGTATCAAAGTCAAGTTCATTGAACGGGTAGGATCGGTTTGGAATTGTGGAAGATGGCTCATCAAGGATGATCAGCCTCAATGGTTCTAACTGGACCATATGGAAGGCTAAGATGGAAGACTTGCTTTATTGCAAGGATCTATATTCTCCAATTTTAGGCATATCAGCAAAATCCAAGGATATGTCTGATGATGATTGGAAGAAGTTGGACCGGAAGACGGTGTGGTTTATTAGAGAATGGTTGGATGATTCTGTATTCCACCATGTGTCTATGGAAACCTCAGCCGCTATCGTATGACTGAAACTACAAGGGTTGTATGAGAGAAAAACAGCCGGTAATAAAAATTTTCTAATAAGGCGACTTGTGAATCTCAAGTTCAAGGATGGTGGTTTTATGGCCGAGCACATGAATGAGGTTAGCAATATAGTGAACCAACTCTCTTCTATGAAGATGGTCCTGGATGATGAATTGCAAGCTTTACTATTGCTTAGTTCATTGTCTGACAGTTGGGAGACATTGGTGGTGTCTCTAAGTAACTCCGCGCCAGACGTAAAGATATCCATAGAACATGTTACTAGCTGTCTCTTCAATGAAGAGACAAGGAGGAAGTCTCAGGGGTCTACTCAGCAAGAGGCACTTGTGACATAGGAACGGGGGAGAAGAAAGAACAGGAAGGGTGGGAAGGCCCGAGATAAATCAAGAGGCAAGTCGAGTAACAGAAAAGATGTTGAATGCTGAAATTGTGGCAAGAAGGGCCACTATAAGCATGAATGTCGTAAGGCTAAAAACGACAAGAAAGGAAAAGGAAAGGAGAAGGAAGATGAATCTGATTCTACTGCGGTCGCTTTAGATGGCGACATTGTTATTATTCTTTCCACATATCACGATGTATGTCTTACGGCTACGGGTTAGGACACCGACTGAGTGATAGACTCGGGGGCTTCTTTTCATGCGACTCCACGCAGGGATTTCTTCACAAGCTATAAGTCAGGTGAAGATGAGAAATTCTGACGTATCGAAGATCGTGAGAGTTAGTGATATTTGTATGAATACCGATGTGGGCTGCACGTTGGTTCTTAGGGATGTGAGGCGTATCCCATACCTTCGTCTCAACTTGATGTCGACAGGAAAGTTGGATGATGATGACTATAAAAGCCGGTTTGCTAGTGGGTGGTGGAAGCTCATCAAGGGTTTGTTGATCGCAGCTAAAGGAAAGAAGTGTTGCACCTTGTATAAGGCAAGTGTAAGTGTATGTAAGGGTGGGTTGAACGCAGCGGAAGATTCAACTATTAACATGTGGCACAGGCATTTAGGCCACATGAGTGAAAAATGACTTCAGCTACTAGCGAGGAAGCGGTTCCTTCCAGATGTGACAGGTATACCTCTCAAAACCTGTCTTAATTGTTTATCAGGGAAACAACATAGAGTTTCATTTGTTAAAACTGTTTCTCATGTTAATAAAGTGTATGCATTAAATTTGGTTTATTCTGATGTGTGTGGTCCTATGAAGATAAAAATCTTGGGTGGGGCATTGTATTTTGTTACTTTTATAGATGATGCATCTATGAGGGTTTGGGCTTATGCTTTGAAATCCAAGGATGAGGTCTTTGGTGTGTTTAAGTTGTTTCATGCTATGGTCGAGAGAGAGACAGGTAGATCATTGAAGTGCATCCACACTGATAATGGTGGTGAATACATCGGCGACTTTCATGAGTACTGCAAGTCCCTGGGTATACGGCATGAACAGAAGGTTCCCAAGACCCCCCAGCATAATGTAGCTAAACGAATGAATTTCACCATTGTTGAGAGAATCAGATGCATGATATCCCATGCGAAGTTGCCCAAGACGTTCTGGGGAGAAGCAATGCACATGGCGGTGTATCTGATAACTATGTCTCCATCAACCCCATTGAATGGAGAAGTACCTGAGAAGGTGTGGACTGGAGAGGATCTATCGTACAGTCATCTTAGGGTGTTTGGATGCAGGGCATCCGTTCACGTACCAAAGGATGAGAGGTCCAAGCTCGATATGAAGATCAGGCAGTATGTGTTCTTGGGGTACGGTGATAAAAAGTTCAGTTACAGATTGTGGGATTCGACCGAGAAGAAGCTCATCAGGAGCAGAGATATTGTTTTCTTTAAAGATCAGTGCATTGAAGACATTGGTAAGCCAGAGAAGAACCAGCCTAGTTCAGGTGAGCTAGAGGATATGGATCCGGTTATTCCTCCCATGGTGCCTGATGACAGGGGAGTACAACGAGGTGTAGAGGACGAGGGGGTTCCTACAGAAGATGGACCGGGGGAGCAGCCCCCACTTGATCCACCTGTTGAGCCACAGGTGAGGAGGTCATATAAGGACAGACAACCATCCAAGAAGTACTCACCGCATGAGTACATTATGCTGACTAATGGGGGAGAGCCAGAAGATTATTCTGAGGCCCTAACCGATAAGCATAAGGAGTGGTTGAAAGCTATGAAAGAGGAAATGAAATCCTTGTATAAGAACTACACCTATGACATGGTGAAACTGCCTAAGGGCAAGAAAACTCTGAGCAACAAGTGGGTGTTCAGAAAAAACGTTGAGTAGAAGAATTCACAGACGAGGTTCAAGGCCAGACTTGTGGTAAAATGGTTTGGTCAGAGGAAAGACATAGACTTCGAGGAGATATTCTCACTAGGGTGAAGATGACATCCATACGAGTGTTGCTTGGGTTGACAGCTAGCATGGATCTGGACATAGAGCAGTTGGATGTTAAAACTGCTTTTCTTCATGGTTATCTGGAAGAAGAGATTTACATGCACCAACCAGAGGGGTTCGAAGTCAAGGGCAATGAGCATATGGTGTGTAGGCTGAGGAAGAGCTTGTATGGGCTGAAACAAGTTCTATGGCAATGGTACAAGAAGTTCGATTCATTCATGTTACAACATGGGTATGACAAAACAGAGTCGGACCACTGTGTGTTCACGCGCATATTCTCAGATGGGATTTCATAGTTCTGCTGTTATACGTTGATGACATGCTCATCATGGGAAAGGACATCAAGAAGATCGATAGGCTGAAACAGGAGTTGGGCAAGTCTTTTGCGATGAAAGACTTGAGCCCGGCTAAACAGATCTTAGGAATGAAGATAACCCGTGACAGAAGCAGTAGGAAGCTTTAGCTATCACAAGAGCGGTATATTGAGAAAGTCCTAGAGCGGTTCAATATAAATGCAGCGAAGCCGGTCAGTACTCCATTAGATGGTGACTTCAGATTGAGCGACAGACAGTGTCCCAAGACGAAAACAGAGGTGGAAGAGATGCAGAAGATACCCTACGTGTCAACGGTAGGAAGTTTGATGTATGCTATGGTGTGTACACGCCCAGACATAGCATATGTGGTTGGTGTTGTCAGCCGGTATCTTGTCAATCCTGACAAAGAACATTGGGCAGCGGTGAAGTGGATACTGCGGTATATAAGAAGCTCATCCAGATTAAGCCTATGCTATGGTGACGGTAAACCTGTGCTAGAGGGCTACACAGATGCAGATATGGCAGACGACATAGACTCCAGAAAATCTACATTAGGGTTCATGTTTACATTTGTAGGGAGAGCGGTTTCTTGGCAGAACAAGCTACAGAAGGTTGTAGCATTGTCGACGACAAAGGTCGAGTACATTGCAGTCAGAGAGGCATGTAAAGAGATGCTTTGGATGAAGAGGTTCCTACAGAAACTTAGCCTGATGCAGGAGGAGCACGTGGTCTATTACGATAGTCAGAGTGCTATACACTTGAGCAAGAATCCAAGTCAACATTCCAAGTCGAAGCACATAGAGATTCAGTATCACTGGATCAGGGGTACTTTGGAACAGAAGGTGTTACAGCTTGAGAAAGTCCATACGGACGATAATGGGTCAGACATGATGACCAAGGCTTTGCTCAAGGGTAAGTTTGAAGTTTGCAGAAATCAGGCTGGCTTGAAGAAGGTGAATTCCTCCTGAGTCGGAAAGGGAGAGATTTGATGAGATTTTCCTCCTCATATCAGAGGAGAGATGGAGCAATGGGTGAAAAATTGGAGTAATTCACCGCGTTACTTGACCGGTCGTGGAAGGCATTCGACCGGTCGTAGGTTCGAGCCCTAGCACGACTCAAAGTCCAGCGAGTTTGTACTGTTTTTTTTGTTTGTGCTGTTTTTTCTTCGAGGTCTACAACTAGTCGAGGGAGAGCTACGACTAGTCATAGGTGGTCTAAGACTAGTCGTAGGAGAACTACGACTAGTCGTAGGTAACGCAGTTTGTTCCGCGATTTTGTGCGAAACTGCGGATTTGAGTCCTTTCGCAATAGGGATGCGGAAAGGAGTTTCCTAAAACTATAAAAAGGGTTCTCTAGGGTATGAGAAAAATACAAGAGGGTTATCAAAGTTAAGAGAGAGAGAGAAAAGAGAGAGAGGAAGCTTGTGAAAGGGAGTCGTCGTTTCAGCGCTTCTACGTCCTCGTGATCGGTGAGATCCCTCTAATTTCTTTTATTCTCTTATTATGTATCCGCTCCTGCGTGAGTGACGAAGGTTGTAACGTTCTACTTCATAGTGGATTGTTGATATGGACGAGGTCCTGTGGTTTTTACCTCTTTGAGGGTTTTTCACGTAAAAATCTCTTGTGTGATGTGTGATTGTGCTTTGATTGTTTTCATTGCATTGTTATTTCATAATTCTGGTTTGTTCTGGAGGGCTAGATCCTAAGGTTTTGTACAAGGCCCCCAACAGGTGAATGGTCCACATTAAAGGTAGGCGCCACACGTTGGACTTCACATTAAAGAAAGGGCCAACGTGGGTGTCACATAATGATTGGTCCACATTTAAAGTTTGTCTATATGATGGACGAGGGATATTAAGGATGGGCCATACAAACTTGAGGGACACATACTCATGTGATGTTAGAAACTGAACATACTTTTCTATTTTTTGAATGATAAGTACGTTGTTTACCAAACACTTTTATTTACTGAATAAGTAGAAATTGAGATAAGTTACCTGAGGCGTAAGTATCTTATGGAAAGTAACTTACAATTCAAACACCCCCTAAACAACCATGAACTCTAATGCTAATATTTATGTCCTCTATCCATTAGATGTCCATGGATCCTCACTTAAAAAATTAAGTTAACGCAACTTTTGCTTCTGGTCCATCTAATAGCCCCACAAATTGAATGCTCTTATTTGAGTTACCTGTTTCCTCCGGCACAATGCCTTGCTACCTCTATATCAGCCACCATGATACAGTGGAGTATTAAATAAAAAAAGTTATAAGGTAAATTAGTCAATAATCTTTGTTCTTCATTAACGGGATGATAAGGTAGAGCTAGAAGAACCATGATACGGTCTAGAGTACGCATGGAAGCCTAATGCATCAATCATAACCTTTCATCTAATGGGTCCTATTATAGACAAAAATTAATTAAAGACACATTAGATGAATCTTTTGTTGGGATTTTGGAAATACTGGATTTTTATTTTTATTTTTGTTTTTCAAAACCCAGTTTTAATTTTTACGGCCCTATAAATTCCTGTTATGATATTATCAGATTTCTAAAAAAGAAAAAGATTAAATCCTATATGGCTAAGATTTATACAACTAGTGTTGCCAATCAATTGTTGATTTTGTCCGTGTTGTTTCTTCAACTAGAATATATCTTTTTGTTGTATCCCAGATGAAGGAGAGAATGAGAGCGCCCTTTGAGTAAGGCCCAGGGAGATACTAGAGCCCTTTACACAAAAAATAGGGTTGGGTTAGCAGGCTTGGGTTGACCCAAAAACAGGTTGCAGACCCATCTTAAAATGCAGCACTCATTTCATGATCCAACTTAAGAAATACTGAATTTTAAAGTGGGTGTGCAGCTTGGTTTCGGGTCAACTTGAACCCACTAACCAACTTATTTTGTATAGGGCTGGATCAGGTTCTGAACCCATCTGACCAACCCAAATTTGGATCACGTTGGGTTGGGTAATTAGGGTCCGCAAGCCGGGTTAGGGTAAAATCAGGTTAGGTTTGGGTTAAGCAAATTCAGATTGGGCATGTATTTAGGCGAGAAAGGACGGGTCAGGTCGGCTGTAGCAGAAAAGAAAAGAAATCCTCACTTCTCTACTTCAATTTGGTATTACAATGGTAATAATGCTGAAAGTAGTAGAAGGAAAGTGTATCTATCAAATAGGAGGGTGAAAATATCAAAACAACAAAAGCCTCATGTGGTCACCATCATTTCTTACCATCAGAGTCAACTTATTTTATCATAGCTTAGATAGGATGCCTTCCAAGGATTGTACAAAGGATGATGTATTATGATTATAATTATTTCTCCTTTGAGTGATGGATGGTATCATGCCCCTCATCTTTGTGGTCATCATCATCATGCATGCAGCCAACTTTGAGAATTTTCTGTGGTCATGATCTTCAGGATCTCATCTCATCAGTGGACCCGAATATTCAATGGATGAAAAAGGCATGAAGTCAACCGCCGCATTGATAGATAGGTGTAGGTGGTCATAACTTATTTAAAGTCACTGGACCAAACTTCTAGCGGCTCATGATGCCTTGATAACCCATCTTGGTTAAGCAACTAACCCAAGTAGAGATATGGACCTGAGCTGGCTAGGTGGGCCATGCTTTCCACGGCGTCGAGCTTGTCGTGACATGTCTTGATGTGTTGTCGCCGTAAATGGAGGAAAGTGAAAAACCATGTTACCTTGGTAATGTGTGGGGACCATCCCTGATGTTTATGTCGAATCCAAACCGTGAATCGGGTGAGTCTCTTTATCTTAACCTTATATACCAAGAACCATCCCGATCCAAAACTGATGTGTGAGTAGGACACATCATTGGGAGTAATGTCCGATTACGCCTAATACCTATATCTATTCACTTGTTGCGGGCTACCTAAAATTTGGAATTGCTTAAGTTTCGGTGTATCCCCTCATCCGGGTGGAAAGCACCTGCTGAATGGGTTGGATGACATACAAAAAACATGGTGGACCCCACTTTCTATTTGGAAGTTTATATGGTGGGAGGGATCCCCATCCCCAATATTCCAAAAATTTCCCTTTTGGAGTAGCCCACTGAGTTATAAATGAGGCTGGATTTTGGCTTTACGGTTAGCATGTAGGGCGCATCTAGTGGACGGTTTGGATGGCTCTCACACATAACGTTGGGCCCCTCGTAGATCATACTGTACGTTTGGCCGTTCGTGATCATTCCTCTACACTGGAAGTGGGATGAGCCGTACCAGTAGACTCCCCTACGGTACATGCGGCGTACATGTACCTTAATCTAGAATGTCCCAATCATGGGTCCCACAGTAGATGGGTCATATTCATAACCCGAAAAATCACACTAAACCAATGGCGGCTGACTGGTTGAACTCTAATGTACAGTCATTGAAAATTAATCTACGGTCGGAATTCAACAATAGATGTTAATATCATCCCATCAATCTAATTCGTGGGAATATACTCCATCCATAGTGGGTCCCACTATTTGGATGGTTTGGATTTCGGTGCCAGCATATCAAGTTTCTCAATAATGTGGCACATTATTTAAGTGCTGATGCCTGGAAATCCAGTCAGTCCAATCACCAAGTAGGCCACATGTATGTATTGGCCTTCCTGTTTCTGGTGTGAATGTGGGCCATTGGATGACCGGCCTAGCCACAGCTCATACACGGTGTGGCTCACCTAATGAAGACCCTGGGGCGCCTGGTTAACCCACCCAGCTTTGGACTGGGCTTGGGCCTGGCTGTATGACATGATCTATTACGGGCTGGGCTTGAGCTCATATAATCGAACCGACAACCGTCCTGGAGCAGCCAGCCTGGCTTCATGATACACGTCTATCCTACAAATATCCGTTCCAATCATGTCTGGAAACAAAGGCATTTTTCACTTAAGTTACTGATTTTCATTTTTCTAAATGCGTATTTCTTCATGCATGTGTGGTCCGCCTTGCAAATGGATGGATGTGGTGCAACCATTTTTATGGGCTAGGCCGTACCTAGTCCAGCCCAGTCCATTGCCAGCAACCCGGTCTTGGAATTTCCCGAGTAAAGATTCCATTTGGATGGAGACTCCCACTACAGATGGGACTCTGCTGATTAGATCCAGGTAAATGAAAGTTGTCTTTTCCTTTGCTTGATTAGTCCTTGCATGTCTAACCACGCCAACATGGCCCACCTAACCAACATTAGCATTGCAATCAACATCAATATGGACAATGCATGTTTCAGTATGCTACTCTTGCCAATATGCACATGTGCATGCATGTGCACGTACAAAACCCTAACCTTACCATGAGACAACATCTTTCCCACAAATGTCTTGCGTGTAGGACATTTAAGCCGCCCATTGCGAAGATCAGGCTGACCAACTCTTCAGGTGGGCCATGCCATTGAACCCAACATATCAGTGTGGCCCACTTGATGCGTGTGGATCTGCTTTATCTTATGGTAGCTGATCTTGATGATGGAGCTCATCTTTTAAATGGCTATGATGTCATAGTGAGGTAACACATTAGCAAACATACATGCAGCTTTAAATCCAAGGAAGATTCTATTGTTTTTATTTATTTATAGGAGGTGATGAATCTTAAATTATTGAAAAAAAAAAAAAGAAAAGGAGAACCAATTGAACCGTCCAATGTCGTATGCGATCATTTCTCCCAAGTATATGTACAGTGACAATGCTATGGTTGCCAAAGCCTTTTAAGGCTCTCATCTCAGACAATTGAACAGCATTCACTAACTTAATTTACAAGTAAAGGTAAATAAAAAGAAAGTAGATGAAATTTTATAAAATCATTTAGGGCTCTTTTAGGTAAGGGAGCTTGCATGATTAGGATTAGACTCCTGACTTTGACAGCCTCTCATCCCTCCACATGGGATCATTGAAATGTTGCCTTTGTTTTTTGTTTTTTAATTAAGTTTGGTAATTGTGCTTATGTGGTGTAGGTGATATACTTTAGGTTGGCCAATCTCAATTTAACACATATGAAAGGCATGGAGCTTATTAAAATTAGGATTAAGCCTTAATCTCATTTCTTTTATAGTTAAGTCTTCTTCTTTGAACATAGATTGTCTCTTCTACTTGTTGTTTCTGGGCAATCGAATCTTGAATATATGTTCTTCTGGGTATTTCTATCAGTGGGAAATCCCAATATAAAATCAGATTGGGCCATCAAAAATGACCTTAGACCCAACAGCTATAGATGTACTTGGAAAGAGTTTTGTCTTGACTTGGTGGCTGAGTGTTTTGATGATGAGAACTGTCCATGCTATGTTACCTACCCCAGATAGGCTCTTGGTAAAAGTTTACTACTAATGTCTATTGATGAATTTAGAACAATTTGGGGAAAGCTTTTTGATGAATTGCATGTCATTTTAAAAATCAAAACTCAGTATTATCATTAAAGCATGATTATGGGATAATAACTTATTTATGGTAGTGAAGGGAACATGAACGGTTCGAATCATACGGGCCACTTGGCTACAGTTGGTCGCGATGCATCCTGCGTTGTGACGGTGACCAAACTACCCTTCATTATTGTTAAATTATTATTAATTTTACCCATGTTATGATGTTGTTAATACTTGTATTTATGGTATAATTATGGATCCAAAGTTGCGAATGAAGGCATTTTCCTCTTCAAAACTTAAAATTTCCAGCCGAGTAGGGGTAATTTGGTCCAAATATGATTTTTGAGAGCCTATGATGTAGCATACACGATTGTGTCCCTTACGTGCACCTGACATGTACTTTAAATCCTAACCATCCAAATTAATTGCGGGACCCACAGGTTGGTCATGTATTTAAATTAGATTGATTATTAAACAATCCTGGCCACTGACTAATGGACCCCCCGCCCCTTTTTTCTTACATTTGAACTTGGACCTTACACCGTTTCCATTTTTACAGACAAATAGATGTCCATCAATAGACCAGTTATGGTCATAGTTTCAGGGTGAATATTGTGTATGACCAATCTAAACTGTATCCTTCCATTTGAACGGTTTGGATTTGAGGTACATGCCATGGATTTGAGGTACACGCCAAGTGTACGTACAGGAAGCTTATATGTATATTATTTACGAAGCACTACCCTTAGGGCCTTACGCGGCTAGAAATATCAACCTTAGGGTGTGGAAATAACCAGTTGGAGTAGACTTAAAATCACATGATATTATGCTTCGAGCAGAATATAGGGGAGTTTTCTATGATTTTAGTGCACGCAATACATAAGGAATGTCTAAGGAGTCTCTCCCATAATACCTACCGTCAAAATCCTCTCCTTCAATCGCCACCCTCCATCCAATGCAAATCCAGATATAATAAAAGGACACTTGATCTTAATTTCCAGGTTCAACACACACGTGCATAAGGCAACTAATGTACACGCCATACATGTGCCGTCATCGTATATAAGTACGATCCAGGCCATCCATCAGAGGGGTACCACTATGAAGATACCCTAACCCATGATTCAGGTTAGTCCACTAGGGCCACAGTTCATGACACATGTATGGCTGAGAGAAACTTAACCGGATTTTCTCATGCATTGCATCCACCTGTTTCTAACATCGTAGACCAATTTTGTTTTTGGGGCACAACATCTGGACCATCCAACCCAACTGAATGGCGTGGATGCTGCACGTGTATATGATTCGCACACATGTGATCCATTGAATCTTTTATCGCCGCCCACTGGGGCCGACCATTCTTGAGTGTTCAAACAATTGGATCGGTAAGTATTTTGGTGTGTGCTGTGCGAGCCACCATAAGAAACGTGCCCTAAATGGGTAACTTCTACCGTCCAAAAATGGGACAGTGGAAAGAAAATTTTAATAGCTCCTGCTCAAGGTATGGAACATCTTTATAACCTTTTTATAAGAATACAGCTCATTTATGGTAGTAAATTGAATATGAACGGTTCTAATAATCAGGCAATTCTCAGAATGTGGGCCCTAGTGATCTGAGTAGTGACAAAAGCATACCTATCGGAACATGCCTGTTTGTACAGATTCCATGCAATGAAAGTTGCGGATATGTACTGGCTTGCCAGGATCCAGATTACCGCTATACCTACCTCACATGGCAGGATTTGACTTGATACCGGGCCGTTATCAGGAATAAAGTCATTCGAGTCTGAACAAATTTTGAACATGTTTTGTACAGGCTTCATCTCTAAATAGCAGTAAAGCCATCCAATCAATTCTCACAACATTAGGGGTAGAAAGAGCTCGGTCCAGGCTCAGTAGTACCCTATCTACACTTTAAATTAAGTATGAGACATGTTCATTCTCATTGTCATCACTCCAATTGCATGTGGTTTGAATGGATTTAAATGATGTATTTAAAGATTTTTAGATAAACAAGGATAATTTTATAATAATACAATTGGAATACATTGAACAACATCATGTCATCCTAAGTGGTTGATAGAAGAGTTATCATATAGGAGTTATTAGGGCAACAAGACATGTTAAACCATTATAACAACTATTAGACCACGAGAAGTATTTGGATGGTTGAATTGAAGATATAAATGGCATATCAATTCAGTTGAAAGATTTATCTTATACCAATTCAATAAGCTCGATATATTTTTCAATTAATCGTCATTTATATTCATTAGTATAATTACTCTAGCTTTTTATTAGTCAACTACAATTTTTAGTATAATTTTTTATTTTTTGTCTGTTATTTATATTATATAGTGTAATTCGTAATATTAAATATTTGATAATTATAACTATAATTTGAATTTACACTTATATGTTAGATTTAGTTCGTGCTTCAATTAGAATTCTTCATCTAGAAATATGTTTTAAAGTTACTATAAAAATTCTTTTCTTAATTTTTTTATTTGTATTAAAAAATTATTTTATATGAAAGGTAAATGTGTAATCAACAATGAAAAAATGAATCATACCCTCTAAATATTTTCTAATTTTATTTACATATAATGTGAGTTGTTGAATAGATAACTTATCTCATTTAATCCCGGTCATATATTACGTATTTATTTATCTTTATGTTTGAAGTTATATTTGCTCTATTTGAATAATTTAACTGTAAATTTAATTCTAATTCACCAATACTTATCACATGATGGGAACTAAACATCCACCAGAGCCTTATATTGAGCACCAACAGGACATGATAAAGAAATGTACTAGCTAGCAGCCAGTTTGGACCAGGCTGGAGCAGCACCTAATCTGCGTTTGGAAGTCAGATGTGACAAAGAGAAGTACAAGCTTGCAGCGAACTCAGTCCAAGCTGGCACTTGTATAGCTATTTTAAGCTGCATGCGGCAAAGAGTTGCACAAGCCAACAACATCTACTAGGGATGTGAATTAGGTACTTTCCTTGCTTACGCCAATGTCAATGTGAGCAAGATACGATGGAATTTGATTAGACAATATACTGCTGAAGAGATAAGACTATCCACTCCAAGCAACTTTAAAATATGTTTTGCACAACTATTTTAAGCTGCAGCCTACCATCTAATTAAATCCATATAGGTAGGTAGTGTTCAATCTACTTTAGTTCATTGAGTGTAGTCCATTCATTCGGTGAGACCAAGAAATGGATTGGACAATCTAATCATCTGATTGATGACATGCGAAATGAGTGGAATAACAAGTATCTGCAACAGTCTTTAATAATATGATATTTGGATCAGGCCATAAGATACATGCCCCATCAGATTAACAGCTTGGATTGGATCATTGAGCTGATTATTGTTATTATTATTATTGAATCTTTGCTTAGAAAACGAGCATTTGTCACTGTGCACAAAATGCATTACTTATCTTTTATGGGAGCTTTGCCAAGCCCACACGGGTGTACACGTCACACACATACCGGCATGACGTTCTAGGTCCAAGATCTAATCTATCCAGTCTATCCATCAGAACGGCACGGCTCTGGCTGAAGTTTTCTAGCCCATCCACATGACCAGATTTTATTTTTAAGAATACAATTAGAAGGCCTGATCAATCTGATAGAGGGATTAGATCTCGCACGTATGTTACGTGCTCGTACATGCTTGGCGTGTACACCAGCTTTACTGCACATGCGTGTACACTTAGCAAAGCTCCTTTTATGCACTCTTGTATCAACACTTTTTAGCACTCGCCTCTTAAACGGGTAGATATGTCACGCGTGAGAGAAATCCAAGCTGTTCATCAGGTGGCTTCCGTTGTGTAGCTTTATATTACGTAAAAAATCAGAATGGTCTACTGACTAGATGGGCCACAAAAAAAGTAAATGGACGGTTATAACAAATTGTCAAACTGGTCTGATTCAACATAAAATTTTGATCTACTTGATGCACGGACCAGCCTTATTCCTGGGACAGGGGATATTCATCCCAGATCTCGCACAGGAATGCCACGTGGCATGAGAACCACGAAGCCCTCCGTCGAACTCACGCGTGCGAGTAAGCTTTTTTAGAGGGTATCGGTGAAGCACGGAAAGTATTTACTGATTTTCACGAAAAAGACGCTTTGCAACTTTTCTGTCTTTGTATAAAGAAAAGCAGAAAATAAAAAAAATAATTTGCACAAAAAGAAGGAAAATTGCTGTCCGTTTGTTGAACTTTCGACAACCTACGGTTTTACCTCCACGTTACGCAGTGTGCGCATTACGCCTATTCATGTTCCCCCGCGACACGTCATTATGTGGGTCCTACCGTTTTTAATCATTTGGGTGAAAAATGTTTGGGTGGAGCTGTCCATAATGAGATTCCATGCAACACTTACCTTCCACCGTACACGTGGCAAGAGTGGCAGAGAATCCACACATACCATCCAGTGGTACCGGCCGTGGATGTCTCACAGTTTACAGATCACGCCAATCAAACAATCCTAGCCATCAAGTAAACCAATATTCATTGCTGATCGTGGCCATTAACTTTCTTTCACTTTCATTTTTAAGGACAATGATCAGATGGCTACCCTAGTCTGATCAATGTGTGGCTTTCACTGCAATAGATCCATGGCTGGACCCACTAAATGGCATATCCTGATTCTGTATCTCTTCTGCCACCTGTAAAATTTCAACGCTGGTTGTACGGTGGGATGGTACGGTCACAGAACTATAAGCTACCATGCTCTTAGTTGCATCGGTGCGCTTGAACACTCAAATCAGAGGATATGGACTGTTCATTTGGCCAATCCACATTTCATGCAGAAATCACACCGATAAAACTATCGATGTGACTTATATGATACTCAGGCTGCGTATGATTTGTGGACAATTGTTTAGGACGGTTGGATATTTTAATTTTTAACCGTCCAATAAATATCCACCAATCCGAAGATCAGACACTCAAATGAACTTATTTATCCATTTATGACACATTTACACCGTTTAACATAATTTCGACTAATTATACTCCATTTGTGCAAATTCGCCTGCGTATCATCCATTGAACTCTCCCAGAATATTAAAGTATTCCTCGACTATCAATCTAAAATCTATCCACCGGATGGTCAAGATTGTCTGATGAGAAAAAAATGATTATTTAGAACCATAAGCCATCCCTGATGGGCCTCAGGATCCATTGATCGGACCATCCAAGTTTCGGTAAGAGGTATGGAACACTATAACTTACCGTGTTCTTATCGGTTTTTTTTTTTTTTATATAAATTTTTAATTTTTTTTTTAATGCAATGGCCCTGGGGTGTATTATACAGTACGCTACACACTAAGCGCATTTTAAAATAGGAAAATGCTTGGGTATATCGCCGAGGTTAAGACCGGGTACATCATCATTTGTTCGGCCTTGATCCCAAAACTGGCTGATTCAACACACATGTGGGCCATCCAATGAAATTATACCTAAAACCTCTACATTCATATGACATGGCCCACCTGGTTGTGGAATATATCAAAATTTGGGTAAGTTCTATTCTGACGAGGCACATCAGATGAACGGGTTGGATGTCATATGAAGAATCATGTTTAGATCCTACAAAATACTAATGATGACCGTTCCATTCCAACTGTTTTATATGGAATCACCCACATGAGTTTGGATTATCATGATTTTTTATCTCAGCGGTAAAAATGACGCAGCTTACATGATGGACGGGTTGGATTTCTTAAAAGTTCAACCCACGTGGCTCTCGATTTGCGAAAGTAACTGGCGCGGGTCTTAAACGACGTTCCGACGCTTTGATTGCGGAAGCCGGAGGGTAGTTACTGTTCCGGTGAAGCCGTTGCGTAACGGGAAAAAGAAATAGAAAAAGCGGAGCATGAACCATGCATCGAATTCCGTGATGCAGTGCGGTTATTTTTACTTTTTAAAAGCATCCTGTACAAACGGACGCGAATTTCCTGTGATCCCAGTTACTGTCTCTGTGTAGCCCACCGCAATGCCCGTGTGACATCCACACGGTCCATCAGTTTCTCCTTGCCCGAAAATTGGAGATCCAAAACTCGAATGGGCCATATCATAAGAAATAGTGAGGATTAAAATGCCTACAATTGAAACCTTCCTCCGTGCTGCATGCTGTTTATATGCCATCCAACCCGTTCGCAAGGCGATTCCCGCACGGGATCAATAGAACAAACAACGATCGGCCTGATTCAATACTTCTGTAGGCCTCGGAAATGTTTCAACAGAATCCGTTCAACCCTCTCCATTTCTTGCTATATGGCCCGATTTGATCTGCCTGATTTTTTGCTCTATGTTCCAGCATGAGGTGCCAGAATTGATGGACGGGGTCGATATAACACAGACATCATGTGGGACCCACAGTGCTTAGGGTTACAGGGGCTCTCTCTAATCCTCCCTGTTTTCTGTACTTGGGATGGCACGGTATACAGAGGTGGATTGCATGCACGGCCAGTAGCTACTCGCGGCTGGATGGGGTTATGTGGTCCCACCATTATACCATGATTTATGCGTTTCACCTACGCCGTTCATATATTTTTCCATCTCATTTAAAAAATGAAACCAAAGATAAGGCAGATTCAAATATCAGGTTGGCCACATCACAGGAGATAATGGTAATTGAACGCCCACTAGTAAAACCTTCTCGGGGCAGACAACTTTTGGATCATGATGGTATTTGTATTTTCCCTCTATCCACGTCTGCATGACTTAATAAACATGATGAATGCAAAATCAACGTTACAGTGGGATAGGAAGTTTTTAATGGAGGCATTCAATCTCTACTGTTTACGTGTGGTGTGTTCCACCTAAGATTTAGACCTGGCTTATTTTTTGGCTCATGTAATAAAATAATGATCCAAAATGCATAAACTGCGTGGATAAAATGCATACACTATGGTGGGGCCATGCAGCATCGCTACGGCAAAGTTGGTATGCAATTCGTTCACAGTATACTTGGTTTATAAGTGGGACCCATTGCTTAGTGATTCTGGCCATTCGTCTGATGCCCATAGATGACCAAGAAGCTCTCATCATTGGAAGATCCTGGGTAAGCCTTAGTAGGTCCCTTGCCATGGGGCTCACTTTGTGATGCATTATATATCCATGTTGTCCATCCGTTTTTCTAGCTTATGTTAGGGTCTATCCCAAACCTAAACATTAAGTAGATTCAAATTTCAAGTAGATTATATCATATGAAACAGTGATAATAGAACACATACCATTAAAAAACTTTTCATAACCCATCATAAATAAATCTATAACATTTATTTTCCATCCAACCTATTGATAAGGTCAATTATAATCATTCATCACTTTATTGGGTGGTGTTATCCACCAGATATATTGGTGTTATCCACTATATATATGAAGTTGCTTTGATTTTGTTATAACATATTCAAAAGCTTGTATTACGAGGGTATTCAAAGTCTTCTATACACACACACAGGCAAATGCTCAATTGCACGCCAGTTCACATTGTTCTGGACATTTCTAAACATAGTAAGTAGCTGCTTGGATTTGAAATACACCTACATACCACCAAATGCAAGGTGCCAAACGGGGTGTCTATTTTCTAATACAGGTATTTTCCAATGTGCTACAGAGAGTATGTGATTTCAGGTTTCCAATTTATACCAGGGGTTTCATAGTTAAGTGATCCAAGCAGCTGATATGCACCATGTTATGGACTGACCATGGACCAAAAATCTCTGAGATAAAAAAAATCTCCCATCCCTCCAATTGTGGCCGACAAAACGGATGATCAAGAAAGAAAATACAGCAACCGGTCACATTCATCCAAAAGAAGGCCGATTATTCTATAGCTATGATCATCCAATCTGGAAGATTTGGTGCACGGACTATCCGTGTTGAGATGCATCATATCTTCCTTTCGGGATTTGGGCCAATGAGCCCTGGGCCCTACATGTACGAAACTGTATAATCCTCGTTTTAAAAATTGCAATTTACTTTTTAAAAACATTTTTTAAATATAAGAGAAGAACTTTGATGCTCTGGTTTGGTTCATATGCATGTACTCCAAACTTGAAGACGTATGTATAAGTGACTAAAAATAAACCTTCAAAATAATGGGATCCACTTCAGATGGATCATAATAAAAAATTTACATAACCACTATGTCCTACCTAACAGATTGGAGGACATCCAATGGACGGTTGAAAATGGAAAACATTTGACCGACTATATTCAATAAACAAACATCCATTATTGAGAAATTAGAATTGATAAACTAATCCCATTGTTAGGTTACCTATCAACAGTGGGTCTCATGATTTGGACGGTTTAATTTGATTTACATACGTTCCACTTGTAAAATTCCTGACTGCATGCGTGTAAACTCGTTCTCTTTATCAGAGTATCTAATAATTCCGACTAACATGAAGTGTGTGTACTGACAAGGGTGTGTATTAACAAGCTAACCGAAAAAAAAAAAAAATAAATAAAAAATAAATAAAAAAAAAGGAAAAAAAATAACTCCGATTAGTACTCGTACTCAAACTATCACCTGATTGGGTTGACTTTGGTCTTGGGCGCCGGTTGACAAGGTGAATCAAAAAATTATAAAAAACAATATCCATAAATCCTTAATAACTTGAAACTTAGTAGTACGTGTGTCCAAATTACATGCAACACCCATGGAGATGGAAATGGCCCGTTCAGTTGCCTCTACTAAAGATGGGCCATGAAACAAAATGACCCCATCTGACAATCCTAACCTTCCAATGGACTTTTAATGTTGTAGGTGTAACGCTAGCTGCTTTCTCATTTTAAGCTTTGTATTTGTAGGAGTCAGAGTGGCACGTTGCATCATCCAAGAGAGGTTTATGCACCATGGTCGATAACGTGGGGCCCAGTAAGTAAACTTTTGATGTAAGGTGGACAGACCATCATGAAGTGGGGGAGACTTATCATATACTTTAGCACCATTTAAGAAAAAAAAAAATGGTGATGACTCATCCGTTTCGCACATGAAACTGATGTACAACCATCCATACCGAGAGATGCTCACTTCCATCCGTTGAATCACTAATTCACCATCCAACCACTGAGTATTCTTCATCCTATCATGTTTGTGGAGCATGCAATCCGTCTAAAAGGTCGGCCCCACATGAGGGTCAAATTATGAAAAAAAGCAGCCTAATCCACCAATTCGGTGGGCCACACCAAATATTTCTTTATTATATCAAATCACACTCATCAAACAATCTTAGCCATTCAATTAATGCCTATTAAGAGCATGGTTAAAAGTAACAAAGTGAGCAATCCCATCAGACGGTGAAATATTATCTTCTCAGTTTATAATTATTATTATTCACTATCCGCTATCCAAAGATGAGTCCGCAATTTAGTCTGTCTAGATTTATGTACAACCACCATTTTTTAAATGCTAAAGAACTGTAAAAAGAAAGCGGATTGCCCGTGGATCCTTGCTCTTGCTCGGGTGATAGACTCTCTTGAGTTTCAACACCACACCAGTGTGGCAGGTGCCACACGGATATCAGTTAATCATGACATAGTCCAAGCTCTGTGGACCCACTATGGTGTATGCGTTTTATTCTTACGCCGTGCATCCGTTTTGCCTTTTTTAATTTCAGGGCATGATCCAAAAAAAATGATACGCATAAAAAGCTGGTTTGGACGCAACGCAGAAATACGAGGGCACTTGGTTATTTTTGTCTTAGTCCGCATCTTTGTAGGGTTTTCTATTCTGACAAGTGGGGCACAACGGTTGGAGAATCCGTACCGTCATTCTGATGAGTCCTTACCGTGGATAAGGCCCCAAAAGCTCTCCAAACAAGAAGAACGCAGCGACCGGTAGGACTAATCAGTTGAATGCAAGCCGTTCTTGTGTTTCCCTTCCTGAGCATATTTTCTCTAGGATAACTTTAAATATCAGTCCAATAACAGTGGGACAGACTTGACCAACGGTCTAGATCTTCGAATCATGGGCCTTAATTGTCAAAGTTTAAAACGCGTGTATACTTTCCAAACGTGCGACAACATATCATTTTCTCAGAGAGAGGGAGAGGGAGAGGGAGAGGAAGAAAATGAATACTTTAACGGTTCCCAGGATTTAAAGGGAAGAAGCACTTTTGCTTGCTTGGTTGTTCCAAAAAGCAAAGAGCAAAAAGCAAAAAGCCTACGCCCCTGTAAAGACAAATACACAGGCACAAAACACATGTTGTAGTGAAATACCTGTGAGAGATCTGGACCGTTCATTAGATGCGGCCCACCGAAAACATACCCTGAAAAATAGTAAAAGAATTCTACTCATCTTTTATCACTTGGGTATCACCCGTACGTTGGTTATATGAGGTTGTTAATCTCTATCAGCAAGTGTATTATCATGTACAGCTACTAGATTTTTTTTACAGCTAATCGTAGCATAGTTTAGCTTAATCTTAATTAGGTATTACTAATACAGATTGTAGTCTTCTCTATATAAACTTCCAATCCATAAGGGGGAATTCATCCATCTTTCAATCTCTTTCCCATCCGTTTATTTGGGTCACCTGATTTTTGTACTGAATTGATTCTTGTTCTACATCTCATCCAGTTGGTGTGTATCAAATGGATCGAATCTCACACACGTGTTATTGATTCAGCACGAATGCCACGAATCGCCGCTTAATTCTGTCCTCGCGCGCATCTCCCTAGAAAATTTCTCATCTCGAAAATCTTCGCATTTTTCGGGAGTGGGAGATAGGAGGGACATCCAAAAATACGGCTCGTATTCGGTCCTTAATACGTATAGATACGGCACTAACGCCTGTGAAGAAGCTTCGCACCCCTCTTCTTATTTAAATCAGACATCTTTCTCTCTCTCTCTCTCTCTCTCTCTCTCTCTCTGTGGTTGGAAATGGCTCCATTGCGATACAGCAGCATTTTACCTCTTTTTCTTTCTATTCTCATTGCAGAAATTAGCTTCTGTTTTTCTTCTCAGGTGAATTTCTTTTATACTAGATTGATGGGTCTTTAATGCATTTTTCTGGGTTTTCTTTTAATTAATCCTGGGTATGATTTCTTTCTGCTTATGGTGCTTGCAGGTGTATGTAGTTTACATGGGAAGTAAAAACAGTTATAGCCCAGATGAGATTTTGAGTCAAAACCACCAAATGCTTATTGCTGTTCATGGAGGAAGGTCAGAACATTGCTAATATAAGTTTTCTCCTTCATGGATTCATGCTTTATAAATCTATTTATTGATTTTTAACTTGGTTTGGACAGTGTCGAGAAAGCCCGATTGTCTCATGTTTATAGTTACAGACATGGTTTCAGAGGATTTGCAGCTAAGCTGACAGATGAGCAAGCTTTGGCAATGTCCAGTATGTTCGTTCCTGTTATAGTATCTTACATGCATAAATACATGTATGAATTCTTGATGTTTAAATGTTTTTATTTTTTTTATTTTTTTTGTGAACTTTGGGAATTCAATATTACAGAAATGCCGGGCGTGGTTTCGGTCTTTCCAAATTTGAAAAGAAGTCTACATACTACTCATTCATGGGATTTCATGGGCCTCATGAGCGACGAATCAATGGAAATTCCAGGCTATTCTACTAAGAACCAACAAAACGTGATCATTGGTTTCATTGATACAGGTGAGGTAACTCTCTTGAAGGTTTCTTCTCCTGAAAATTGTGAAATTCTCGGATGCTCATTTATGTTTTTCATGTATAGTGTCCTTCTGGGAGTAGATGATATCTGTTTTTTGGAGTTATGAGGAGTTTTAGAAATATTTGATAATTTATCTGATTTGTTAGCTTGCAGCTAAACTCATTCATGTATGTACATGATTTCTGAACAGTTCTATAACCGTACATGGCTTTTCTGTTAAAACCCATCAATGCAACTTGTATCAAATTTCCGAAATGTAGAAATTTCGATTCATTTTGAGCGGTTTTAGCAGTTATGGGTATATTCAGTTGATAGATATGATTAAAAATAAAAAAATAAAAAATAAAAAAATAAAAAAATAAAAACAAAAGAAAGAAAGAAAGAAAGAAAAACTCCTTTGTTATAATGTATCAGACCTGCGCAGGGGATTTTGAGTTTCTAATGAATAGATTTGGCAGTTGGAGAGATATTGGATTTGCAAGTATCTCATTATATCCTATTGAATCATTATTATTTTTTTCCATTGCGGCGGAGCTTGATTGAGATGTCCACATCGTCGGGATTTCTGGTTAGGTTCATGGTTCATTACTTACATGGGTGGTCTTTGAATAAGGATATTCATGGGCTCCTCTGCAGAGGATTTCTTGCTCTCTATACATAGAAGAGGGGAAGTGCTATTTAGACCCCACGTTTTTGCAGCAGGCAGTCCTCTTTTTCTACTTTTCGCGCTAGGTGTCTGGTATACCGCACTTATGTCTAGTAGCAAAAGTAGAAAAGGTGTATCAACCAAAAGTGTGTTGAATAAATGGCTCTAAAAGCTGTTTAATCAGAATTACATGGTAATCCTGTTTTTATCAGTGTTCTTCCTAGAATCCCTTTTAGATGGAGTTGTTGTGATCCGTCGTGGCCAGGTGGCGACCTGGGATTGGGTGTCACTCTGTGTTGGTGCTTGGCTTGATTTGTTGGCCGGATCATGGTGAAACGGAAGGGCTTTTTATGCCTGTTATGTAACATTTTTGCATCTATATAAGCAGGGGTTTTAGATGAACCTGATACACAAGCAAAAATAAGGAAAAAAGAACGGCCCTTGACCTGGCAAACACTTGACACACAGATTGGATATTCCTGCCAATCTTGATCTACTTGTGGTTGGTGGTTTACAGCCGCGCCTGTGCACGTACCATTGGAAAGCTTGAATTGTGACCATCTTGCCCTTTCGAAGTAGAGGTGTAACTAGTGGTTTTGTATGAATAAATATGGCAAAATTTCTTCTTCTTCTTCTTTTTTTCCCTCAATGTTTTCAGATCATTTTAGAGCTCTTCAATTCATTTGTACATGATACCAGATTTTCTGAATGATTTGGTGCTTACAAGGAACTTGGATTAATGAAGACTAATGTGGGTAGGAAATAGAATTTTCTTCTAATAGTTTGACTAGAAACTGCTAATTGGATTTTATATTTCTTTTTCTAAGTTTGGGAATTGATTTGATTATCTTATTCAGGAATATGGCCAGAATCCCCCAGTTTCAATGATCTTCATATGCCTCCAGTGCCTCCTAGATGGAAAGGGAAATGCCAAACAGGAGAAGCATTCAAAAATTCGTCTTGCAACAGGTTTGCATGATAATTTATAGCTTCAAATATGAAGGTTTTCTAGGCATTGGATTAGATTCTGTTCCCTTTTACTAATATATATATATATATATATATATATATATATATATATATATATATATATATATATATATATATAATTATTATTTTTTTCTCACCACAGGAAAGTAATAGGAGCAAGGTACTATCTGGCTGGGTATGATGCTGAAGAAGCAAGCCATGTCTTTGAGTCAAGTTCTGATAAGACAGTGAAATTTAAATCTCCAAGGGACAGCTCCGGTCATGGTAGCCACACGGCTTCAACAGCAGCTGGTCGATATGTAAAGAACATGAATTTTAGTGGGTTGGCTGGAGGAGGAGCGAGAGGTGGAGCACCCATGGCCAGAATTGCAATGTACAAGACCTGTTGGGATTCAGGATGCTACGATTCAGATTTACTCGCTGCCTTTGATGATGCAATTAAAGATGGTGTTGATATCTTGTCTCTATCTTTAGGCCCTGATGCCCCTCAAGGAGATTATTTCAACGATGCGATTTCAGTGGGTTCGTTCCATGCTGCTAGCCATGGAATTCTTGTTGTTTCTTCCGTTGGAAACGAAGGTAGACAGGGCTCAGCAACTAATGTTGCACCGTGGATGATCACGGTCTCTGCTAGCTCCACAGATAGAGATTTCACATCTGATATCATACTCGGGAATGAGAAGAACTTCACGGTGATTAATTTTGTTATGAGATACTCTTGGGGTGTCTTTGGATGAAACCAATTCCCTGATTGCAATGCCACGCATTTGAAGTTGACACTCAGATGATTGCAATCACAATTTGAGCTACATCCTTGCATGAATGAAATGGGGTTAGCCCCATGGTCATTTCCACTTATTGCAATTCAATTCAGTATTGCATCCAAACACATCCTTAGTTTGTTATCGTTGCTTATTTCTGAGATTCTGAATTCTTTTCTGCCATTGATAGGGTGAAAGCCTGAGTCTCTTCGCGATGAACACTTCTGCAAGGCTCATGTCTGCCTCCAATGCCTATGCGGGGTATTTTACTCCATACCAATCCAGGTGGAAGCAAAGGGTAGTTAGTAGTTGTTATGGATAATTACACAATCATTGATATACAAGGCAGATTCCGGAACAATTTCTTTTTCCTTTCGCAGCTACTGTTTGGAGGGCTCCTTGAATCGTACCAAGGCCAGAGGAAAGGTGTTGGTTTGCCGCCATGCTGAGAGTTCTACAGAGTCTAAGCTAGCGAAGAGCATGGTAGTGAAAGAAGCTGGTGGGGTTGGGATGATTCTGGTTGATGAAGGAGATAAGGACATTGCAATTCCCTTCGTACTTCCTTCCGCTCTTGTTGGAGCTGCAGATGGTGACAGAATCCTTTCGTATATCAATCAGACAAGGTTTAAATCCCCTCTCTACCAATGGAAACTTGATCAAGCATTCCTAATGTGAGTGTGCTGACTTGAGTTGCCTAAAACTGTTTCCAGGAAACCAAGAGCACTAATCTTACCGGCAAAGACTGTGTTAGGATCTCAAACAGCTCCTCGAGTAGCATCCTTCTCATCCAAGGGTCCCAACACCTTGACACCGGAGATTCTCAAGGTATGTAGATCAAAAGCAGTTGAAATTCGAAGCTATTGATTGAATGTTGATTTTGTTGTTTTCTGTTTACTGATGAATCTTTTCTTCTTCTTCTTCTTCTTTTTTCTTTCTTTCTTTCTTTCTTTTTTTTTTTTTTTTTTTGGTTTTGTTTTGTTTTTTTTTCCTCTTTAGCCTGACATCACTGCTCCGGGACTGAATATATTAGCAGCTTGGTCTCCAGCAGTGAAAAAAATGAACTTCAACATTCTCTCTGGAACATCCATGGCTTGTCCGCATGTAACGGGAATAACGGCCTTGGTCAAAGCTGTATACCCGTCATGGTCTCCTGCTGCCATAAGGTCTGCTCTGATGACGACAGGTAAAATATCCCGAAATTTGGTCGTGTAGTTTGTAGAATTTTCTCGAGTTACAAAATCTTTTAGGCTGTGTTTGGATGCTCAAATCAATTGAATCCCAATATAAATCAATTCACTACAATGGAAATGGCCTTCCTGGGCCTAAACCTACTCCATTCATAGTTCACCTCAACTTGAAACACATAAGAAACTGCAATTAGGTTGGTTGTCGTTGTGAATTAAAATGGCCTGACCTCAATATGAAATTGAATTATTGTAATCGAATCGAACTGAGCATCCAAACACACACTTACATTATAATCCGCTTTCCAAGTAATTGGTTCAGTTTCTTAAAGTTTCTTATTTTCTTGGGTTTTAAGAAAATCAAGTCATGTCCATATCCTTGTTCTCAAAAATCTGATATTGAAAGAAAATTGCAGCAACTGTGTTGGATATGAATGGCAAAGTCATCAAAGCAAACCCAGAAGGAAGAGCAGCGAACCCATTTGATTACGGCTCCGGCTTTGTAAATCCCACAGGAGTCCTAAACCCTGGTCTCATTTATGACATGCAACCTGCAGATTACAAAACTTTCCTGTGTTCAATTGGTTACGACAAGCAGTCCCTTCGCATGATCACCGGTGACGACAGCGTATGCAATCAGCCTTCCTCATCAGTATCTGACTTCAATTATCCTTCAATCACAGTACCCAATCTTAAGGACACCTATACAGTTACTCGAACTGTGACAAATGTAGGGAAACCTATAAGTACTTATAGAGCGGTAGTGTCATCACCTAAGGGAATCAATGTGACTGTAACACCAAAGTTTCTGATTTTCAAAGACTATGGTCAGAAGATTAAATTTACTGTGAAATTCAAGGTAACTGCTCCATCCAATGGGTATGTATTTGGGTCGTTATCTTGGAGGAAGAAGAAATTACAGGTAACAAGCCCTTTAGCAGTCCGAGTTGCATCCTCAAACACGGGCATATCAAGATAAGTGGGGCCATGACTAAAGATCACAGAGATTGGGAAGTTCACATGCATTTACTGCTACAAAAGATTGCAGATGAAGAACTCCCATGAAGTCGACAGGCAGACATTGAAATTTGGATGAAAGGACAAAGTGGGTTCGATGGTTGACAACTGATTCAAGCATTGATTGATTGATATTTCGACTACTAAATGATGAAACTGAAAGAATGGGATTTTCTCTATACATAGTTTTATATGATTCTTATCTCGAATGTGAAAATTCAAGCATAGTAATTTGAAAATTCAATCATTGTATGTACATGGCAGAATTCTATATGCAATAACATTCACATTCTTCTGTGAATACAGTTTTAGAGGGACTATGAAATGTTGTCATGTGGTCATATCATGTTTCCTCTGTTATTCATCAGACATATCACTGAATTACGACTGCTCAAAACAAACCGTCGACATTATGGAATAACATTTTATATGCAGAATGACCCAAGGACCATCTCGACTGGACCATCCTGTTCTCTGATTACTTGACATTTCATTGAATTTGGACTAAAAACAGTTTTTCACCTCTACCATGCTTTTGATGCCAATGATTCAAGAGTTAGGATCGCTACAGTGCAATTTTTGGGTAATGCTTCATTCACAATGGGGGGCTCATAATTTAGATGGTTTGGGTTAAGCTCTACATGCATGTCTCATTGTATTTGGGTTAAGCTACATGCTTGGCTGATTGCAGTGGCTGTGTAGGTGCTACATTGGTGCAACTCATCCACGGCAATTGTGGGTGTACTAGCACACCAATCTGGCTAGTGGGCCCCATTGAGGATTTAGTGACCAACTTAAACATCTGATTCTCCATTGAATTTGACTGTTGATCATTTTCTTTTACACCATCCATTTGATGGGTAATACCCAAAAGTCATGATGGATGAACAGTTGTGCACCAAACGTACCCGATCTTGCGTCACGAAACCTTGAATGGTGGATAAAGATCTGAAAACACTACCCACCAAGTGGTGCCTATGGGGGTCACTTTCGATGCAGGAAATCAACCCCATTCATCAGGCGCATCACTAAAATAAGGCCGATTCAACACTGCGGTGGGCTACCTGACTTAAAAACCTCCACATTCACATGGTATAGCCCACCTGTATTTTAAAATACTATGATTTTTGGATATTCTTTCATTTTGATGAGGCACATCAATTGAATGGACTTGATGGCATATAAATGCTACTATAGGTCCTACACAAAACTAACGGTAAGTGCTCCATCCCAACTTTTCTCCTAGGATGTGGCCGAGAGGCTAGAGTTATGCATGGTCATGATTTTTGGGTTCCAGGTTAACATTGAGGCTGCGTAACTGATGGATGGACGAGTTGGATTCAATGAAAGCTCCATCTGCATGGCTCTCCGTGGGAAAGGTGCCCAGAGCTGGCCCACGATATCCTGCCACAATTACTGGACGGATGGGAGACACTGCCCACAATCTCGTGTAGCAGTGAGAAGGCGAAACGAATGGGACATGTGGGAGACAAAAAGTGGTAGGCTAGGGCGTAGGGAAGCATGCTTCATCATCATAGCTAATAAATACAACTTATACAAATGCTTTCTGTATTATGGGACTGACAGCAATCATGAGGGAGGAAAGTAAATACAAGGATGGGATTCGCCAAGCCCACACGCGTGTACAAGCCATTTCGTCTACCTTCCACCTCATGTGCTAGGTTGGACCACAAGCACAAGATCCTAGTCGTCCATCAGGTGGGTCGCATTGTTTCGGTGTTCCGGCATAAAAGATGGGCCGTCCAGACAATAATTGGCTCGAAATTTTCAAACGAAATGGAAGGATGAGAAACTTTTGGTAAGTTCCTTTCAAAGCCGCCTGATTTCCTGCATGGGAAATATAAACGGTGGTACCCACTTGGACGGCTGAGATCCCATGCCACTATGCAATGCTAGCACATATGGTGTGTGCGTGAACTATCCTGTTCGCTTACAAAAAGGAATTTGAAGTCCGGGTTTGGTTTAAGATCCAGTGAACGTTGGGTGGATCCTGTATTAAGTGGCACTTGTTTTTACAAGCTATCGATTGGTGCAAATGGAGTTGGATCAAGGCCGTCCAAACAGTGTCCCATCTCCTGGATGAGCAATAGATGGAACTTTGTACCTATTAAATGGTGAAAAATATCCAAGCGTATCTAACACCAGGAGGGAGGTGCACCCAAAACCGGACCCAGAAACATGGATCAACGTATCTTTCTTTAAAGCATTTACCCATCCAAATCAACGAGTTGTCATAGTCCAAAAATAATATCAACAAAAAAATCCTGACTGTCCGATCATTGGTCGACAAATGGGGGAAAAAGGAGGTACATTACATGGATGCCATGGTGTACGATTTCTGTTCATCTCACAAGATGAAATGATCCTGCGCACCGTTCCAGTGCCACAACCACATACCCCGTTCATATGCTATATCAGCCGAGTGATTTTGGAGAGTATTTCTCATGGGCCTTCTTGTAGATGGACCATGATGGACACATGAAAGTTCAATATGGACCACTGCTCAATTCTTCTTAACCATACACTCTTCTTTTGTATGGTGACCACCATTAGAACAGATTGGCCTGATTTTTCGACCAAGAAACAGTGGGCGGCTTGGATATCTTCCAAATTTGGCTATGTTCCCACTAATAGGCAGGTCCCTAAAATGTGTATGGACAGTAACCCAGACCAATGGTAATCCAAAAACCTACCTGACTGGAAGATCATAGCCATAAATCTAGGGACGGTCCAACCATCTATTCATAGGCCACCAATCCAAAGGTTAGGATTGTCCTATCGCTCAGAATGTTGGAGCATGGTACATCCACACTAGTGGGACCACGAGTCTGGGTTACCACACCACAGGTAACACTTGCGCATGATGATTGCTAATATGCAGCGCTTGCTGAAGTTAGTTCTATGCAGTGGCAAACATCAGATATTCAGGACTGTTGATCTGGTGGGCCAGCAGGTGGATAGGCTATATGCCAAAAAGAAAGGGGATTAGATTGGCCCATTTTCTGCCACTGGATAGAGGGATGGTGCACCTCTTCATGTTCACTGTACATACCAAAATCAGGTGATTGGAATCAGTGTACAATAATATCCAAAACCTATATATTCGCTTGCTGTGGCCCAACTAAGCTTTGAATGGCTTGAGTTGCTATGTTCCATTGGTCCTGATAAGTGCACCTGATGACAAGGTTGGATGATATATACACAACGTGGTGGACCCCGAATTCTATCTGTATGTTTGATTTTTCTTCCATTTTTTCGTTACTAATTATTTGATAGTGTGTGTGTGTGTGTGTGTGTGTGTGTGTGTGTGTGATCAATTTAATTATTAAATATCGAGTGGGGTGAAGTAAAGACTCATCTGATTCCCAAGTCAATCCCACACAGCTGGACATTGGGGTGTCTAAAGGACGGATTGGATCCACTCACACATCAGGATGGGCCCCTGGTACTCACCATACATTAGAACATATGTGATCACTACCCTTTCTCCCCACCCTTTTGCCCTAGACAATATCATAATACTGTTGGGGTTAAAAACTCGTAAAAAATGGCTCATTGGCGACAACAATACTCAGAATACTGGTGTTCGGTTAGTTGGCTTGGGCCAAGGCTATCTGATTGGGCGACATGGGCCTCTACACAAATGCAAATCTAATTCCAGCTCGATTGAACTTTTGGGTCTAAAACACAGACCCAGTCCAACCAAGAGGATTTGAGGCTCAGCCCAAAGTGAGCTGGGATTGGACCACTTCTAATGTCATGTTTAAATAATCAGAACTAGCATCCATTGGTGAAGATTTCATGGACCAGAAGAAAGCTTGAGATTTTCCCTTCAGAGGCCATCTCCCCGTTGCTACCCTACTTTTGCAACTTAACCCACTTACATTAACATAGTCCACTTATAACAGACATTTATGCCCACTCCCACCATCTAGGCTCCCTTAAGGTGACTCAGACCCATTTCCATACTCTTATGTCCACTTGCATTGATACATGATCACAGGGGCCCAATTTAGGCTGCATTACAACGACTAAAGACCAATTTCCCAGATTGGGTCCACTTAAGTTTACGTGGGCTCAAACACAACATAGCCAACCCCAAGCTCACTATCCTAGCCTTTCTTCGACATGACACCTTCTTTTCCCACAATCCTAGACTTCTTCTATGCCCTTCCATAGAAAAACCCTTTTGAACGTCTTTTTCCAAGGATGCTTTCCAGGCATTTAAACAAGGATATGAAGCAGACATGCATATTAGCAAGGGCCAAATTGATGAGGATACGCCTCGTATCTTCTCATCCAACTGGATAATCATTTTTCCACCATTTCCAATATGGCATCCCACACACCACGCATAAAGGATAACCGAGATATTGAAACAACACCACCTTATTTTTGCAACCAAACTTTCTCGCAAACCCCTCAGCATCCTCTTCAGGCAATCTAATCCCAACATCTGGCTCCTTTTGGATATTGACTTCAAGGCTTGAGATTGCTTCAAAGAAACAAATCACTTTGATATGTTTTTCCATGCGCATATTGTTTACATCACCAAAATAGAAGCATGTCATCCGCAAATTGAAGGTCAGTCACCTAAAAATCCGCATTCACCACCATGAAGCCCTAATCAAACCCTCGTCCTTTGCCTTTGCTAGCATCCTACTTAGTGCTATCGACCATCGCAAAGAGAAAATGAGATAATGGGTGGCCCTGATGCAACCATCAAGAACTTCTAAAGAAGCCTTTTGGAGAAGCATTGTAAGAACTGAATATTACAGATCCCATATACTCCTGGAATCACTTCTCCATTTAAGTTCGAAGCCAAGTCCTCTGAGCATGTAAATTCAAAAATTCCCAATCAACATGGCCATAAGCCTTTTCCATGTCGAGTTTATAAATGACACCCGGCCTTCCCTTTCTATACCTCAGATTCATGCATTCATGTGCAATGAGAGACCCATCTAAAACCTACCATCCAGGTACAAAAGCCCACTGGGGCCACGCGATTACTCTCCCAACACCCTTCTCAGTTTGGAAGCAAGTACCTAGGCCAAGATCGTGCAAGGACTTCCAATAAGACTTGCAGGTCTGAAGACCTTATGTGACTCCACCCACTCCTTGGGAATAGGGCAATAAATAGCCCCCAGCTCCTTGAAGAATGCCCCTTTTCCAGAATTCTGCTGCAAAACTTAGACGATCACCTCTTCCCTCTTAAATAAATAAATAAACCTCAGAAAAATGAAATCAGGAAGCCATCTGCCTGGAGCTTTGTCCTTGCCAAGATCCATTATTGTTGCTTTCCCCATTTCTTCCTCAAAAGGTCTATTGAGCTAATCACCTTCTTCCTCAGATATTAGATCGAATGAGAGGCCATTGATTTTTATTTTCTTCCTTCCATTTTCTTATTTTTCAAACTCGGGAACTCTACCAAAGACCTTGCATTTGTGAGAGAGTTATTGGGTGCCCTAACCTCATCTTGCTGTGCAATAAAAGTCTTCCGCAATTTCTCGAAGTAGCTGTAATAGAAATCTTCCTCAATTTCTAATTGGCGCCGGGTACATGAATCCTATTCCACCATTCCACTCTAACAAGGAGTAGACCTTCAGTTAGACCATAGGTCATCAAGTCTTTTCTTATTACCTCCACCCACACCCTTTTGAGCCTTTCCCTTGCCCTTTTAGAGCCTTCAACATGTACCAATTCACTTCTACCGGTATAGTTCTTGTTCTTCTTTGCACATAACTAAACCATCCAACTACTTATCTTCATCTAATTACCCTATTGGTGCTACTCCCAGATACACTTGAATGCATTCATTTCTAATTCTATCCTTCCTTGTCTTGCCACTCATCCATCTCATCATCCTCATTTCAGCTACATCAATCCAATGGACATGTTGTTCCATAACTGCCCAACATTCTGCCCCATAAAGCATGGCTGGTCTTAATCGTCTTATAGCTAAGCTATCCTATAAAATTTCTCTTTGAGTGGTACACAATAATCACATAAAACTCCAGAGACACATCTCCATTTCTTTTACCCAATGGAAATCAAAATTTCAAATTCAAATTATACATACACACTGCCAACACAAATTCAACTTCAAAGGTGGCGTAGGGCATCATATATGTGGTGGGAGATGAGTCTAAAATGGGTGGAATTTTTTTTTTATTTTTTTTATTCTTTGAAAAATTACAGACTTGTTTGGGGTGACATCTTTCAAAAAAAAGAAAAAGAAAAAAAAAGGACTTGTTTGGGGTGAAAAAAAAAATTAAGTTTTATGAGGAAATGAAGATGTTTGGATGGGATCAAAACAGGTCACATTCTAATTCTCATCATTCTATCAAGTTGTATTAAAAATGTTTTTTGCGAAAAGGAGATTACATAATAGTTGCCATGCATCTTTCAAGCTATCCATAGATTCTCAATTATCAAGTGGGGACCATTGTTCAGTAATTTAACCACCGGTACATTGTGTCCTACTGTGGATGGACTATGCCTAAAAAATCTCATTGATAGGGCAATCTTAATGTCCTGGTTTGTGAATACAGATAGACATTTAAGAAACTAAATAACACAATGGCCCACATTCAAGTAGAAAATATCCTAATATTGGTTGTTGGGATCTTCCAATCGCAGAGATTTTTTGGGGAATTCTCCTTCAATGAATTGGCATGCCAACAAATTCAGGCATGAGAGATGGGAAGCATCTACTTTCAAAATGTTAGCAAGCATAAACAACTAGGAAGAGGGAGTCGGAGCATAAGTCAGAAGCACACAAGGTACATGCCTCTGGAAAAGATGTTGCCTTGCTGTCATTTGGGCAAACCATGGATTCAATTCAAAGCATAATTCGCACCTTGTTAGAAGGATCATGTCATGTAAAATGTCTTGACAAAATTTCCCCCAACCTCCAAGAAAAGGTAAGGTGTCATCGTCTAAGTCTAGAGTGGATGCTAGAATTTGCCTAAGAGTTCTGACGGCTCTATTTAGAATCAGTTTTGATGGCTTCAAAAGATCTAGTGGGTGATGCTTTCCCAGTTTGGTTTGGTGTAGAGGGGCCCGCCTCAAGTGGAGGCCTTACGTTGGATTGTAGCGGCAGATGCGATACTCAAGACAAGCTGATTAAGCATAGACATCCCATACCAAATATGTGCTTCATGAGCATGAAAGTGGAAGAAACCTATGCAAAGTTTTTATTTACTGTGACATGGGAGGAATTTTGTTAGCATTTCCTTTTACCTTTTTGGCGTGAACCAGGAAACTGGTTTCCTAAAATGATCTGGTAAAACAGAAGGATGGCATGGATCATACATGCATGTCACAGTGGGCCCTATAGAATTTTTACTTCTCCTTGGTATTAGTGTGGGAACTTGGTGGTTGCTAACATAGCAAGTTGTGCCATATGAATTACACCAGTAAGTAATAATTACTCATTTTCTATCATTTACCAACATTTACCGGTGTAAATGGGGGAAAAAAAAACCCCCCCCCCTAAAGTGAAAAAGAGGGATGATACTCGCTAATGTCTGTCTTTGCTGTATGTCAAATGAGGAAACGGTGAATCATTTATTCATTCACTGCCCCTTCATCAGCCATATCAGGCAGGATATTCTATATCGTTTCGAAATGAATTGGGCAGCCCCAAGATCAGCAGGAAGTTTTTTAAAGGCTTGGCATGGTATTCCTTTTGAGAAGAACAAGTTGCCGTTATGGAGAATGGCGTTGCTCGCTGTCTGGTGGGCAGTTTGGGAAGAAAGAAATGATAGATGCTTTAATGGGATATCCAAATAAGCTGATTATGTTGCGACTGGAACTAGATTGTTAATTGTTGAATGGGCTGTTAACGTAGAAAAACTAAAGGGATGTAATCTGCTTTTTTTAGGTTTGTAGTAGGCTATGTAGCTCCCTTGGCGGTGCAGCCTTTTTTTTTTTTTTTTTTTTTGTATTTTCGTTAGTCCTTTAATATAATATGTGACTTTTCAAAAAAAAAAGAAAGTGTTTCCTGAGCTAGACAGCCAGGGGATTTGAATAGGGTGGAAAGCTCAGGTGTCAAGAGAAGGTCTAGAAAGTTGAAACCTTCCATTTTTGCTGCTTTGGGTGCATAGTCATTTAGACTCCAAGAATATTATGAGTAGATGTCCATCAATAAAGACATTTCTGATCTCTCCTTAGGATTAAATATTTTGTTGAATCATGTCAGTAGAGAAGTAAACATAACAGCAGACTCTGTTGTGAAGGAGGGCAACCTAAAGACACATTTGAATCAGGGGCGCATAGCTCATTGTTTGATTTTCATCTATTTCCTTCTCTCTCTCTCTCTTTTTTTTCTTTTTCATTAAAAAACCATTATCCATGCTAATGGGTATGACATGTTCCATGTGCACAGAGAGGAAGGGAGAGAGATCGGAAGATGGATCTGGAGGGAAAGAATGCAGGCTGTCGGTAAAATCTGCACCATTCATCAACGTGGAGCCAGTAAAATCCCAGCTGTTGGTTGCCAAGCGCACGCATTTTGAAACTTCCCTCAACACACATGAATCTTAAAGTTTACAGCTGTCCCAAAACTAGTTGTGTGTCAAAATTGTCCCTTTGCTACTCGCCTTACAATGAAATGTTTTATTAAAGTATAAACGACAGAAACAAGGAAAACCCAAAAAGCATCAACATAAGATGAAAGAAATAATTGTTATCATTTTCTTACTTCTAGATTTCAAATTTCACATCTGTCTATCTACAACAGGATGGTCTCAGTGCATAGTCACAGGAAATAAATTGAAACAGACGCAAGTCACGCAACTATTTTACATATAGTAAAATAGTTAGACAACTTACTTCACGATCCACCACGGGGCTGAAGCTCTGAAGGATCAACAAGACCTTCTAGGACGACAAGTTTATCCAAGAGTGCAGTCTTCTCGTCTTCCAAGCTTTTAACCTCAGCTTCAACCTCTGTCAACTCTTTCCCCAACAGGAAGCTCTCCTCCTCCAAGAGCAAATACTTCCGTCTCAACGCTCGATACTCGTTGCCTGATCTTGAGGAGTCAGGCAAGGAATCTGAAGTTGATCTATCTGTCTGTTGAAAAGATGGGGAAGCTTCATTCCTCATGTTTCTTTTCAGGACCTTTTGTTCCTTGAGTGATGGATGCAAGGATTCCCTGCCCCCTTTGATCTCTCCTTGTGATGAAGGAAATATAGGAGCAACATTGGCTGAGGGTTTCTTTTTTCGTGGCTTCACTTCATCGGGTGGCAACATTCGAGGTTCTTGCATTCCCAACATGTTAACAAATAGCTCTGCACATGAACATAGAACAATTTCAAAATATCAACAATCAGATCAAATGGGGAACAAACCCATGTCTAGTTAAATTTGTTGTGAATGGTTAATTGATTCATCCATGAAGCAACCAACTGGTCAAGAAGTTACTAGAGAAAATTAAATTTCGAAACACAGGCACTCAACAAGATTCATTTTGTCCACAGTTTCAATTTATTGGCTCATGATTGTGTGCTATTTGATAATTTGAAAAATCGTTGACTAAAACAACAAAAGTAGCACTCAGAGACACTAAGGGGTCGTTTGGATGGCTGTAAATGGTTTAGGTGGTAAATGATTTACAGGCATAAACCATTTATAGCCTGTCCTTTTTGGCTGTAAGCTGCAAATGATTGTCTGTGTTTGGATGGCCTGTAAATTGTTTACGTCTTGTAAATGGAGAGCCAATCTTTGAAAATATATCTGTTAGGCTGTAAATAGAGGGCCTGTAAATGAAATCCCAGCTTTTTTCCTGTAAATGAGATGGGGGTAAATGCTGTAAATCATTTCCATCCTGTAAATGATTTACATGCAGAAAAGGTCATCAAAATGCAGAGTATAAATGATTTCCTTGTAAATCATTTACAACTTGCCCCATTTACAGGCATCCAAAGAAGAAGCTTTTTTTTAAAGAGGAAAAAGACTATGAAGTACTTGATCAAGCTGAGTTGACATGGTAGTCAATGAGTCCATGTTGAGCCTTGGGTTATTAAATCTCAAGATATCTTCATCAACTTGTCTTTCAATAACTAATATACATGGTACCAGAGGGGAACATTGAGATCACAAGAATGCAAGAAATCTTATACCCATGCATTGAGCAGCCAACCTCTCAGATCAAGTATGGACATCATTGTTTCTTAAACTCATAAAAAGTAAAAGGAAATGAGCACAAGAGCGGGAGCATTGACAAATGGTGTGAAACAAGCATTCTTTACATCCTAAAGTACTGGGGATTGGGGGATCATAGGATTCTGAAATTGAGTAGTATCTGAAAAGAAGGCCCATCAAATTATATTAGAAAAATTTTAAAAAATAAAAAAAAAAAAAAAAAACTATAAAAAAAAACTAACTAACTACTATGGAAGAGCATATCCATTGACTTGACAGAGAGCATAACAGTAAACAGGCAGAGACTATAAATATCTAAATACAAAGGGCCTATGAAAAGCCAGAGGAAGTAGTAAAAACCATCTAAAAAATAGAATTTTGTATATGTACCTCCACATCACAGTCCCTAAACAGCAATGTAAACAGTACAACTGATTTCTTCCATGTAGCAAATAATTTACTCAGGGAGGTCGTCTACAATGGGTTATCCTAGAAACAAGAGGACGAAAGAACTCATCCAGAAAGATCCTCCACTTATGCATTAAAACAGTTAATGGGTCAAAATTGGTGACGAAGAAAGATACACCTGACACTAATATGCCATTTTTGAAGGTGACACCTTGGGTTTTGAGATTTTCCTCAAATTTTCATAATTTACATTACAAAGATGGGGATTCATCCTTTCATGGTTCACCATCTCAAGTAATTTTGTATAACAAACAGATGGCAAATCACTAATATAATTCTTCACTAGAGATGTCAAGGGGCTGGGCTGGGCTGTTTGATTGCCCTTCCTAGGCTTGTTTGATGAATATTTTGGATAACAAACAGATGGAAAAGGCTTGGTTAATGAATATTTTAAGGCCCAGTAAATAGATAGACTGGTCCTAGGCTTGTATGACAATTTTTTTTTACACCGAGGCAACTTTTCCTTTTTTCTTTTTTTTCATTGAGACCTGATCCTAGCCCAGATCTAGGCTCGTATATGGGTTAAATTGGCCTGAAAAATAAAAGGGTGAGTGCGGCTGAGGCTCACCCTTGCCCAGCCCATTGACATCATTTTTTTCTTTTTCCAGCAATAATTCATTTCCACGGCCTGACTGTTGCAATTGGATATAGAAGTGCAACAGATTGTAAATATTCAGTCCATTCAAGAGGAAACAGGGCCGTTAATGGGCTAGATCCATACCCAGCAAACTCAAACTATTGAACCACAAACAAACTAATCGTGTTCCCTTTATTCAGAACAAGGAAGTAGCCTGCCATTTGCAGTTATGTTTCCCTCCAAGTCCCATTCATAAGCGAGGCAACTGCAGCTTTGGTGCTTCAACCCTCGGCATGAATGCTAAGAAACGTTAATACAATATGGCTATTTCCATCTTATCGGACTAATGATTTCAATTCAATTTCGACAGTGCATCCAAACGCAAGGGTTGAATTGTAATTCTGCTTCCTATCGTTTATGGATTTTTAAAAAAAAAAAAAAATTATTTTTACTTTCTTTTTACATTGATCGGAACCATAGCCAATCATACGTCGATTGCTTTCCGAACGAATGCTAAATACAAACATACAATCAAATTGAAACAAAATATAAATAAATTCAATCATATGATTCAAGAAACAGTTCAATAATCTTATATCAATATCGACCCAAACCCTAAAATTCAAATTTATGAAGAAAGAAACCCTTAATTCCTACGCATTGCAAAGATTTTCAGAGGAATTCAATAGTCAGAAATTAAGAAAAAGAAAATATGGAAATTACCCAATCGAAGAATCACGAAGATAACTCAAATTGCCAAAACCTTAGAAAAAAAAAAAAACGCCCTTTCTTCTTTCTGAGAAACAGGAAGAAAAAAAAGGAGAGTGCAAACAAAGGGCGCGGATTGGGTGTGTTACACGGGTAACAGTTTAGTGGGTATAACGCTTGCCGTAGGGCCCACCTTGATTATATTATATGTTGTATATCCACTCCGTGACTCCGTCCATTCGGTTCCAATAAAATTTTAGGGGACGCGGATTCGTCCTATCCCCGCCCGTCTCTGGTCCCGAACGGGGGAAGCGGATTTCTTTCGCAGGAAGTTCCTGCACTGAAAACCTAGACGGGCCCACTATAATGTTTGTAGGAAATCTAGCACGTTCATCCGTTTTATGAGCTCATTTTATAAATGAGATTCCGAAAATGAGAAGGATCTAAGACTCAAGTGGGCCGCACTAAGGGCGTGTTTGGATTCACGTTTTGATTGTATTGTATTACTTTCTAGTATCGTTTGCGTATACATTGGGTGATATTCAGAATACATCCATTTGAAACAGTACACTAACCAATGTTTGGATAGAACATATTATTCTAGCATATATACAATTTTATGTCAGATTAGTGTTTGGAAACGATCATATAAGGGCCACATACTGTATATACATATAGATATTGGTAGCCTGTGTAATTTGAAGCGTATTAGTACATGCTCAGACATTTTATCTTAAACGGGGCCTAATCTTGTTGTTGATATTAATTCGTATGGTCCAGCACAATTTAGTATATGAATGATGACCATTCTACTAGTGTCCCCACTTAGATCCACCGTTTAAATGATATGGATGTCATAAATAATGCCGCAGCGTCCTTATAATCTATCACACAGTACACATCAACAACTTGGTTCGTCAATATGTGCCTGGATGATGGGGAAACATCCTCCAGGACTGGCTAGACCATGAACCCCACATGAGTTACAAGCCATTTGAAAAGATCATGACCGTTCATTCGTTATCACCCTGTTCGATTGACGTATCTAACGGCATGGATGTCCTTTCCAATGACACAATTTCACAAAAAGTAAATTATCTAGATCGTTCATCGTTATTCCACAGTGACGATCAAATATAAGTGAATATATTTCACTATTTGAAAATTTAAAAAAAAAAAAATAAAATTCACCAAATAGTTCAAAAACATCAACATGTCAATGTGTGATCGGTGTATCCAACCCCTTTTGAAATGATGAGGAAATGAGTTGTAAGATAAAACAAACAGACTCAACCATCATGTTTTACCAAAAAATAATAATAATAATAATAAATAACTCCTAAAATACATAAAAAAAACAAAACGTAGCTATTTCATTCTCGTTAGCCATACATATACTAGAACCGACAAAACAACTTGATATCGGCATAAAAAAATAAAATAAAATAAAAAAACAGTCCAAGCAACATATGAAGAAGCGGATCAATGCAAGATTCTTTTTCAACTTCATCAACAGAGACCCTCTCAGTCAGGCCATCTTCACGGACATTCCTAGTGCCGATTAGGATTCGATCGGTGTGAGCGGATACGCAATTGCCATTGTCCATTGTTGAGGGATGATGAGATGCACGAACAACCCTAGTTCCAGTTGTATGTCGCGCAGTTCAATCGGTGAAAGAAGCCTAAATGATATACAAAATGGTAAATAATTCACCCACCCAAGAGAAGGACATGATATTATCTTCACCGTTTTGACTAACTAAATTTCAGAGAATATGATATAAACAGTAACCTACAAACCTGATACTCATTCCTGGCTTTTGTAGCATCTTCAAAAGTCTTGAAAGACTTGTGTCTGCATCCACTAAATCCGTTAACTTGAGCATTATATGCATCCCATGTAGATCCCGAGATTCCTCCCCACAAATACCACATAATATTTTGTTTTATTCCACTGTAAGAATTAATAAATGCCTTTATCGGTAGGATATAGGAATTGACCAAAAAAATAAATCAATAAAACTGAATAAAAGAAAATTTCATCATCCTTTTGCCTCTACTTTTACTATGTAATCTCCATATTACTAGACTTTCGAAGATGTCAGCACCAAATTTCATGTATGCAGAATCAGGTTATAAATTGATACCCACAACCACCTTTGTAAATAAAATGAAATGTTCAGGTCAACAACATTCCACGAAACTCGTTCAAACATTGACAATATTATTAAATCTCATTACCACCTAGATAAATTTGTAAACACAGGCTTGCTTCAAACCTGTCACTAATCTCAATGCCCTGAGCTAAAAAATAATCTGTCAATTTTAATGTAAGTGAAAAGTGTATCAGTCCATAATGATATATTCATATTAAGGATCAACATTAACAGCTTCTCAAAAACAGAATTATTACCAGTATTACTTTGATTTTCTTAACAAAAAGACGAAGTAAACCAGGTGATTTACACGAAAATAATAAACTGTATCAGTCTTACATTGAATCCCTCTCAGCAGAGCGTTATATGTTTCATAAAATATATGAGGGAGGTAAAGAGAATATCAAATAAATTTGCCATAAATCCTTCTTAGACAATTAAATCAGAAATTGCATTGAGCAATGCAACAAACCACTAAATTCATCTTGAGTATATGAAAGTTTGGGTAGAGTTGGGTTAAAGAAAACTGCAACCGAGCTCTTGCAAACTCAACAAATCAGACTGAATATTACCTTTAAAAATTCAGAAGAAGTAGAGCAACAAACAATGTTTGAATTCACTCAGGTTTACCCCTTATCATTATCATAATTAGTTAACCTTTATCCCAGCTGATTTCCGTCTTCAACATGCTCTCTGTACACTTTACGTTAGTACCTTAAATGAGACAGATATGTATAATTACAGTAGCAACCAGATTAATAAACCTCAGCTGGATTATGAACTGTCACGATACTAGTTATAGTATCAGAAAATTTCAATAGATCAAATAAAAAGGTTTCTCAAAAGTAGAGATATTACCAGTAACAATCCGAGATAACCGTAAGGGAGGAGTGCTTAATCCACGTCAATTACCCATAAGAAAGGTATATTAGTATAGCTTTCAGAGCAGTAACTAGCAACACCAATGTATAGCAGAGATGAATAAAAAAAAGCATGATATTGACATATCAAGTTAGTGACATAAAATCAGTAAGACATAATAGCAATCACTGTCCCGATCATGGTCTGAATCCAATGACATAAGAAGCAGACTGAAATATATCTCTACTATAAAAAAAAAATGGAGAGATTCGTACAAAAATATTGTATAAGTCTAGAGTTTCAACTTGCAAGTAGTATCAGCAGTACGACGGTAACAGCTTCGCAAACAGTTAAAATAAAATAGTCCATCTAGTACAACATATGTATCATCCAAACAGTTAAAATAAAACAGTTAGCTGTGCTGCTCCAGTAGCATATGTATCATCCAAAGTAGATAAAAGTTAACAAATCCAAACCGAGCCATGACAGACTCAGGAAAAAGAAGTTAATATAGTAAACCATCTAAAAAAATTGTTGATCCCAAAAAGATAAAAGCTAACTGATATGAACCACGTGTCACATTCTCAATCCGCGCAACAACGAGGAAGGATCACCTTTTCTATCCATTCCTTCTTGCGTTCATTACCTATCTTTAAAAAATACCCAGCACTGGCTACATCAGTCAGCAAGAACCTTGCAGCACAGAGCTGGTCTTCATGTGAAAGACCATCCACCTCTTCCAAGATACCCAGCAACCACTGAACGCGCGTCATGATTTTTTCCTAACCCAATGTAATGGTCATGTTGTTAACGGCTTCAGTCACTTTCCCCATCTTATCGCTGATATGTTCACTCGGCCTACTCCTCCGCTCACGGCTTATCTCACTCCCCTCTGTGCGGCTATGACAAGAACCTGAAGTGGCTTCCATTGGCTTTTGTTAGCACATTTTGTCCGATTTAATAAGGATCCATTACCACCTCGAACTCGAGGAGGGGGCCTCTGGTCTTCCTCGTCAGAGGATAACAAATGTACTATCTGGGAAGCCCCCTTATCTGACTCATCGTCAGAGTCGAACTCGTCACGGCTATGCCTTTTTCCTGATATTGGAGAAGAATATGCCGTATTAGCAAATTCACCGTGAGCATAATCATTGTCAAACATGAACGCAAGGTCGTCCCATCTTTTAATATATTTTTCTCACACCCGTTTGGCGTAGGGGTGTGTTTGTACACACAAAGACAATGTTTTCATCAATTTTGTAAAATCAAACTGTATAAAGTTTAAGAGCATTTATATGTGAAGATCATACTGCGATGTATCCATCCCATACATCCTCTGTAGCAAGAACTATCTTGTTATGTTCATCCCATCTAAAACCTGAGGCATTGAGCATGTCCTTTATTGCCCAGTACAGCCTCTTTAGGATCCGTAAGCGATTAGAAATATAACGCTTCTCTAGCAAAATGCCACACGTATCTTATATTACTTTAATCGTGTCCTTGTACGCTACGGGTTTAAACCCGACGTTACTTTTAAGTCATAGGTTCACCTGTTCCACCAACCCATCAACCAATGCGTTATCCATGTTGTTTGTCCATTGAAGTCTACTAACTTTACATGGACTGCCTACACTACGCCTTGGTTGGGATACATCTTTCGGGTATGGCCCTCTGCGGGAGAGCGTAAGCTTTTTCTTCAGAATTCCAATTAATTCAGTTGGTGAACTCGGGCACTGGTTTGAAGCAACACCTTTCTTTGAAGGTGATGGTTCCATATTTTTCTTTCTCGGGTCCTTGACAGTGCTCCTTAGAAAATTTATAGAACTTACAAGCAAAAAATGTACATAGAGATATAACAGATACAGTCAAGTAATGCAGTATAGTAATGACTCATAAGCAGACATAATGACATTCAACACGAATATTAAAGATAATATCCCAAGCTCGGTGAAAATATGTTAAAATATTTCCACTTTCGAGTAAGCGGATCATTACAAAAATTAGCAAATATAAGTACGTTGTCTTATGCGTGGAAGACTGTCATTCTACATTCTCTCAGCAATCTCGTATCTCTTCCTTGTCCACTCATTACGTACGCGATCCGTCAATCGAGCTAATGCTTGTCCTTCATCTACTGAGGTTACATCTACAGGAGATGGCGCAACATCCTCTATATTGTCCCGACTGTCCTCAACTACCTCAGTCAGTCCATCATCACCACTAACACGAATGAAATTATGAAGAACACATCAAGCTATAATAATTTTCACTTGCATTATAAAACTTGAACTGATGAGGAGTATGTATAATAGGGAAGCGATTTTTTAAAAGGCCAAATGAACGTTCTATGACATTTTACAACTGTGTGTAATGATAATTGAAAAGTTTCTTTTTATTGGCAGACTTCCTTCCTGTATGAAATTCGTTCAAGTGATATCGCACACCTCGATAGGGTGCCATAAAGCCAGGCGCATGTGCATATCCAGCGTCAACAACATAATATTTTCCTACACAATTGTAATATATATTTCAGATATCTATCACACATAATTACCTACAGAAAGAACAATTATCCCTTATACACAATTACCATGTGGAATAAGAAAACAGTCAGAGCGATTAGTGAGTGCATTTTATAGCACACGAACATCGGATAAGGATTTATCCCAACTAGCAAGCACATATACAAATTTCATATCATAAGTACATGCGGTCAAAATATTTTATGACAGATATCCCTTCCTATTTCTGAAAGTTAAGTTTTTTTCTTTTGTCAAATAAGCCAGGATATGGGTACCATCTAGGGCCTCGATGCAGTCCTACAATCAGAAGTGTGGCATATGATCAGTTCATCCATTAACTATCAATTTATAATTTAAGAATTTTTTTAACATATCTTCCAGTTTACCTGAAAATATGAATTCCACAAAGGATTGTCAGAAATTTCCTTGGATGTGTGTAAACCAGGAAACCTCACGTACTCGGGATATAGACCGATTATGACATCTAGCACTCTACTAAAGTGTCTGCTCATAGTCTCACCAGATCGATGACTAACCACACGATTACGTACGTTATATCCGACAGTATGAAGAAACATCACAACCTGCTCCTCCATCCTGCATCTCCTGCTATCGGAAAGTAATTCCCGATCCCTCAATAGCGAACATAATTCAAAAAATTTGTCCCTACCCATCCTCAGCTGCGCAAGACACTCAGTATCGCTCTTGTTGGGGGCCTTGCACAAAACCTTAGGATCTAACCCTCCAGAATAAACCAGAATTATGGAATAATAATGCAATGAAATAAATCAAAGCAACAATCACATACCAGACAAGAGATTTTTACGTGGAAAACCTTCAAACAGGTAAAAACCATAGGACCTCGTCCAGATCAACAATCCACTATAAAGTAGAAAGTTACAACCTTCGTCACTCACGCAGGAGCGGATAAACAATAAGAGAATAAAAGAAAACAGAGGGATCTCATCGATCATGAGGACGTAGAAGCGCTGAGATGACGGCTCCCTTCCACAAGCTTCCTCTCTCTCTCTCTCTCTCACCTTTGATAACCCTCTTGTATTTTTCTCATACCCTAGAAAAACTCTAGAGACCCCTTTTTTATAGTTTTAAGAAACTCCTTTCCGCATCCCAGTTGCGAAAGGACTCAGATCCACAAAATCGCGTAAAATCACGAAACGAATCTGCGTAGCTTCGACTAGTTGTAGCTCTCCTACGACTGGTCGTAGACGACCTACGACTGGTCGTAGCTCTCCTTCGACCAGTCGTAGACCTCGGAGAAAAAACAACACAAACAAAAAAAACCTTGAGTCGTGCTAGGGCTCGAACCTACGACCGGTCGAGCGCCTCCCACGACCGATCAAAAACCACCTACGACCGGTCAAGCAGTGCAATGAAACCCTCCGAAATTTTAACCACTGCACCGTCTCTCCTCTAAACTGAGAAGAAAAACCTCATCAAATCTCTCTCTTTCCAACTCAGGAGGAATTCACCTTCTTCAAGCCAGCCAGGTTTCTACAAACCTCAAACTTGTCCTTGAGCAAAGCCTTGATCATCATGTCTAACCCATTATCGTCCGTGTGGACTTTCTCAAGCTGTAACACCTTCTGTTCCAAAGTATCCCTGATTCAGTAATACCGAATCTCTATGTGCTTCGACTTGGAATGCTGACTTTAATTCTTGCTCAAGTGTATAGCACTCTTACTATCGCAATAGACTACGTGCTCATCCTGCTTTAGGCTAAGTTGCTGTAGGAACCTCTTCATCCAAAACATCTCTTTACATGCCTCTGTGACTGCAATGTACTCGGCTTCTGTCGTCGACAATGCTACGACCTTCTGTAGCTTGCTCTGCCAAGAAACCGCTCCCCCTGCAAAAGTGAACATGAACCCCGATGTAGACTTCTTGAAGTCTATGTCACCTGTCATATCTGCATCTGTGTAGCCTTCTAACACAGGTTTACCGTCACCATAGCATAGGCTCAACCTGGATGAGCCTCTTAGATACCGCAGTATCAACTTCACCGCTACCCAATGTTCTTTGCTAGGATTGACAAGATACCAGCTGACAACACCAATCGCATATGCTATGTCTGGGCGTGTACATACCATAGCATACATCAAACTTCTTACAGCTGATGTGTAGGGTATCTTCTGCATCTCTTCCACCTCTACCTTCGTATTGAGACACTGTCTGTCGCTCAATCTGAAGTGACCATCCAGTGGAGTACTGATCGGCTTCGCTGCATTCATATTAAACCGCTATAGGACTTTCTCAATATACCGCTCTTGTGACAGCCAAAGCTTTCTGCTGCTTCTGTCACGGGTTATCTTCATTCCTATAATCTGTTTAGCTGGACCCAAGTCTTTCATCGCAAAAGACTTGCCCAACTCCTGTTTCAACTTGTCGATCTTCTTGACGTCCTTTCTCATGATGAGTATGTCATTAACGTATAAGAGCAAAACTATGAAATCACCATTTGAGAACTCACACGTGAACACACAGTGGTCTGACTCCGTTTTGTCATACCCATGCCGTAACATGAACGAATCGAACTTCTTGTACCATTGCCGTGGAGCTTGTTTCAGCCCATACAATCTTTTCTTCAGCCTACACACCATATGCTCCTTGTCCTTGACTTCGAACCCCTCTGGTTGGTGCATGTAGATCTCTTCTTCTAGGTCACTATGGAGAAAAGCAGTTTTAACGTCTAATTGCTCTATCTTCAGATCCATGTTAGTCGCCAACCCAAGCAACACCCGTATAGATGTCATCTTCACCACTGGTGAAAATATCTCTTCGAAGTCTATACTTTTCCTCTAACTAAACCTTTTTACCACAAGTCTGGCCTTGAACCTTGTCTGTGAATTCTTCTGCTCAACCTTCTTTCTGAATACTTACTTGTTGCTCAGAGTTTTCTTGCCCTTAGGCAGTTTCACCATGTCATAGGTGTGGTTCTAATACAGAGATTTCATCTCTTCTTGCATAGCTTTCAACCACTCCTCCTTATGCTTATCGGCTAGGGCCTCAGAATAATCTTCTAGTTCTCCCCCATCAGTCAGCATAATGTACTCATGCGGTGAGTACTTCTTGGACAACTGTCTGCCCTAGATAACCTCCTCACCTGTGGCTCAACAGGTGGATCAAGTAGGGGCTGCTCCCCCGGTCCATCTTCTGTAGGAACCCCATCGTCCACTGCACTTCGCTGTACTCCTCCGTCATTGGGCACTACGGGAGGAATAACCGGATCCATGTCCTCTAGCTCACTTGAACTAGGCTGATTCTTCTCTAGCTTACCAATGTCTTCAATACACTGATCTTCAAAGAAAACCACATCTCTGCTCCTGACGAGCTTCTTCTCGGTCGGATCTCACAATATGTACCCAAACTTTTCATCACCGTACCCCAGGAACACACACTTCCTGATCTTCATGTAGAGCTTGGACCTCTCGTCCCTTGGTACGAGAACGGATGCCCTGCATCCAAACACCCCGAGATGACTATACGATGGATCCTGTCCAGTCCACACCTTCTCAGGTACTTCTCCATTCAATAGGGCTGATGGAGACCTATTTATCAGATACACCGCCGTGTGCATTGCTTCTCCCCAGAACGTCTTGGGCAACTTCGCATGGGATAACATGCATCTGATTCTCTTAACAATGGTGCGATTCATTCGCTCAGCTACACCATTATGCTGGGGAGTCTTGGGAACCGTCTGTTCATGCCGTATACCGAGGGACTTACAGTACTCATGAAAGTCGTCGATCTATTCACCACCATTATCCGTGCAGATGCACTTCAATGATCTACCTGTCTCTCTCTCGACCATAGTATGAAACAACTTAAACACAACAAAGACCTCGTCCTTGGATTTCAAAGCATAAGCCTAAACCCTCCTAGATGCATCATCTATAAAAGTAACAAAATACAATGCCCCGCCCAAGGTTTTTGTCCTCATAGGACCACACACATCAGAATAAACCAAATCTAATGCATGCACTTTATTAACATGAGAATTAGTTTTAATAAATAAAACTATATGTTGTTTCCCTAATAAACAATCAAGACAGGTTTTGAGAAGTGTACCTGTCACGTCTGGAAGGAGCCGCTTCCTCGCTAGTAGCTGAAGCCCCTTTTCACTCATGTGGCCTAGACGCCTGTGTCACATGTCAATAGTTGAATCTTCTGCTGCGTTCAACCCACCCTTGCATACATTGACACTTGTCTTATATAGGGTACAACACTTCTTTCCTCTGGTTGCGATCAATGAACCCTTAATGAGCTTCCAGCGCTGACCGACAAACCGGCTTTCATTGCCATTATCATCCAACCTTCCCGTCGACATTAAGTTGAGGCGAAGGTCTGGAATATGACTCACATCCTTGAGAACCAATGTGCAGCCCACATCGGTCTTCACACAAATATCACCGACCCCTACGATCTTCAATACGCCAGAATTTTCCAGCTTCACGGTCTCATAGTCACTTGACTTGTAGCTCGTGAAGAAATTCCTGCGTGAAATCGCATGAAAAGAAGCTCCTGAGTCAATCACTCAGTCGGTGTCCTGACTCGTAGTCGTGAGACATACATCGTGATCTGCTGAAAGAATAATAACAATGTCGCCATCTGAAACGACCGCAGTAGAATTAGATTCATCTTCCTTCTCCTTTCCTTTTCCTTTCTTGTCGTTTTTAGCCTTACGACATTCATACTTATAGTAGCTCTTTTTGCCACAGTTTTAGCATTCAACATCTTTTCTATTACTCGACTTATCTCTTGATTTATCTCGGGCCTTTCCGCCCTTCCTGTTCTTTCCTTTCCCCCATTCCTGTGTCATAAGGGCCTCTTGCTGAGTAGACCCCTGCCTCCTTGTCTCTTCATTGAAGAGACAGCTAATAACCTGTTCTATGGATATCTTTCTGTCTGGCGCGAAGTTACTTAGAGACACCACCAATGTCTCCCAACTGTCAGGCAATGAACTAAGCAATAGTAAAGCCTGCAATTCATCATTCAAGATCATCGTCATAGAAGAGAGTTGGTTTACTATATTGCTGACCTCATTCATGTGCTCGGCCACAGAACCACCATCCTTGAACTTGAGATTCAAAAGTCGCCTTATAAGAAAATTTTTATTACCGGCTATCTTCCTCTCATACAGCCCTTGTAGTTTCAGTCATAGGCTAGCGGCTGAGGTTTCCGTAGACACATGGTGGAACACATAATCATCCAGCCATTATCTAATAAACCTCACCGCCTTCCGGTCCAACTTCTTCCAATCTTCATCAGTCATATCCTTGGATTTTACTGATATGCCTAAAACTGGAGAATATAGATCCTTGCAATAAAGCAAGTCCTCCATCTTAGCCTTCCATATAGTCCAGTTATAATCATTGAGGCTGATCATCCTTGATGAGCCACCTTCTATAATTTCAAACTGATCCTACCCGTTTAATGAACTTAACACTCTGATACCACTTTGTTGTGGGCCTTGAACAAAACCTTAGGATCTAGCCCTCCAGAACAAACCATAATTATGGAATAATAATGCAATGAAATAAATCAAAGTAATAATCACACACCACACAAGAGATTTTTACGTGGAAAACCGTCAAAGAGGTAAAAACCACGGGACCTCGTCCAGATCAACAATCCACTATGAAGTAGAACGTTACAACCTTCGTCACTCATGTAGGAGCGGATAAACAATAAGAGAATAAAAAAAAACAGAGGGATCTCACCGATCACAAGGACGTAGAAGCGCTGAGACGACGACTCCCTTCCACAAGCTTCCTCTCTCTCGTTTCTCTCTCTCTCTCTCTCACCTTTGTAACCCTCTAGTATTTTTCTCATACCCTAGAAAAATCCTAAAGACCCCTTTTTATAGTTTTAGGAAACTCCTTTTCGCATCCCAGTTGCGAAAGGACTCAGATCCACAAAATCGCGTAAAATCACAAAACAAATCTGCATAGCTCTCCTACGACTGGTCCTATACCACCTACGACTGGTCGTAGCTCTCCTTCGACCAGTCGTAGACGTCGGAAAAAAAACAGCACAAACCAAAAAAATAGCACAAACTCGCTGGACTTTGAGTCGTGCAAGGGCTCTAACCTATGACCGGTTGAGCGCCTCCCATGACCTGTCGAAGACCACCTACGACCGGTCAAGTAGTGCAATGAAACCCTCTGAAATTTTAACCACTGCACCGTCTCTCCTCTGAACTGAGGAGGAAAACCTCATCAGCTCTTAAGTATAATTCGGCTTATGAACCTATCCCTCTCAATCTGGCTATCATTGGGTTTAATCTTAATGCAGTAACGACGATAATATTCAACTGCTCCTAGTATAGTTACTGCGGCTGCAATGGTGGTTATGATAACGACTATTTTACTCTCATTTCAATTACTTTCAGATGATCTATCATCGAAATATTCCAAACTTTCGGAAGCCATAACAATTTTAAGAGAACTGGAAAAATGATCTGATTGACAATTAGAAGAAAATATAAATTTAAATAGTGTATAAACATGTATATATACTACATCAAATTTGTACAAATTAAAATAATTGATAATACACTTGTTTATTGAATCGTAGTAAATTTTCGTTGTCTTTTTCTTCTAGACCTTTTATTTTAAGATTGCATAATAACTGATAAAAACTGATTCTCACTAGGATATGAATGATCGTCACTAAATAAATTGATACATCCCATCTGATAACAACAAAATTAGAAAATATACAAGAAGTTACAAATAACAGATTAAACACTTGTTTCTTACATCAGTTATTTTGTTATTGACACAATTTTTTAACTTACCCTTGAACAGATTGATACATAAAAATAGTATACATCAATTTAACAAGATGTAGACAAAGTTACAAAGAATACATGATCCACTTGGTTCTTCGAACATTTAATGATAATATTACCATATAATATTTTAACATCAGATATCTCAAAAAATTATAAAATGTACACCAGTATTCAGAACACGTCATACAACAGATTGATTCGTAAAGCATATAAACAGCAGAAATAACAGATGTACACATAAGGCATAATAAATGTTAAACCACATGTTTCAGGCTTATCACTAATTTTTTTTATATCGTTTTTGAATTTTTTACTTTCTGTTGATCCGTATTGAAACATAAAAACTGTTAACATCATATGAAGAAGATGTACACAAAGTGTGAAAGATTACATGAATCACTTGGTTCTTCGATCAGTCAATGAAGATATTAGAAAGATTCTTTTAACAGCAGATAACAGCTGAAGAAGAATATGTACACAAAATTCATAATAACTGCTTAACACATGTTGCAGGCTTATCAGTTATTTTATAATCCTCTGATTATATTTTACTTTCTGTTGAACAGTATTAAAATCCAAAAACTCTTTACATCGAGTGATTCATGTACACAAAGTTAGAAAGAGTACATGAATCACTTGGTTCTTCAATCAGTTAATGAAGATATCATAATAGATTCTTTTCACAGGAGAAAGTTCTCAGTACCCTCAACATCAGAATACAACTTGAAATATGTAAAGGTCAGATAGTGCAAATGTTGACTATGTATAGTATGTAAACAGAGTACATAATTAAATAATTGGTTAGTCAATAAGTTATTCAAAAAACATTTTATAGACGAACGTTTTATTACCCCTGAAACATCAGAAACAGAAGATGTATCAGCAGATTTCACAACAAATTTATGGGAAGAGTTTTGTAAAGCTTTTACCAAGATTGATACATCAAACCTGTACGACAATAGAAGTAGCAAATGTAGGGAGAAATAATTGTAACAGAGAAAGCACTTGTTCATGCATTCAATTGCTTTATGTGAATAGAACAAAATTTCTACTTACTGTTTCCAGAATGAAACAGAAAAACACCTCAATAACTAACAGGTTCGTTATGAGATAATGCGTACTCCCAAAGAATGAAAGGTTCGAAGAGAAGAAATGTTGTTAAGGATTGGTTTTCAAATCTCAGAGAAGGGTTTCTGTAATACAGGGCATATCCACCTGATAGAATGATTCTTTGGTACAGACACCACCTTTATATAGCATTCGACAAACAAATGGGTGTCATGCACCCATCCTTTCCAGACTTTCAGTGCGCAGCTGAATCTTTTATCAAAACCCATTTTCGATTAGTCATCAGAAGATTGCCCCACCATCATCCATATACACATAGAGATGGGCAATAGGGTGTATACAGTCATGGTGTATACGCTTGGCCGTATAGAGGTAGAATCCGATCACGGTAAAGCTCTTAAGAGAATTCATGCCCGATTTCCAGAGGAGGGATGATCATACCTGAACCAAGTGCACTCCGGAGTTGTACTGAGAAGCACGGACACCCGGTTTTGAAAGAGGAAGGTGGCAACAAGCTACTGTACATGTTGTAAGATGAAGTCTGTCTTATAGAGAGGGAATAAAAGTAGATCATCTTCAACATGCAGGGTCACTGAGATAATCTACGGAGATGGAGTATAGCATCGCCCGTTCTCTGCTCGAACAGTTTGATTTCGACTTCTTTCCCTCTTCAATACGATATAGCGCCGAGATGGGACTGGACTCTGAATAGCCGTCAGCAGATACAATCCACTCGATTACGAAAAGTGGTTCTCTGGCGTATTCGCGTGCGTGGAATGCGTTTCTCAGCCGTTTGTAACCAAACGGAGGACATGTCCCATCAACGCTATTAATACGATACTATCCGCTCCCAAATGTGAATCCAAACACGCCCTAAAAGAAAAGGAGGGCAGGAAAATTCCTACTGTTGAAACCTCCTTGGGAATGACAATGATGTTTACATGCCATCTATATTGTTCATTCCTACCCAGATAAACTGAAACTACAAATATTAGCATGATTCAAAACTTTCATGGCCCCCGTGAATATTTCAATTGTAGACGTTCAAACCTCAAGTTTTCAGCCCACTTAAGTATTGGACCTGACTTATTTTTAACACCACATCTTAAAATGATCTAAAAAAACAGTGACTATGAGGATTTCTCAAAAACATCAGGGTGGCCCTAACTAACAGTTGTGTGGGCGGGCCACCGTGATGTATCTCTGATCCATACAATCCATTCCTCCACACACATATGGTTTTAAAAGTATGAATACAAAAATAAGGCAAATCTAACACTCATGTGAACCACTCCAATACGACTCTTGGATTTAATGCATCTTTCATTTAATGTTTTAGAGTATTTAATGCAACCCAAGCTTATTATCTGGTGTGGCCTACTTGAGCATCGGATCACATACATTACAGTGGGGCCGTCCACAAAACTACGTGTTTGCGCCAGCGAAGCGGACTGTGTCCTACCCCATCTGTCTTTATAACGGCATGTGGGCAGGTCCACCGTGATGTACCTTCTTATCCATGCATGTCATTCCCTTTCTCGATTCCTTTTAAAATATGAATACAGAACGTGTGACTCGTGTTTAATACAACCATGTTTATTATTTGGTGTGGTGAACTTGAGCATTGGATCTACTGTTTTCGTGTATTTCTTAAAATAATTTAAGAGAAGAAATGGACAATGTACGTAAACAGATGTATCACAGTAGACCCCCTCGTAGAATTGTCCGTTCAAGGCTAGAGACGGGCGAGGGTCCGCAGGATGCAGCGTGCAATTTTAGGAATTGTACAGAATATTAAGCACACCAAAATCTCAGGTGGACCATGTCACAGGAAACAATGACGATTGAACGGTTATATTTAAAAACTTCCCCAGGCAAAATCCGTAATGTTTATTTATCATACAACTCATTTATGGTGTTTTTTTTAGAAAAAAAAAAAAAAAAAAACTGAACGAAGGAAAAAATATTAATATTATCTTGATCCAAAACTTTTGTCGCCTAAAAAATTCACATGAGATTTGGCTTTGCTTAAGTTTTGGTATAAAATCTTTAAATGATCTATAAAAGCAAATGGGCTGTATGGATATGAAATAAATTCATCGATTGGGCCCAATATGATAATAGTAACACCAACTATGGTGTAACAGCTAATCCGCTCCGGCAAAGGGGTCTGACCAGGCAGAGTTATTATGACCGCGGTTTAGCTGATGACAGCTTGAGTAGCGAGACTGGCCATTGAAGTGACGTCACCAATTTATGTGGGACCCACGATGATGTATTTGTTTTATCCACACCGTCCATCCATTTGGAGATATAGATCTATGGTATGATACAAAGAATGACTCAGATTAAAAACTCGAGTGAACCCCACCACAGCAAACAATGGAGAGAGTGACACCCATCGATAAAATTTTCTAAGGACCACAAAAGTTTTCAATCAAGCTGAAAGTTCTATTTTCCCTTATTTCATGTCTGTCTCAACTTATGAAAACATTGGATCTCAGATTAACATCATATTGAACCTTAAGAAGGTTTTAATAGTGGGCATCACTCTTCTCGCTGTTTTATGTGGTGGGGTCCACTCTAGATTTGGATCTAACTCATTCTTTGTGTCATGCCCTAAAATGATCTCTTCAAATAGATGGACGGTGTGGATACATTATGTATATCATGGTGGGTCTCACATAACCTAGTGGCGTCACTTCAGTAGCAAGTCTCGCTACTCAACCTGTAAATATGGACGCGGATTAGATACTGACAGGTTGAGTAGCGAGATTGACTGCTTAGATACTGACAGGTTGAGTAGCGAGATTGGCTACTGAAGTGACGTCACTTCAGTAGCAAGTCTTGCTACTCAATCTGTAAGTTTGGACGCCGATTAGATACTGACAGGTTGAGTAGTGAGATTGGCTACTGAAGTGACGTCACTAACTTTTGTGGGCCCCACTATGATATATGTTTGTATCCATACCGTTCGTCCATTTGGAGAAATCATATTAGGACATCATCCAAAGAATGAGTTAGATCCAAATCTCTAGTAGACACCAGTAGTGAAAACAGTTGGGAGAGTAACGCCCACCATTAAAAAGTTCTAAGGGGCCACGAAAGTTTTTGATCAAGCTCATATTTCTATTTTCCCTTCTTTCATGCCTTCTTTAACACATAAATAAATTGAATCTCAAATAAACATCACGGTGGACCTTAAGAACGTTTCAACGGTGGGCGTCACTATCTCCACTGTCTTCTGTGGTGGGGTCCAAGCCAGCCTGGGATCTGCCTCCTTCTTTGTATCAGTATCTAATCCGCGTACAGTTATTATACGTCTACTTGCATCAACCGAGGATATGCACCGCGGCAATGGTTCACTTATCTAGGCCGTTGGTCTGTTGGGCTCGGTCGTAGATGGACCATGACTTGAAAAATCTCCTCCACAGTTATCCTTTCAATTTTTGGCCAGTAGAAAGACGGTCAGGAAGATGGGCCCCATTCCACTCAGAAAAGGCTCAGGATTAGTTGCTAGGATTTTTCAACATGGGAGGACATAGTCCATCCAAGGTGGATGGCATCAGACCAACGGACTAGATTACTGATCAAGGTCCCACGTATACAAACTGAAAACCCAAGTATGTCCATGTCGGAAGTACCGGTCAACGGACCGCGCCTGTGATAGTTTTGGCCCGGATTTTGAACTTCTTGGGCGGGTGTTGGATGGCCCAGTTCAAAATTCTGATTTTGCAGGCCTGGGCCCAGCCCATCGACACCTTTAATTGGAAACGAATTTCCAATTGAGTACGGGTGTCAATGGGCCAGGCTCTGGCCTGAAAAAATCAGAAATTTGAATAGGGCTGACCTGACTCGAAACAGTTCAAAATCAGGCCGAGACTTACCCCAAGCTTGGCCCGTTGTGAGTGAATCCAAGACATACCCTAAGCCCGGCCTGTTGACAGCCCTACTAGTGAGTGAATCACATGACGAAATTTGCCACAGGCAGTTTATGTGGTTAGAAGCTACGTGGGGCCCACAGATGTTACCGTAGCAATCTACTATGTCCATCAATTTCACAAGACCACAATAGTCCAAAAATCAAACATATCCCAAACTTAGATAGGTCACACCACACAGAACAGTGGGGATTGATTGCTTGCCATTGGAAACTTTGTGAAGACTACTAAAGTTTTTTTTTTTTTTGCATATATATATATATATATATATATCAGGATGGTATTTGTACACACAATTTATCTGAGTGGTAATGACACTTAACAGTTTAGATGGCATACAAACATTATGGTCAGATATTTCTGTTCTAACTGCTTCATGTGGTGTGGCCCACTTGATTTTTGGATCTGTCTTAATTTCATATTCCTGTCATAATGTGGTCTTGCGAAACTGATGGGCCGAGTGGCTTTATCACATGCATCTCTGTGGGCTCTACTTAGGTAAGTCCTATCCATAAATTTTGATTAAGTCATGTGTTACTGTTAAAAATGATCCCATTAAGTACCCAATGAAGCCACCCAAAACTCACTGTGTGATCCACAGCTATATGATGCAATCAATGTATCCACCAGTTCCTCAATCCTACATTGGGACAAAAGAAAATCCACCATTGAAATCTTTTAAGAACCGACCATAATGGTTATATCTCATCTAAACCATTCATAAGGTTATTGACACTGGTAGAAACTGTAGGCACAAATATCATTTTGGCACAAAACTTCCGTGGCCTCAAAAAATTTCCAGTGGACATTTTTACTTCACTGTTGCACCTACAAGGGATCGATGCCAAGACTTCAATGTTCAAATGTGGTATCTTTCACTCTGCCTACCACTTGAGACATGGATCAGGGTGTTATAGAATTATGAACAGTTAAGATCATCATCTAAGATGCAATTTGGGGCAGAAAATCTAGACCTGTATGGTAGCTGTAGCATGATATCCACAAAAATCCTATCAAAGCCCAGACCATACATGGGCCAACGGTAGAGAATGGATCCGTACACTTAGTGTATATAGTAATAAGAAAAACTTTGATGTTCTGATAGGGTGTGATACCCAAGCACTTATAAGTTGTCTAATTGCGGACCCCAATTTAAATGGTAAAAATATGGAAGATAATTGGTTGGGACATACACTCGATTGATAAATGACCTTATCTTATTTGACACGGTTGTCCTTTAAAAAAAAAAAAAAAAAACAAGAAGAAGAAGCTTTGATTCTCTAAAAGATCTGAAGCTCACAAACATGCACTTACTACTACACCAATTATACACATAGCAAACATGAATTTGTATTTAATCCACTGGGTTTGCTCGACTCAACCTGAGTCCCGCCAACCTCTAGAGCAAGGGCCAATTCTAGAGCCTCTTTAGCCCATTAGTGTTTGGGTCAGGCCAGGGTAAGGGCTCAGGGCTCTAGGGCGTGCTATGTATGGCTAGCCTTAGCCCTTCTCTGCCCTAGCTTGGATGGTTTATTTTGAATTTAGTTTTTGCTTTAAATTTTTTTAGTACGTGTATCAACCATCGAACTAGTCACAGTATCAAATACTCATGTCAGTGATTGGAGACATGAGTGGAGTTGCAAGCAATTTTATTCTGTGTCCTTCGAGTTGCTGTAGATGTACCATTCCCAACTGCAAATTGTCATATACTAAGGTTGATTTACACATTGAACTACGATGACTTGGAGAGAGAGAGAGAGAGAGAGAGAGAGAGAGAGAGAGAGTTTGCTGTTCAAGATCATATGCAATGAGCGTATGAGAGAGAGACTTTGCATTCATGCAATGGTAATAGGGAAGCCTTAATTAGTAGGGATTTTTACCATAAATTTTCTTTAGAAATTTGTTGGTCTTGAATTCAACCATGTGGAACGAGTGTGTAGGTTGCAAGCATGCCAGAATTGATTGGGTTCGATTCAAACCATGACCATTGACCTCTGGCGTTGAGATAAAGCAAGGTTCGGTCATCTGCTTGACCGTTTTCTATTCAAGCAACTATTGCACGCTCTCTAATCAGGCGATTGGCGAAGGTTAGGGCTCTTCGTCCAATGAACTCTTTTTTACCTTAAAATTCAAGGACTTTCAAAGGTGCAATAGTTGTATGTTTGAAACAAAAAAGATAAGAGAGAGACAGAGAAAGGCATGTAGCTTACCATTGTAGTGGGATCACTGGCTTAACTAAGAGCAGCATGGTGCTTTCGGGAGCAGGATGCTAATTAGTAAGGCAAAGGTAATGTCAAAGATTATAACTATGGTCGACCCAATGTATGAGCGTAGGTAGACGGATTCTTAAGCTAAGGTCTTCCTTCAGATCTGGCATGCAGGCACGGGTGGAAGTATCACAACTACTAGCTGCAACTAAGAGTTGGTTTGTTATATGCGTAAGGACAGTCTGAAACTAAATCTACCCTAAGGTCCACTACTGCTAAGTAGTGGAAAACTTAACCTAGATGCACATCGTTGCTTTGGATTTGTAGTTTAATTTTTGGGTTCAAAGAAGGCTCACTTGGTTTAGATTTGCTTCTACTATTTATAACTTTTCAGAAGAAATGAGTGAATAAATGTTCATCCACGCGGTGCTTTTATATGTAACTAATTGGGAAAGAGTAGTTACATTCATCAACTATGATCTTATCTTCGTTGGATACTCAGAACGTGCTATAGATCTAATGTGATTGAATAATTGTTTACTTTTATCCACAGATAACGTAAATATCAAAAATAACCTCGAAGAGATGACCTGTCATTCAAATCTCTAGTGCGCGCTTCTCAAATATCTTCTACGCCATGTGGATAAATTCGCATAACTTATTTGATTCGGATGGATTTTAGTACAAACAGAATTGGACCAAAATAATGACTCTAGTAGTCATTGATATTCCCGAATAATGCTTTTTAAGAGATGAAATTACATTACTGCCTTTTTCTACTTTTTCTTTACAATGTAATGGAAAATAGAAAATTGTAGGGCCCACATGGTATGTTTCCCACATCCAACTTACCCAACAAATGCACACCAACATTATTATTGGATGAACAAAAGATACAATAGATCTAATCGTAAGGTGGGCCAATTCATAAGAAAATAATGTACACTATTCAAAATATCCCAACTCAAGTGTAGCCTATCGGATTATTTGGTTGACTTGTTGTTTTGTCCATGTTATCACCATGGTATAGTGTATATGTTTACTCAGGTGGACAATATACACATACGCCTTACAAATCTTGAGTTTTACTACTTTTTAAAGAAAGAATGAGGGTGTTTTTATAATTTCATCCCTTAAAAAGCACTTTAATGTTATTTCTAATTGTAAAGACATTATTTAGTAAAATATAAATTTCTCAGGAATTTTGTAGAAAAATCATTAATTAATATTTACTAATTACATAAAATATTAAATCGAAAAGTGATTACCCAACTAAATAAGGTTCAGGCAGTTCTCCCGGCTGAGTTGACCGAGTTTGATCAGTGTTTTACAATTAAGTCATATCATCTTGAGTTGAATCCACTCGACCTGAATGAGTTGAATCGTGCTTTCCAAAATTTTAAACTATGATATATGCTGTTTATAGGGACGCCGCATCATGGATGGCTTACAGGTATGAAAAATAATGACAACCAAGGGATCTTCATTTTTCCAGCAACTCATTCTCTTATTCTTATGTTTTCGAAGGAATGTTATAGTTTGGCCTATTTCTTGGAGATTTTTTTAATCTAATTAATGTATTGGTTTTTTTTTAAAAAATAAAAATAAAAAATGTTTAAAATTCTCTTCTTCTTTTTTTTTTTCATTTGGGCAAGTTTTATTTGGAAATTTACTGTAACAGCCCACGCCCACACTGTATGATATTGTCCGCTTTAGGCACAGCCCGCACGATTTTATTTTCGGGGTTGCCCCCAAAAGGCCTCATACAGTATAGGGTAACACTCCACATATAACCACCATTACTTCAGACAACTCTTCCGATGTGGGACAAGTTACGCTACAGTCAACTGCAACAGTAGCTCGCCCAACACAGTAGCCTGCCAGCCAGCTTTGGGGCCCGCCCACATGTGCCCGCCCACATGAAGTAGTTATCGGGGCGTCACATTATCCCCCACCGAGGGCAGAGCTGTCCTCGGCTCTAATACCATTTGTAACAGCACACGCCCACACTGTATGATATTGTCCGCTTTGGGCACAGCTCGCACGGTTTTGTTCTCGGAATTGTCCCCAAAAGGCCTCATACAGTATAGGGTGACACTCCACATATAACCACCATTACTTCAGACAACTCTTTCGATGTGGGATAAGTTACACTACAGTTAACTGCAACAGTAGTTCGTCCAGCACAGTAGCCTGCCAGCCACACAGTAGCCTGCCGCCAGCTTTGGGGTTTGCCCACATGTGCGCCCGCCCACATGTGCCCGCCCACATGAAGCAGTGACCGGGGCGTCACATTTACCAAAAAGCTATATATTTAATATAGAATTTACATTTTGATACCTTCTTGAAAATGTTTACAGTAATCCACTCATTAATCTAAGTAACTATATATCGTTAAGAGTACCTTCACTTACATTTATTAACAGTGGGTTGTTTAATGCCGACAAAGTCCTTGGTGGCTTGGGTGAGCCCCACCATGATGTTTATTTGAAATCCACCCCCGTCACCGGTGCGTCACCCCCGATTAGGCCCAAGGCTCAAAAATCAGATCCATCCATGATTCAAGTGGATCACAATTAGAAATAGTTCATTGGAAGACACTTCCTTCAAATGGTTTCCCTTGGTGTAGCCCACCTAAATCACGGATGGATCTTATTTTTAGTCCCTAAGCTTAAATGTTGTTGTGGCACTTAGATGCTTGGAGTGAATTTTATATGATTATCATGGTGGGCCTTATAAAATTAAGGGTAATCAACTCTCTCCCAATCATTTTCTTTTGTGTGACCCACCTGAATCACAATCAGGTCGACCTGCCATAGGATCACATATCCAATGGTCATAGTGAATTTCATCGTATACATCATAGTGAGCTCCACCAATAATCAAGGGTGGTGTCCCTCTCCTTTATAGATATTTCGGTTGATATTTTGGAAAAATCTTCTCATATACATCAGGGTGGAGCCACCGTTAAAAAGTCCAATGAAGGTACTATACAGATAATTCATTGGATAATATTATCAAAACCCTTTTTGAATAAGATAGCAGAATATAAATCCTGTATTAAGTAGGTAATTTTCTATAAAATTTTCTTTGTTATTCAAAAACAGTTAATTACTAAGCTGAGAATATAAAAATCGGCAGGCAAAGTCCGTGTTAGAGGTCCTCATCATTTAGTGAGATGTAGACTCGTTTCTCACTTTTTTAAATGGATGTCTGACGAGGTTGCCTCACCATAGAATATTTTTTTGCCATGCAAATATCTAGATAGATAAGATGATAGGAGGAAGTGGATTACCCGTTGACCCATGTGGTAGGATTTGATTGGCCAACCAACAGCTGTCAAAGAAGAACGGGTCAAGTATGATAATTTTGAATAAACTATCAAACATGTGTACATGAGTTCCCTGCAGCACTACATATTCCAATCAAATATTGTCACGTCAAATCACACCGTAATATTCCTACTAATTTAGTCACCAGTTACGTATTTTCTGAAGGAGCTGACGTTTCATCAGTTGGATAGAAAAAAAATATTACTATAAGAGATTCGCACACTTGATCGGCTGCATATGTGCATGCATGTGAGATCTCGACTGTTCATCAGGGGTGTTAGCCATCTTTCCTTTTTATGGGCTGGTCTACTAAGCAGATGGCCCGCTTCTTCTTTTTCTTCTTCTTCTTCTTCTTCTTCTTTTTTTTTTTTTTTTTTTTTCACATTGACAGAGAACTATTGTAAATTTTTTAACCGATCATATCTTCTATATGCCTGTGCGCCAAGGGCTGTTATGTAATGTCTCGAAAAAATTCATATAAGGATCCGAGCACCACCTCATGCAAAAATTACTAAGGATTAAATCCTTTAAAAATTAAACGAGAATTAACTAGTGTTAAACTAAATTACCTATAAAATTAACCCTAATTACTTTAAATACAATCTGTAAGATTCAAAATCTGCAGGAACGCTAACGCTACATTACTTAAAAAACTTAGGATCCATTTCAAAATCAAGTCGCTCTCGGAAGTATCACGAATCTCCGTATCGGATCTGGACCACGTGTCGAAAGTCTGATTATCCCGAAACTATACGGTTAGGACCGTCTTATTGGACTTGACCACTATTTCGAAAATCAAGTCCTAATAGTACCTAAAAATGCATAACTTGAGCCCGAAGCGAAGCGTGTGAGAAACGTGAATATGTTTATGAAAGGAACCGAAACTTAAGTGAATTGAGTCGGTCCGCTTGCAGGTCGAATCTAAGGATTTAGACCGTCGGAATCTAATCCAATTACACCCTCGAATCATGAAAAATTTCTAACACAGGTCAGTGTGCTTGTGACCCTGATCGAGCACCGATGAGCGTTGAACTGAAACAGGTCTCCCGTGGTCGATCCCCAAACCCGATTAGACCGAAAACTTAGCCTGACCTAGATCTATGGACAAGGAGCTTAAGTCCGACCGCATGTAAAAAATGGGCATCCAGAACAGCTCCGTTGGACCGAAACAGCTAGTATTTGGCTATAACCTAAGTATACCTTGGCCTTGGGGCCATTCCCATCAGTTCTGGGCTTATATAAGGGCCTTAAACCCTCTCTCTCCTTTTCCATACGAATTTTCTAAAACCCTAAGGGAGAGAAAAAAAGAAAGAGAAGGAAAGAGAGAGAAAGTGGGAGAGAGAGTTGGGGTTACTCCTGGGATTTGATCCCTGCTCCGCCACGTGCTTAACCGCCACGTTTGTATTGTTATACCGGCGATTCCGACTCCGTACTTGGGTAAGAAATTCAAACCCTAATTTGTTTTAGATATTCAAATAAAGTAGAAGGTGCAGTACTTAACCTATTCCATGTTATAGGTTATCGTTGTGCTGTAGACGAGGACTTAGCATTTAAACTGAGTTCGTTACGAGTCTACCAACAAAAAGTGCGGATTATAAAAGTCTAGGTTATGGTTTTCAAGGCTTTCAATGTCAGTAATGATTTATGACTGACTTAATTGTCGTCACATGTGCGTAGATACGCCGTTTTCCATATAATACGTATACGTGTAAACTATGTTATTTTTTTAATGTATTCCATGTGTTTGTTGAAATGCATGAATGAGTATGGAATTAAGATTTATGCTTCCTATGTTCATTGACTAACAATACATGATCGGTGTACGTATGGTAAACCCCTTGTAAAGGAATTTGTTATAATACCTGTTATAACTGCTTTATTACATTATAGAATATGGGTAGCTTAAGTGTTTGATAAAATGCCTGAATGTAAAGATGCTTATTTAAATGCTTGTAATGAGGGTGTTGGGATGCGATTCTCAATTCCTCTATCTACGGTTATAATATCTTTTATATAACCTATCTTATTACTATGTGAATTTAGGATGAAATGCCTATATACGGTAGATGGGTAGTAGGTGTTTTGTCAAACTGCTTAAAGTAGGATTTATGTTTGGTTTTAAATTCTCACATGCTACCTTTGACTACTACATGCGTATACTGATATTGGGAGTGTGCTTGGGGCTACGATGTAGTCTAGGCAATCGGTAATGGTATGTGATCAGTGGTCAAACTGTTTAGTCACGACAGACACGCCCGATGAATCCGAGTCGTACGCTGCTTGTCGGCAGTGGTTAGGCCACACAGATTGCTTACGTATTCCATGTCGATCGGCTCGACATACGCCCATACCAATTAAGTTTGTCAAACAACCTGATTGGCCTAATGTATGTTCACCATGTATGAACGTCACTGCTTGAATCTAAGGTACCAAACTCACTAGCGAAAACTCGTTTAACCTTGGTATCTCGATCTGCTAAAACTCATGAGCCGGACATAGTGGTATGGGACACCGTAGTCGAGCTATCGGCCTACGTAGGGGTGACAAGCTCACCCGTAGTGACTAGTGAGCAACCTAAGCTTGTGAACCGAATACGGTGGTATGTGACACTGTATTCGAGCTGTCGGCCTACGATTTGGTGACGGGCCATTAGTAGTGACCTCGAGTATACTCTAAGACTGTGCTGAGGCGACGAGCCTTTCCGTAGTAACTAAAGTATAAGTTAGGTCTGCATTGTAGTGACGAGCCCTTTGTAGAGACCTAGAATTGTAATATCGTATAAGATCAGCTAGAACTGACGACCCTAGAATGGATCATTGTTTAAGAAATGATATAAGGGAGGTACCTTAGCTTCTCAATCCTGCTGTATGAAAAGGTCTAATAAGAACTCGGTAATCACTCATGCACCGTATTACATATGCGTTTGGCATGGAAGAGTACAGCGCGAGTGTTGCATGCTACGATTGTTAGATGTTGTCGCAAAAGGGAGTGCAAGCGAGGGCATGCATTATTACAACATACCATACTTATATTAACAAGAGTACCTAGGACATAAGTGTTGTACTGCTTTATCATTACTGGTTGACTGAATTGATAACATATTAACCTTTGCTTTATAGTTCCACTGAGTTGATCACTCACTCCCATGTTCTGGGATGGTATTTTAAACACCAACCAGACCCTATTATAGATGCAGATGATGGCGATGCTTTCGAGGCAGAGCCGGACTTTTATGATGACGAGGAGGAGTTCTCCTATATGCAGTTATCAGGCGGTTCTATGTAGACCGCTCTGATCGATGGGGATTATTAGGTTGCTGACTAGATGACATTACACATTTTGTATATTTTGAAATTTTTCATGTAAATATTTGACCTGGTAACATGATTATACCTAGGAGACTTACAATCACTTATATGTTCTATATACTTATCACAATCTTCTGCTTACGTAATTAATCGTCTCTGAGGTATGATATGTTGTTTTAGTATAATCTCACTTATGTTTAATGCACAAATACAGACAACATTTAATCATCATTATCTATGTTGCATAAGTGATGTGTTGGAACTCGGGAGTTGGGCTCTTGCTCGACCCCCAATTTTCAGGGCGTTACATGTTACTTGACCAGTGACCCAGTGTCACGCCCCAAACTCGAAAATCTGATTCATAGGAATCCCGATCGCCGAATCCGGTGCCGACAGCCTCCGTAGTACCCCATTCTCGGCTCCTAGCATGCATATGCCAGATTCCGATCCTTGGATCCTACAAGGAGGATTTTTATTTTTATTTTGTTATTATTATTATTATTATTTTCATTTAAATTGTAATAAGCATAACCACAAGATTTACCCAAATCACAAAGGCAACATATCATCACATATCCACTAATGTAATCATTTGAATACAATACTTAATGAAAAATACATAAATAGAAATTCAAGCTCCAGAAGACCACCGCACGTTCTAAGCTCAACACTGCTACAACCTAACATCACCTGCACGCATCTATCGTGCATAAGCTTATAGAAAGCTTAGAGGGTGGTGTAAGTGTGTGCACAAGATAAGTGCCAAGTATTCAATACAATGCCCTAATCATACAATACCGAAAAACTAGTAATCCACAAACCATATAATGTCTGAATAAGCAGAAACACTGACAAGAGCAGGAATTATTAGAATAAGCAGAAATACTGACAAAATATAAATCATACGATAACAGAGTAAGCGGAAGTATGAACAAATCTATAAGTCAATCAATATCAGAATACGCAATATAGAACAGCTATGCATTAAGGAGTCATAAAGAGTCAAATATCGGATGCCGAGAATGCAATGCAATATACAAATCCTGCTAAATCTGTCTAGGCCATATAAGTGCAGAAATAACAACCCAAGATGGCATACGCCTGCGGATGTAATGCAATATGCGATGCGAATGAAATAACCATGCTGGAGTGTGAAGTTGGGATGATAATACGCAGTATCGCAGGCTATGGGGTCCACCACAAGTGACTTCTATCCAAACCAGTCCCATACCTAAATTTAGATAGTCAGACTCATCATGGTAAACTCCTGATCTCAGGTTAGTCGCGCACCCAACCGAAATCCTTACCATAACGAAGGTACACAACAATTAGTTGCGCACTACCAGCCCGAGTGGATAGTGAATGAATGAATGAGTATACAACTCCTACTCAATAAGTCCACATATCAATACGGTTCCTCTCTGAAAAATCACCAGGGTCTATTACACTCTAAACTAGATCACCGTCACATCACGCACAATAAGGTAAGTGGAAGAGACCTCACTATCCGTCTGCCAATATCGGGCTCGACTCGTCGATAGCGGACCCATTCCTTGAACTGGTCAGACTCAGCCTATCATTGTCCCCTACTCTCGGGCGGGTAAGGCCGCACCCCATTTCAACCGACCACGACATAGTAGAGAGCATAACCATCTGGTAATCGGCACTCAACGCTCATCTTCCCACTCGATCTAGACGTTGGAGCAACCTCTGGAACCAAGAGGGTTTAGGAACTTTCACCCAAGGATATCTATAGCACCCCATATAGAACAGATTTTCGGTATCCCATCTGGCCATCTACGATATGCCTGTGGAGGCTACGACCCTGATGTCGCTAGGGCATATAGTAATCACAACACACAATGCGAGATGCATGAGTCATACAATCCAATCATGCATCAATCCTACGCATGCCGTGCGCTTATGTGAGACAATCACCGCCTATTAGGGAGTCTCATAACAACCAGCACTATGACATATGCAATGTTCAATCATATCTCATAACAGACATGCAGATGATGCGTATGGCCATGTATTATGATGTTATGCAGTCACATACTCATAATCAATATCAATAACCGACATTGACAATCGACATCGACCATGTGGACATTTAACCAACATAGTCCCCCAAGGAATGGCTCACCTAAAGCCTAACATATAGTGGACTCATGACCTCACACTAGGGCCAAATATACAACACCATGGGCCTCACTCAAGAGTTTAATACACATCACGATGGGCCTTTCACATGGGCCTAATATACATTACAATGGGTTCCATCGCCTAGCCCTCAAATGCATCACAGTGGGCCTCATCACATAAGCCTCATATACATCACATCGGGCCTTAAACACGGGTTGGATACACATCACAACGGGCCGCATATACATCACATTGGGCCTTAAACACGGGTTGGATACACATCACAATGGGCCGCATATACATCACATTGGGCCTTAAACACGGGCTAGATACACATCACAACGGGCCGCATATACATCACAATGGGCTGCATATACATCACATTGGGCCTCGACAATCGGAATCGACGATCAGCCACGACAATCGGAATCGACAATCGGCCACAATAATTGGCCTCAATCAGTAATTGGCCTCGATGATCAAAATTGGTCAATCGGCCATGACAAGCAGAATCGGCAATCGGCCACGTCAATCGACAATCGGCCATGATCGGTAATCAGTCTTGATAATCGGTCTCGATCGGTAATCGGTCAATCGGCCACAACATGTAAAGTTGGCAATCGGTCACGTCAATCGATAATCAGCCACGATCGGTAATCGGTCATGATAATCGCACCGATAATCAGTAAATAAACAAAACGGGCCCGTAGATGATCACCCGATCAACTATGGTATAAAGATCAGCACTCGATCGTGGTTATATCAAATCCGATAACACGGAGTCATCCGTCTACGACGAATGGGGCCCACTTATTTGGGTTAACCCACTGAGGCAATGGTGAGAATGGGCCTAGCAAGGCCTAATGGAAGGTCACAATGTGGATATTCAACCATCATTGTCCAACAATGTGGGCATCTAACCAACATTACTCCCAAGGAGTGGCCTATATAAGGGATTCATACATGACATAACGGCCACACATACATCTCATTGGCCTCATTCATGGGCCTCTCATATATCGTGTTGGGCTTCCTATAAGGGCCTCAAACGTATCACAATGGGACACACCCATGGGCCTTATATACATCTCGATGGGCCGCGCCTATGGGCCTCGGATATATCACAGTGAGACACGTCCCATGGGCCTCATACAATCCCAATGAGCCACATTAATAGACGACAAGAATATACATAACACAGTGGTTTCTCCTATGATGTGGGTTGTGGAGGTTTTGCATTTCATGGTGAGAGCTTGGATCACATCTAAAATTATTTCAATGATTGCAAGTACAACATGTGTATCCCTACACACTATCATTCTATGGGACACATGGCTCAGTAATGGTGATCAGCACTATCTAAACATTGTCCATATAAATCAGCACTGTCCAAACATTGGACATGTAAATTAGCACTGTCCGATCATCACCCAGAACCATGGATGGTGCAGATATGCAACAAATCATTAAGGTGGACCCCATGGCTTGCTGACATCCATACAACAGCCATCTAGCTGGTGTGACCTGCTGGCCCACCATCCAGATGGACGGTTTGGACATAACAAATGCCATGGTGGGCCACAGATGATTGGTAGGAAGAAACACATATATCACAGTGGCCCTACATGGATGGACGGTGAGATCTAACGCATTCCTCATGATCCAGACCCACAGAACTTGTGACTGCATGCAGTGGGACCCGCTGCTGAACGGTTTGGATATAAATACATCAAGGTGCGTCCAGTACATCTCACGTGATGGATGGTGCACACACAGTAGGTGGGTCCCATGCTACCAAAACAGACGGACAAGATGGATAAAGTGTACATCACAGTGGTGCCCCACATTCACTGTCCAGATGATGGATGGTTTGGATGACTTTCTAATGAATGGTAAAATAAAAAAATAAATAAAATAAATAAAACACATACGTCTGGCTAGACCCACAGGGCTGCTGACGTCTTGGCAGTGGGCCCACCATCCGGAAAATGAATGGACGATTTAGATGAATTACATACGGTCAAGGTGGGTCCCATGCTGTATGAATGCAACACGTGTGCAGGGTGTGCAGCACCAATAAAACACTTACAGTATGGTGATTCCACCGTCCAGAAAACCTCTGGACGATGAAACATATAAATTACGGTGTTGGTGGGCTACGCTCCTATTATAACATAATAATATTACATTATAAATACATGAGGTGGGTCCCACATGGTGGGCCACCCTCCATATATTATAAAATAATAATATTATATTATACTGTATGTAAATCACATCATATAATATTATATAATATTTTATTTCATTGTTTGAAAAAGGTCCAGCGTCTAGACCTTTTGGATGCTGGATGGACGGTTTAAATTTAGGATAGGTGTGTCAAGGTGGGGTCCACGTGCTGGGTGCACCTGTCTTCAAGGTGGGCCCCACATCCAATGTGCCACACGTGCTGCTGTGCAGCATGGAAGAAATGCATATGTCATAATATGGCCTGTCAAACGGACAGCGTGGTTGAAATGAATGGACGGTGTGGGACGGAATGCATACATCATGTGGGCCACGTCCACATATTTTGCTGAAGTCATGCAGTGAGACCTACACTGAGAAGATGGACGGTTGGCGTGCATATAGCACATACATGAGATGGGTTCCTCCGTCTAGGAACACTGGACGGAGGAGATATATATGAAGGTGGACTACACCCTCCAGGGGTTTCAACGGTGGATGCTGTGAATGAAATACATATTTCATAGGTGGGTCCGCACGGTGGATGGTATAGATTAAACCCACGTATGATGGTCCCATGCGTGGACAGAGTGGATCCAAAACATGCATCACGTGTGGGCTCCACATGACATGATGACGTCATGACAACAGCAATACAGCTGCTGTCAACGCACACCAGCCAGTCCGTTCACGGTAGGTGGGTCCCACGTGGGGTCCACCATAATGTTAGTTTTCCATCCAATCTGTTCGTAAAATCATAAACACTTAATTAAAGCAAAAAAAATAAATTTCATATCCAACTACAGCTTGTAGGACCCAAAAGAAAGGTTTCAATGGTTGACGTTAATTGCCCAGCTGTTTCTTGTATTGTTGGCCAACTGAGTTCCTTGTGCGGCTAATTTTTGAGGTGACCAGCTGATTAGAGGTGATCTATCAAATGCACGGTGTTGATGTTCAATTTACATCATGGTGGAGCCTGAAGTGGGGCTCACTGATTTGTCCATTCCCAAGCACAGCATCCTCAGGACGCTGCTTGCTTGCTGGAGCGTCCTCTCATGCTGGCAGCAACAGCGTCCGGAGCTTAATTTTTTATTATTTTATTTTATTTTTCTAAGGATTTTAATAGGTGGGGCCCGCATCAGGGAAATCCACACCGACTATTAGTCTCCCCGGTTTGTAACAAATCTAACAAGTCCAATATGAAATATTTCCTCGCATATAAAACATCACGGCAGGCCTTAATAGTTTAAATCACCCAAAACCATTGTTTCCTACATTATGGCCCACCAAAGATTTGGATTGGCTTTATTTTTCGACTCAACGCCTGAAATGAGATGGGAAAAAGGGTGGACAGTTCAGATCAGATGCATACATCAAGATGGGGTCCATATGAGTGTGACCCTCCAGCTTTGGAATTAAAGTGATACATTTTCCTTTCATGTAGTCCAGCAGTTGAGGCTGCTGGACGTTAATCCATGGACGACAATACATCCATCAAGGTGGTTCCACTTACACGTGGCCCACCAGCTCCATCCGTCTAGGTGCCCATATAGAGTTCAAGTGGGTCACACCCATCACAAGAGAGAGACACCGTGAGATAGAGGGACCCACACATACATGCAAATAGGTCCTATCACGAATGGATTTTTCATCAAATGCTAAGATCTAAGGCATGAGCACCCACCTTTTTCGCTTCTTCTTGGATTAATGGCAAGCTAAGCTCCTCGGCTTCGACTTTGACGGAGAATGATGAAGATTGGACGGTTGGATGGTGGAGATGGGAGGTAAGAAGTGGGCCACACAAAGCTCTCACATGTAGCTCTCATGCCTTGGACGTTGCTTGCTTGGAAATGGGGAAGGGAGAGAGATGATGAGATGTAGAGAGAGAGAGAGAGAGAGAGATGGGTGTAAGTGATGGGTGATGTGTACTTGACATGTAAGGGATGGGTTTGTAAGAGAGAGTTGACTTTGGGTTGCTTTGTGGGTAATGTGACATGTACTTGATTGATTTGACATATTGTTGAGATTCTCTCGGTATTTGCAACGTGTGGCGTTTCCTCGAACTGAACGCGGGCCCACATCTCCTGGCCTGGGTATCGCCTCGGCGGGCGAGATGCGGCACCGGATTCGCGGCGACGACGCGGTCGCTAGGGTACAAGTCTCGGGTTGAGTCGACTCGGGTTAACGGCGTGTGAATCAGGGTCGTACGCAAATGCCGGTTAAGGGTCGACGTTGATGGGGTTCGATTGGGAAGACCGTGGAAGTCTACCGAACGATACGGTCTATGATACGGGTCTTACACCCAGTCCAGCAAAAACAAGATTTTTAATAGGCCTAGTCCATGGTTTTAAGATTCGGATGAGTCCCACATGATCCGGTTTGATACTACGAGTTGGGTGAGTCATGACTTGACTCGAAACTGATCAGGTCAATTCAAGTTGTGGGCCAAAAAATCATGGTCTGGTCCCACTGATACAAACACAGGCTTAGCCAGTTCACCCATCTGATTAAACTAGACCTGCCTATATTTTAAGCCGGAGAGCTTGTGTGGTGGACCTGCCTTACCAACAGCCTGGATATTTCGCATGTGTGATAACCAACATGGGGCGAGTCTAGGTGTGTGAGTCACGCTGAAAGGCCCCATGAACATTTGTGTTACATTAAAGCTTTCTATGGTAGACTGGATGGATGATACGCAGACACTTAAATTACAATTAAATTCAGAAAAAAGAAAAAAGAAAAAAAGATTTATGATGAAGTGAAATTTTGGGCTTATTTGATTATCTGACTATCAGATTGGTCCGCCACTTTATTGGGTGGTTAAAAGTGAAATATGTAGAATGGTCCTATTGTAAGAAACAACTGTATTCTGGACTCTGACTTGGCAACTCTTCCACAATTTTCTTGCTTTAGTTTGAGTTCATTTACACCATGTTTATGATTTTTTAGTACCTGTCTATCAACCCGCCTAGGCTGCCAGAGCAACAAATAAGTGGATCAGACTCGCCTGGGTTGACTCAGTTTTGGTTGCAAATAGGTTGGGTCAGTACCCTGAGTCACCTTGGATTCATATCCAAACTAGGGTGAGTCGTGACTCAACTCGAAACTGAATGATCTGGAAAGAATCATCTAGTCAAAAACCATGCTCAGAAGATGGGGAAAGCAGACCAAGCCTCATATAGGTCGCATCCGGGCCGGAGAAGGTCCAAGTCAAGCCCATGAGCCAAGACTAGGTCCAGCTCAATTAATCATTGAGGTCGAGCCAAGTCCTAAAATTCATGGGCCTTGATGCTCAACCCAAAATTTGCCCAAGTGTGTGTGTGCGCGCGTGTGGGCAATGGTCAACGGCCCATGTCCATACCCAATTGGATGGCTGGGAGTATAGAATGGAAGAGAGACCGGTCAATCTCACATCAAAGTAGGGGCCAACGAGATGTGAATGGTCTTGATCACTGAATGATAGCTGTTGCTAGCTATTTAGATGACACCCACTTGCATTTGAAAATGGTACCTTTGTTTGGAAAATAATATACACATGAGTTGAAAGTGGGCCCAGATGAAGCATGTCTAGACCTGACCAGTGAGTTAAAATCTAGATCTGAGCCAGGCTGAGCCCACTAGCCAAGTGCTCAGATCAATGTGCTAAGAACACTCCAGCATAGCTCGCATAGATACAACATGGGTGCGTATTCTTTGATAACCGAACACCATATGGGGGGAATGTGAATGAGATCCAACCCATCCATCAGATGGCCCTGGCTCATGTTCACCGTCAAACCCAAAAAAAATATATGATCCACTTTACAAGCAGGCCACAACAAATGGAACAATTTGGATGGTCACGGCCACCATTAGTTGTGTAGGGTTGGATCAGCCTGATTTTTTAGATCAAGGCCAAACAAGGAATGACAAACCTGATGAATGTAGTGGATCTCATGCAGTCACTCCAAATGAGGTGGGCTCTTCACATTGGACCCATCTCCTGATTTTTTTTTAATTTTTTAAATTTTCCTCAGCTGTTACGAGCTGGGAACCATTGTTTAGGAACTCAGACCAAACCCTTAGTTATTGAACGGGTTAAATGTGTTTTGACTAAAAATGTTCCTCGCGGAACTACTTCGATTTGGAAGCCTGCATTTCACCACTGATCATGGCCACCCAATCTAGATTGATGCACCAATACAACCCTCCCTCTGCAATTGATCACTGTGGTATATTTCTCTTTGAATATTGATTAACCCAATAGTACATATATCAAATGCATTAGATTTGAACAATCCATCACGTGGGCCCTAGTTCTTTTTTTTTTTTTTTTTAACACACACACACTCATGCCTTAGTGGAATTTCACCACCTGTGGGTGCTCAACCCCTTGACCACCACCTATGGGTGCTCGAGCCCTTGACCAGGTGTTGGAACTCCTAAGAGTCTACCACTAGAGCAAGAGCAGGGACCCCCTCCCAGCCTACCAGTTAAATGTTGAGAAGGTATAAGAAAAAGAATCAACAAGAGAAATGTTCATTGATTGGAAGACTAGACTCCTTTAATATTTTAAATATCCAATAACCTTGATGAGTTTTATATAGTTCCAATGGGCTGGGTTTTTGGCCTGTCTGAGTCAACTCAGTTCCTTTTTTAACAACTCAAAAAGAAAACCTAAACTAAAATAAAAATTGCCGGCATGGATGCAGTTATATGAAAACGCATAGAGCCGGCTATGGCGTGAATTTCTTATTCCTTAGGTGGCATTAGCAGCGCCCAAAGTCAAGAAATAGCTAGTGACATCACCGACCCAGAGGCAAGAATCAATGAACATGTCACCTTATTTTTGTCCTTTAGCTCTTCCCTAGAGCTTAGCCAATTCTTCCATTTTTCTACTGTTGGAGGGACGAACATGTTGTAGAGGTAAAAGAATAAAAGATAAAATGAAGTTTGCACTTAAATATGGCATTAATTTAAATCATTTTTCTTAATTATTTGAATTTTTAGGTATATTTGGATATGAGAAATGTATCACCATGGCATGGTAATGATATTGATTATTTTTTCATACTATAACTCAGTGAAAAAAGAAAATGTGTTGTTTAGATAACCAACAAAAATATCATATTTATTAGATAATAATTAGATCATAAGAAATTTTAAAAAATCTCGCATTATTCTAAGTTAGGTATACTCATTAATTGTTTTGGCTTGGACCATCGTGGCCAAGGTTAGGGCTGACTTGTTTAAGAATTGGGCCCATCTGAAGTTAAGCTTGATTGGGTTGACCCAGGGACATGATGATTATAGTCTTATATCAGGTAAGCACATATGCATTAAAAACCATAACACACACACACACACACACACACTGCTTAACAGGATATTATGCTCAAGCTCAATAAATTGACTAGGTCCATCATGGGTGTTAAAAGAACAGACCCTGGTTCGTCTCCGGCTTATGCTCATGATCTAGGCTCTTATTCTTGGGTCTGGCTTGGGCTAACAGGAACCTAACCCAGATCCCACAAGCATCAGGAGCCCACGTATTGAGTGGTCCAATGAATCTAGGATACCCGGATGAGTGTGACCACTACTATCTACAGATGGAATCCAAAACAATAATTTTTTTTTAAAAAAAAAAAAACAAACAAAAACAAAAACACAAAACAAAAAACAACTCCAAAAATCAAAGGTTAGGATCATCAGTAAAACCATGTTAATGGGATGATAGCTTATTTATAGAAGCAACACTAATATGGGCATCCATATGACCAAATTATATATCTCAGCATATGGACCCTATTGACTGGTGATCACAGACACTGGATCATGAGTCGGATCAGATGGAAAAGGAACACCTGGAGAGCTGATCGCATCTACTTGCCGCGCAGAAAAGAAATCTTATTTTGCTGATAGTTTGGACGGATGCCGTCTAAAAAATAATTAATTTGTTTTTAGACAATGGATGTTGTTGTACTAGCTACCTCTCGTGGACCGATTCATGAACAATTAAAAAACCATTGCATGGTACGGTCCACTAAATAAAGGGTTGGTCCTTGGCTGCCAGTCATTGTTCGGTTGGATTCTTCACACGTGTCCCCAGTTGGTACATATGAGAATAAAATGAAAAATGATGCATTCCAGATTCGTTTCCAAGCAAACAAGAATAAACATGTTTTCCTTTAGCAGTCTAATGGTAGCAACCCTGAGATTCCAAATGAAAAAAATACAGATAGAGAGAAATAAAAGATTATTCGGTAAATATTTCACGTTACGAAAATAAAAATAAAACCTCATATCAACCATTAAAATAATATAATGGCCATTACACATGGTATTTTCTAAATCGTTTTTGTTTTTTGTTTTGCCCTTTTAGTTGGCTAACGTTGGCCGTATCATCTGGGGCTATCAACATGCCAGGTTTGGGTCTTGCTAGGTCCGGGTCTCATTCTTGAACACCCAGACCTAAATCTGATCAGGTTTGGGCATCCATAGCGTACCCATCAGGGTTAATGGTTTTAGGTTTTGAATTAAATGAAAGCATTTACATGGTCAGGTCCACACAATAAATGGATTGTATTACACACATTTGCCACTTAGACACGCATGAGTGTGTTAACGCCCTCTCTTACATGCATGTGACTTGGCGAACATCATTACTTTACAACTAGACCCAGCTAGACTTGAATTTTAACAAGGTCTATGAAGCTTAGACGCAAACCCGACATGATTTCTGGACGGTCTAAATATTTTTTGGACTCAGCTTATAAAAATCAGTTGAGGTTCATTGGGTACGGCTGTGTATCATCAATGAAAGACAAGATCTGTATTTGTTATGGTCTTTACTCTTTCTCCGGTGGTAGACTCTCAGGAGTTTCAACATCTGGTTGAAGGTTCGAGTACCCATAGGTAGTGAAATTCCACTACGGTATGTGTGGTGGTGTGTGCATGTGTAATAAATAAATAAATAAATAAGTAAATAAAGATCTATATTTGTTATATATATATATATATATATATATATATATATATATATATATTATATGAGATCTGTATTATTTGTATTAGTAAGCTTTAATGCTAGCAAGGGCTCTTCTGACTTTAGGAACATTGAAAAATGAATAATACTATTTTATTCCAAAGACAAGAAAATTAAAATTCTTGCTTCGTAGGTAAGTAACATGTCTATCTATTCAGATGAACTGCACACTCCCAAGCCTCTCGACCACATACATTGGACTTCTGTTCTTGTCATACTGTCCTGTTTTCTCACCAATATGTGAATTGTGTATTACATATGTATATGCAAATGGTTGGTCCCATGACCAAGATCATCCCTATCAAAAATCAGACTGACCCACGTTTTAAGTGGGTCACATCTGTATGTTGAGTGGGATTGTCGGCTGTTCATTGATTAAAATGGTTTGTCCCACAAGATGAGCGAACTGGGATTATTTTCTGGCCAGGTGATCCTCATGGTGTGGCCTACCTTTTGCATGGAACTAATGTCCTACCGCGGCATGTGGGCATTCACGGTAAGATATATATAGATGATCAGTTCCGTTTATGTAAAAGCATCGATATGACGCTTGCTTGCTAGGCCCACGCACATTAGAGACCTGCTAATTACATGGTTGTACATAGCTAACCTGTGCGAGGTCCAAGATTTCCATAATGTGGGCCACAGTGATTAGATCTTGGCTAGAAGAACCATTCTTCTTCACTCTAATATTGCTAACATGCTTGTAAACTCATAACAATAGTAATTTCTATCACATCTATGATAAAATCGTAATCAAGAAATTCCAACAATTTATGCAATAGGTGTGTATAGGTGATACTGTGGAGGAAGTCTTATTTAGGAAAGAATTTTAACATCCTCTATTAAATTAGACTAATAAAAATTAATTCTACCCAACATCATCTTCAACTTGTGGTCTTCAATCCTAAATGACCTTTGAGTATTAGTGATTTTGATGTAGAGCAGGTCGCGGACAGTTACATAGGCAAGATAGATTAGAAAAGGCCCAATCGACCATAGAAGCAATATAGACCATCGGACCTTAAATCGGGCGTATCTCGCAATTCGGAATGAGTTATCAGACGTAAAATATATGTTTTTGGGGTCAAACGAGCTACTTTAGCCAACCAACCCCACTACACCAGGTTGCCTAAGCCGGATTTGCGAAATACACCCATATCAACGGTCGTTTCTCTATTTTAATTCTATTTTTATTATTAATAGTAAGTTTTATTTTAATTATAATTCTTCATCCGTTAGGCTTTAGGAGTTGCGTCCAACGTGAAAAGAGCTTAGAAAAATTAAGAGAACATCTTGGTGAAGCCAAATAGGACACTTACCATTTTTAGCCAAAAACCTTGCACATTAGTATACATCACGACCGTGTATAAATAATAAATTTACTATTTATAGTAAGTCGTGAATTCTAAGAGTTTTAGTGTAGTTTGATTCTGAATTTTTTCTCATTACTTGGTACTCATATTTAAAGGGTTTTGAACTCGTTTTTATTCATTCATCAATTAATTTCAAATTTATTAGAATTTATTTCTATTTTCTTACTTTCTTTCCTCGTGAATTTGAGAAATCTCTGTGAGGAGTCCAAAGAAATTCCGTGAATTCAGAATAGTTATTCTCTTGAGGAAGACAACGCTCAACCTTATGTCTTTCCTTGCGTCAAATTTTAAAAACCTATCCATCTCTTTGTTTTTAGACATGAAAAACACTAGTTTCAATTGAGTCATTTCAATTGCTTCAATTATCATGGATGTCTGGACTGATGTGTGAATTATATTAGGTGATTTTATTATTTGTGTCATATTCACGTTTGTGCTATAATTCATGCATTACATGTTTTACCTTGGAACTTCGGCTTTGGATAAAAAGTGCATTCATGATCTTTCTCTATATTTTTTCGAAAGTCAATTATTTTATTGTAAATTTAAAAATTTTCTAACCATATGGAATCCTGATACTTCAATATATGGTGTTTTCACCACCTAATCACAGAAAAATAAAATTAAAAAATAAAATAAAATAAAATCAGTTGATAGCTTTATTTATTTTCATGTAGCTTTTCAAGTCAAGTAGAACATTTTATTTTTCCTCATGCGTCACTCTATGCCAAACCCATTGTTGATAGTCTCCACCTTATTAAAATTGTTGTTGCCAAAAGTTAGGGAATTAGAATTTACAAATTCCAAATTAAGGACGCGTACCTTTCAGATTTCAGGATCAAGGAAGGCACCTTGTGATTTCAAAAACTTCTTTGGTCAGGTTCTTAAATTCTTCAATGTTCATCAATTTTTCATTTTAAATAAGGAAAAGAGAATTTTCAATATCAACGTCCTTTTTCATAATTTTTCTTAGGCTTAAAAATGTCGGCCATATTTTCTATCATTGGATCTTCCTTTCTTGTTACAGTAAAAGCATGACCATTTACTTGCAGCCTCATTTAATTAATTTATGAATATTATCTTCACACTTAGGTTTGATGGCTTTGCTTTTATGAAATTCATCTGCTTCAAAATCACTTATCCGGTAGTTCATAGGCACCTGTGAAACACCACTTGTTAAATAAAATTCTTCAATATTCCAAACTTAAGACATATAAACCAAATCATCTACAAATGTCCAAACATTTTGACACAGCTAGCATTATTTTCTTCAATACTAAGAGTACATTTTCGGTTTTCCAATTCCAATCTGCCTTGATTGATCACTCTTTGGCATTTCAACCTTGTTTCTATTAATAACTTTCCAAAGATCACAACCTTGGAAATACACAAATCCTTTTATTCTCCAAATCATGTAATTAGCTAGTGTTGGCTTTTCTATCATTGCAGTGATAAACATTTTACATTTTCAGAAGAAATACTCTTGTATTAAATATCTGCTGTAGCACCGGCTAATATAAAATTTGAACTCTTTAAGTTTTTGATCTCTTGATCTACAAGACTGAGATACACATGAAGAGTTAATCATGAAATTATCACTAAACTGCAATGTATAAGTACTAAAACCACCGCTTACACATGCCAAATAGTTGCAAAAACACTTCCATTCACCATGCCACTTCTTCACCAAGGCACTTCTCCACGGTAGCTTTGATCCCATTTGTATGTTATGACAACCCTGCTTCTATAGTTGCTATGGTAACTTAAATAAATGAGCCTAAGAGATCACTCCCCCCACCCCACCCCTTCTCTCTCTCTCTTATGATTTTTCTAACACTCGAAAATGGGTAATGAACTTAAACTCAAACATTATGTATAGATATACACACACACATGAACCCTCCGCCCATCAGTTCGGACAGAACTGATGCAAACTTTTTAAAAACTCATCATACATGATGTGAGTTTAAAATCTGAACAGTCCACGTGATGCAGCACCCCATGAAACCTATAGGGATCAACTTTTACTTTGATCCAAAACTTTGGTGGAACATGAAAAAAGAAAACAGATTCCTCCCTTAATTCGCATCTCTCTTTGCTATGGCTCATGAAAGTTTTAAATCAAGGCGAAAATTGGTCCTTTGCGGTTTCATGGGATGCCGCATCACATGGACCGTTTGGATTAAACGTCCATGACACGTGTGCAAAAGTGTGCAGGTGAGCATGCCTCTCTCTCTCTCTCTCTCTCTATATATATATATATACACACACCAGAAAATTAAAGTAAAATAAAAAATAATTCAAATCCTATTTGTACTAAGACTTAGAAATCAAGTTTACTCGACTTCTTATACCTTACAAAGCAATCTACATGTCCTATCCCAATCTCAATTAATCTTCCAATTAGCTGGCCCGTGCCTGGTGTGGACGGGGTATCATCCAAAAGTCAGGCCAAGAAAACGATGATTTAAAAAGAAAAATATTCAACTGTTCAAATTCAATGGGAAAATGACAGTTTATGTATGGCTAAGACTACTGTCATCCTAATCTTCGGACAATAAACTATCCATAAACGGCCTACGAGCTACGTATCCGCCCACTAGGAGTGTGTATTCATAGTATCTGTCATGCTCTGCACAGTATCATATGCTTTTTTAATTATGGGAAAAGATCCCTTGCGAGATACTTTCTTATCCCTTAGACACATGCGTGACATCAAGACACTTCATATTGGTGGCCCTGTGCTGGATCAGGCACACCAGATAAATCATAATTATATTCATTTCCGACCACTCAAATGGTGGACTGTAAAATATCATATTAAAGACCTTTATACCATTTTAAGTTTTTAAAAAAAAAATTATTCTTAACCATGTTTGTTAGGACATGTGAATATAAAAGAAGTAATTAAATATTTAAAGAATATTTTTATCAGAACGGTTGAAGAACTACTTTTGTTCTTAAGCTTTATGTTATTTTGCAATCAGAAATCTCAGATTTAATTACCCTATGTTAAAAAAGTAAAAACCGAACAAGGATAATAGTTATTTACGAGAATTTAGACCTACCTCATTTTTGGAATGGTGAAACATGGATGTACAGCGTGGATAAAACACATTCATCATGGTGGAGCTCACAGAGCTTCGACTAGTACCGAGCTCGGCACCGGAAGGGTCACTACAAAATCCGCCCTCTGCTACCCGTCTCCACTGCACATGTGGCACATGTCCTTAAAATGGGTCTGAGTCAATATACCGGTATAGCCCACCTAACGAGCAGACTGTCCTGAATCTTGTGCCATCTGATCTCCGTGGACCATGGTAGGGTTTATCTGGCTGTAGTTGATCAGTTCCACCCCGTAATTACACTCAATAAGTTAAATCTTCACATAGAAATGGAAATGGCATGACTAATCTCTGCAGATGAGAGAGAGAGAGAGAGAGAGAGAGAGAGCCATGGTTACAAGGAAATCAACCAAAATCCCATATATGTGCTGATTCCACTATAACAATAGATTGGGGAGGGGGACATGGCTAGCTAATATATGTAAACAAAACACACATGCACTTGACATGAAACATGTGAATGCATGTGGATAGGCAGGATATATACAATCACATGCTTTCTCAAAGTAACCATACATCTCCCTAAAAGCAAACTCCCCCCTTGGTGCCTTTTTTCCTTCTTTTTTTTTATTTTTAATTGCGCATGTATCAGTGAAAAAGTCCTGTAATTGTATATATATATATATATATAGAAATATTAAAGTACCATTCCTATAGACATTTCCATTGTTTATTATTTCTTTTTGTCATGGCCGTACTGGTTTGTATGTGAAACCATGAGGGAAAGTCAATATTTTATATATCAATCCTATTTTATTTTTTTAAAGTGGGGTTATTTGATACTCAGCCTACGTATGATGCTTCATACACAGGCATTCCAAAATTGTAAATATGGCACATATATATTAACTCAAGTTAAACCGATAAAATTGTGGAACCCGCTGTCACTAAGTCACATGCCCAATATCAGATTGGTTGAACAATCTTAACCTTTGATTCACTGACACTTGCTTGTGGAAATATGACCATTAGTTTTTGCTTTTTTCACTGAATTTTTAAGTAGTTTTGCGATGCGGAAACCATTGAAAGCAACATGTGGGTTGTCAAGGTTAAGATGCAGGTCAGATAATTAAAATAGAGCATGACAGATTTTAGAATATATTGTAGTGATTATTATTTGAATGTCCAAACTAACATGTCGGTGGAGACTTTGTAAACTATGAGAAAATTCAGTGTGGATAGATACTATTTGTTTGAAAACAATTGATTTGGATCCTCATTCAATGTCAATGAAGTGTGATGTGGTTCATTAACATACACTTGTGTGTGCAATTTTCCCAACGAGGAATTGCAAGCACGACTGTCGTTTTTCTAATGTACTGCATTATTACCATTTGTTAAATTGAAATACTTATGGTTCAAAATTACTGATTAAAATGAAATTATGGTGATGATTTAGTTCAGTCAGTTACTTGATTGGGAAGCGGTCAGCGCACCCAACAGAGCTCATGCTGCGCAGCATCATGTATCGAACCGCCTCCACTGTAGCATTTGTGAGGTAAACAAACATGTGAGCACATTTTTTTCCCACCTTTATGAAAAACATTTCAATTTTTTTTTGGGAAGTTTTCACATGATGTTTCATGAACATTGCCATGTGTGTCAGTCGCGATCCTTGAAAATGATGGTTAAAGTTAAGCAGTTTCTTTAATTAGATGGGTTATTAGGCTAAAAAGGATTACTTTTGATGATGAGTTTCAATTTAATTCTTATTAAAAAGCCATTTGAAAGGGCCTCTATGCTACCTTTTATTTTCCTAAAAATGACCCTAACACTAAGGGCTTGTTTGGGAGCATGGATTTGGAACCCCTGGATTTAAAATCCTCTTAATGTGTTTCGCCCCTGTTGGAATCAACTTTAATCCAAAAGTAGCTATACATAGCATATTTACAAGGCTTTGAATTTAATTACTAAATTAACTTTAATATCTTTAATTAGTAAATGTATATAATGCTTGACACGATTATTGTAATAAGCTCATTGAAATATATACAATTCCAAGTCTTGGATGGACCACAAGCACAAGATCATGTCCGAGTGACTAACCAATGATTTTTAACCATTGATTTACATGGACAATGTTTGGATAGCCATGATCATCCTATTAAAGTAATTATAGTGATGCAATTCTGACGCAGGGAAGGACGTGAGATCGAGCACCGTCTTCCTCAAGATGATAAATATTTCGAATCCACGGAACTTCTCTGGACTCTTCACAGAGACTCCTCGAATCCACGAGGAAAGAAAGAAGAAAATAGAAAAGAATTTCTAATAATTCGAAATTGATTAATAAATCATTGATAATTCTCAAATGTGTCTCCTTACACCATTAATATAGAAAAAAAAAATAAACTAAAATTCATAATTACCAAAAATAGCAAAATTTTAACTCTAACACAAATCATAATTTTAATAAAACTCTTTTAAGGCCTAATTTCTAAAAATAAAAATTACAAATAAACTTTCTCTAGAAAAGTCCTAGTATAACTAAAAGTTATTTCTAAAAGGAAAAAAAATTTAAAACTCTAAAAATATTAAAAAATCGAAATTACTAAAAGTAATAAAATTTTCCTAAATATTCGTTTTTGAGCTGAAAGCGCGCGTTTTTTGATGAAACAGACAGATGCGACCCACTTTGTGGGTCAGTTCACCTCGGATGGCCCGTTTCAGTAAAGATTGATGGGTTGTACGCCCCGTAACAATACCCGAATCAAAAGTTATGGTCAATTCACGGTCCATCTCCTTGTGGTTCAACCATGCTGGGAATATCTCTGACACGTTCTACATCAGATTCATGATAATCTAATTGTTTTGAAATATTATTAGTGGGTCATATGCCCAATAAATTAATAGTATAATGACACACATGTTACACATACAACTCTTGAAAATTTTTTAGATGTAATCCAAGCTTTAATGGTAGATTAACCTCCTGGATTTGAAACCCCCCATTTACTTTATGGTGTCAAATAACCTAGGGATTTGAAATCCCCTCAAATGCTCCAACATGCGATGAGGATCCAGATTTCTTGTGCGAGACTCGATTAAGATAAATAAAAATTAAGTAAAATGAATTATGTATCTGAGCCCGGCTTGACGGTGCGTCGTGACTGGTGAGCATGCACGCATGTGTAGTGTTTGGCATACCATACTAAGTGCCATTATAAAACCATAACTCCTAGAATTAAGTATTGGTAAAGATGAAAAGCCCTCTTTCAAGTTTCAACATAAAACAAAAAGAAAAAGACACCTCTATAAAGGTCCTCTCCTTCCCATTTTTTGCATTTCACTTTTTTACTTGTTTCCTTAAAAAAAAAAACCAATACATACAATATCCTACAAAGCCAACAGTCCTAATTACCACACATGCCATATGCACCCTGAGAGAGAATTGCATGGGCCTTTTTATTTTTTTAATAACTGTGTGGACTTTTAGAGCCAATCTAGGTGCATACAAAGTCATGTAGTGCACATGCCATCCTGCATAGATAACATGCATGTAGTTCCTCAAGCACTATTACACTACCATAAAGAGAAAAATTAATAGAGTATACAGCTAATGAAACAGTTACCTAGGCATAGCCTATCATGCTTAAAAGGTTATATAGACCATACATGTTAAAAAGGCTTACATGGGGCGTATAGAAATGTAATGTTTCATATACATCCATCAAATATGCCGAAGGTTCTATATGCGCTACCATGCATGTTAAGCACTCATTCGTGCCGCTATTACTCTTTAAGTTCCTCACATGTGTTGCATGTGTCAATCAGTATGCACATGTAGCATATGTTGTGTATCATGTCAACCATCTTAAGTTTTCTGCCTCTTTTACCTTCATACGTGTCTCAGGTGCTTGATAAAGTACATTACAGGCAGTCCTGCATTGCACGACCAGCATAGCATGCGAGCGATATGAATTTTGTGCATCCAATAAGCCTTATATATACCACATACTAGTATCATAAACTTGTTCTATGACCGTCTCATATGTATCTTTAGACATATTTATAAAATGGAAGCTTTATTTATGTATTCTCAGCCCTACATTTAGCCCCTGAGTTGAATTTTCAGAAATTGCTATTCTAATTGATTATATAATTGGTTAAAACAATTAAAATAATGAGAGTTATTATTTGAGATGTAAACTCAAGTAACCAAAAGCTTCTCAGTTGGGTTTCTTTCTTAAGGTCCTCTCAAACACTCAATGAATTTAGAAAGTGACTGTTATGGGAAGATCCGAGCCCATGTCAGATCCGAGAGCGAGACGCCAGGTTAAAAAGAGTGGGTGGTGTAGAAGCACCTTCATTACAGAAGGACGGGTCGGAAGGGTAGATCGGAACAATCCCTGTGATCCGACTGACGATGGAAGCAGCATACTTAATGTCTTACGCGTGTTACGTCCGCCAATCAACGCTCACCACAATTGCTCCGACTCGGCGAGGTTGATCTGATACTTCGCCCTGAGGTTCGGGACAAGGAAGGTATTGGAGAACAGACGCGTCTATCACTTCGGGACGGACCTGTAAGGTCAGCTCGGACCTAGAGTTTAGTACAGAGACCATCCTTGTTCGACCAAATAATTGCAAGGGTAGACGGCGGTTGGACGAACCGTGCCGAGCTAGGCGGATACTTGAGGACGTATGTTCCGTTTGCCAAATGAAGAAACCCATGACTGTCATAACCAAACATGGCCGATAACTTCGTTCGCAGATACGCATCACACGCCTAATACGCTGCGTGATCAGCAAATTACGGGCAGTATCTTCACGATCTGAAAATTCCCTTTATCGTGCCAAGATTGTCGGATCCAGACTGTCCTATAATCAAGTATAAATAAACCTCAATGCCAGGACGACAGGTACGCGACATCTTGCACTCTCCCTTACTCTCCACTTAGACCCAGATTCCCTTGCCCTGACTTAGGCATTGGAGGGCTCCTTTGTCTGTTCTCATTGTGCAGGGTCAAGACGTTGGAGTGACCCATGGTTCGAAAAACAAGAGGGAGAGTCGACCAAATTTTAACCTCAACAATGACCACAACTACATATTCAACCAAATGCTAATTTGAGGCACTTACAAACAGCCTTTCAACTCATTGCAGGGTAAGGTTTGCACATAACTAGCCTTTTCAAGTTAGGTTTGTGTAATTCAAACGCCAACTAATGACATGACAGATTTGTGGCATTCGAGCTGCAACAAAGAAATCCATACCAGTTTCAAGCCTTTTCTTCATCTCTTCCATTCATTTGTTTCAATTATGTATGTGTTACCTGTTTCTTTATTAATTTATTCAAAGTCTAGTTTAATAGCCTGGAAAGATGTTCCATTACTCTCACTCTCAGGGTAATGTAAGTCATAGTGTGATATGAGATTCACCAAGGCACTTGGACTGTCAATAGATTAATCTAGACCGTGCATGAGGTCAGTGTACTCATTTCATGGGTGCCAAGAAAAATACGCCCAGACCCCTATGGGACAGACATCCAATGGTTAGCATAACAAGTGGACAATGAGGGCTAGTAATGAACCGTGTAGAATTAATTGGATCCACCTATACATAGGTGTTTCTATGGATTGTGTTACATTTTAAAGATTGTGTAGTAACAAAAAAAAAAAAAAAAAAGTTATGCGTTTGACATGGTGGTCAAGTTTACGTGACTGTAGAGCCTCTATTGTTGCTTTGTCATGAAACACAGTACAACAATGTCCTTACAAGTGCTTGTTGGCAAGGATGGTAGTATCTTGCAGGAAAAGGCACTCAATACCTATTGTAGGTGCTTTAGTAGGTGACTATCCGATTATTGTGTTCATGTGCCATTGTTCCCTTGTAAACTAGCCCATGTGCCCCCACGTGTACATTTCCCACATGTGTCGATGTACATTTTTAAGTGACTTAAAAGGTACTCTATGTTCCACTACCAGTCTACATGTGCCACACATGTTCATATGTCGATATGCTAAAATGCACAAGTGTTGTGTTTGTACTTGTACCCAAATGTTCATTAAATAAATAAAATTAAAAAATCTGACAATAGGCTTTCTATTGAGCTATTGGATTTGGCAAAAAGTCTTATTATCAGGTAGCTGTAGCTGGCATGAAAGTGTGTGGCAATGGTTTGTTTATCTCCTTGTGGATAAAACTTAGGCACTTATGAATTAATAGTTAACCCAGGATACATGACAGTTAAAAGTATGGCTTAGTGAGCTTTACAAAAGCCGCAAGACTCTAAATCAAATATATAGTTTCAGTGCATAAGGGAAATATATTTTTCATACACATACATGACATGTTTTAATACAAGCATTTAAATTTAAGCCAGCATACACATGCACCGCTGTCAAACTTCAAACATCTAAAATGATAGGACGTATCAATATGCCATACCATTTTAAGTTCTTTACATGTACTGCAATTCATCCTCCTACCATACTTCAATAGATACAATGAACAAGGAACAAGACAAGCAGTTGTGATAACATGTCTATTATAAACAACCAAGTCCCTGCAACATGTCCATGATAGCCCACCATGATACAACTAAACCTTAATCCGCACAGCCTGTGTGGCTATGCAAATCATTTCACCAAACAATCCAAACCACATCTAATTGATAAAAGGATGACTACCAGCTTATAAATGGATCTGATCATTGAATCGGTGTGAGTTCTCCATGGGCAGACACTGAAATGAATGTATTGGGCTGTGATGGATGGAGTGTACAGATGCTTTTTTCTGTGACCAGAAGAGCAGAATAAAGCAAATTGCTGAACAGGAAAAATTCTGAACCTGCTCACTGCACTCACAAGAGTACACCTGTGCCAAAGTACGTGGCGAGCACAAGCAATACTCAAGCATCTCATTACGTTTAGATGACATGGCTCAAAAATAGGACTGCTCCACTCATCAGTTTGGGCCATAAGAAGCAGATTTGGTGGGCCCTGAAATAGCGAGATTTGATCTGGCTAACCTCAAGCGACATAGGTCAAAGCTCCAAACCACTTTCAAATATGTTTTTCATGGTTGGCAGCAGGGCCTAATCAAATCTCCCCACATCCAGCTTCACAGAATCTGCTCCAGGATCTTGCACCCTTGCACTATGGATGCAGATTGGCTACTGGCCCGGTTAGGATAGAGTATAAGATGCGATGTGACATGAGGAGATTTGATGAGCCAGCAGGGTCTATTAGAGATGAGCTGGGTTGAGTACGACGGAGCACTTTTGGAACGTGCTTGGCAGGGCCATCTCTAACCTCTAATGGGGGGCCTGTAAACTAATGAAATCCCACCTAGTTGCGCTAGTCTGATGCGGGTGGGGGCAGTATTCTGTCCGAGTCTCACGTGGGCACGAGCGATAAGTGCCTGCAAGAAATATTCGCATTTCTCGTACTAGTCTCCCAATGCCGGACCCGAGCCAGGACCAAAATACCATGTTGTATATAGGTAAAATCCACTCCGTTCATTGGGTTCTATATATCCCATACTCCAGAACCTTGGCCTAACATTCAGCCAAATCTACAATTCAGATCACTACAATACAGGGAACAATAGGGGTGGGATGCTAACTGTAGGTGTGTGCCTGGGCCACCAGTTAATCAGAGTCAATCAGATAAAAGTTTTCAAATACAAAACTCTGTCCAATTCAAGTATTAAACAGGCCACACCGTGTGAACTTAAGGTTTCACAAGCATTTTTCCATTGTCCCCATTGGCGTGGACCATCCAATTTTTTTTATTTATTGGGCTGATCTTTTGTACTACAAATAATGTTTTAACCTGTTCGAAGGAATGGATTTACAATAAGCCACCTCGGTAGATCCCGGTATCTGGGCCCATCATGATATATATATATATATATATATATATATATATATATATATATATATATATATATATATATATATGCATTATCCATGCCATCCATCTGTTTTTATAGCTCATGTCAGCGTATGATCCTAAAAATGAAGTAGATCCAATTCTTAGGTGAATCACAGCACAAGAAACAGCGGTGATTCAATATCCACCATTAATAGCTTTTTAGAGGCCACCAGAATGTTTATTTACCATCCAACCTTTAAATAAGGTCAATAAGGCATCGATGAAGGGACCACACAAATATCATCTCGGTACAAAACTTTTGTGGCCCACAAGAAATTTTTAATGGCCAATCACCACTGTTTCCTGTGTCGTGGTTCACCTGAGATTTGGATCCCCTTCGTTTTCTGGATCATTCCGTAAAATGAGCTTTCAAAACGGATGGACGGCGTGGATTTAAGCACGTAATTCAAGGTGGGCCCCAGAGTCAGTGATCCACCCACCTCGTCGGATCCCCAAATCCACCAAAGCAGCGGACGTCGTAGACTATTCCGGTCGGTACGGGCCCACCTAAGAGATACTGGATCCGCTTGTTAATTGCATGGACCTGTCAGCGGAGAGCTGACCAACATTGGCTCTCATGGTTTCAAAGCGGAGATCGCGGAGTAACTAGTTCTGTAGTCTGCAGTACTAAACTGGGCATCGAGATTTATTAATTAGGAGGCTCGGTCTTGTAGTCCGCGAACTACTGAACTAAGTTCTCAGACCCCTAATGAACCCTTTCATAACACGTGTAGGCCACTGTGAAAGTAAATTTTTTAGGAAAAATCAATCTCTAATGGTTAGGATTATCTTAGTTGGAGTAGTGGAGTGTCCTATCCATGGTGGGCCCAACCTCCTAAGCTGGGGCGGTGTACTCAACCGCATAGCCCAGCGGCGGACTACGATTTCACCTTACCAGATAACGGAGTAGAAATCTCCTCCCGATATATGAAAGGGCTTTTTTGTCATTTTACAAGATATGTGCCGTTTTAAATTCATACGAGGATGCGGACTGGAGATAGAAATTTAGCAATAATAGCAGAAAAGAAAGAGCAAATTCGTAATTTTGCTTATACTAGACGACATTGACGAAGTACCGGTGCCCGACCGAAAGAAATGGGCACCACTCAAGAGAAGGACAAGATTCGACCCAGGTGTTGAAGAAGGACGCACGTGTCAGGTCTCTGACCGTGCCATATAAGGATCAGCTCTTTCTACGTGGCGCCAGATACCATCAACGGCTCAGTCCCGTGTTTATCTGAATTGAACCGTCACGCAAGCAGGTGCAGATGCCTCCCTGCGCCGCTCTCCAAAGATAACTTAATCTTTGAACTTACGTGGCTTCATCTAAGCCGTCTGCTGCGACTTTAGTAGGTCGGTGCTAAAGAGCGGTACGGACACCAATTGTCCCCCACCACTTTGATCGCTGAAATTCCTACCGGTGGAGGCTTAGGGGCTGTTTGATTTTTAGTGTCCCTGCTGGATACGGGTGGATGAGTCATTATAGCTTATTCCACCTGTTTGAAATAGAAGTAATTACGTTTTTAAAATTCGGTCCACGATAACCATGTCATTACCTATTTATATATGTGGGCCTCATCATGATACATGTGACTTATCCACACCATCCATCCTTTTAACACTAGATTTTAAGGCATAATCCCAAAAATGAAGCAAATCCAAAGCTCAAGTGGACCATACCTTAGGGAACAATGATCTTAAAGGTATCAACTGTTGAAAGTTGTTTTCTCTCTAAGGCCCACATTGTTGTTTATTTGTCATCCAACCTGTTCATAAGGTCACACAGTCATAAATAAAGAGAAACAAAAACATCAGTTTGATCCAAAACTCTTAGGGTTTTCAGGAAACTTTCAATGATAGGAGTTCAATTTCTTTTCTTGTGATGTGGTCCACTTGAACTTTGGATCTACCCCATTTTTCTGGTCATTCCCTTAAATGAGATGTCTAAAGGGATGGACGGTGTGGATAAGACACACACATAATGGAGGGCCCCACGATTTAACGTTTTTTTCCTCTGGTGCCGCAAGGAGGGTTATAAACGACGGTGGGCAATTTAACCGGAAATACAAAAGTAAATAACTATTATCCATTTATCTGAAACTACTGCAGTAATTAGAAAATCAAACAACCCACTGCGATTCCTGTAGCATGGTGTATTTGTGCCTTAGACCTACTTACTTTTTCGCCTTTCATTTTTATAAAGAAGAAGAAAATGGTATGGATAAAACCCAAGCATCAGCAGACGCAAGCCGCTGCCTTATTTCTCCCGAGCATCCTTATGGTCCCACCTAATTTCTAAGCAATGCGAGAGGGTGTTGGGAGTAATCCCTTTCCATCCAACTATATTCAATGGATGTTATTGCTTTCAATGTGATGTGTGCTCTCGATTCATCCTCATGTTCCCACGTTCACGGCAGACGGTAGGTAAGTTCCACGGAAGATCAGTGGACGCGACTGCACTGAATCATTTCCGACCGTGTTTAAGGAGATGAAGACGTACCGTACGGCCTGACTACCTGAACGGCTTAGATCTTGAAAACCGCGAGCGTACGACTTGTGAAAGCGATGGCCTTGGGAACCGCCCTTGAAAAATCAACGAGGTAGAAACAGCTGGCATGTCAGTGCCCACCAAGCACGATGCGGCACGTCCTCACGGGCCAACGGCTTTCTGTGCCACGTGTCACAATATCTTCCCGCTACCTACCAGAACACGTGTTCGATGAAGCCGTTTGAAACGCGCCATGTACACGCGTCAGTCCGTCGAACACCGATAGATTGCTTATGTAACACACAAGTCCGCCGACTGCGTTCTTAACCCAAGCCCCCGGCAGACACTAATAATCGGACCGTCCGCTAAATCCTAGGATTTAGCCTCCTATGACAAATCATAATTATAAGATAAAATAGTAATAAAATAAATTTAAATATAGACTATACAATATTAGAAAATTTTAAGTGAAAAATTCTTGAAGAAGTAAAAGTTACAGACCTTATCTATATCAACAATCCACTATAAAGCAGAACATTACAACTGATCACAAGTATACACTACTTGGATCAACCCTTCTTCACTCACTAAGAAGTAGACTGCAAAGTAGATCATCTCTATAAGCAGAATATCCCTTTCACAAGTTTCCTTTCTCTTTTATTTTCTCTCTTTCACATTTGATAACCATACACCCTCTTAAAAAATCTTTAGATAGCCTTAGAATACTCTGTAATACACCATAATCCCACATACACTCATTTATAAAAGAATAGAAAGAGATAGAATCAAAATAGAATATAATTTATGCAGAATCTGTATTTTCGCAATCGCATCTGCATAACTCTTTAATGATATCGAAGGTCTCTTGATGATAGTGATGGAGGTAAAGAATTAAAGAATTAACATATTCTTTAATTTATCAAAGGTCTCTTTAATGATATCGAAGGTCTCTTTAATGAGAATATGTTTCGGATATTCAAAAGAGAGACTTGTAGAATATGTTAATTCGAATTATACACGGAATATGGATAAAATAAGATATACTTCCAATTACTCGTTTATATTAGAAGGTGGATCTATTAATTAGATGTCTAAGGTTTTAGTATATGGTTGCACTTTCCATTATTGACATTGAATACATGATAGTGATGGAGGTATTCGGGAAGTTATTTAGTTAAAAGGGATGATAAATGAATTATGGATTCAACAGAAAATCGTTCATGTGCTTTGTGACAATAAAAACGTGATTAATTTGGTAAAGAAGTCAGTATATTACTACTAGACTAAGCACATTGATGTCCGTCATCACTTTATAGAGTAAATGTCAAAAGAAGAATATGTTACTCTTGAGAAGATTCATACAAATGGAAATCCATCAAATATGCTTACGAAAGTTGTTCTCATAAAGAAGTTTAAGTTTTACTGAGTCTCTAAGCTTGATAAGAAAAGAATAGAGACGGAGTATGCATGAAACAATAATTGTGATGCCTAGAAGAATATTGACAAGATAATAAAGTAATTTTACTATCAAAATAGAAATTGTTAAAAATGTGGCACCAAAATCACTACGTTATTATTCACTTTTATAAGCCCAAATGACCTATGTTTCACATCTTTATAAGGTTAAGTGTTAATGAACTCTTGGAGTAGTTTTTTTTTTTTTTTTTTTTTTTTTTTTTTTTGATATTTTCCTCTTAAAATGATTGCTTTGAAGATAAGTTATGTTATGGTTAAGAGAGAGTAATGATTTTTTATTATTTATTAGTATTTTTTCTAGAATCTCTAAGAGAGAGAAAGTTTTTTTATTGCAAGTTTTCTCTATTTCTGTAATCTTTTTTAAATAGTAGATTGATTTTTTTTTAACACACGTACACATACCCCCACACACTCACGCCACACACACACACCCCACACATGCACACCGTGGGATTTCACCACCATGGGTACTCGAACCCTTGACCCGGTGTTGAAACTCCAAGGAGTCTACCACCCGGGTAAGAGTAAGGACTCATTGATTATCATTTTATGCCGTTGTTTTTTTCCTACAAAAGTATTCCATGTAAAAGATTGTGTGTTCTATATGTGGTTGTTTAGAATTTTTATTTTCTCTTGTTTGTTTTAATTTGTTAAATTAAAATACTTTCACATGTTTGATTTTCTTACACCTCTCTTTATTCTTCTGTGAAAATTTAAATTTAAATGCTCAAAATTGCATGAGTTGGCTTTGATAGTTCAATCAACATATAGTTGAACTATTTATCAAGTCCAAAAGCCAAGAAAAAAAAGTAAAAATGAAAAACTAGATTTGATTAGATGATCCCATCCATTCATTGAACTGTGGACTAAGTGTCCTAATGCAACTAGGAGCACCGTAGCTTGTAGCATTAACAACATTTCTCTTACCGGGGTTTCAAATCTTATAGCACTATCTCCACCCTGGTTTCAAATTCACCCTGTCAGCTTGGATTACATTTAAAATCTTTCCAAGAGTTGCATGTATAACATGTATGTCATCATAATATTATTCTATTGGGCACATGACTCACTAATAATGTCCCGAAACAATTAGATTATCACTTACATTACTATAAGTATCTTAATATGATGATCAACACCTTCCAAACATTGCCTATATAAATTAACTGTTAAAAATCTTCAGTTAGTCACTTAGGACATAATTTTGAACTTGTCGTTCATCCGAGACTTGTAATCTCATCATTTTGGGCAAAACATATATTTCAGTTGGCTTATTACAACTATTGTGTTAAACATTACATACCTTCAGTAATTAGAGATATTAAAATTGATTTAGTAATTAAATTCAACCCCATATAAATATCCAACGGTCCTATTTTTACAAACAAATGTTCATGAAACAGGGGTTAGGATTGTTCAACCAATCTGATATGGGGATTAGGACTTGGCGAAAGTGGACCGCACGATCTAGTCGGCTTTAGCCGAGTTAATATACGGTACATTTACAATTTTCTTAGTGCGTGTGTATGAAGCATCGTACCAGCATGAGTATCATATAACTCCTCTGTACTTGAGCTGAAGCGGATTAAGTGCGGTCCCGTCCTCATCAAACACGGTGCGACCCTGACGGTGGGGCTCACCTTATGTATTTTTATATATCCATTCCGTCCATCCGATTTTTCAGACCATTTTAAAGCATTATTCCAAAAACGAATCAGATAAAAATCTAAGATGGACCGCACTATAGGAAACAGTTTTTATTGAACGTCCACCATTACAAACTTCCTAGGACCCAAAATAATTTCATTTACCATCCAACCTTTTTATAAGGCCACATAGATATGGATTAAGGGAAAAAACCAAATATCGTCTGATCCAAAACTTTAGTGGACCACAAGAAGTTTGCTAATGGTCAATCATTCTGTTTCATTCAGCGTGGCCTACTTGAAGGTTGGATCTGCTTTATTTTTGTTCTAATGCCCTAAAATGATCACTTGAAACGGATGGACGGCATCAATCTACTACACATACATCAAGGTGGGCCCACGGTCAGGGCTGCAGCATGTTGTGTGAGGTTCGGGCGGCACCTAATCTGTTCCCGATGGACTTTTTTTTTTTTTTTTTTTTAACACACGCACACACATCCGCACACTCACGCCACACGCACACACACCCACACACGCACACCGTGGGATTTCACCACCATGGGTACTCGAACCCCTGACCCAGTGTTGAAACTCCAGGGAGTCTACCACCATGAGTTCCCGATGGACTTGAATTGCAACCAGAACAATTAAGAAAATTGACCAACGGTCCAAAATTCATGTAACATGTGGCCCACCTCCTGACCAAGTTGACATCTACTTATTGAAAATTCAATGATGTGCAGCTAAAATGTCGTACATGCATCCCATGTTCCGAGGCTTTAGGGGAGTGAACTTGGTATTTCTCCTTTCTAATAAAGAACAAGCTTATTAAATGAGGAGGCCGCTGCCTCAACAAGTCATGCTTGTATAGTCTGTACGGTTTGGCATGGTCCACCGTCCTAGTATGGGCATCTAAACCGTCCGTAAGGGTCCTCCTACAGTCAAAGGTGGTTACCCCAAAAAGCTGGTTAATCTAACTACCATGTGGGCCACCGACTTAATTTAGAGGTTTTTGGATGGTTGTCAGTTATTTATTTTTACTGCGTGGTCTACCAAATAATTGTGATTGATTTGAATAGGTAACTCAGTGGGCCCCGCATAGGTAGAAGATGAATGAGTGACCTGAATTAATATCCCTAAAGATTATGATATTACTCTGTCGTCTTACTCCCAAAGGAGGAGGCCACTAAATAGGAGGAAATATATATTCGGTGTCATTTGGGATTTTGAATTCTTGCAAGTGGGGCCGTGGTTCAGTGATCCAGACCTTTGTTATCGGCTGGTGGTGCGTGCCTTAAAATTCGTTAAGAATACTGGCCACTAATGTCAAGATATTTTTCCATTTGAGAGTGGCTGTTGCAAGATTTCTCTTTTCAAGTTTCCAATAAATAAAGTGTCAGCATTTTCTCATCTATGACATTTTCAAGTGCATGGAAAGGGGATTCATTTGGGTTAGCAGGAATATTTGAAAGGGGAGTTGTTTGATACTCTGGCTGGGTATGACACTTCATACTCAATCACATATAAATGGCATCTGTCACATGTATTTACATATAAATGGTATATGTGACATGTATTGACTCAAATAAACTTACTAGATTTTGGAACTCACTGTTTCTGACTTCCTATCCAACAAGCAGGATTCTTGTTTTTTGAAATAAAATCATTTAAAGTATTTCATTTTTAATTGCCAATAAATGTCCACCAATCTGATGGTCAAATAATCAAATAAGTGCAATTTTTTGTCACTGATAGATCAAAATTGAGCCCACATTTTGGACAGTTTAATTTAAATTACTTGCAAGCCAGATATACAATTTTCAGGTTTTATCTAAATGCCTACTACCATCCATCACACTCATGCCTCGTGTTTTTTTTTTTTTTTTTTTTCCTTTTAGTGCCGAAGAGAGGTGGGAGCACACCACCACTAATTTTATAAATATGGGCAACACTCATGCCATGTATATAGAGGACTAAAGAATTACCACATTGTCCACTTATAGTAGAGCAGTGTGCCGATGACCAATGGTTCAAAAAGCCGATGATGGATTCAATACCACATATGTCACAGTTGTGATTTTGTACAAATGCCAGACCTTATGGGACCAAAATTCCTCAACAACATCTGTTTCCGGTTGTGCCTCTATGGGTTCCACCATGTTGCACATGTAGGTTGTATTCTCTCCTTTGTCCTTGGTGCAAAAACTAACCTAAATCCAAGACTCAAGTGGGCCACACAGCATGAACAATGGAGATGAGATGCCAACCATAAGTATATGTGAGGGCCGGGCTACAATGGTGTATATCTTTCTTTGAACACTTGATCAAAAATAGCTTATGTTACGGAAAATGTATGTTTTGATTAAAAATAATTTAAATAAAAAATATGTATGAATATATAAAATGTTAGTGAAAGAAAAATTAATTTTTTTATGTTTTGGAATAGTCTTATATTGAAAGAGAAATGAAGGAAATTTTCTCTTAATAAGTAAGGTGTTGAATATCTTATTATTTGCTTAGTGAATTAGAAGAGTACTAAGACTTCGTATCAGAACACATAGGCATGTTACCATGGATACGTGAGATAGTGTGGCTGTAAAGACGCTAGTAGTATACTTTATATTTCACGCATGTGCATCAAAGTCTTGTGGGTAAGAAGTTTGAAGTCATAAGCAACTAGCTATTCTATTTAAACGGCTAGCATTTAATTGGTTTATCATGTGCAAATCGGTCAAAAACTGCTAAATAATGACTAGTTTCTTATCGGCAGTCATAAAAAGTCGATTATAGTTATGACTTTGAACCAAAACATTCAGTTACCCTTGCTCTATAAACTAAGCCCTTGCTCTATAAACTAAGCTTGATGGATTCATTTCAACAACACAAGTTATTTGACTCATTTCCTAGTGTTTTTTTATCAAGCCAGGTTTTCATCCGTCAGCAGTGTCAATCACTTTCAGTTTATTTTATTCTATGTTACAGCTATTATAAAGTACAAAGTGAATATACAAAAATCAACCTGATCCAAAACCTAATCAAGCCACATTGCGTAGAGGTTTTAGGATTAGTTTTACCGTAATGTTTCCATCAGTGTGGCCTTTTAAAGTTTTTGTCAAGTCAAAGTTTTGCATGTATAATTCAAATAATGCATCTCACAGGAAAGACAAGGTAGCTTGTAAATGGATTGAATACGAACAGATATGTGCACATCCGAATCAATCAATGCTTAAATTAGAGCCCATAGTGCATGGTCCAAAAAATTACTATTCAAATTTGATTTCTAGTATGTTACTCAAATTCCTCTGTTTGAAAGTTGGAGTTCAATAATAACTCTGAATCTCTTATACCTTTAAAGCATTAATATTGTACACCATATATCGGTTAGATTAGATCTTTATTGGTGTTTTTGTTTGGATTTGAGATTTTTAGGATAGCATGAAACAGTAGGATTATGAAACCGTAGTGCATAATGATTACAAAATCATTTATTTTCTTGTTGAAAACATTTGAATTTGAGTTTGCCGTACTATTATTATGATTTGTTTTGTAAAGGTAAAACCGTAATAATAAAAGGTTTTTATTATACTGGTGGTGTAATATCTAATTCATACGTACTCTTTGAACTTGATGAATGGCTTGGATAGCATATGCAAAACATGGAAGGTTTTATGGTAGGTGTTACCCTTCCAAAGCAATGATGGTTGGATCATCGGAAGCATCCGTCTAAAAATCATCCACTCCATTGATTTATTGAGTTTTGTTTTCACACGCACACCCACGCACTCACGCTAGTGGAATTTCACCACCTATGGGTATTCGAACACATGACATGAGTTGAAACTCCTTAAGACCCTACCACCGGAGCAAGAGTAAGAACCATATTTTGAATGTGAGTAATTAAAATATTTTCCTTCAGTTGTCCATAATCGGCTACATGTATCTCCCTAGAACCCGATATATGGATGGTTCTGATTATCCACCGTCTCTTCATGTGGGCCCAGTAGCGTCACAAATGCTCATGAATGGCCACAAAGGCAAAACGAACTAAGGAATAGATAGCATCGTCCCTGTCTCCGCCAAAAAGAGATTAATGGATTAAAAGGTGGACAGAAGACACAGGTGGGGCCAACCATGAACATTCCTATCTTATACATGGGACCCATCCATTTTTTAGGTGGGTCAAACTTCTTTGATGAATGGTTAGAGTGAAAACCTCCAATGGCCATAATGAACAAACACGTGTGGCCTTCTTAATAAGTAGTCCAGCCCAGACTTCAGGACAGAGCATCTGTACATAGAATCCAACATGTTTCATGGCACGGATCTTTCATACATTTGCCATTTTGTCACGTGTTCCGCGATTGACTTCCCCAGTTTCTCTTTGTGAGAATCGCCGTAGTATTTGGTTTAAAAAAGACGGTTGGTAAAAGTCAGAAAAACAAAACAGAGACGTCGGTAACAAAGTTGCGAAGCCCTATCATCTACTCTGCCGACGTGCCTATTGCGTAGAAAAACAGCGCCATGAAAACGATAGCCCCCACCACGAAGATCATTATTCTAGAAAATTATGCTTATCATTCCACTAAATGGGCCACACCTCTATGTTGAGTCAGACCGTTGGTTGTACGTCGATGCCAATGGAGTGGTCCACCAGCTGAGAAGATAGGCCTGTTTCCGTGCCGGATGATCTTCATAAGGGAAGATACCGTTTTCACGACGCTTATGTCCTGCACAAGTGGCTGGGAAGATGGTAACAGTGCAACAACGCATGTTGGCTGGGAAGATGGTACCGTACAACCAGTTGCGGTAACATGCGGAAACGGATTGGCTACTCCCCCTGCCACCAGCCATTGGCTGGTGGTCGGTGATCTATGTGCCTCACCACGATGTATGTGCTTCATTCGTGCAGTCCACCTATTTTTATAAATCATTTTGTCTCATGAAAGAAAAAATGAGGTATAGCTCAATCTCATGTGAACCACGTTACAAGAAACAATATTGAATGGAAGTTGATCATTAAAAACATTTTGAGAGCATAAAAGTTTTGGATCAAGTGATATTTATTTTTTCCCTTTGGATCTTTATAATCTAACCAACAAATTAGATGACAAATAAACAGTACACTAGGCTTTAGGAGAATTTTAATGGTGGATATCTCATCATTATTATTTTCATGTGGTGTAGTCTCCCTAAGATTTATATCCCTGTCATTTTTTGTGCCAATGCGAATTTTGCACAAAAAATGATAGAAAAAATGGTTGAAACACATACATCATGACAGGCCAACAAAGCACCCATCACCATCCACGGGGCTGGTGTAAGGCGGAGTAGCCAATCCGTCCCCGTAACTTGCTCATAGCCGACCGGTTTTACATTTTATAAGTAATCTGGTTAAAGAAGCCTCGTGTTATTGCCAAACGCCCCGAGTATTAAAATATTTAAACCAGTACCTTAGTCCTTTTTCTCATATCATAAGATAATTTGAAAAAACAAGTGAACCGTGTGAATTTCTCGGTATCGTTTTTCCATCTGAATTCCTATGCCATCACGCGTTAAGGGCAATTTCGTTCAATTTTTTATTTTTTTTTTAAATGTGACAGGTGGCTAGCTAGGCATTTGTTTGAATCTGTCATTGTTGAGGCGTTTGGCAATATTACAAGGCTGGTTTGGTCAAAATCCTTATTTTATCTCACTGCCGGACTACATAAGCCACTTACATTCTTCGTCCATGGCGTGACATTTCAAAGGTGTGGATGTTGGATCAAAACCGTCCATCTAGTAGGATCCTTAAGTTAGATGGCCCATAGATGAAAATTGAACCAAATAAGGATCCTAGACATCGAATTTCAATAAGAAGACTGACCGTTAACCATTTCCAATTTTCCTATCTATTTGAAGGACACGCTACGAGAGCATAGCACGATAGTCCATTGAGCAATCTTCAATAACGGGCCTTCCATATGGTACTACTGACTAGATGGTTCACTGTCCCACCAACCATGCGTCAGACATTGAGATAGAAACGCCTCTTTCTATCCAATGCGTAGGATCTGATCAAATGTAGTCCCGCAATGTACCATAAGCTAATCGTACTGCACATCTTTCCCTGTGAATGTGTCACATGTGTAACATACCCGACGCATGCGAAACGTTGGAATCACCACCCATATCGCTGCGCGTGAAAATCAGGTCCATTCAAGTATCAGGCAGGCCACGCCACCAAGTGAATGAATAACCGATGATCTGATCCAGCATATAATTACGACGGACTACATAGAATGGATCAGCCATACTTTCAAGATGGGGCGGGCCATTCCAACGGATTGGACGTCTTAAACATATGACACGTTGAAAAAATAAATCTGCAGTACCTTATCGTAACGAGGGCAGTTAGCAGTACCTGATCGTTGCTAATATTGCAAAATAGTGCTCTCTGTTTGGTGAAAAAATTACCACTGTAAACGCTATCTTTTATCCAGCGTCTTTATGAAAGTCTAAAACTTACTTTCCTAACTTAGACCTTGTACGTACGGACAGAGCATTTCAGGACGGAAATACCACTGCTTTTCGAATAGCATTGCACGTACGGACAGCGGTATTTTCGTCCTCAAATGCTCGGTCTAAGTTGGGAAGGTAAGTTTTGCACTGTCCATAAAAGACGGTGGATAAAAGGTGGCATTTACAGTGATAATTTTCTCATGTTAGGTGGGTGCGGCTTCGGTGGATCCCAGGATCTACTAGAGTGGGTAGATCTCTGACAGTGGGGCCCACCTTAACGTATTTTCTTACATCCACGCAGTCCATCCATTTTGATAGCTTATTTTACTTCATCATAGAAAAAAAGAAGTAGATTAAAATCTTAGGTGGACCACACTATTATTGAATACCCAGCATTACAAACTTACCGGAGGCTATCTGAATTTTTATTTGTCATACAACCTGTTGATAATGTCACAATGACGGTGGACGGGCCAAACAAATATCAGCTTGATTACAAAAGAAAAAAAAAATCTGTGGCAGAAAACAATTTTTTAAATGTCAGTCATCACTCTTTCCTATAGTGTCGACCACCTTATAAAGAAGATGGACAGCATGGATATAAGGTAAATACATCAAGGTGGGCTCCACAGTCTGGGATCCACTCCACCGAAGGCGTGCCCGTTTTGTTGAGGCTGGATCCGGTGCATCTTGACGGAGGACGCGGATTGGGTACTACCCCTACCGGGGCTCTTAGGTGTCACCATGATGTATAAGTTTTATCCACACCGTTCATCCATTTTTCCATATCAGTTTATGGTACATGCCCAAAACTGAGGTAGATCAAACATTCAAGTGGTCCACACCACTGGAAGCACTGCCAATAATGACAGCCACTGTTTAATCCCCACTGTGTGGTCCACTTAAGCCTTTGAACTGCCTCATTTTTTGGCATGTATCCTGAAATGACATGGAAAAACGGATTAACTGCGTGGATAAAACCCTTACACAGAGGTGGCTCCTCAGAGCCCTGTCCGTTCCTAGCCAGGTACACGGGGGTAGAATCCAATCCGCGTCCCTTGGGATGCGATACCATAACGGTTATGCCAATCAATCTGGACCAACGAAACAGGTGGGCCACCTGATGATGGGCCAATGCTTAAAATTTTCAAACTTGGTCATTTTTAAGTTTTTAACCGCTTATCCAATTTTTCGTCCGTATGAGATGGTTACGAACTTTTCAACTGGTGGGGTTCTTGTGGGGCCACGCTCATCAAAAAGGTATGCCGCTGGGTCGTATCGTCCCATCGCCGTTCGCACCAATCAAACAGCGTACGTGCCATTGAGTAAATGGTACCGTGTACGCACCGACCATGGTACGTTGTTCAAAATAAGAGAGAGAGAGAGAGCACTGTAAGTTATAGTACTCCTGTTTGAATCGTTTTAGTTGGATATCACAATCTATCAATATGAACTGTCCATTAAGCTAGAAATCATTTATCTGGCAACTATACAAAAACAGCACTCATCAGATGATCTAATCCATTCTTGATTTGATCTTGTTTCCTATAGCCATTCTTTTTCCAAGCAATCGACGAGATTTTTTGATTGCCTAACAAAATTGATCACTTAGAATCATAATAAATCGACGATGGACCATAGAAAATGGATGGATCAGATTGTTGATCAGACCTTTTTTTTACAATCATTCTTGACCGTCCATGTTAAAGACCATTTATCAAGGGTTAACATTCAGCAGATCAGAGTTATGCTTCAATTAAGCCCATCATATACTGTACACTGGACCTAACGAACAGGCTCGATCAATGGATTAGACTCTTTCTATGTGCCATACAACTACGAGTACTGTTACTTTACTGTGCTCAGAGAGCAATGGAGCATTTCTCCATGAGAAAATGACCACGGTAGACAAAACCTTTTACCCAACGGTTTTTATCGAGGAATACAAACTTAAGTTACCAATGACCACGGTAGACAAAACCTTTTACCCAACGGTTTTTATCGAAGAATACAAACTTAAGTTACCAACTTAGACTAGCACGTGCGGACAGCGGCTTTGAGGGCGGAACTACCCTTCCTTTTTACTGCCGTTGCTTTTCCTCTCCCTCCCTTCTCTCGCTCCATTTAAAAAAAAAAACAAAGGACGAGAACTCACCGCTACATCTGTTGCTTGGATCGCACCACGCTCTAGCTGGATCCCACCCTCTCGATTCACCAACATTATCTCGTTTTTCCTGAAAATGGTCCCTTCACGAGAGAAAGTACGCATGACAGGTATGATATACATTTACCTAAACGGCATAAATTTTTTGTTGGCCATTGAAATGCCGAATGAAGCTCCCATCTTGGCTTTCGGTTCTTCTATGCGAAAATCATCCTATGAACATGATGGATTACAATTAAAACATTAGTGCAGGGGCATAACAAGGTTTTTATGGTGGAAACACTATTTCCTGTGGTGTGATCCACTTGATATTTCAATATGCCACCATTTTGGGTTGAAACCCTTGCTTTAGATGGAAAAATGGATGAACGTCATGGATGGTCCACATACATTCAAGGCGGGCCCAACTTAATATTTTTAATTTTTTATATTTTACTATTAAATATTTTTTTTGGATACTTTTATGTTAGCTTGTTAGTACACACCCATGTCAATACACACACTCCATGTTAGCCACCCCCGCTAGGAATCAATACCAGGACCTCAAGTGTTGACATGAGGTATCTCTACTCAGTCTGTCAATTGAGCTATGGATCTGGGTGTGTCCAACTTAGTTAACTCAGCACTATAAGTGCGTACTGAAAATTTTATGAACCGCTCGGTCAATTTCATTAATTGCTCGATCAAATTCACCGAAGAGAATTTCATGTAAATCTCGGGCAATTTCATTAACTGGTCGGTCAAATTCAACAAAGCAAATTGTTAGGTTAGGTCAATTATATTTAAAGTTCATTCCAATTCATGTTAGCCTCACCTAATTTCAAGCTTGCCTCGCTCAAATTGATGTTTCCCTTACTCAATTTCTTAGTTGCCTGTTGAATTTTTTCGTTGCCTTGCTCAACTCCTAGGTTCTCTCGCTCAATTTATAGGTTCCCTTGCTCAATCCTCGCTCCAATTTCTACGTTGCCTCGCTCGCCTCGCTCAATTTCTAGCTTCCCTCGCTCAATTCCTAAATTGTCTCGCTCCAATTTCGATGTTCCCTCACTCAAATCCTAGGTTGCCTCGCTCAATTTCTAGCTTCTTCGCTCAATTCGTAGGTTGTCTCGCTCAATTTCTAAGTTCCCTCACACAATTTGTAGCTTTCCTAACCTCGCTCAAATCCTAGGTTGTCTTACTGAATTTCTTAGTTCCCTTGCTCAATAACTAAAATTTCTTGCTGAATTTCTACGTTGTCTCGCTCAATTCCTAGCTTCTTTCGCTCAATCCCTATGTTACCTTGCTCAATTTTTAGGTTACATCACTCAAATCCTAGCTTCCCTCGCTCAATTTCTAGCTTCCCTCGCTCAAAACCTAGGATTCCTCGTTCAATTCCTAGGTTACCTCGCTCAATTCCTAGGTTACCTCGCTCAATTTTTAGGTTCCCTCGCTCAATTTCTAGCTTTCCTCGCTCAAATGCTAGGTTGCCTTACTCAAATGCTAGGTTGCCTCGCTCAATTTCTAGCTTCCCTCGATCAATTCCTAGGTTACCTTGTTGAATTCTTAAGTTGCTTCACTCAATTCCTAGGTTGCCTCGCTCAATTCCTAGCTTCTTTCGCTCAATCCCTACGTTACCTCGCTCAATTTCTAGGTCGCATCGCTCAAATCCTAGCTTCTCTTGCTCAATTTCTAGCTTACCTTGCTCAAAACCTAAGATTCCTTGCTCAATTCCTATGCTACCTCGCTCAATTCGTAGGTTACCTCGCTCAATTTCTAGGTTCCCTCGCTCAATTTCTAGCATTCCTCGCTCAAATACTAGGTTGTCTCGCTCAATTCCTAAGTTGCCTCGCTCAATTTCTAGGTTCCCTCGCTCAAATCCTATGTTGGCTCGCTCAAATCGTAGGTTGTCTCGCTCAATTTTTAGCTTCCCTCGCTCAATTCTTAGGTTACCTCACTAAATTCCTACGTTGCCTCGCTCAATTTCTAGGTTCCCTCGCTCAATTTCTAACTTTCTTCGCTTAAATCCTAGGTTGTCTCGCTCAAATGCTAGGTTGCCTCACTCAATTTCTAGCTTCCCTCCTCAATTCCTAGGTACCTTGCTGAATTCTTACGTTGCCTCACTTAATTTCTAGGTTGTCTCGCTTAATTTCTAGGCTCCCTTGCTCAATTTTTAGCTTTCCTCGCTCAAATCCTAGGTTACCTCGCTCAAATCCTAGGTTGCCTCGCTCAATTTCTAGCTTCCCTCGCTCAAATCATAGGATTCCTCACTCAATTCCTAGGTTGTCTCGCTCAATTTCTAAGTTCCCTCGCTCAATTTTTAACATTCCTCGCTCAAATCCTAGGTTGCCTCGCTCAAATCCTAGCTTCTCTCGCTCAATTCCTAGGTTACCTCGTTGAATTCCTACATTGCCTCGCTCAATTCCAACGTTGCCTCGCTCAAATCCTAGGTTGCCTCGCTCAAATCCTAGGTTGTCTCGCTCAATTTCTAGCTTCCCTTGCTCAATTCTTAGGTTACCTCGCTAAATTCCTATGTTGTCTCGCTCAATTCGTACGTTGCCTCGCTCAAATCCTAAGTTGTCTCGCTCAATTTCTAGCTTCCCTTGCTCAATTCTTAGGTTACCTCGCTAAATTCCTACGTTGCCTCGCTCAATTCCTAGGTTGCCTCGCTCAATTTCTAGCTTCCCTCGCTCAATTCGTAGGTTACCTTGCTGAATTCCTACGTTGCCTCACTCAATTCCTAGGTTGCCTCGCTCAATTTCTAACATCCCTCGCTCATTTTGTAAGTTTCCTCGCTCAAATCCTATGTTGCCTCGCTCAAATCCTACGTTATTTTTTGCCACACCTCCTACACCACCCCCTTTTTATAGATCCTAAACGACAATGCCTATGAAGATATAATGAAAATCTCCCAACTATTGTATTGATTTCAGATCAATCTAGTTTATTTAAGATAATAACAATCTCCAAAGATTTGGCCTAAAATCGAAAAATGCACTAAACATCTCAAAATCTTCAATAATATTTTCCAACAGCCCATAATTCAGCTAATGGTATTGCTTGCTTTCCTCGCTCTATTCTTGATCATTTGAAAATTGTGGATCAAAGAGGTTGTGGAATGGTGCAATGGGAACTTCACTTTGTTGTTAGTGCTTGAAATCATAGAAGATGTCCTGTGTTTTATCATACAATTGGCTGCTTCATAGTTGGTTTTCTCCTCCAAATGGGCCTGTGTAGACTAGCAATGCCACACTTGCTCATTTAGGCCATGTATCAGCGAACTAAATCGTTGGAATACTTCTCAGATACATTCAAATGTTTTATAGATGTGTTAGTGAAATACATGATTTCTTATTAAGCACAGTAAGCATTGTTACCTTCATCAATTAACTTCCTCTATCACTGACATGGTCATGGTGCAGTTCCTGTATTGATTATTCAATCATGACGGTTATGCGCATTCTTTCAGGTGGATGTTACATGTGAGAGGATTGGAGCTGCATATTTCAGATTCAAGCATTCGGTACGTCTCTTGTCAAGAATGCACATGATTGGAGTGCCCTGACCATTTGGACAGGTCATATTTATGTATTTGCTCGAAATTGATGGAGCAGACCCGGATGTGCGTCGGAGCTATCCGAAAAAGATGGAGTCCCTGGAAGGTAGGAACTGCTGTTATGACCATGATGAAGTTGTCCATTTCCTATGGACGGCATTGGAGGGGCTTGGCCATTTGGACAGGCCGTGTTTATATATTTGCTCGAAATTAATGGAGCAGACCCGGATGTGCGTCTGAGCTATCTGGATGAGCGGGGGACCGTGGAAGGTGGGAACCGCTATTATGACTATGATGAAGCTGTCCATTTCGTATGGACAATATTGGAAGGGCTTGACCATTTGGACAGGCCGTATTTATATTTGTATTTGCAGGGACCACACCCTTAACCTAAACCCGAACCCATTCTCAAATCCAAAAACCTATGACATAAACCTAAACCTTAATCTAAACCTTAACCTAAACCAATAACCTATAGCATAAATCAAAAGCAAAACCTAAACCTATAACCTATAACCTAAATCAAAACCTATAACTTAAACTTAAACCTATAACCTATAACTTAAATCAAAACCAAAACCTAAACATATAACGTATAACCTAAATCAAAACCTATAACCTAAACCAAAACCAAAACCTATAACCTAAACCCGAACCCATTCTCAAATCCTATAACCTATAACCTAAACCTAAACCTATAACCTATAACATAAACCTAAACCAAAACCTATAGCCTAAACCCGAACCCATTCTCAAATCCAAAAACCTAAAACTTAAACCTAAACCTTAACCTAAACCGTTAACCTATAACCAAAACTGAAACTTATAACCTAAACCAAAACCAAAACCTATAGCCTAAACCCGAACCCATTCTCAAATCCAAAAACCTAAAACCTAAACCTAAACCTTAACCTAAACTGTTAACCTATAACCTAAACCGAAACCTATAACCAAAACCTATAAACCTAAACCCGAATCCATTCTCAAATTCCAAAACTTATAACTTAACATAAACCTATACTTATAACCTAAAACTATTCCCAAATCCCAAAACCTATAACCTTATCCTAAACCTATAACCTAAACCTAAACCTATAACCTATAACCTTAACCAAAACCTATAACCAAAACCAAAACCTATAACCTAAATCCGAACCCATTCTCAAATCCCAAAACCTATAACCTAAACCAAAACCAAAACTTATAACCTAAACCCGAACTCATTCTTAAATTCCAAAACCTGTAACCAAAACCCGAACTCATTCTCAAATCTCAAAACCTAAACCCAAACCTAAACCTAAACCTAAACCTAAAACCTAAAACTAAACCTATAACCTAAACTCAAATCCCTAAATGAAAACCAAAACCAAAACCTATAAACTAAACCCGAATCCATTCTCAAATCGCAGAACCTATAACCTAAACCCGAACCCATTCTCAAATTCCAAAACCTATAACCTAACATAAACCTATACTTATAACCTACCCAAAACCTATGACCATATCCTAAACCTATAACCTAAACCTAAACCTAAACCTATAACCTATAACCTTAACCAAAACCTATAACCTAAACCAAAACTAAAACCTATGACCTAAACCCGAACCCATTCTCAAATCCCAAAACCTATAACCTAAACCAAAACCAAAACCAAAACCTATAACCTAACCCGAACTCATTCTCAAATCCCAAAACCTATAGCCTAAACCAAAATCAAAACCTATAACCTAACCCGAACCCATTCTCAAATCCCAAAACCTATAACCTAACTTAAACCTATACTTATAACCTAAAACTATTTTCAAATCCCAAAACCTATAACTTTATTCTAAACCTATAACCTAAACCTAAACCTAAACCTATAACCTATAACTTAAACTAAAACCAAAACCTATAACCTAAACCCGAACCCATTCTCAAATCCCAAAACCTATAACCTAAACCCGAACTCATTCTCAAATTCCAAAACCTATAACCTAAACCCGAACCCATTCTCAAATCCTAAAACCCAAACCCAAACCTAAACCTAAACCTATAACCTAAACTCAAATCTCAAAACCTAAAACCTAAACCAAAACCTATAACCTAAACCCGAATCCATTCTCAAATCCCAAAACTTATAACCTAAACTAAAACCTATAACCTAAACCCGAACCCATTCTCAAATCCCAAAACCTATAACCTAACCTAAACCTATACTTATAACCTAAAACTATTCCCAAATCCCAAAACCTATGACCTTATCCTAAACCTATAACCTAAACCTAAACCTATAACCTATAACCTTAACCAAAACTGTAGGACCCATATCTTATGTCATACCGTTTCATATGCTTTCGCGGTCCTTTTAGTCGAATTTCGATAACTTTCGACCTGTATCCGATGTTTGTGTGCGATCCTAAGCCGGGTCCCACACACCGACGTCGGCTCGATCCGAAACTTGTATCATAGCGACTACGCCGTCGCCGCGGTTCTAACGCCGTGACTCGCGTACCAAACTAATACCTAGGCTAGTAGATGTGGGCTTACGTTCGTTTCGAAGAAACGCCGCGCGTCGCAAATATCGAGGGAATCTCTACGACACATTATATCGATCACGTCAATCAAGTACACATCACTCCCATCACTCACACCCATCCCCAAGTACAATTACCCTCCCCAAAAGTTAACTTTTCTTACATTAAAAGTACTCCCTTACATCACTCACCATCCCTCTCATCCCATCACTCCACCTCACCCTTCTCTCTCTCATTTTCTCTCTTATCATTCTAAGAAACTCCCAAGGAAGCAAGCCACATCCAAGCTCCCCATGAGAGAGCTAGTGTGGCCCACCTTCCTACCATAAAATTCAACCCTTGGATCATCATCTCAACCGTTGTAAATGTTCTCTTGGAGCTCTAGAATGCATAGGCGGAAGAAGGAATAGGCGATCAAGGTGGGTGCTTCTCTCTCTCTCTCTCTTTCATTTTTGTGTGATGTGTGGCCTACTCGGATGGACCTCACCTTGATGTATGTCTCATCCAAACTGTCCAAGTCATGTGGACCCTACCTTATGGATGATGAGAAAACATAAATATTAGACCTATCACGTTCATGTGGGACCCACCTTGATGAAACATGGGCCCACGCATACGTGGGACCCACCATTATGCTTATGTTATATCCATGCAGTCCAGCGTCCTTGGACGCTGGACGTGGAGGGAGGATAGCACGAAGTGCGTGTACTGACATAGGTAAGTACTAACAAGCTAAAAAAAAAATAATATAATATTTATATTATACTTTTGGGTTGGGCTGCTCATGCAGGCTCCTACTTGAAGTATGAATTCAATCCATACCGTCCATCCAGTTCCTCAGATCATTTTAGGCGTTCAGTCGAAAAATGAACCCAATCCGAATATCTGACGGGCCATAACATAAGAAATAGTGTTTTGTACCGTTAAAACCCATCTGATGATTTTAGATACCGAAATATGCCCAATATTGGTCTTGTTTTGGTTAGTATTGAGCCATGGGATGTAATGACTGGGTCAGATTGTTTAAATGTGGGCCGCACCTATGAAAAACCGTGATAGAAAGGTTTTCAAAAAATAAAAATAAATAAACAACATAAGCAGCAGCAGCAGGACGCTGTCGTGGACGTGATTAAGCAGGGAATAGGGAACCAACCGTGGGCCCTATGGTGATATGTAATGTGCATCCACACCGTGCATTTTGATGCCCGCTTTGGCTGTGGGACACTCCAAAAAAATCAACTGTGTACGTGACACAGGTGGCCCACGTCATAGGAACCGTTGGATTGAACTGTCTGCCATTAAAATTCCTTTGGATTCACTGCAGTTTTGGATCCATACAAAATTTGTTTTCCTCTTCCGTCTAGGTCTGTGTGACCTTGTTAACAGGTTGGATGGCAGATAAACATTACAGTGGACCCCACGTGAGACCCACAACGATGTATGTGTTTTATTCTCACCGTCCACTGCCGTGGACGATGAAACCCACCATGATGTATGCATATTCACGCCATCCCTCCTGACGTCCCACCAGCCCACGTTGATGGGTGATTTTCCCATCCAAACTGTCCATCTATTGGACTTGTTGGTGGGCCCCACTCTAATGGATTGTTCTGTCCAAATAGTCCGTCCATCTTACGTGCTAGTGGGCCCCACTTTGATGTATGTATAATATTCCACTTCCATATGGTTGGATGGTGGACTGTTTTAAATATATAATAATAATAATAATAATAATAATAATAATAATAATAATAAAATGAAAATAAAAGATGACGAAGCTGAATTAATCCTTTAGTGGGCCACGTATGATTCATCTAAACCGTCCATACGTTTGGTGAGCTCGTCCTTGAGCTTGAGAAGAAAAACATGAGACAGATCTAGTTGTCAGGTGGATCACACTACAACAAACAGTGGAGTGAATGCATACCATTGAAACCTCATTTGGGTTACAAAAGCTTTGGATCAATATTTATTTCTCCCCAGGTCCTTGTGACCATGGGAATAGTCTGGATGGAAATTAAATGTTGTAGTGGATCCACTGGAATTTGAAAGTGGAAAATTATTATCACCATTGTTATTTGGAGTGCAGTTCAGTTGATCTTTTGATATGATTAATATATAAATTATATACATATTGATGTATTTTGCGGCCCATTTGTCGAGCCCACTTTGATGTGTTTTGTGGCACATTTGTTGGGCCCACTTTAATGTATTTTGCAGCCCATTTAACAGGCCCACTTTGATGTATTTTGTGGTCCATTTGAGGTGTCCACCTTGATACATGCATTCTATATTCACACCGTCTAGCAGCTACTAGATGGTGGGGCTCTCCTTATTATAAGCTATTATATGTGTTGTATAAGTATACCATCCATATGCAGTGTAGGCCAGCATGATGTATTTATTTATCCACACTACCCAATCTCTGGTTGTAGGATGTGGAACCCGTGTGACATGTATTTCGTTCCATGAAATCCATCTGTGTAAGGCCCACCTTGATGCATCCGTTGTACACATGGATCCCACTTAATATATATGTTTTATATCCATACTATCCAACTATTTCGATGGGATGCACGATGATGTATTTTGATCCAAGTCGTCCAATGCAGTACCCCATTATGATATATATATATATATATATATATATATATATATATATATATATATATATATATATATATATATATATATATATATTAACAGGCCCATTGTAATGTATTTGGAACCCATGAGCAGAGCTTACCTCATATGTTCCATCCTAACTATCCATGTCATATAGGGTCAGCCTCGATGTATGATCCACACCGTCCATGGGTCGTGTGACCCACTAAATGTATGCATTCTATATCCACACTAATCATCTGGTGGGGCCCATCTGTTGCATGTGTAGGGCCTACCTATTGTGCATTGTGCGGCCCATTGATGCAAGCCCACTGTCATATGTATTGAACCCATGACACGTGGCCCATTTGATGTATTCAAGGCTTAGATACATGACCCATATGATGTGCATTAGGCCCATGTGTAGAGCCCACCTGTTATGTATATTGGGCCCATGTGCAGGGCCTGCCTGTTATGTATTTATGGCCCTTTTTGGCGTGACCCATTGAGTTGTATTCTAGGTCCATATGATGCAGCACACCTGATGTATTCAAGGCCCAGATGCGTGGCCCATTCAATGCATAATGGACCCATATGTAGAGCCACATGTTATGTATTTGAGGCTCATGTGTAGGGCTTATTTGTGGTGTATATGAGGACCATAAGTCAGGCCATTGTGATGCGTTTGAGGTCCATGTGGTGCGGCTCATTGGTGTGGCCCATCTGATGTATATTAGGCCCTTGTGCGAGGCCGTGGGGCCTACTATGTGTTTGGTTCTATGTGGGCTACTCATTGGGAGCAATGTTGGTTAAATGTCCACATTGATGGGTAATGATGAATGGATGTCCATATTGTGAACTTCCAATAGGCCTTGTTAAGACCATTCTTACCGACTCCGATTGACGTGGCCGATTGCTGATTATCGATTGAGGTCGATTCCCGATTCTTATGGCCGATTACTGATTTTGATTTTTCATAGCCGATTGCCGATTCTGATTGTCGGGGTCCAATGTGATGTACATGCGACCCATAATTGAGGCTCAACGTGATGTGTATTCAGCCCGTGTCTAAGGCCCAATGTGATGTATATTGGGGCCTAGGTGATGAGGCCCATTGTGATGCATTTGAGGGCCAGACGCAGGAGCCCATTATGATGTACGTTAGGCCCATGAGCAGGGCCCACCTGTTGTGTACATGTCACCCTTGAGTAAGGCCCATTGTGTTGTATATTAGGCCCTTGTGTGAGGCCGTGGGCCCATTATATGTTTAGATCTATATGAGTCATTCCTTAGGGCAATGTTGGTTAAATGTCCACATTGTCGAGGTCGATTGTTGATACCGACTATGAGTATGTGACAGGATAACATCACGATACATGCCCATACGCATCATTTGCATGTTTGTTATGAGATGTGATTGACCACTGCATATATCATTGGGTAGGATGATATGAGACTCCCTGATAGGCGAAAGTTATCTCACATGAGTGCATGGCATGCGCAGGATTGACGCATGATTGGATTGTATGTGTAACATCCCGAAAATCGGGGGTCGAGTAAAAACTCCACTCCCGAGTTTCAAAACATCACTTATGCAACATAAATATGTATGATTGAATGTTGTCTGTGTTAATGTATTAAACATGAGTGAGATTAATCCAAAACATCATATCATACTCCAGAGATAGTTAAATTTACAAGCGGAAGACTATGATAGTATGTATAACATATATAAACTTATGTGTGTCTCCAGAGTGTGAACATGTTACCAGGTTATATACATACATGTATACTCTAAAAGTAGACAAAACGAATATACATGAGTGCGCTAAAAATATAAAATGACAAGTGTCAAGGCATCTAATCAACCTCCCTGTAATCCCATCAATCAGAACATGCATAAAGGAGAGATCCTCCTCATCATCATTAAGTCCAGCTCCGCCTCTTAGGCCGCGCCATCATCTGCAATCACAATAGGGACTAGTGGGTGTCCGAAAACACCATCCCGTAACGTGAGAGTGAGTGATCAACTCAGTGGGATAAGAGAGCAGAGATTAGCATGTTATCAAATCAATCATGCGATAATAGTAAAGCAGTAAATCAAACAATCCTAATACTATTGTTAATGCAATATGACATGACATGATGGATGCCCTCACCGACGTTCTCCCTCATACGGCACCATCTTACGCCCGCGGCATACTTGCGTACCGCTCAGTGCTCCACATCTTCCAGGCACATACAATGTAATGGTGATATGATTACCGAGTTATTATTAGTCCATTCAAACAGCAGGATTGGGAAACAAAGGTACTTTCCTTATATCAATCCCAACACAGATTCTGTCTAGGGTCGTCACTCCTAGTAATCTCATACGATGTATATTTTGTAGGTCGCTGCAAGGGCTGCCAGGGCTGTTGCTCGCACTCGTTGCACCACTCCCCTATCACCTTATCAATACAGGCCTACTGTACTCTCACTGCTACGGAAGGGTCGTCGTCTCCCGTAAACTCAGAATACGCTCGCGGTCACTGCAAAGGACTCGTCACCTAATCAGTGTAGGCCGACAGCAAGAATATAGTGTCTCATACCACCATAATCTGCTCACGAGTCATAGGTGCTCACTGGTCACTACGGGGAGGTTTGTGGCCCCAGCGTAGGCCGACAGCTCGACCACGGTGTCCCATACCACCATGCCCGGCTCATGAGTCTTCATGGATCAAGGTACCATGGTTGACAGGGTTTACAATGGTAAGTTCAGTACCTTAGGTTCAAGCAGTTATGACTCATACAAGGTGAACATACAATGGCCAGTCGGGTTACTTGACGGGCTCGACTAGCGCGAGCGCATCTCAAGTCGAACGACATGAAGTGCGTAAAACACCTCGTGTGGCCTAACCACTGCCGCCAACTCCAAAACACGACTCGTGTTCATCGACGCGTCGTTCGTGACAAAGATAAGCCAACCACGAACTTGCTCGGTTGCCGACTGCCTGGACTAGGTATAGTCCCAAACAATTATGAATCCACCCCAGCATTCATGTAAGAGTAATGAAAATGAAATACAACCATGTGAGCATGTTAACACATGTTATAACATACAACTTAAGTAAATCTTCCAACGCATGCATTTCACACATATAATGAAATCATGCATATAGCTAACATGTAAGAAACCATTCACATCAGCATATTAATTGAAAAATCAATCTCAAACTAATTCATAACACTATTTAATTCAATACATACTAATACAAGCATTTATACAAACACTTAAACTACACACTTAAGTCTATATATAGTATGTCGACTCAAAGTGCGCATTTAGGCGAATCTCTTCACCGAACTAATTATGCGCGCATTCCTAGTATCCTAATGCGACAAGAAGCCATGTCAATCACATCAGAAAATTATGGATGAAAACAGTATTTCCTACAAATGACTAAAATGCCCTAAATCTCATATTCTTCGTCTGCTTACGAAACAGGAAACGGATAGCATGTTGTACATGTCAAACGGCATTGCCGTTAATAATCTACTATTAAACGACATTGAAAGCGTTGAAAACATTCAATCAAAGCGTCTAAAATTCGCACCTTTTCTCCTAAAAGCGTATCAATTCGAACGGAGCATATACGTTTCGTCTACGGGGAACAGGCAACCTATTTCACAAGTTATATCAGCTACTTTCCTATTTGATTTAACGGAATGCTAAATCAGCAAGTGGACAGGGTTTTCCTTACCTAGAAGTACGTTGGAATCGCCGAAAAAGTGATTGGAGTGCGTCGCTTAAGCATGTACAGCAACAGCAGCAGGTGGCAGGAAAAGCTCTCCCACCTTCTCTCACAAACTCTCACTTTCTCTCACACTCTTGTTAGGATTTCTAGCAAATTCGGATGGGTGAGAGGAGTGAGGGTTTAAACCCCTTTTATAACCTAATTTCTTTCCAAATTAGGCTTGGAAACAATGTTCACTTGAGGGGTAACCAAATCGGGGCTGTTTCGGTCCAAAAGAGCATTTCTGGAGGTCCCCTTGCCGAACGCGATCGGACTTAAGCTCATGCATTTCGGATGTCGCACACATCCCATTTTCAGACCAATAGTGTTCGTAGATCACACATGACGGTACAGTTTCAGTTCAGCGGTCATCGCACGTAGATCAGGTCTACAAGTCTCATGATATAAAATAGAAATTTTTTCTGATCCAAGGGTGTAATTTGACTAAATTCTGATGGTCAGAATGCTTAATACTGACGCGTCAAGTCGTGTGCCAGATTTGAATTTCAAATTCCAATTTTAACCCTATTCTCACTCTCTTCACTCCAGGCTCAATGAAACAGCCTATGAATGTCGGTTGGACTTGATTTTCGAAATGATTGTCAAGTCCAACAAGGCAGTTCTAACGGTCTAAGATTGTAGGTATCGGACTTTCGACGCGCGGTCTAGATCCAATACAAAGTTTCAAAGAGGTCCAGAGAACAAACCGGTTTAGAGTTTGATCCGAGGTTTCAATGTATCATAGCACCATTGATTCTACAAGTTTTGGGTCTTGTAGAACGTATTTAAAGAGGTCAGGGACTATTTCACAGCTACTCCAGCATAGCGCTAGCTAACTTATGCTTAGTTTCTAAAGGAATTAATCCTAAGTGATTTCTTTGGCTATGGAATTGGGTTCTAAGCGATTTTTCAGGTGTTTTAGTTGACCCATTGCCTAAGGACATCTAATCCCAGGTTGGCCAAAATTTGGGGTGTTACAGAATGACTCATGCATCTTGCATTGTGAGCCGTGATTACTGTACGCCCTAGTGAATTCAGGGTCGTAGCCTCCACAGGCATATCATGGATGGCCAGACGGGACACCGAAAATATTTGGTCCTAGCATACGGGCGCTATAGATGTCCCTGGATAAAAATCCATAAACCTCTATGGCCAGGAGATGACTCCAACGTTGAGACCGAGTGGATATATGAGCGCACGAAGGCCGTATACCAGTAGGTCGCATCTCCCACTATGTCGTGGTCGGTTGGGAATGGGTGTGACCTTACCCGCCTGAGTGAGGGGGCAATGTCTAGGTTGAGTTTGACCAGCTTGAGGAATAGGTCCGCTATCGACGAGTCGGACCCGATATTGGTAGGCGGATAGTGAGGTCTCTTCCACTTACCTAGTTGTGCGCTCGGATAGGGGCGATAAGCTGGCGTATAGTGTAATAAACCCTGGTAATGATCCCAAAGATGAACCGTACTGATATGTGAACTTATTGAGTAGGAGTTACATACTCATTCATTCATGCATTCACTATCCACTCAGGTTGGCGGTGCGCAACTATTTATTACATGTATCTTCGCAATGGCTAGGATTTCGGTTGGGCGCGCGACTAACCCGAGATCAGGAGTTTACCACATTGAGTCTGACTATCCTAATTTAGGTATGGAACTGGTTTGGATAGAAGTCCCTTGTGGTGGACCACATATCCTGCGATAGTACGTACTATCATCCCGACTTCACACTTCAGCATGGTCATTCCATTCACACCGGATATTGCATTACATTCACGGCATGTGATATTTTAGGTTGCCTGTGTTCTGCATTCATATGGTTTAGATACGACATCTGATATTTGACTCTTTATGATTCCTCATTTTATAGTTGATCTGTATCATGTATTCTGATATTGTCCCTCATTTGCATAGTTGATCTCCATTGCGTATTCTAATATTGTATGACTCACGCACTTGTCAGTATTTTCGCTTACTTTGTTATTGTGTGATTTATGACTTTGTCAGTATTTCTGTTTACTCTGATAATTCATGATCTTATCAGTATTTCTGTTTATTTAGACATTGTATGATTTATGGATTACTAGTTTCCTGGTATTGTATGATTATGGCATTGTATTAAATACTTGACACTTACCTTGTGCACACACTTACACCACCCTCTAAGCTTTCTATAAGCTTATGCACGATAGATGCGTGCAGGTGATGTTAGGTTGCAGCAATGTTGAGCTTGGAGCGTGCAGCGGTCTCTTGGAGCTTAATTTTTGATTGATATATTTTTCTTTCAGCATTGTACTCAATTGATTATATTAGTAGATATGTGATGATGATGTTGCCTTTGTGAATTGAAAAATCTTGTGGTTATGCTTATGACGAGTTAAATGTATATTAAAAAAATAATTAAAAAAAGGTCCTCCTTGTAGGATCCCAGGATCGAAATCTAACATATGAATACTAAGAGCCAAGAATGGGGTACTACGGAGGCTGTCAGCACTGGATTCGACAATCGAAATTCCTGTGAATTCAATTTTTGAATTTGGAGCCGGGCGACAAGCTGGCGTATAGTGTAATAGACCATGGTGATGATCCCAGAGATGAACCGTACTGATATGTGGACTTATTGAGTAGGAGTTGTATACTCATTCATTTATACATTCACTATCCACTTGGGCTAGTGGTGCGCAACTATTTATTACATGTACCTTCGCAATGGCAGGATTTCGGTTGAGCGCGCGACTAACCCGAGATCATGAGTTTACCACATTGAGTCTGACTATCCAAATTTAGGTATGGGACTGGTTTGGATAGAAGTCTCTTGTGATGGACCTCATATCCTGCGATACTACGTACTATCATCCCGACTTCACACTTCAGCATGGTCATTCCATTCGCACCACATATTGTATTACATTCGCGGCATGTGACATTTTGGGTTGCCTGTGTTCTGCATTCATATGGTTTAAATACGACATCTGATAATTGACTCTTTATGATTCCTCATTTTATAGTTGATCTGTATCGTGTATTCTGATATTACCCCTCATTTGCATAGTTAATCTCCATTGCATATTCTAATATTGTATGACTCACGCACTTGTCAGTATTTTCGCTTACTTTGTTATTGTGTGATTTATTATTTTGTCAGTATTTCTGTTTACTCTGATAATTCATGATCTTATCAGTATTTCTGTTTATTTAGACATTGTACGATTTATGGATTACTAGTTTTTTGATATTGTATGATTATGGCATTGTATTGAATACTTGACACTTACCTTGTGCACACACTTACACCACCCTCTAAGCTTTCTATAAGTTTATACACGATAGATGCGTGCAGGTGATGTTAGGTTGCAGCAGTGTTGAGTTTGGAGCGTGCAGCGGTCTCTTGGAGCTTAATTTTTTATTGATGTATTTTCCTTTCAGCATTGTACTCAATTGATTATATTAGTAGATATGTGATGATGATGTTGCCTTTGTGAATTGAGAAATCTTGTGGTTATACTTATGACGAGCTAAATGTATATTAAAAAAATAATAAAAAAAAAGTACTCCTTTTAGGATCCTATGATCGAAATCTAATATATGAATACTAGGAGCCGAGAATGGGGTACTACGGAGGCTGTCAGCACCGGATTCGACAATCAGGATTTCTGTGAATTCAATTTTCAGGTTTGGAGCGTGACAAAAACCTATAACATAAACCAAAACCTATAACCTAAATTAAAACTAAAACCTATAACCTAAACCCGAACCCATTCTCAAATCCCAAAACCTATAACCTTAACCAAAACCAAAACCTATAACCTAACCTGAACCCATTCTCAAATCCCAAAACTTATAACCTAAACCAAAACCTATAACCTAACTCGAACCCATTCTCAAATCCAAAAACCTATAACCTAACATAAACTTATACTTATAACCTAAAACTATTCTCAAATCCCAAAACCTATAACCTTATCCTAAACTTATAACCTAAACCTAAACCTATAACCTATAACTTAAACCAAAACCAAAACCTATAACCTAAACCCGAACCCATTCTCAAATTTCAAAACCTATAACCTAAACCCGAACCCATTCTCAAATCCCAAAACCCAAACCCAAACCTAAACTTAAACCTAAAACCTAAACCTAAACCTATAACCTAAACTCAAATCCCTAAACCAAAACCAATTCTAAAACCTATAACCTAAACCCGAATCCATTCTCAAATCCCAAAACCTATAACCTAAACCAAAACCTATAACCTAAACCCGAACCCATTCTCAAATCTCAAAACCTATAACCTAACCTAAACCTATACTTCTAACCTAAAACTATTCCCAAATCCCAAAACCTATGACCTTATCCTAAACCTATAACCTATAACCTTAACCAAAACCTATAACCTAAACCGAAACTAAAACCTATAACCTAAACCCGAACCCATTCTCAATTCCCAAAACTTATAACCTAACGTAAACCTATACTTATAACCTAAAACTATTCCCAAATCCCAAAACCTATAACCTAAACCTAAACCTATAACCTATAACCTTAACCAAAACCAAGACCTATAACCTAAACCAAAACCAAAACCTATAACCTAAACCCGAACCCATTCTCAAATCCCAAAACCTATAACCTAAACCCAAACCAAAACCTATAACCTAACCTGAATCCATTCTCAAATCCCAAAATCTATAACCTAAACCTAAACCTTATCCTAAAGCTATAACCTATAACCTAAACCTAAACCTAAACCTTATCCTAAACCTATAACCTATAACCTAGACCAAAACCTATAACCTAAACCAAAACCAAAACCTATAACCTAAACCCAAACCCATTCTCAAATCCCCAAACCTATAACCTAAACCCAAACCCAAATCTATAACATAAACTCGAACCCATTCTCAAATTCCAAAACCTATAACCTAAACCTTATCCTAAACCTATAACTAATAACCAAAACCAAAACCAAAACCTATAACCTAAACCCGCTCAATTTCTAGTTTGCCCCGCTCAATTTTCAGTTTGCTCCGCTCAAGCTCAATTTTCAGTTTGCCCCGCTCAAATTGAGCGGGACAAACTAGAAATTAAACGGGGCAAACTGAAATTTTTTTTTTTGCGATGTTGCTTTTATGGGTCCCATCATAATGTATGTGTTATATCCAAATCGTCCGTATATGAGCGGGGTAAACTGAAAATTGAGCGGGGCAAACTGAAAATTAAGCCGGACAAACTAGAAATTGAGCAGGGAAAATTGAAAATTAAGCGGGACAAACTAGAAATTGAGTAGGGCAAACATGAAATTGACCCCACTGTCAAAATCTAGTTTGCCCACCTTTTATCCAGCTATTTTTATGAAAGAATTCAAACTTACTTTTGCAACTTAGACCTCCACGTGCGGAGACCCAATTCCAGAACGAAAATACCCCTCCTTTTCACTGCTGTCCACTTTCCTTCTCTCTTTTCACTATTTGATTTTCATCTCTCTTTCCAGGATAAGGTTTAGGTTTAAGTTTGTGTTTAAGTTTGAGTTTTTAAGTTTAGGTTTAGGTTTAGGTTAGGGAGTTGAGATTAAGATTAGGTGTATGTTTCACTTTAGAGAATTGAGTTTAGGTTATAGGTTTAGGAAAAGGTTAGGTTTAGGTTATAGGTTTTGGGATTTGGGAATAATTTTAGGTTAGGTTATATGTTAAGGTTTAAGGATAAGTTATAGGTTTTGGGATTTGAGAATAGGTTCGGGTTTAGATTTAGGTTTTGGTTTAAGTTATAGGTTTTGGGATTTGCGAATGGGTTCGGGTTTAGGTTATAGGTTTTGGTTAAGGTTGTAGATTATAGGTTTAGGTTTAAGTTAAGGTTAGGTTTAGGTTATAGGTTTTGGGATTTGATAATGGGTTTGGGTTTAGGTTATAGGTTTTGGTTTTGGTTTAGGTTATAGGTTATAGCTTTAAGTTTAGGTTTAGGTTATAGGTTTTGGGATTTGAGAATGGGTTCGGGTTTAGGTTATAGGTTTTGGTATTGGGAGAGGAAAAGTGGACAGTAGTGAAAAGGAAGGGTATTTTCATCCTGAAATTGGGTCTCCGCACGTGGAGGTTTAAGTTGTAAAAGTAAGTTTGAATTCTTTTATAAAAACAGCTGGATAAAAGGTGGGCAAACTAGATTTTGACAGTGGGGTCAATTTCATATTTGTCCCGCTCAATTTCTAGTTTGCCCCGCTCAATTTTCAGTTTGCCCCACTCAATTTCTAGTTTGCCCCGCTTAATTTTTAGTTTGCCCTGCTCAATTTTCAGTTTACCCCGCTCATATATGGACGGTTTCGATATAACACATACATTATGATGGGACCCACAAAAGGAACATCGCAAAAAAAAAAAATTCAGTTTGCCCCGCTTAATTTCTAGTTTGCCCCGTTCAATTGAGCGGGGCAAATTGGAAATTGAGCAGGGCAAACTAGAAATTGAGCGGGGCAAACTGATTTTTTTTTTTTTGCTTTTGTGGGTTCCATCATGATGTATGTGTTATATCCAAACCGTCCATATATTTTACGAGCTCATATTAAGGCTTGAGACAAAAAATAAGATAGATCTAACTATCAAGTGGACCACACTGTAAAAGGCAGTGGGGAATTGAACGTCTACCATTGAAACCCTTTTAAGGGTTACAGAAGTTTTGAATCATTATGAAATTTTTTTCCCTCTTCATCCAAGTGTTTTTGACCCTATGAATGAACTTAGACGAGGAGGATTTCTCTCAAACATCACAGTGGGCCCCTTAAAGGTTTCTAATGGTTGACGATCATTCAACACTGTTTCCAGTAATGTGGTACACTTGAGAACTGGATATATCTCATTTTTTGTCTCATACCATAAAATGATCTGAAAAAATACATGAATTGAGCGAGATAGCCTACGAATTGTGTGAGGGAAGCTAGAAATCCAGTGAGGCAATATATAAATTGAGCGAAGGAACCTAGGAATTGAGCGAGGCAACCTAGCAATTGAGCGATGCAACGTAGAAATTCAGCGAGGCAACCTACGAATTGAGCGAGGGAAGCTAGAAATTGAGCGAGAGAACCTATGAATTGAGCGAGGGAAGCTAGAAATTCAGCGAGGCAACTTAAAAATTGAACGAAAAACCTAGGAATTGAGCGAGGGAAGCTAAAAATTGAGCAAGGGAAGCTAGAAATTGAGCGAAGGAACCTAGGAATTGAGGGAGACAACCTAACAATTGAGCAAGGCAACGTAGAAATTCAGCGAGACAACCTATGAATTGAGCGAGACAACCTAGGAATTGAGCGAGAAAAACTAGAAATTGAGCGAGGCAACTTAGGATTTGAGCAAGGGAAGCTAGAAATTGAGCGAGGGAGCCTAGAAATTGAGTGAGGCAAGGTAGAAATTCAGTGAGGAAACCTAGGATTTGAGCAAAGCAACCTAGGAATTGAGCGAGGGAAGTTAGAAATTGAGCGATTTTCTAGGTTCCCTTGCTGAATTTCTAGGTTCCCTCGCTCAAATTCTAGCTTCCCTCGCTCAATTTCAAACTTCCGTCGCTCAATTCCTAGGTTGCCTAGCTCAAATCTTAGATTTCCTCGCTGAATTTTTATGTTGTCTCGCTCATTTCCTAGGTTCCCTCGCTCAATTTCTAGGTTGCGTCGCTGAATTTTCAGGTTCTCTCGCTTAATTTTTAGCTTCCCTCACTCAATTCCTAGGATTCCTTACTGAATTTCTATGTTGCCTCACTCATTTCCTAGGTTCCCTCGCTCAAATCCTAGGTTGCCTCGCTCAATTTATAGGTTCCCTCGCACAATTTATAGTTTCCCTCGCTCAAATCCTAAGTTGTCTTGCTAAATTTTTAGGTCCCCTTGCTTAAATTCTAACTTCCCTCGGTCAATTCCTAAGTTGCCTAGATCAAATTGTAGGTTCTCTCGCTCAATTTCTAGGTTCTCTCGCTCATTTTCTACATTGCTTTGATTAATTTCTAGCTTTTCTCTCTCAATTTCTAGATTCCCTCACTGAACTCTTATGCTACCTCGCTCAATTTCTAGCTTCCCTCGCTCAATTCATACCTTGTCCTGCTCAATTTTCAGTTTACTCACTCAATTTCATATTTGTCTCGCTCAATTTCTAGTTTGACCATGAAGTGATTGAAATTGACCGTGAAGTGAATGAAATGTATTTTCGACCATCGACCTAATGGAATCTTAGAAAATAACTAGGTTGGTTGGCTAAAGTAGCTTCTCTTACCCCAAAATCATCTGTGGTACGTCAAGTAACTAATTTTAGTTTAGAAGATATTCTTGTTAAATGAATAAAGAAAGAAATGAAAAATAAAAAAAGAGAAAAATTTATATATATATATACACACACACACACGCACACATATATATTTATATAAACATGTATTAAAGAAAAATGTAGGTACAATAAAGTTTTCCATGTAAAAAATAAAAATAAAAAAGAAAAAAGAAAAAAGAAAAAAAAAAGTACATTATAGTTATGGCTACGGTTATAATCCGTACCTATAGGCCAAGCTATAACCCCATCGACCGAGTTGACCCAGTCGACCCTAACTCGCTGGATTCTTTTTCATTTTTTTTTTTCCCTTTTCCGTATCGTAATTCCCATCGATTTTTGTGGGTCCCATTATGACGTTGTTATATCCAAACCGTCCATCTATTTGGTGAACTCGTATTAAGGCTTGAGATGAAAAATAAGACAGATCTAGCTATCAAGTGGACCACACAGTAAAAGGTAATGGGGAATTAAATGTCTACCATTGAAACCCTTTTGAGGGTTACAGAAGTTTTGGATCATTATGGAATTTGTTTTTCCTCTTCATCCAGGCCTTTGTGACCTTATGAATAGATTGGATGGAAAATAAATGCTATGATGGGCCTTACAAAATTTTTTACGGTGAAAATCAATTTCCCGGCTGCTCTTTGTGGTGTGGTCCATTGATTTATGGATATGATTTTTTATTTTTTTTTGGGTAATGCTCGGAAATGATTTTGAAATATGAATGAACGTTGTGCACATGACAAATACATAGCTGTGGGGCCATGTAACTTTGATCTCTCCTAAGCCGTTCGTACAACTCTCAGTTGGAGGAGCGTCAGCTCTCGTCTTCGCAGTGAAAAGGAGGGGTAGTTTCGTCCTCAAAGTCGCTGTCCGCACGTGCTCGTCTAAGTTGGTAACTTAAGTTTGTATTCCTCGAGTAAAACCGCTGGATAAAAGGTTTTGCCTACAGTGGTCATTTTCTCCTTCTCCATAAGAAATATCTTGCAAAAGATAGACATGCAACCGCTGTAAATCCACACGCGTGTATAATCGCCCGCACTATCCACGGAGTTGATGCGCTGGTCAAAATTACAGGCTGGTCCTCTCATCGAGTAAGTAACTGTATATGAAACAAATAGGACTTCTGGAGCTGTCCATTTGTTTGGTACGTGTGGCCTACAGCAGGATTGTTTTTTTGTGCAAGGGGACATGTACAGCGGGACCCACCTGATTGATCGGTGGGGTCTAACGCGCATGCTTATCTACATGAACACGTACTGGCAAGCAGCGGGCTTGGCCGGACGAGGATTTCCAGCGCTGGGAACCCAGGTGGGACCCACTGAGATGTTTGTGAGAAATCCTCCCCGTCCGTCCGTCCGTTTGCTCATTTTAGGAAATGTGGGCAAAAATTAACCGTTTCCAATTCACACGTTGGCCGAAAACGTGATAATTGAAATTTCAGAATAGAAATATTCGTAGGGCCACGGAAGCTTTGAATAATGTTAATAATAACAATATATTTTTTTCTTATTTTTTTTTTCACACACGCACACACACCCGACACACTCACGTTGGTGGAATTTCACCACCTATGGGTACTCGAACCCTTGACGGGGAGTTGAAACTCCCAGGAGTCCACCACCCGGGCTAGAGTAAGGACCCAATCATGTTAATAATTATGTTTTCAGCTCATCCCATCCCAGCAGGAATGACGTTATTAACGGTGTGGATGACATGTAAGTATCATTTTCGAACTCAGGGATGTTTCAACGGTAGGAATTTTCCTAACCACCTTTTCTTTAAGTACGGAACACTTAAGTCTTGGATCATTCTTAATTTTGTTCTATCCTACTGAAATGAGCTCACAAAACGCAGATGGACGGATTGGATTCCTGAAAAATATCACGGTGGCCCCACCTAAGTTTCTCGTGCATGACCTTCCTGCGAAAGCCGCGTCCGGCTTGGCCAGACACGCTTACGGAACTACGCACAGCAGCCGCACTGCCCCACATACGGCAAACGCGTGGAACATCCAATAGTCCGTCAGGTGGGAGCGGTGATGCACGCACAAGCCAGCTGGTTGGCTGGGCCATCACATGTACATGGTGGGCCCACACATTGGATTCTAGGATCCTTCGCAGGTGCAACATTCGCACACGTGACTGGAATAGAGACGAACGCGGTGTGAACCTTATCATTTATTTTTACAAGTGGACGTGAGTAGCCTAGTAAAAACTCCCAAGGTCCTCTGCATCACGTGCTGTACATGTGACATCTACTTCGTCAATATGTACGGGCACGATGTTAGGTCATGGAGTGAGACGTTTGCCCAATCAACAACTCACTTGTACCATACCACGATAACAATTGAAATGGAAAGCACTTGCCTACTTCCCACTAGTTACCTAACTTGGTTACTTTTACCAACTTGGGAAAACGAATTAACATACATGAAATCCTTGCCGCTCATCACATACACCATCTTTCGTTGGGCCTTGATCTGGAAAATCAGGACGATTCAACACTAAGATAGGCCACCCCAAAAAATTTCTTCCTAAAGCCTATAAATTCACATAGCAGGGTTCATCTGATTTTTGGGCAATTATTAGATGTCATATAAACACCACAGTGGGTTCTGATAAAAACCAATGACTAGCGTTTTATCCCAATCGTTTTGTTTGGTGTGGCCTATCTTAATTTTGTATGATCATGGTTTTTGAATGTAAGGATTAAAATGAAACAGCATGCCTAATGGTGGCTCCCCAGCTAAAGTACCCACAGTCGGTTCCTAGCAGAGTTACCCAAGCACAGCTTGAAATGTCAGGTGTGCCAGGCGTCCAACTGTGATACCGTGAATAACACAAATAAAACAATTCTTCTAAGGTGAGACGATTAAAACTCAGGTGTGCCAGGCGTCCAACTTAGAGATATATATTAGGCATACTTCGTAAATATTCCTCGGATCAAGTTCCATGAGGCTTAGGCTAGGAACATGCAGTGAACATTAAAACAACTTGGGCTCAGTCCCTGGTTATAATCATCCAACTTGATTTTTTTTTTCATTGTCTAACATATGGCCAAAAGTCATATATCAGCCGCTCCATATTTATGATTTAACACCATGTAGCCAGTCGGTTATCAGGAATGCAGAGGGGGGGTGAGAGAGAGAGAGAGAGAGAGAGAGAGGTTGGGGGGGGGGGGGGGGTGTCACCAGTAGCCAAATGCGTTGGGCTGGGTTTATCAACTGAGTCTTATCTGACTTGAATGAGTTTGACTGAATTTGCCTGAGCGACAATTTAACAATTCATGGTCTTTAATTGGACCAGGTGCTTTTAAGTTCTAGCCAACTTGGTTGAGCCACACTAGACTCGCACGAGTCTAAAAACCATAGGTACTTTTAATGAAGAACGTGGCTGTCAAACAAACAACATGGTGGTCTCTACAGAGATTGGCTGAAAAACCTGTTCTTTACAAGATTTGAGTCTAGCATTTTTGGCACATGGGTAAAATCTAAGCCATCTTATATCTTAGCAGGCAAAATTCCGTGGGATGTTGAACTAAGTAGGGTACATGTAAATTTAAAAAATACCCTTCTTCTTTTTTTTTTTTCTTTTCTTTTTTTTTGTAAAAATCACTTCTAGATGTACATGTAATAATAATAATAGTAACTTTTTTCTTTTACCAATTGTTTTTACTTATCTCTATGTGTAGAATCACTATGGTCACATGTTTTTGTAGGCTAAGAGATTTTAGTCCTTTGAGGTTTCTTTTGTTGCCGGCGGGAGAAGTTGATCTAACTCGATCACTCTACCATGATCATATCTCTTTATTGTAGGAAGTTCTTTTAAAGATCTAAATAAGATATATGGCCATACACACATGCACACATGTTAACACAACGTGGTGTAAGAGTTGAAGAAGAGTTATAGATCCTACTTATAAGAAAAGTATATACCTTTATTATCACAAGATTTATGTGGATTGCCGAATGATGTGAAAATCTCTTCATTTGAAAGATTCCAACATTTTGATGTGGACAAAAGGAAAGAAAGAGTTGTTGAATGTCATAAATCAATTTAGCAACAAGGTCTGTTGATGTCATCGAATATTTTTCGATGCCATCAAATAATTGCTTGATCTTATCAAAGAAAGTCAGAAATTTCATGTTTTGTTTCTGGATTGTTTTGGTACTTAAGTTCGATGCCATCAAAACCTATCAAAGTGCAATCAAAACCTATCAAAGTGCAATCGGAAAAAATATGAATTTTCATGTTTTGTTTCTGGATTGTTTTGGTACTTGATCGATACTATTGATAGTCTGTTAATGCCATCGAAGGTGTAATCGAATGTATATATAGAGTTATACAGATTTATGTATCTACGAGATTTGTTTCTGATTTTGATTGTGATTATTCCTAAGGCTATATGTAAGGGTGTAATCGGGATTGAAGTGTATCTCAGAGCTTTTTCAATTCGTTTATAAGGTTTTAAGAGTGTAGCTCGGAGTGATTCAAGGCTTGTTCAAATCAAGTGTTATCTAAACTCCTATAATTTCTGTTTTCATAGTGATTGTTCATCACTTTGTAGCATAGTTTTTTCCCGAAAGGATTTTTTCACATTAAAAGTGATGTGTTTGCAAATCAACGTGTTTGCATTGTGCTTGATTGATGTAATTGAATTACTTCATTTGATTAATCTTTGTGTGCTTCTACTGTTTCCCAACAAAAGTAACAATTCACGTGCAATGATAAAATATACAAACATCAAAGGGTTACTTACTAGCATCCAATTTGGAAGATCTATTGCATACCCCATATATGGTGTAGTCCATTAAATCAATAGTTTGGATTAGTAAACCATTTGTCCCTTTACTGAATCATTTGAGTTAGTGAATAACAATAGATATGATATGGTAAGCTTTCTTTGGACTATCTAATCATTCGATTTTTCACTTACATTTTGAACCTTTGCAAACAAGCCGCAGGAGTTTGCTGTTAATATTGGCTCTTCTTTCTTTCTTTCTTTTGAAGACGTGAGTTAGTGCTTCCACATCCAACGTGGCCCATCTGAATGTGCGAGTTAAAAGAAGAGCATTTAATGGAGTAATTTAAGATCCTCTTAGCTACACTAAATATGGCTCCACCTAACTACTGCAATTTTAGCTGAAAAGTGAATCAACGGCTGCAGATGTGTAGACATTAAGAAATTCTGATACTCTGGGAGAGTCAGATGAACTAATAAAGTGTATCCAAAATAACTCCAATTAAAGCATCCAATGCAATGGCCCTAACAATGGTGGAGCTAATGTAAAATTATTTTTGTACTGTTGATAACATTTAATGGATGGTTGCAGTGAAAAACAGTCAATGATCCAAATTCAATAAATAAAAGTACATTAGTCAGAGTCATAGAACCCAGTCATACGTCCAAACTATTCTTTTCAGTTAAAAAATAATATATAGGAGCCGCAAATTTTGAAGTTGCAAAACAGCAAGTAGATGCCAGTTTTCTAGTTGCTTGGGGTGTTTTAGTGCTCCCCAAGCACGGTAAGCTATAGTGCTCTTAGTTGCATTGTGTTGCTTATATACTCAAATTCATTGATCTAGACCATTCATTAGCTTTAATGCACTTTTAATAGGCTATAATGCAAACATCACACTCATCTAACATATATGAACCATTTGACAAATGTAGAGTGTGTTACTAGCATACGACATAGCCCAGATTAAAGCATCCAATGCAAGGTCCGAACTACAGTGGAGCGTGAACTAAAAAAGATTTTGTACTGTTGGTAACTTTTAATGGACGTTTGCAGTGAAAGACAGCCAATAGTCCAAATTCAATAAATAAAAGTACATTAGTTAAAGTCTAGCAATCTAGTCATTTGTCCAATCTATTAATTTATGTTAAAGGTTAATCTAAGGCTGCAAATTTTCAATTGGCAACCTCATCAAGGGAAGCAGATGCAGTATTTTATTAGCATTTGTTCTTTCCATGCTTTAGAACACTAAATAAGTTATAGTGCTCCTAGTTGTATGGGATGCTTAGATTATCCAATCCATTGATCTAGACTGTTCATTAGGTTAAGCATACATTTCATAGGTCACCTTGCAAACATCATACTAATGCAGCAAATATGAACCGTTTGATCAATCATCGTAAGTATGGATGAACAAGGTAGTTTAAATAAAAATGGGCCAATCAACAATTTGGTATAATATTTGTTTAGGGCCTATCATGAATTAATTATGATTTAAAAGAATAATTCTTATTAGGAAATTGGAACCACACGGTAGATGACTTTAAAGAGTGGATCCTTTGAAAATAAGGCCAATAAAAGGTAAATTTGATTGTCTAATCGGTTTGAATTTTTCGTGTTAGTCTAAATGTGTTATTGACTTAATGTATAGTTCAGACATGCGTTTAATGGAGACTCCAGATGCACCTATTTGACTGCAGCATTTCTATTGCCTATTCATCCTCGCGGCTTGGCTATTGACCAAACACTAGCTAGCCAACTGGTATTAAAGTTCTATGGGTCCCACCATGATGTAGGTGTTTTATTTATATTATCCACCCATTATATCAGCTCATTTTAAGGTATGAGTACAAGAAATGAGGTGGATCTAAATACTAGGTGGACCACACTGTAGAAAAACAGTGGTGATTGAAATTCTACTGCTAAAAACTTACGTAAAGCTCATTGTAATGTTTATTTGTCATTCAACCAGTTGATAAGATCTGTGACGGACGGAAATCACAAATATCAGCTTAATCCTAAACTTATGTAGCCCTTATAAAATTTTAAATGGTAAACATTCAATCCTCACTTATTTCCTATAGTGAGTTCATCTGATATTTGGTTCTGCGTAATTTTTTGGGACCCTTAAATGAGCTAGAGAAATGGATGTACGGTATGGATAAAACATGTACATCATGGTAGGGTCCACGGAGCTCTGCCTCCAGCTAGCTTGCCCATGCTGGGGTCACTAGCCAAACAGCGTCCCATCTATTCAAAGCCATTATAAAATCTCTGCTATAGCTGTAAACACTGTTAAATCATGTCAAGACCAATTCCGGCCAGCTCGACATTGAGTTGAATCTAGTGATGCAGCTTTTTGAAGTATGATCTGATTTTTAAGGTGATGAACGCTCCATAATAGGCCTTGCAATTTGAAACAGTTTTGAGGTAATGCATGCCATCCCAGAGACCTCTTTATCAACTATTGCGTGGATTGACCCGCTAGCATGCTATGATAGTTATGAATGAAGAATAAATGATGGTAACTCCTGAATTGTACACGTGTAATAGTTGCACGGTAATTTCAACGGTCCAAATATTTGAACCAGTGTTGTCAGACAATAACCATTTATAAAGAAAAAATAGGCTAAATCTTAGACCTATCATGCCATGCTGTCATATCTATGACATAAACATGACCTTTATTCCACATACGTGTGGGCTTAGCATACCTCAATGTTTGATTTTCACTCTCAAATTTAGGACACCAGCTGCTTTAATTTCAACCACTTATTTCATAGCCATGAATCTAATGGTTACTTGAAAGGTATGATTTTAGGGATATATTCCATTAAAAAAGTGTCTCACAATTTGATGGATTAATTGGGAGGCCCCAAAAGTGCCAAATGTGTAATGTCCATTTTCAAAATTAAATCCGTGTCTTGCATGGGTACCTACTTAATAGGGTGAAAAAAATGTATTATGAAGTACATTTCATCCATGAGATAGACTATTCCTTAATTGGCTTTGATTTTGAAAATCAGGATATTCAATCCTAGTGGGCATTTTTTTAGGGAGGTGAGAACACAAAATATGTAACTGTCTTGAAGAGAGAAATTAGATGTCCAAGCTTTTCACTGGGCACCACAGGATTATGTAATTCTTTCATCTAATAAATGAATTGGATGATTCCTAAATATAATATAGGATTTTCATTTAGTACACTCTCATTATAAGTAATTCAAAATATTCAGCACTTTGTTGAACTATCCTTTATATAAGTGTGGAATAAAATGGTTTAAGCAATTCTTTGATCTCCAAGAAGGCACATCAAATGAATGGATTGGATGGCTTGTAAACAAGATGGTGCAATCCACTGTAACATTTGTTACATGTTTATGTATTTTTTTAATATATTAACTTGGTTCACAAGCCGTGGGCTTTTGGGCCAAAAATCAATCATAGATGAAACGGTAATGATAGGTGTTTATATTTAATTAAATTTCGTTGCAACTTTTTAGGAAAGATAAAAAATTAGCCTTATTCAATACTCAAGTGGATCACACCGTGAACTTCTAAAGATTTTAGGAAAATTTTTATTCCCTATTAAGTGTTGTTATGATCTTTTGAATTTACGGTGAATATAAAAATTCTCACCTTATAAATAAAGTAAATGTCACCCATACAATATGTTGGGAGTAACTTATTATTTTGGGTCTTATTCAAAATGGTTAGAACCTATCACGGGAGTGTGGCACCTAAAAATAACATATCAAGGGTATTATGGTAATTCGCTTTGGTGGACAGCACGTGCTATGAAAACGTAGCTACAGGTGAAGTCACAATTTGATATAGACTGGAACCCGCGTGGAAGTTACTCGCCGTGATTCCGATACGCGTAGGGTTATTTTAGTCATTCTCAATGGCAGGGGGCGTTGGCAGGCATTCAGTGGCATTTGTGTCATTTTATTACACGACAGGAGTTGGCTGCCATTTAAGGGGAGAAATAGGGGTATTATTGTCAATAGAGGGACTTTTCTTCAAGGAATTGGGCTGGGATCTGGTAAGCAATAGAGAGGGTGGTCTCTATCCATTCTGTTTCATAGGGGGGGAAGCGAGAAGGGCATGAAAATAAAAAAGGTAGAGACGGCGAGAGAGATGAAATTCCTTCGCTTTTTATCGCGCATGAAATAATTGAAGGAGAGGTCCTTGATTCTTTAGTTGTTTTCTATGTAGGTCCAAGGGCAGCCGTCGAAAAGTACAGAAAAGTCCCCGTTCGCCACCGGAATTTACTCCCTTGTCTAACCTAGAACTAGAAAAAGAAAGGGGGAAAGTTAGGGAAGGAGAAGAAGATGAGAAATCTAGTCACTTGCTTTCTCTTCAAGTGCTCCAAACTCTCTTCACAAAAGGCGATCTCAGTCTCCTTAGATCTGTTTTCCCCCTCTTTCTTCGCCAGAGATCTGTTGGTTTCCAGTCATGAATCGTGAAAATTCTATCTCCGTTCCTGATCGGTTTCTCTTCTTGACGATTTCCGGCAAGAAACAACTCAAGATCGAGAAATAACGGTTTTCAGTGTCGGCGGCGGGCGATTGAATCGAGATTCCTGTATTTTTTTTTTTTTTACCGGTTGATTTGATTTCGGCGACGGTATTTGAAGATTTCTGTGTGGAGAATTCTAATGAATTCAATGTTTCCGTGAGTTTCGGTGATTGGATCATCGGTTTGGAAGGTTTTCTTGAAGGAAAAGATGGGGAAAACCCCTAGAAATCCGTAAAGGTACACGAATCTTGTCCGTTTGATTGAAGAGCTTCTGATAAGCTGTAGAAAGTACACGGAATTTCATTGCTCTGCATCCGTTTTATTTATTTATTTGTTTTTAATCAACGAAAGGCTTAGAGAAAGAGAATATCTATGTTTTCTACCTTATGTAGGAGCCCTAATCGCTTGAGTCGTGAGGTTTAAAGACTTTCTGTTGATTTCAGAAAACTATTTTTTTTTTTAAAGAACTTTCTGAAAAAAATTTCTCCTGTTTTATCCTCTCTACATCTGGTGGAATCAGGTTGCAGTCAGAGTCACGGGCGATAGGAAGAGGGAGAAGTATATAGAAAGGGCTTTGTTTTCTTTTTTTTTTGGTCGAAGGAAGATGGAAGGCGAGGTGGGACCGCAAGTTGCTGCTCCGGTTTTCATTCATCAGGCGCTTCCTGGACGCTTCTGCGAAACGCCTCCCATGGCGAAGAAGCGAGAGTTACCTTGGCAAAATGGTAATTTTCAGCAGCAGCAGCAGCAGCAGCATCAGCATCAGTTACTGCAGTTCCATCAGCAGCATCAGCAGTTGCGGATGAATTCGGGGTTCCCAAACCCTAAGAGTCATTGGAACTCCAAGGGCTGGAATTGGGACGGTGTTATGTTCGTTGCGAAACCCTCGGCTGAGGTGGCCGATGTTCTCCGGCTGGGGACAGCTGAGATGGAGCAGAAGAAGACAGGCGAGGAGGCCTTTAAGCCTCATCCAGTGGTGCCGAAGAGCTCTGCAGATGAAGATGGGGAAAGTCTTGCGTTGAAGCTCGGAGGAACCTCTTATTCAGCCGAAGAGCCTGTGGGAAGGCCAAACAAGCGGGTTCGATCTGGATCTCCTGGTGGAGCTGGCAGCTACCCGATGTGTCAGGTGGATGATTGCAGGGGGGATCTTTCGAATGCTAAGGATTATCACCGGCGGCATAAGGTGTGTGAGTTTCACAGCAAGACCACCAAGGCACTTGTGGGGCAACAAATGCAGAGGTTTTGCCAGCAGTGTAGCAGGTAAGTCGTTCTTAATTTGTAAATTTTGGATGAAAAATGAACTGGGTTGTCTTTGGATTGGTGTTTCCAGGCTGAAAATCTTCCTTCTTTTTGGTTTCTAGATTGAAATTGCGGTCTTTTCTTTTTAGTATATTTTTACAGCTTTATCTTCTGTTTGATGGTTTCTGGACTAGAACCGATGTGGGCATTTGTAGATTGATGTCTCCTGGGTTAAATGGATCTTTGTCACGTATCTTCTTTCTGGTCTTCCGGTCAGTGGACCGGAATTGAAGCCATGTAGTAGCACCTCTGTTTTCGTGTTGATATTCAGCATCACTTATTTGTTATTGTTGTGGATGTGTCGATCAGAATCCATTTATCTGGGTTTTTCAACTTCTCTTTGGGTAGAAAGTTGTAGGGCTGCATCTGTACGGAAGTCAATTTCTTATCTCTTTCCTCTTCTTCTTGTTGGTCTTTTTAATTTTCTTTTTAAAAACATTTTCAGGTTCCACCCACTTTCAGAATTTGACGAGGGGAAAAGAAGTTGTAGGCGTAGGCTCGCTGGGCATAATCGGCGAAGAAGGAAAACCCAACCTGAGGAGTCTTCCCCTCGGCTGTTACTCCCTGGTAATCAGGAGAATGGCTGTGGCGGAAATTTGGATATCTTCAATCTCTTAACCATTTTAACACGCCTGCAGGGTAAGAAACTTTGCTAATTCCACTAGATACGTGGTTCTCCTTTTTTGTGGGTTTGTATCTCAGCTGGTAGGGTTGCTGTTGCAGGGAATAACACGAGTAAAACTACCAATGGCTCTTTGATCCCTGATAAAGATCAGCTCATCCAGATTCTTAGTAAGATAAACTCATTACCCGCAGCTGCAAACTCTTCTGCAAGGTTGCCTGTGCCAGGAAGTTTAGATCTGAACATTTCAAACACCTCCCAAGCTTCTTCTGAACACCCTTACCACACGAATGGAAACCCATCTGCTACATCGACTGTGGACTTGCTTGCTGTTCTTTCTGCTGCATTGGCAGCAGCATCTCCTGATGCGCTTGCAATTTTGAGGAGAGGAATCAGTGATAGTTGTGGTGATGATAAGTCTAAGGTAAACTTCCTGGAGCGGCCAGCTGACATTGATTTACAAAAGAAGCCAAGTTCTGCATTTCCTTCGGCAGGAGCAGAGATGAGTAATAGTAGTTTTAGATCTCCACTGGAAGTATCAGATTGTCCAGCTCAGGAGCTTCGAACTAGTTTACCATTGCAGCTGTTTAGTTCCTCTCCTGAGGATGACAGTCCACCGAAATTGGGATCGGCAAGGAAGTACTTTTCTTCCGACAGCAGTAATCCCATGGAAGAGAGGTCTCCTTCGTCATCTCCTGTTGAGCAGAAACTGTTCCCTCTACATTCTGCAACAGAAATTTTGAAACCAGAGAGGATGTCAATCTGCAGAGAAGATAATGCAACAATCGAGTCTAGTACGAGTCGTGGATGGAGCTCAGGTCTGGAACTCTTTAAGAGACCAAATGGAAGGGCTGAAAATGGCGGTGCAGCTTCAAATCTACCGTATCAAGCTGGCTACACTTCCTCTTCTGGCTCAGATCACTCGCCTTCTAGTTCGAATTCTGATTGCCAGGTGACAGTTCACTGTTTTCTTGATGGGCTTCTTGTTTCTGTGAATGAGTTTTAATTCTCCTTATTTCTAGTTCTGATTAATATCTACTTTAGTGCTGCTATTCTGGGAAGTGAAATGTAGTTGCATTTTTCCCTTCTGCAGGACCGGACTGGGCGAATCATTTTCAAACTTTTTGACAAGGACCCAAGTAATTTTCCAGGGACACTTAGAACTCAGGTAAGGGGAATGTGACACAAGATACAGTTACATTTGCTTCTTAGAGTTGGTTGCATATGTATGAAGGCCCACCAATATTTATGATTTGTATTTCAGATCTTTGACTGGCTTTCGCACAGTCCGTCAGACATGGAGAGCTATATTAGGCCGGGTTGTGTGGTTTTATCAGTTTATGTCTCCATGCCTTCCATTGCCTGGGACGAGGTGAGTGCAATCCAGGTTAACCTAGAAGTGAGTTTGTAATGTGGCTTTTGATTTAATTGATTGCGGGTTTTATGCTGGACTTGCAGCTGCAAGAAGACCTCCTTCAGCGTGTCAGTTGGCTCGTTCAGGATCCCAGTTCTGATTTCTGGAGAAGTGGGAGGTTTCTGATCCACACTGATAGGCAACTAGCATCGCATAAAGATGGTAAAAATTGTTAAAACCAACTTTGTATTTCATAACTTGTACATGTTGTTCAATGGACCTTTTTTGTTCATCCATTTGTTGGTATTACTGCATTGAATAATTTGAGAGGGAAAAGAACTATTCATATAAAATGAAAAAAAAAAAAGAGAGGAAGAAATCTTAATGATATGAAGCTAGGCCCTTATTTCCCTGAAATTGGTACTTCTCTGATCTTGCTTTTTACCTTGATGTTCAGGAAAGATTCGTATGTGTAAATCTTGGAGAACATGGAGTGCCCCAGAATTGTTGTCCGTGTCACCTCTGGCAGTTCTGGGCGGGCAGGAGACTTCCCTTGTTTTGAGAGGTCGCAATTTGACAATTCCTGGTACCAAGTAAGCGGACCAATTCATCTTAATGGTGACCATGAGACGTGAATAATGTTTCCTTCAAAAATAAACAATATTTACTGTGTGCAGAATTCATTGTACATACATGGGTGGATATGCGTCTAAAGAAGTTTCAGGATCAGCTTATTCAGGCACCACGTATGAGGACTCAAGCTTAGAGAGTTTTAATTTCCCTGGTGGAGCTCCTAATGTCTTGGGTCGCTGTTTTATAGAGGTAACATATTCTGTTAGCATTGGTAAACAATAAAATAAGTAAACGCTCCATGTCTATTTACCCAACTGAACCATAAGGAAGTCTACATAGCAATGTTAAGCTTCTGTTTAGTTCCTTTTTTTTTTTTTTTCTTTATCCAATAATTTCCTTTGTAATTGTGTGCAGGTGGAGAATAGCTTCAAAGGAAACAGCTTTCCTGTTATAATTGCAGATGCTGCTATCTGTCAAGAACTGAGAATCCTCGAATCTGAGTTTGAGGAAGATGCTAGAACGATGGGTATCATTTGTGAAGACCGGATTCAGGATTTCAGACAGCCAAGATCCAGGAATGATGTTATGCACTTTCTGAATGAACTTGGATGGATCTTCCAAAGAAAGAGCACCCCGAGGCCTTCAAGTGCTGTATTCTCTACTACTCGATTCAAATTCCTCCTCACATTTTCTGTTGAGCGGGATTGGTCTGCTCTAGTGAAAACACTTTTAGACATACTTGTGGAATGGAACTCTGGAAGGGATGGACCATCAAGGGAATCCTTGGAAACACTTTCAGAAATCCACCTCTTGAACTGGGCAGTGAAGAGGAAGTGCAGGAAAATGGTTGATTTGCTTCTCCACTATTCTGTGAATGGTAGTGGCACCTCAAAGAAGTACCTCTTTCCTCCAAATTTAGCTGGGCCGGGCGGCGTCACACCGTTACATTTGGCTGCTTGCACACAGGACTCCATCGACATGGTTGATGCGCTGACAGATGATCCACAAGAGGTAAACCACTACTTTCATTTGTTTCACTCTCAATGGCTTGTGATGATGTGTGGAATTTCCTTATGTGATTTTGTATTTTGGGGGTAGGTTGGGGTCCTGGGGAGGGGGTCAGAGTGGATTGCTAAAGCCATGATTGTGCAATCTGACCTTTTAGGGGGAGTTCAGTTTCCACTCTTAAGGATTGGGGATTTATGGGTGAATTGAGCAATCCTGAGATTGGTCATTCTTCCAACAAGTGCACTGGGGGCAAATGCCTGGATTGGCAAAATCTGGGATTGACCTGTACAAGGATCCAAATGGGCACTTTATGAACTCAATTTTATACTGAACTGTTATGTTTGGACTTGGTAATATACTCATGACGTGTTTTCTCCCCTGATGTATTTTTGTCACCAAAATGTTTATAGATTGGGTTGAACTGCTGGAACTCTCTCTCGGATGCAAACGGGCAGTCCCCATGTGCATATGCCTCAATGAGGAACAACCATTCTTACAACAAACTGGTGGTCAGGAAGCTTGTGGACAGGAAAAATGGTCAAGTGTCAATAGCAATGTCAAATGCGGAGATCTCCTTAGACCAGTCATGGATAATGGCAGAGCCTGATAAACCGAATCCCCAACCCCTGCAAGTGAGGTCATGTGCCCAGTGCTGTGCGGTCGTGGCCACAAAGCAGGCTAGGAGAATGCCCAGGGCTCAAGGTTTGCTTTACCGTCCATACGTCCACTCGATGCTTGCAATTGCAGCTGTCTGCGTTTGTGTGTGCCTGTTCCTTCGAGGCTCTCCAGATATTGGTTCTGTTGCCCCCTTCAAATGGGAGAATATAGGCTACGGCCATAGTTAGTTAGAAAGCGAGAATTAAAACACAGACAAAGGTGGTCTTGCACAGTACAAGGAAGATTGCTCAGTTTGCTTCTGTTACTACCATATTCTGGTAAAAAAATGACGCATGCCGTGAGATGGACAGTTTTATGCGTTGGAATTGGATCCGTGAAAGTGTTGGTTTTTTGCCAATTTGCGCCTGAGGAATGGACAGATTCCTTGGGCAGTAGTTCTTTGAAGATTGGCATCTTTTGAGAGGAAGGGATGAAGAAAAGCTGGCCAAAAAGGAAGAGATCAGGTCGGTGAGGAATGGTTTCTTGTGGGAGTGAAGAGGGGAAAAAGGCAGAAAAGCAGGGGCAGAAAACAGGAGAGAGAGAAACATGGGAAAGGATTACTCATAAGGTGTGGATTTCTATGCCCAGATGAAAGAAATTGGGTATGGAAAACTTAACTGTTCTAGCATTTTTATAGTGTTATTCACTTTTTTTTTTTTTTTTTTTTCCAGTTATTTGGATTCATAGGGCTCTTATTAGTACAGCGTAAACTGACTCACTGTAAAATCAGAATACTTCCTCACTAAAACTATATCATATATAGGAAAATATTTATTCAATGTGCTGAGGAATAATACAGTTTATTTACTCTCTGTTTCCACTTTCAGCTCAGGTATGCTAAATTTCAGAGGATGGTTTTCGAGCCCCTATTGCGAACACTGCCACATTGCCACCGATACATGTGCAGGATATGAGATGTATATGAGAGATGCTCAACATCCAAACGGTTGGATAATGAATTACCCGCTCACCCAGCAGATGACTCCCAACGTGTGACATCCAACCGTCCAATTGGTTGGCCTCATGAAGATCACCTTGTAACAAACAGCCCCATCAACTCAATAGGTGGGTCTATACTGTCTTATGTTATTTATCATATGGCCATATAAGTATAAATAACAAAAATACAAGTATAGGCCAGATTATTACACAAGGTTACATCTTCTCATGTTGGGGCCAAGGCCATTGGATTGGACGGTACTGTAGAAGCCTCATGCACATGGTTGGTTGGAAGTTTTTCTGGTGGGTGGATGGAAACTGATCTTGGTGCATGTACTTGTCTTGCTGATCGGGCTTCCCACTGATCCACATGGGATGTTCTTTTTACCCACTCTTCGATTTCTTTTTGCATGTGGCCCACCTGATACAATGGAATATTAGGATTTAGGGAGCACTAACGAACATTCACTATGGGTGTTCATCACATGAATGACGTGGATTTTTCAAACGTGCCACGTGGATGCATGAGGTGCGTTCGTGTCACTTATCAGGGGGCCACAGAGATGCAGTGTCGTAACGGCCAGTGCTTGTAATGTGAAACCGCACTCTCAGCTTGGAGGCAACGCGAGGTGCGTGGGTGGGACACGCACGCCTTTCTCTTTCTCATCTTTGTTTTTTTTGGTGGGTGGGCCTTCCTTTCCGTGAGTGACTCCCGTTAATAACGGCGTCTATGTATAGTGACGGAAAGTTGGACGGCTGTAGATTTTGTTTTTTCTCCTGTCCGTGTTGGAAGCCACAGCTTTCCAGTTTTTCATGATTTTGTTTTCTTGCTTTCCACACACTAGCAGTGGGTTTGGTGCGGAGAGGGTAATGGGGCCCACTAGTAGGAGCAAGAGAGATAGAGAGAGGGGATGGAGATTTCCGTTATGAGATCAGTGCTGGCGTCACATCAAACTTGCGAGGGAGGGGGGTGGCCAGGGAATAAGATATATCTATCTTGGAAAGGGAAAACCAGTTGCATCTATTCTTTGCCACCAGGCCTCTTTTTAAGTTCAACCGGTTGTAAGCAAATAGCTTCCAAATTTTCACGTCTGTTGGACATGTATCCCGTCCTACCTTTTGTTCTAAAATCAACAAACAATATATATATATATATATATATATATATATATATATATATATATATATATATTTGTTGTTTTACCTAATGGGTGGATATGGCTAGTATTTGCAAGTGGCAATCCTCAAGGTAGAGAGGGTTGGATGGTATGTATTCGGTGGAGGGTAAAATCAACCATTTGGACTTGAAAATTCGTCTCATGCCTCTTTAATATACAAACTATGTGGGAGTTAAAATGTTTGCACATTTATGGTTAATGGATCACATCTTGATGGATCGTCACCTCAGTAATTATTCAGTTTGTAAGATGGTAGTGACCTTTTGTTTGTTAATGCTGACCACTGGCTCTACCTAATATCTGTTTGCATGCAACAGTTGGAAGTTTTAAGATTGTCATCTTTGTATGCGCTTGTGGTTTGACCTACTGTACTGTGTCCAACATTGAGTTTATTCGGTGGGACTCATCTTCGACCTTGGATACTCACTTTTTAAAGTGCCTGACGACGACTGTTTCACCATGTGAGAGCAACTATAAATTAACACAGGATCTTATGCCATGGCAGCTGGAGTCAATTTTTCTAAATTTAAAAATAAAATAAAATAACATCTTATGTCATGGCACCGCATCGTGTTGTGTGTCTGTTTTCTTCCCAAACTTGAATATTCTAGGCAGAGGTCAACCATAAAAATGGGGACGCCAGTTCTACACGGAGTTCCCGCAGCTTAATTCCTGTGGGGCCACCATAATGCCCATGTGAAATCCATTCCATCCATTGCTTTTGCTTGTGCCTGTTCATGAGAGCTGAGGGTACCCAAATTGGGTACCATTATCTGGACCAAGCTCCGAACTGACTTGATGTGGCATAATTTGATTGGATGGGAGAGTACTTTCATAGTAAGGCTCACAAAAAATATGTTTTAAAGTTGCTCGCGGAGTATTAGTCCTACCCATAAATGGTGGCCTATAGTTTAATCAAAACTCACCACGTTAGGTTAAGAGAGAGTTCAATCCATGTAGGGGCAATACTCAATCTGTGAGCCAATGTGGTAGGATATTACTAGACAGCAAATCCTGTCAAACATGAGTCCATGCAAAGTATATTGAAAGTTATTTGATTGAGTACACAACCAACTTTATCTCTGATAGCAGCGGCATGCAATCCAATTAAACCTTGCTACATTAGATAAGGAGGGAGCTAGGTTTAGGTGGGGGCAGTACGGAATCCTTGTCTGGCTGAAAAATGAGACTGATACACCACTCAAGTGAGGAAACAGTGGAGAATAAAAATGCCCACGTGTGACTAGGAAGGTTTAACCGGTGGGCATTTGTTACCCTGTTTCTTGTGCTGTGGTCCACCAAACTCTTTTTTCACTTAGTAGCTTTCACTCTAAAAAATTATTTGCCAAGCTGATGGACAGTGTATTGCATATTGACATAAAGGTGGCCCATAGAGCTTTGCGTTTCAGGAATGGGAGCGGATTAAGTGTGTCGGCTCCACCCTACACAGTTCTGCCGTTACTGTGAGACCTACCTTGATGTATATGTGGTATATCCACACCGTCCATCTATTTTTTCATATCATTTTAAGGAATGGACCCAAAAATGAAGTAATCCAAATATCAGGTGGACAACACTACAGTAAACGGTGATGATTGAAATCTGACCATTAAAAACTGCCTAGGACTCACCATAGTATTTATTTAACATCCAACCTATTGATAAAGTTGCGCAGACACAAATATCAGCTTGATCCAAAACTTTTACGGCCCTAAAAAGCTTTTAATAGTAACTAACCACTGTTCCCTGCAGTGTGGTGCACTTGAGATTTAGATCTGTTTCATTTGTGGACTCAAGTCCTGTAATGAGCTGGCAAAACGGATGAACAGCGGATATACTACAGATACATCAAGGTGGGCCCCACAGCCACACATAATCCGCTCCCCTCATTAACTGGCTTCCAGGTACGGGGGGCTCCACCTGTATGCACCGAAAGTCGAGCTCAAGTAAGACGTGCCTGGCTAAGGGATAAAATAATACTTTCAACACGGGGATTATAAAAAGTTAGAAAAGTGATTTGATCTTCTCACGCGACAGAAGATGACTGTTTCCTACTGACTGCTCAAATGTGCCACTAAACAAAACACCGAGGGTTCGGATGTGGATTACATATGGCTCTTACATACCCTAATCAGATGATCAGAACCATTCAAATAGGGGCCTGTAAAAAGGATTGGTAAGCCCCATGTCCTCCATTGTGTGGCTGTGATCCTTTTGGACTCATTACTTATTTGCTTTTGTTCAATATTTCTTTTTTTATATTTTACAATATATATATATATATATATATATATATATATATATATATATATATATATATATATATATATATATATATATATATATATATATATATATAAGGTAAACTAGCTTGAACTCAAGATCTCAATGTTTCAACACGCTGTCTACCATTGCATGAGCTGGGTTCAACTCAATCGTATGATATACACGGTTTTGCCATTCAAATAAGTGGGGCAGGTGATTGGTAATCCGGACCATTGGTCGGTTGTGTCCCATTATGTATAGAATATTCCTAAAAATCCTTCTCAAAGAAAAGGAAAAGGAGAGGTTTGATAAAAGTCCGGAGTCAACCGAAAAAGCTACTAACATCGGTCACTGGAATCTTGGGCTATTTTCGAGCACCCTCCATATGCGGTGGAACAGCAGACCGGTAGCCTTGATCGCCGAACCACGGTCCCACTCCCCTGCTTGTTGTGTAGAGATTCTCCCGCAGTTTTTGTTTTTTATTTTTATTTATTGAGTTCACCTGGAATACATTTTCCCCAAATTGGTTTATTCTTTTAGAGGCCGTGATCTTAAATTATTTCAACTTTATTTAAATACCTTTTCATATCCTCTTAATATCAGAAATTCAATTATTCGAAAAGACTTAGTTGGAAGGGATAGAGTGTACATGGTTGCTTGTATTATACGTGGTAGACATTCTTTGAGAGCATGTTTGATTAGTGAATTGATGACACATTAATAAAAATCATTGCAATTTTTCCACATCTAATCAAACAATGAATGGTGAGTTAAATACATATGTTTTTAGGAGGTGATATTATTATATTTTTGTAATGATTTATTATTGAAATATATAGTTTTTTTAAAAATTATCATGTTAATATTTTACTGTCGATAAACCAAATACGAAAATTGGTGGTCAAATACAACCAATTTCAACTAACAAGTACTTTGTAATCATTATTAAATTATATTAACTAATAAGGAACTACAATAACCATGCCATAACAATGTCAGGGACTTATAAAGTTGTACACAAGTCGAATTGGGTCGAGTTTGACACAGCTCGACTCGGCCACTAGCTGACTCAACTTGAAGTCGGCTCGGCTCAATCCTTAAGCTTGACTGGCCTGCATGGCTTAGTTTGGTCAATAGCTTGGGCCAATTCAAGCCAAATTCAAGCTTATACGACACTTTCTCAAACACAAAGCGTACCTTCGATTTCTCACAGTATGCAAAATAATAGCATTAATTTACCGGTATTTCATCAAACACTCAGTAGACAACATCAAAATCAAGATACAATGGTAGTTTTGTAATATAATATTATTTTTTTGTAGTGATTTGTTCCATATACATACCTTTCTCACCACCAATCGATCCCATGGAGAATGTATCCACATGAAACAACACTTTGTTGAGTCATTTCATCGAATAGTTGGTGAGCAATATCAATATCAAAATAATCGAGTCATTGAACTGGTTTGATCCGAGTTTGATTCAAATTAAGGTTTGATTTGAGTCGATTCAAGCTCGGGCAAGCTCGAACTTGGCTTGAAGTTTTTTCGAGCTCGAAAAATCATCTTAACTAAGCTTGAACTTAGTTTCAAACAGAGTTGAATCGAGCCTTTTTGAGTCGAGTCGAGTGAACTAATCAAAATAACTTGTACACATGAGTCTTAAAAGCTTGCAATATTCTTTTCTTATTAGATTTTTAGAAACATATACCCTTTTCAATGGGTTGATCAAGCATGACTGTACAAAACTTGGAGTTAGATTTCAACATGTATGGTTTTTATGCCTTGTTTATCTTACCATTTTCTATCTCGTTGAAGTAGTCATCATGGTTATTTCATGAAAATAATGAGAATATCATGATATTGGAAATGATGAAAATACAAATCTAAAAATATGGCAAAAATAACTTCATTATTAAGCGGGTATGTTAGGTGGAAAAAGCTTCAAAATGGGTACATTTCAAAACCGTTCCCACAATACTCTTCCAAGATTAATTGTAGGTGTGAAATTGTCCATAACAGCTTGCGTTACATGTGTCACATGGCTTCATATTGAGTCCTAAAAGCTCCTAGTTTTATTTTCTTAGTAGAAATAGCCACCCTTTTTAATGGGTTAATTGCACATGGCCACCCAAATATTTGGAGTTACATTTCATATTTATAAGCTTTCTTTATTTTACCATTTTCCATTGTATACATTGAAGCAGTGGGTATGACATTTCTGAAATTGAGATAAACACTCATGATATTAGAAATGATGAAAATATCCTACAAAATTGATAGAAATAACTTCATATCTAAGCAGGTTTGTTAGATGGGACAACCTTCAAAATGGTACAACATTTCAAAGCCTTTCTTACAAGATTCTTCCAAGATTGATTGTAAAAGTGTAAAACCGCCCATTACTTGCATTACATGTAGAAATAGCCACCCTTTTTAATGGGTTAATCGGGCATGGAATACAAAATATCTGGAGTTACATTTCATATTTTTGTGTCCTTGTTTTACCATTTTCCATCGTTTTGAAGAAACGGGCATCACACTTTCGAAAACAAAGAAAATACTGAGGATATTGGAAATGATGAAAATACCCTCTTAGAAATTTTAAAAAAACAGAGACAGAAGTAACTTCATATCTGAGCAGTTCATCAGTTGGATCGGCTTTCAAAATAGGTACATCCTTCATTTCAAGGCTATATATATATATATATATATATATATATATATATATATATATATATATAATGGTGCTAGTTCCCTTTTAGTATGTTTTTTTTACTGGGTCCCATCTGAGTTTTTGATAGGGTTGATTTTTCGAGCTTCGTAAGTTATTATTATTATTATTATTATTTATTTATTTTTTAATTTTATAAATAATAAAGATGATGCACTTTCTGTGGCTGGATTCAGTGAATAGGGTCCCACATCCGTGCGGCAGGTTACACTCGAGTCTCTAACACCCATAACTCATTCTATCCAAAACTAGTGTGGGCCAAATAAAAGGAACGACATGGGAGGGAATGCCAACCATAGGATTTTATAGTGGCTCACTTGGGTAATAAAACAGCCCGAATCGTGTCCTTACCCGTCATCTGGATTGGATGAAAAGTATGAACGGCCTTGATAATACATGCATAACACGGTTAGGCACTCCACGCAGTTCCCTTTCAATATGTTTAGTGTACGGTCCCATCTGACTTTTGTATCGGGCTGAATTTTTGGGCATTGAATGTTTTCTATCGGTGATGCACCTTGTGGACGGTCTGGATTCCGTGAATACAACAGAATCTATCCTGTCCGGAACTAGTGTGAGCCAACTAACAGGAATGAGCTGGTGGGAATGCCAACCCTTGGATTTCACAGTGGCCCACTTGGGCCTTCATTTGGACTGGATGACGGGTATGAACGACTTTAATCATTTATACATAACATAACACGGAGGGCCTTCTCTCCTAATAAATGGTGGTAATTCCTTCTCAACAGATGGCCTGATTTATTTGGTTGATCCACCTTGTGTGGACGGGCAGGATTCCATGAATACATCACTGGGTCCCACTGGAGACAACACACCCCACTCGATCAGACATGTGGGCCCCATCATTCGTTGTTATCTTCTCCATATCCGTGGATTGACCAGACAAAAATGTAACAAGACTTGAAAGAGTAACAGTTCAGATTCAACAGAAGATAGCTCAAATGATTGACGGTTTGGATCTCCAGATCCTTGGCATGGTCCACCCAGGGTCGGACATGTCTGGCCCCACTTATCATACATGGCACACTGCGTGGATCCTTTTCTCGGGTGTTGTGAATCCTGTAATTCCTCAATGCTTTCTCTCCCGAGGATTCCGTACATGTGGGGCCACGTTTCCGTGCAGCGGGGTTTTTTAATGAAATAGGGGTATTCTCGTCATTTAAGAAGTAGATAATTGCACCGAGTCGTTGAAGTCTCGATAATTGGATGACACGTGCCGAAAAGGACATGTATTAAACATACTGACCATATATCTGGTGGCCCACAGATGTACCAGAAAAGTCCAAAGGATAGTTTACTAGCAACCCTCAATCATTGTACGCTTGTGGTGACTCGAATTAATTTCCGAGTACAATGACAGTACGGCCCAATGATGGTTGGCAACGCCCATACGTGTGGACCTCACTACCCAATCCGCGTCGGTGTCCCGCGACGTGCCTTCGCAATTTCACACGCGCGAGTCTTGCGGTGTTGTTTTAATTAGAGCAGTGGGATTTTAGTCATTTCAAACAAGCTTCACCCCGAACGGCACGGGAATCATCTACAACGCCTGCGTAAAACACCATCATCTTTGGGCCCACCATGTTGTATATGTAATATCCACTCCGTCCATCAGGTGAGAGCCACTATTTTTGCCGTACAAAGAAAATATAAGTCAAATCAAAAAGCAGAGATAGGCCATACCAACGGGAACAATGTAAAATTGCACCTAAAACCTCTATGTTCTCGTGTTGTGTCCCAATAGAGTTTTAGATCAGGCTTATTTTTATGTCGTATATTCATATTTGTGATTATAACCTGATTAACGGGTTTGATTAAATATAGACACCATGTTGGCTCCGTACAAAGACCTATGGTTATTGTCTCATCAGAATTTGTTCCCCGTGGTGTGGCGCAAATGAGATTTTAATCTGGATGATTTCCCAGATTCACTTATAGTCGAGAAGCGCACGTGATGGACGGATTGGATTTCAATATAGAATACGGTGGGCCCAAGTAATCGGCTGTTTTACGCGTTGCCTAAAACAAGGGTTGTAGAACGGATCCCGGTCAGAATGCCCAAGTAACCTGCGTGTAAAGCATGATTGACGTGCAGTCGTGATGCGATGTGGAGTCGTACGACGGGGTCAAGGACAACGTGTCGATTAACATCCGTTGGCGGTGGACCGGAATAGTGGTCCCCACTGGACCTGAATCCTCTGCAACGCCTGATTTTGCTAGCGCGTAAAACACCTAAGCTCTGTGTGGCCCACAATATTGTATATCTAATATCCACTCTGTCCATCAGGTTTTATCCTCTGTCTTCGATTATGAAAAAAAAAACTAGCCAAGTTCACGACTTAAGTGGATCACACCAAGGGAACGATGTTGATGAGAGGCCAACCATAGGGTTGTATTTGGGGCTAATTTAATCTATCTGTCGTCGAAAACGTTAATCAGGTGTAATTCACCAGAATAGATGATTATTCGTAAGTCAGCCAGATCCAAAACACAGGTGGGATACACCGCTTGAAATTAAAGGCTTCAGCGTAACTTTTACATTTTTGAATTTTTATGGCCCATTGTAGCTTTTTAACAATCGGATCTTTAGTAACTACTGTTGAAATAAGTTTCCTCACCTTATGGACGGAATAGATTTTCATAAATGACATGGTAGGCCTTACAGAGCTTGGGTGTTTTACGCGCTGCGTAAAACATTAGTCTTAAGCGAGTCTTGTCCCCACTTATCTGTTCTCCTCCTTTGCACGCGAGAACGAAACGGACGGGTCGGGACTACGGCAGATGGATTGGACGTGAGCTGGCAGGTGTGGAATCGCGAGTTTCGGCCTGCGACTTGCGTGGGAGCGGATTAGGTGTTACCCGGGTAACATCTTCCCTTAGTGGGTGTTACCCTTAATTTGTGCTCACCTTGATGAAATTTTGTATATCAAATCCGTCCATCCGTTTTCTTATACTATTTTATAACTTATTCCACAAAATTAAGAAGATCAAAATCTCAGTTGGACGACATCTCAAGAAAAAGTGGTGACTGAATGCTCACCATTAAAAATTTCTCAGGGCCCACTGTAATAAAATATTCCATGTGTATTTTCCATCCAACCCGCTGATAAGATCAAAATGACCGGGATGAAGAGAAAATACAAATATCAGCTTGATCCATTACTTTTATTGCCTACGAAAAGTTTATAACGGTCATTCACCACTTTTTTCCAGTGATATGGTCCACCTGATATATCGATCTTCTTAGTTTTTCAGTAAACTTACTAAAATGAGCTTAAAATATGGATGGACAGCGTAGATATACAAATAAATTATTAAGGTGAGCCCCACACAGTAAGGGTAATACCTATAAAGGTGTTATCCGGTTAAGACCTAATCCACTCACCCTACGTCGCATCCATCCTTTTTGGATTTGTAGGTGAAATATATTGGAAGTTTGGTCCATACATCCCGACGTATTCCAATACGATGCATCGGGACTTTAGCCATTTAATCTTGGTCATATTCCGATGATCCAAACCGTTTATATGACGAGTCTAGTTTTTTATAATGGAAATACACCAAAACAAAGGCTTTCAACTGGATTATATCAACCCTTCAGTAATTTGGTTCTTTTGATTTGATCATAAAGTCTCTATGAATAAAGGGATGAAATATTCAATCCACGATATTTCTCTGGATCCTTATATCCAATGCGAGCCCTATCAAATAAACGGTTCTGATGATTGGAAAAGAAAACTAAAATACAATGTCTAGAGTTCCGACGTATCTTATTGAAAGCGATGATGGATATTTATTTTTATTTTCGAGCAAACCTCGATAAGATGGCTATGGAACCATTGTTTTAGATGGTGGTGACGAGGTGCTAGGGCGAGTCGCGTGAAGAGAGGGGAAGACGTGTATGAGATCCAGACCACTCATCCGGTGGTCCCAACCACGACCATTTCCTACCGCAAAAAGAGCAGGGCCCAGAGATACTTTAAAATCAGGGGTCAGAGATGATACAAGAAATGGTATATATTCAACGTACCTGATGTGTTGACCCACCTAATTTTTAGGCAAGGTCACAGCCAATATGACCGAGTGGAGCTTGTATGCACGTTCGAAATCCGCATGTATGGCACGACGCAACTTTTCATTTGGTTGGTTGCGTGATTCATCCGCCGCCGAACGTGACTTACGTAGTTTTCAGTCACACCGTCCAAATCATGGGCCCTTGTGGATGGCGATTCATTGAAAATTGCAGACTCATCCCTCCTTTCGGTGGCGAACATCTAAACCGTTGAAAAGTATTTTGTTGAGTGGTCACATTGTTAAGAATGTCCAATTAGTATTATTTTCGTCCTGTGCTCCACCCACCGTGACTACAGACAAATATGCCACACGTATCTATTGGACGGGTCACCGTATCTCAGAACTGGCGGAGTTATTTCATACTCTAGCAGGGAAATTGGAGAATCGGTATACATTCAGTTTAAACTGGCGGGACCCACTTTAAATGACCAGCATCAGCAATTGAAATATTACAACCCTAGTATAGTCGAATTTAGACAGTTGGATTATTTCATTATCCCATTGCTAATGGAACATGGATTGTCACGTATATCTAGTGACCCAACTACGTTGGATTTAATTGGATCATGTGCTGCTGCGAGAAATTAGTTAGGCAGAACATGCTTAAAATGGTGAAATTAATTAAGTACCATGGCCATTAACACCTAGCTTAAGACATACAGTCTCATCCAAAGCTACAGTGCCATATCGGTATATGTGTTTTATGTAAGATGCCCGTCCATATTAAAAGATCGTTTTAAGGTAAAAGCCAAAAATGATTCAAGGCTGGAGTGGACCACACCATGAGAAGTGGTAATGTGACGGTAACTCGATTACTGAAACCTTACTAGAGCTTACTGTGACGTTTATCTGTGATCCAAATATAGATATTAATTTGATCCAAAACTTTTATGGCTTTCAAGTTGTCATCGACACAGGCATTAAATCTCCACTGATCCCTATGGTGTGGTCAACCCGAGCATATGGTATGCCTCCTTTTTCTAACTCATGCCCTAGAATGATTTTTAAAAATACATGGATGGCTTGGATAGGAGACATATGGCCACAAGTAGAAATGGAATTATGGTTTTTATAAAAAATTATTTGGCTAAGCACGCATTTAATCATAATCTTTTTTTTAAAAACAAATCGGTTATTCAATCATATACTGTTACATTATGGATCTATCGATTACAGTAGTTGCCTAGTCTAAGAAATCTATATCCATGGGAAAATTGTTAGGTCATATTGGACCCAGCCCATCACCAGGTCACCATGGAAGTTGGTGGTGACACCAATAAGCCATTTAGCAAAAAGTCAATATAATTACTGGATTATGAATGTTTGAATCGAGATTCACGATTTGAATGGTTCAATGTAAGTTGCCTGCATACCACGTCTGGTGCATCAATCAAAGTCTGCAAGTGCATGAACTTAGTCCATCGAAGGAGAGATGGTACAGTGGGGTCACAGTCAGATCATGTGAATGGTAGAATTAAGCAGCTTAGTCTACAGGAGCGGAGTTAATTGCTTTCACCCTCGTACCTGCATTTTCGCAGTGGTCCGGCCTTTATATTTAATGAAAAGAAAGAACTCTAAATTCCTGTGAAAGACTTTGGTAAGTTATTGCAACTTGAAACTAGGCCGGGAAACCGTAATGTTTATACGTTTATCCGGACCATTTTTAGACATGAGACCAAAAGCAAGGTAGATCCAAAACTCAAAAGTGAGGTAGACCTAAAACTCAAATCAGCCGTACCAAAGGAAAAATATTCATAAGGGCACGGGAGTTTTTGACAAGGCTAATAATTTCATCACAGTAGGAAAACTAATGAACGGTACGAGTGACATATAAATGTTACATCATTAGACCGAAAAAGGTTTCAACTGTAGGCATTTTCCTATCTACTGTTTCCTGTCAAACTGCTTACCCAATCTTAGATATATCCAATAAACATTACGGTGAGCCCCGCTCCGTGTGGCATCTCCCAGCTAAATCCTTTAGCTTTAGCAGGAAGCCGGAAGAAAGTATACTCACCTGTGCTAAAAGTCGGGCAATTACAAAAACTTTATCAGCAATCCAACCACAACTTACTCGTGTGGCCCACCAAATGATCAGAACGACCGACTTGAGCATTCGTGATGTGTAGAATCCATCCGGGCATCTGGTGCGCCTCTTCACGAGCACCATACATCCGTAGAATAGTACTTATCAAAGACTTATGCCGGACATACCAATGGAACACTGTACAATCACACCTAAAACCTATAATAGACTTGTGTGGCCCACCTTGACTTAGGTATGGCTAGTTGGGTGAAGTGGGGAGCACATAATGACTGGGTTGGTACACAACTCTATGTGGACACCACATCGATCTTAGGCCTTTCCCTGACCAATGTACCAAACTAATTGATTTGGTCTGGCCCATCTGTTTTTGGACGCCTCTGCTGACACATCATGGTGGCCCCACAGCCTTTTATCGTACTCACGTGATTGTTCCCCATCATAATTCTTTTGTACCAATTCACCACAGTACAAGCGGCATGTGCTCTAACATCAATGCCTAGAAAAGAGCACTTTCGTACAGGCTCAGCTCTAGGTTGCCTGTTCAAGTTCAACACCTAAAGTGCTTTCTTTCTTTTTCTTTTTTCCGTTTCTGCGTGTGTCGACGTGTCATTGTTCGTGCATGTATAATAATAATTTGATGACCATATTAATAAAGACAAAATAGTTGAGTTGTCCAATAGTTTATGATTATAATCTAAATCACTGTGAAATAAAAGATTTCACCGTCTAGAATCAATGTATGGATGGCCATTGATATTGATGTAGGACACGTTGCGGATAATTTTATTGAGCTCCGGAATTAAAATAAATCAGGCCTAGATGACTTTCACCACCATAACTTCTTTTTTTTTTATTATTACTAATTGTTAAAAGGCAGGTATGAGGTATTATTGGAAAGCTACAACTTGGGTGATAAAGCATTTTAATTTCTTTCAAATGAGTTAACAAAATAAAATTAAGTTAAGGGTTAAATTTCAGTTTAAAATCAAATTAAATTATTTAAGTTATGCTTTTATTATTTTAATTATTTTAAGTTTGAAGACATTTAATAAAGTTTGAGTTAGTTGCGTTAAATGTCTTTACTATTTTTAATAAATTTACAATGGATTAATTCATTCGCTGTCCCTTCTGTTATCAATTTTAAAGAATCTTTATTTCATGAGTTCTAATTTTTTTTATGGTTTTAAGGCTTATCATAGAGGGAAAGGTGATGATCTTTTCCTACCCATTTATGCTCCTGCTGCTTCGGCATACACTAACCTTAGATAAAACCTTAATATTTTGAAGTGTGGGAGATGATATTCGGGTAAGATTTTTGAAATATAGTAAAATATATAAGTTTTCAAAACTCAGATTTTAGATTTTTATAGGAGCTTGTTTGGATTCATGGAAAGAAAAAGACCGAGAAAGTGAATTTCCTTTGTTTGTCGAGCTTGTCTTGGTGAGAAATGTTATTTCCTACTTTATATTTTTGTTGGAAAAATAATTAAATTTATTTCTCACTTTCACCGTAAAGACAAGCACACACCAGGAGGAAAATATTGGGGATTTGTATTGCGGAATCACACAAATCTAGATCTATGATAACAATCCAATAACGTCAAGCAATCACAAGAGAACACAAAGTTTTAACGTGAAAAACCCTTACGGGAAAAAAATCACGGTACAAAACGAAAGAAATTCACTATAAAAATAGAAATTAGAAAGAGAGAGGACTTATCCGATTCAAACAACCTTAAATCTCACCATTGCTACATCCTTTGATAACCCTAGAACCCTCTAGGAATCCTTAGAAAACTTTTAAAAAGTTTTAGAATCCCTTAGAATAGCCCTAAGGATCCCTATTTATAGTTTAGGAAACTCTACTTACGCATTTAGTTCGAAAAAGTTCAAAAACTGTCTCAAATTTACGCAGTTCGTGCATGATCTGCGTAACCTCAACTAGTCGAGGAACCCCCTTGACTGGTCGAGCCATCCCCTCGACTGGTCGAGCGGCCCGGATATAAAAAACATGTGCTCTTTAGATTTTGAGTCGAGCAACTCCCTCGACCGGTCGAGCCTAACCCTCGACCGGTCGAGCAACCCAAAAAAAGTTAGATTGAAGGCTTCTGACAATAATCTCCACCAAGTCTTCAATTTTTAACCGTATAGCTCCTTGACTTCATCTCTTATCTCTTTATCGCATCACAGTTTCAATCAACGCTTCTCGTGCACACTCCGTCCTTCTTTTATGCTATCGCCAAGCCCAGAGAAGTTGCACATAACTTAAACTTCTCTAAAGGAACGAACTTGGTGAGCATGTCTGTTGGATTCATGCTGGTGCGAATCTTCTCCAGTGTTACACTTCTTTCCTCAAACACCCATCAAATAAAGTGGTGACGAACATCAATGTGTTTAGTATGTGAGTGATAAATAGATTTTTTAGCCAAATTGACAGCACTCTCATTATCACAGTTAACCGGCACGGCCTCCTACTGAAGTTCAAACTGATTTATCATGCCTCTGAGCTAAACACATTCTTTAAACGCTTCCATCACTGTCATATATTCTGCTTCGGTCGTGGAAAGATTCACCATTGATTGAAGCTTCGACATCCAACTGATTGCTCCACCCGTTAGTACAAACGAGTATTCCGAAGTAGACTTCCTAAAATCTATATTGCATGTGTAGTTGGAATCCACTTATCCTACTAACTTTGTTTTTGTTTTCTCAAAAATTAAGACGTAGTCTTTTGTATCTTGAATGTATCTAAGTACTCATTTCACTACTTCTTAATGTTGCTTGCTAGGGTTTGACATGTATCTGGTTACGATACCGACTGCCTATGAAATATCTGGTCTTGTACAAACTATGACATACATTAAACTGCCAACCACATTTAAATAAGGCACATGAGACATAACTTATTTTTTCTCATTTGATTTAAGACATTGTTCTGAGGAAAGCTTAAAGTGAGCCGCGTGGGGAACGCTGGTCCATTCCATACTTGATCAACATCTTTTCAAGATAGTCTACTTGTAATAACCAAAGCCTGTTTTTCTTCCTATCTTTATAAATATCTATACCGAGAACCATCTTTGCAGTCCTAGATTTTTCATCTCGAATGTCTTTGATAACTGAGTCTTTAATACGTTGATTTTATGCATATCATGACAGGCGATCAACATATCATCAACATACAGTACTAGGATGATGAATTTTTCATCAATCAGTGTCTTGTAATAGACACAATAATCATATTTACTCCGAGTAAATTTTTGATTCACCATGAAAGAATCAAATTTTTATACTACTGCCTAGGCGATTGTTTCAGGCTATATAATGACCTCATTAACATGTAAACCTTTTTCTCTATCCCTTTAACTTCATAGCTCTCTGGTTGCTTCATGTATATCTGTTATTCCAATTTTCCATGCAGGAATGCAATTTTCACATCCATTTGTTCCAGCTTGATATCGTATTGGGTAACTAGCGCTAACACGAATCTGATAGATACCTGGTTAACCACCAGCGCGAATATCTCTGTAAAGCCAATTCCTTCTCTCTGAGCATAACCCTTCGCTACCAACCTTACTTTGTATTTATCTTGTTTTCTTTTGAATAATCACTTGCATCCGATCGCTTTTCAGCCCACTGGAAGCTCTATCAGCTCCATGTGTGATTTTTGTGCAACGATTCCATTTAATTGTCCATAATTGCCTTTCACTTTTCTGCATCAGGCTCATCAAGAGCCTCCTGAATAGTAGACGGGTCCTCCTCATCTGTAATGAGTAGATGAGGGCATATGCAATATTAGAGTCGTCCCTTTATCTTGTCAGTAACCTGCGATCATGCGGTGGGTTCCTTCTCACAGGTCGCTGCTCTACCTAATCGTGTACCTCTGTCTTCGCATCTGTCTCTGCCTAAGTATTATCTGTGTCAATCTAAACGTCTACGATCACCCTTTATGGTTCCTTTTGCTCATTTTGATCATTCTTGTGAAATATGTAGCTTTCATCGAATTTGACATCACGGCTGTGATGACCTTGCGTGTGACCTTGTTGAATAACCTGTAACCCTTTACACCGATATTATAGCCAACAAAAATATACTTTTTGACTCTATGGTCTATCTTATTTCTCTCAATTGACTGTACATGAGAGTAAGTCTTACAACCTAATATGCGTAGATCTGAGTAGTCGATTTTTTGACCACTCTATATTTTCTTTGAGATCTTACATTCAATTATCGTTGAAGGAGACCGGTTCACCAAATAACAGGCCGTGTTAACGGCGTCAATCCATAGGTCCTTGTCCAATGCAGCATTATTTAACATGCATCTGGCCCTCTATAAGAGAGTTTGATTCATTCACTCAATCACACCGTTTTGTTCGGGCGTGTGGTGCACTGTGTTATACCTGATGATCCCTTCATCCTTGCAAAATTTATTAACTCAGGGGAAGTAAATTCTCCACCATTGTTAGTCCTTAAAATCTTTATTTTTCGGCCTGATTATTTTTCCACTATTGCCTTTCATTGTTTGAATATGGTGAAAACTTCATATTTATGTTTCATGAAGTAAATTCAAACTTTCCTGGAATAGTCGTCAATGAATAAAATAAACCATGACGACCCCTTAATGAAAACTTCTGGCGATGATCCTCATACGTCAGAGTGCACATAATCAAGCACTCCATTATAAATATATTTTCGAGATTTAAAAGACAATCTAAATTATTTATCATATATACAATGCTCGCATATATCTAAATCAGAATTTTTAAAAGCTGGAATCAAACATCGATCAGAAAGTGTCTTCATGCCTCGCCCACTCATGTGGCCTAGACGAGAATGCCACATACGTAAAGACATGGAGTCTGCAATAGCTACTATCAGTCCACCTGCTGAGGTGCTCCCAATCAACCTGTAAAGGTTTCCATACCTTTGCGCTCTCATAACTATGAGTGCTCCTTTTGAAACTTTAAGGACACCATCAATACCGGTGAACTTGCATCCTATAACCTCGAGTGCGCCGAGAGAAATCAGACTTTGCTTCATATCAGGAACATGCCTGACATTAGTCAGGGTATACTCCATCCCATTAAACATTTTGATGCTTACCGTGCCAATAGCCACAACATTATCGACATTGTCATTGTCTATAAAAACTTTTCCACCATCGCATTCCTTGTAACTGGCGAACTAACTCTGATGAGGAGTCATGTAATATGATACTTCTTTGTCTAAGATCCACTTATCTACATGATTGTCGTGAACATGTCCGATCATGGACACAGACAGAACTGCGCCACCACTTGTCTCTTCATCAGATGTGACAACATTGACCTTCTTGGAAAAAGTTGCTGAATTTTCTTTCTTTGCTTTAGGATTTTTATAATCATTCTTCATGTATCTAGACAACCCACAATTCCAACACTTTAATTTTCCTTTGCCCTTACCTTTAGATTTGGATCTAGGCCTTGAGGATCCTGCACCTCGCTCAGAATCTCTTCCCCTCGTAATCAGTGCATCGGAAGATGCCCCCATGTCACTGTTTAGTTTTATCATAGCCTTCTCTTAAAAGGTTGAGATAAAGGTGTTAACACTTAGGGTCTTATTTGCGGTGCACATCGTGTTCCTGAAAGACTCATATGATACAAGAAGAGAATTCAATAATATACATGCCTGTTCCCAATCTTTGACCACTTCCTCTATATCTAAAAATTTGCACATCAAATTATTAAAGTTGCTGATATGGGCTTCTACATCTCCACCCTCTATCATCTTGAAGGTATAATACTGTAGCTTCAAGTGTAGGCAATTTTCAGAGGACTTCTTTGCATATATGTTGTCTAACTTGGCCCACAAACTAGTCATAGTTTTCTCCTTCAAAACTTTATAAAACCTCATCCGTGAGACACAAACGAATAAAGGTTAAAGCATTACCATTAAGGTTTTCTCATTCATCATCTTTCATGGTAGATTTTCACTCCTCAAGTGCCTTAATCTTACTTTCTTGGTTAACAAGTAATCATCTTAACTTTTTATAACTCAAAATTATTTTTTTTCAAGTACTTCTCAATATCAAACTTGTCGTTTCCCATTATTACTAATCCTACAGATTCAGATATGTGCCCCAATGATTGCTTTGATACCACTTGTTGGGGATTTGTACTGTGGAATCACACAAATTTAAATTTAGGATAACAATCCAACAATGTCAAACAATCACAAGAGAGCACAAAATTTTAACGTGGAAAACCCTTACGAAAAAAAATCATGTACAAAGCGACAGAAATCCACTATAAAAATAGAAATTACAAATAGAGAGGACTTACTCGATTCGAACAACCTTGAATATCACCCTTGCTACACCCTTGCTACACCCTTTGATAACTCTAGAATCCTTTAGGAACCCTTGAAAAACTTTTAAAATCCCTTATAATAGTCATAGGGACCCCTATTTATAGTTTAGGAAACTCTACTTACGCACCTAGTCCGGAAAAGTCCGGAAACCGCCTCAAATTTATGCAGTTCGCGCAGAATTTGCTCGATGGGTCGAGCCATCCCCTCGAATAGTCGAGCGGCCCGGACACCAAAAACATGTGCTCGCTGGACTTTGAGTCGAGCAGCTCCCTCAACTGATCGAGCAACCCCAAAAAAAGTCAAATCGAAGACTTCTGACAATAGAAAATGGGTTTTTCAAGGGTTATGGTCAAATTTACCATTATCTATCTTCAATAACTTTAAATGTGGTCCACACATGCCACCATGCTACGTATGCTAATGTGTTTACATGTATCACCATACATCTTCTCATCTGCCTCACATCTTCTCATCTATCTTCGCAACCTCTATATGTGCTAATATGCCATAAGAACCATTATTCATTATTTTGGCTTCACATTTGCAAAGCACTTTACATATATTAATGTCCGACTTGTGCTACATGTGCCATTGTTCATCTTCACTCGCTTCAAATATGTCATGTGTGTCAATGTGTATAACTGTGATCATTTGGCTTGAAGTGCCCAAGTGTCAAGTGTGCTAATATTGGGTGTATCATGCCACGCACAATGTATGGCTTGAAGCACTCACATATATGCCTCAATTCCGCTTCAATCGCTAACATATACTCCGTACATGTGCCACTATCAATCTACAAGCATCCCTCATATGCCACATTTGCTAATATGGCACATGCTAACAACTCCCTAAAATTTTTTTTCCTAAGATTTTTTTTTTTTTGCTAAATAATAATTTGAAAATAGATTTTAAAGTTTTTAGGAAAATTTTGTAGAAAAACAAACAAGGAAAATAATATTTTATTTTCTATAATTTTTTGAGAATAGGGCTTCTTAAGAAATGCTATTTACCTTCCTATGCTTTCTATGAATCCCAACAAGTCCTCAAGTATTTTAGTTTAGATATTATCAAGTTTTTAGAAATGAAAAATGCAAATCCTATGTTTAGGATTTTCTTGATCACAGATGAGAAACTTTCAAATTGCTGATGTTAATCATTCAATAAATATGTCGATGAAGAAGTTGAGAGACAACACGTGGCAGCCTTACATCAGGCCCAAGGAAGATGCAGATAGCTATCCAAGGCAGATCTCACACATGTGGAACACGTGAAGCTAGGAAAAGAGATGAGGATTTTGCTCTTGTTCATTCTTCTTCCACCCCATCCCTTCATTTTGCAAGTAAAAAGTAAGGAATAGGAACATTATATGCTCTCTTCACGTCCTTTAATATAGCATATATATGCTTATAAGGAGTTATGATTTTAGGGAGAAACATTAGCAAGTATTCTGTCACGTTATGGTCCTCAGTATGCCCTTTGCGTTGAAAATCTATGATCTTGATTTAACCATATACTTAGTATCTTATTCATTTTTTCTAATGTTATAGTCATCCACCATTGGTTTGATACCCATGCAAATCAAGTAGCGGATTACTAGATCTAAATCATTAGAGTATCATCCAGTGCAAGTAAAATATTTTTAGTATTTGAAATAAAAGTTTAATTGTTGAGAATATTGATAAATTTTTAAAATTTTTAAAGTGATAGAGCAGTATAAAAATTAATTGACGAATATTTGATCTCAAATATCTAAGTCTTAAGATGGTTCATAGAAAATTAGTGGATCCCTTTTTAAACCATGTGAGCCTCAGTGAGAACGTAATGCATATAACCAGTTCCACCCACTTTTGTTAGCTATAAGATAAGATTGTAAAGTGAGTTAGAAGTCATGTAATTATAATGCGGGGTCATTTGCATACCGTAATCAAGCGGGGTGGCCTGTGGGATGTAGGGATAAAAATTCGGTGTGGGTGGCCCATAGAACCCATGCATTTGGTGCCCATGTGATGCGGGTGACTCATATTATGCGGAACACATGGATTTGGGGCCTATAAGGGGGCGAAACTTATATATATGAGGATCACGAAGAAGATTCGGCCGAAGACCTAACACATAAACTTGGGGCCTGTGCTATAAGATAAATGGATTAGTTCGCCATGCTCTAACGATTTAAGCTTTTAGAGCAAGTGGTTAATTGTCCTCCGTCAAATTGATATCAAAGTGGGAGGCCTGATGTTTGAGACTCCTTACCAGAGGTGATTAATGCGTTGCACTAGGGATGCAGAGCCACACATAGGGTAGATGGTAAGTAATTAATCCAAATTATAAATCATACATATACATACACTTTGATCAACCCCATGCGGAACTTTAAAAAGAGGCCACTAGGTGTAATCCGCGCATGTAGATGTAGGGATGAAGAAAAGAATCTCCTCTTCTTTTCCCTAGACAAGATCATCAATATCATTAAAAGCCATCCATGTCATCAATAGACAATAATTATATTATATTTTCAGGACCCAGTACCAACACTGCATCCAACCATTAACACCCGTGAAGTCATGTGATCCAACAACCAACACTGGGGCTCCTAAGGGTTGTGCTTGGTGTGAATTCTTTTATGTATGTTATGGAGTGTAATTTGTATGTTGAGCATGGTTTAAGACTCAGATGAATATGATGCCACTCGTTTAATTGATTCGGATTCAGTTGAATTTGATTTGGTTTTAGACAATGAGTCATTCCCTGAGACAACCCTGACTCTGGCGAGTCCGGCCGGTTCTGCCCTAACTCGGGCTATCCCCGACTTGACTCAGGGCTGGGTCAAGTCAACTAGTCTTTAACCCTGATGTTGACAAAGTAAAACAAAATAATGGGCTTGTTTACTTTCCTGTCTTTGAAAATTTCTCCAAAACGTGTTTTGGGTGGCACTGATTTACAATTTTTCTTTTCATACAAGCCTTGGAAAAGGTAAAAAGTATTTCATGATGTGGTTTTTATACAAACGGTGGAAAGATAGAATTCCACGGATGCTTTTCATTTACAAGGTTTTCCATGTTCCCAAACTCACGACCTTGAATTGCATGGTACGCATGTCATAGTTTAGGCTTGGGCTTGTGAGTTGAGATATTTCTCCAAACTCCCACATATGAAAACTGGCCAAATTTCTGGACTCATGATTTGGTCTTGGTTGTTATGATTTTGTTACTACGACATTGGTTGCGTTTCAATCAATCAGAATGTGCGAATATTAAAGTCGCCTCTAAGCATTCACCACGAGGAGGAAACTTTTTAATTCCAAAATTTGAAGGCCTGTTTGTATGGGTTTGAATCCTGAAAGTTTCAGATCTCTTATATTAAAGGGTCAGAGTGGAAAACTATTTGAGTGTTTGGGTCATCGAAAACAACCTGGCTCAAACAGTACCAATATTGAAGTTTTTTTTTTTATCCTTAAATTTTAAGGAGTTTCCTTTTGTCACCAAGTGAATTGGCCGCTAAAGGGCCCATTTGGGCACACCCCTCTAGCGGGACTTCTGTGGGCCCCCACCATGATGTTACCCATCCATTTTTACCGCTTGTTTTAAGACGTGCGCACAAAAATGAGGCAGACCCAAATCTCAGATTGACCACACCACAGGAAACAGTAGTGATTGAACGCTCACCTTTAACAACTTCCAATTACTTTTTAATGGTGAGTCTTCCATCTAAAAAAACTCTACCAGACGATATGGCTGAAAATTTCATTTTCCTTGTCGAAAAAAAAAACCCCACTGTTTCCTGAGGTGTGGTCCACATAAGATTTGGATCTACTTTATTTTTAGACTCATGCTTTAAAATGAGCTGGCAAAAAGGGATGGATGTATGTTTGTATGTTTCCACTAATTGGACAGGGCTAATAATGCATGAATCCATGTATATGTGTATCCACTAATTGGACAGGGCTAATGATGCCTTTTACACCATATTTCATTCTTAAGCCCGAGTGTGGTTATGTTGGGTCAGGTCATATTATGTTGGTTGGTCCAACTTGATTACAACCAAATAAGTTGGGTTTGGCCGAGCTTGGGATCGTTGAATTTTAAAATGGGTCAAGTTGGCCTGAGGGTAATGAGTTTAGGGTTGGAGTTCATGGCCTATTAGAAATAGGTCGGGTGCAGGCTGACCCCGACTCAGCCCAAACCTGACCCATTGTCACCGCTATATGGGCCAAGTCCAAGGTGGGTCCTGGCCGGTGGAGTTTCAGCCCAATTTCTCTCTTGCATTTGTCAGATATATTGTCCTAGTTGGAAGGTGGAATATGTGCCCGCAAATGCATACGTAACACCCTTAACCATGGGTGTTCAATGTGCTTTGGTTGAAACAATCCCTGGCCCAACCCACCCATATGGGTTGATCAATGGGCTGGCTAGATGACCTGACCTAACGTCATATTATAACCTATAAATACTAACAGATGATAAGTGTAGACACAGATACAATGTATCAATGTAGCGTGTATATTCACTAATTGGGCTAGGCCAGGCATGTCTTTTCGCCTGATAATCCCTTGTTAAGCATGATTTGGGTTGTGCGGCATTGAGGCCAATTCAGTTACAATTAAATGGCTCAGATAGGTTGGGCTGGGCCACAAGGTAATAGTTTAGGGTGTGTTCAGGCCAGAACTCGTGGTCTATTTAGTAAATGGGTAGGGCTTGGGATGACCCAGACCCCAAAACCGACACATTGTCAACCCTACCCTCAACATACCATTTTTGTGATGTTGTTTTAGTATTGTGTGACCCGACTATTTATTAGGTACGTCTTAAGGTCTATGAATAACCATGCAAATGTCTAACGGATTGGACGATCCTACCTTCTCAGTAGTATACCTTTTCTGACTGGTGCATTGCTTGTACTGACGATCAAGATCATCACATTGCTCACATTTTCTGCTATGGCCAGATCACGGTAGAATCCACCCAATGAACGGGTTGGCTCATACAGACTGTTGTTCAATGTTTCATATATAAAGATGATTAAATCTGGGTGTGGGCTGACATGAGCCCTGACGTTGTCCAGACCACATTGGGCTTGATGTCTCTGAGGCTAAATTGCCACGGCTTATCTTGGGCTTGAATTTTGAGGCCCAATAACTATTCAGGTCAATGCACATACAGCGGGCCACAACACAGATGGACGGCCTATGACAGTGTATTGTCGCACGTTTGAAAGTTATGTATTTAATACTGTCATTTCAATACTGAGCTGGAGGCAGGCCTGAAATTTTATTGGAGGGCAGGTGGCTGCGGCACAAACAAAGCATGTTAGAAAGGAAAGCGTACTCCGTTGCGTGTGTTGATGTCACTAAGATCTGTGGGCTCCATTATGATGAATGTGTTATATCCACATTATTCATCCATTCTGTTCGATCATTTTAGGCCATGGGCTCAAAAAATAACGCAGATTCTATGCTTAAGTATACCACGCCATAGAAATCAGTCGGGATTGAATGCCTACAATTGAAAACTTCTTTTGAGCCACAAAAGTTTTAGATCTAGCTAATATTTATATTTTCCCTTCGTCTAAGTTTTTTTGACTTTATGAATAGGTTGGATGGCAAATAAACATCATGATGGGCTTAAAAAAGTTTCAATAGTAAGTGTTGTTAATCCTACTTTCTTTGGCGTTTTCTATTTAAGTGTTGGATCTGTCTCAATTTTAGATCCGTGTACTAAAATAATCTTGCAAAATGAATAGACGGTACAGATATAACAAATACATCACAGTGGGGTCTACGGAACTTAGTGACCATGGTGGCAGACCAAAAGCTGCTCAGTACTTGCCGGGCATCATCTTTGACCCATGCTGCGCTGGAAGCCGATTGCGTACTGAGTAACTCAGTACGCTTGAGTGGATCCTACAGTCATTCATGCATTTTATTCACTCGGTCCGTACATTTTAACAGATAATTTTAGATTGTTATATAAAAATGAAGCATATCCAAACTTCAAATGGACCACGCTACAGGAAACAGCATGAATTGAACACCTGACATTGAAAATTTCGTGGGGGCCACACAAATTTTAGATCAATCTAATATTTGTGTTTTCATTTCATCTATGTCTTCGTAATATTATGAACAGGTTAGATGACAAATAAACACCACCGTAAGCAATAGAAAGATTTCAACGGTGTAATTCGGTATTTCCTCTGTTTCATATGGTATGGTTTAATTGAGCTTTAGATATACCTCGATTTTGGGCTCAACCAATAAAATGATCTGAAATACTGATGGGCGGAGTGGATTACACAAATACATTCACGATGGTCCAAATGAGTTTACTCAGCACGATTAAAGCGTACTGGGTAGCGCAGTACGCAGTCCAATTTCTGCTGCGCTCATTCAAATTCCATCACATCGTGTACATGTCAAGCTCAACGCAGGCAAGAGTAGTACTCAATCCAAATCTCATACGCGTGTGCTTGACCGATGGTCTCATCCAAGATGGTGCGGCCCTTACTGTAGGCCTACCTTAATGTTTGTATTCTACATCTAGGCAGTCCATTCATTTTCCCAATCATTTTAGAGTGTGATCCTAAAAATGAAGTAGATTTAAATCTTAGGTGTACCACACCACAGGAAATAGTCGTGATTGAACGCATATCGTTAAAAACTTTTCAGGCCGCTATAATGTTTATTTGCCATCCAACCTGTTGATAAGGTCACCTGGACCCGATGAAAGGAAAATACAAGGATCGGCTTGATCCAAAAATTTTGTGGGGCATAGTTTATAACGATGATTCACCACCGTATCCCGTGGTTTGGTTCACTTGAGGTTTTGATCTACTTAAGTTTACGGATCACGTACTAAAATGAACCCAAAAAAAGGATGTACGGTATTGATATGCAACATATTCCTCGAAAAGGGCCCCACACAATCAGGGTAACACCCACTAATCAGCTTGATCCAAAATTTTTGTGGCCCTAAGATGTTTTTAACTGTGTGCATTTAATCATTACTGTTTCTTGTAGTGCGGTCCACCTGAGATTTGGATCTGCCTCACTTTTGGGCTCGCGTCATAAAATGATCAACAAAATTTGATAGATGGCGTGGATAAAACACATACATCATGTCATAAAATGATCTGAAAAAATGGATAGATGGCGCGGATAAAACACATACATCATGGTGGGCCCTACAAAGCACCGACACGTAACGACTCGCTACTGGCAACGTCAGCAGGCAATCCGCGTCCTATTACCCCGACCAATTGATCCAAGCCCTCCAATCAGTGGTGTGGCAGGTGACAGCTCACAACTAAATGAAAATACAATCAGCATTCACATTCACATTCATCTAGCATCAGATCATCAATCCAACGGTGAGGATCTTCGTATGGATGAAGTTGCTGTTACCCATGTGCAACAAGGCCCAACCCATGAACCATACTGATCACCCATCACTGTTTAGATGCAATTAGGGTGGGCCATCAGATGTGGTGGCCAGACGGCGACCTTCAGCTAACCGGTTTCCCCAACACTGATAAGCGGATAAAGAATGGAAGGGCGGCAACGGCCTGCAACAGTTGCGGGACCCACCAACTTCAAAACCATCGATCCAAACCCTTGGTTTTACCGTTATACATATTAGGCAACTCGAATAAGAAGAGAGACGAAAAATGTTCTCTTCCCAACAATGACTCTCTTCTCCAAATTCCTCTCTTTTCTATTCTTTCTAATCACTGCCCATTTCTCGTTCTCACATGCTGATACAAATTCCACCCTCTTGAGCTGCTCCACCAAATGTGGGTCCGTTGAGATCACCTACCCGTTCGGAATCGGCCATGGCTGTTATCTCCCTGGCTTCGAAGTCATCTGCAACCAAAGCATTCCATTCTTATCCCAATCCAACAATATCCAACTACTTGAGATCTTGGAAGGTCATGTACGTATCAATTCAAGCATGTACATTGCCAAGTACTGTACAAACATTAACGTGGGGGATGGAGAATACATGTCTATCGAACTAGATGAAGAAAGCCCGTTTACGGTCTCAGTCACCTCTAACACATTCTTCGCCATCGGATGCAATGTGGCCGGAATCATGACTGACAACATGACGACGCTTACCGAATGCATCTCTCAGTGCTTCCCGGAGCAACCCATCGACAACGGTTCTTGCACTGGGAAAGGATGTTGCCAAAGTTCCATTCCGTCTGTTAAAGAACGCCTCATTATCTATGTTGGCGTGGCATTTCCCCAAGGGTATTCTGAAGGGAGCTTGATTAGTTCCAGGCTATGTAGTTATGGATTCATTGTCGAAGATGGGACCTTCAGTTTCAACGAATCGGATCTTAATGAGTTCAATGCGACGGCGGATATGGCAATGAAGCTTGACTGGGCCATTGGTGAAATGGGATGTGATGAGGTAGTAAAAAAGAAAAAGGATGTGTATGCTTGTGGAGAGAGAAGCATCTGTGTTGACTCCAATAGAGGGTCTGGATATCTATGCCAATGTCCTGATGGCTTCAGTGGGAACCCTTATCTCAACGGCTCTCAGGGATGCCAAGGTGAATCAAAGCTCTCATACTTCATACATGCATGCATGGTTCTTTACTTTTGTCCTGAAATTGTGTCTAGGCACAGGTCCCTCCATCGGCTCAGCATTTAAGTCCCTGGGCCTCTACCCATGCATGGAAAATCTGTCAAAAGAAAGATTGTTGGTGGCCCATTTATTTATTTTCAGGCCCACCAGGTGTAATATGAGGATCTGACATGGATGTGTGGCCCATTTTTTGTGTTTTTAGAGTGCTGATCTGATGGGATATGACTTGAATGGGGGAACCCAGGGAAAAATTCTAAATCTTGGATTGGTTGCCTGCAAGTGGACGGTCAAGAAGAAAATGCAGCACGTTTCAGCATTCAATGAAAAAAGACCAAAGCTTGGAGGTTTATGGACTTTATAATCTGGAAGATTTGTGGGTGGTGGTCCATTCGTTTCACCACTCATCAGATCACAAAACATGGGTCCATCCGCGCACACAACTTTTTAATCATTTGTATATTTTACCCAAAAGGTTTCTCAAATATACACTGAATATTGGTGACAGACATCAACGAGTGCTTGAATTCATCACGTTGCGTGCCCGGAGCTGTCTGTGTGAACAAAGTTCCTGGTTACAAATGCAAATGTTCGAAAGGGAGCTCGGGGGATGGTTTCATCGATGGAAGTGGATGCACAAAGAGCTTCCCCGTCATCAGAGTCGTCTTAGGTGAGTGTGAGAATTCTTTCTCATTTATTTTCCATCATAAGGTGAGCCTGGGCCTGGTCTTGACTGCAGATGTTCTTAAACAAATGTACTTTCCTGCCTGTTCATTAGTTGGGCTTGGAACTTAGACCTTGGCCCAGTACATAGCAGAACAAGTCAAGCCAGAAGGACAATGGCCCAGTCCATTCCACTGCTGGCCCAAAGTGGAGATTTGGTTTCCCTCTAGTGAACCATCTTGTAATGTGGCAAATGGGCCAGCCTTGGATGATTAAAATCAAGCCTCTAATTCGATCTTGATTTATGTCAGCTCACCATTTTAGGCATGGCTGTGCATCTGAACCATCCTAATGTTTGGGACCTTCCATTGAAGTCCATGAATTGGATGGATGGCTACTGCTGATCAGTGTCGTTCTTATACCTTGTGCCAGCCATGATAGAGCCCGCAAGATGGGCCATGGAGATTGGACGACTATTACCTATGTGTGGCAATTTGTTGAAAAGAATCAAGATTGGTCTGCTGCATCGACAAAGAGGCATACTCTCTGGCTAACTAGCATATTCATTTCATTGTCTCTGCAGGTGTTGGTTTAAGCATCTTGATTTTCCTCGTGGGTGGTTCATGGATGTACTGGGCACTAAAGAAAAGAAGACTCATCAATCTCAGAGAGAAATTCTTTCGAGAAAACGGTGGACTATTATTACAATCTCAAGTATCTTCTCGCGACGGTAGCAGAAGGGAGTCTACCAGGATCTTCACTTCAGAAGAGCTTGACAGGGCAACAAACAACTATGATGACAGCCGAATCCTTGGCAAGGGAGGACATGGCACTGTCTATAAGGGAATTCTGGAAGATGGTAGAGTAGTTGCCATTAAGAAATCCAAATTAGTCGATAAAAGGCAAATCCAACAATTCATAAATGAAGTAGTTATCTTGACTCAAATCAACCACCGGAATGTCGTGAAGCTCTTGGGCTGTTGTTTAGAGACTCAAGTTCCATTGCTGGTCTACGAGTATGTCTCCAATGGCACCTTACATTGCCACATCCATACTAACGATATCTATGCCAGACGAATCTCATGGGAGGATCGCTTAAGGATCGCTACTGAAATTGCAGAGGCTCTGGCCTACTTGCACTCTTCCGCTTCGATTCCGATCTTTCATAGAGATGTGAAGTCTTCCAACATACTGTTGGATGAGAAGTACACTGCCAAAGTGTGCGATTTCGGAATTTCAAGGCTTGTTGAGTTGGATCAAAATGAGATAACTACATTGGTGCAGGGGACATTGGGGTACTTGGATCCAGAATACTTCCAGACGAGCCAACTAACTGCAAAGAGCGATGTCTATAGCTTTGGGGTGGTTCTAGTCGAGCTTCTGACGGGACAAAAGCCCGTCTCATTTGAAAGATCGGAAGAGGGTACTAATCTTGCAATGTATTTTCTTTCCTCGATGAGAACTAGAAAGTTAGCTGATATTTTAGAAGTTGAAATACTAAGGGAGCAGAGGATGCATGAAGTTAAGGCGGTTGCGGAACTTGCAATGAAATGCTTGCAATTGAAGGGTGAGAAAAGGCCGATGATGAAGGAATTGGTTCAAGAACTTTCATCACTCAAAGATTTCCATCCACATACACAGGAAGATACGATGTGTTCGATTGATTACAATGAATCCAACGAAGGAGATTGGGATACTGATAGTGAAGTTTTTCCATCGAAAATGGGACGGTGATTAGATACTCCGTATCGCTGTTGATGCCATTGTCTAACATGTGAAATTATCATATTTTGTTATTTCAAAATTCCAACTTATCATTCATTTGAAAATTTTGTAGAAATGTAATTCCAAGATAACTATAAAATTTGGTGGTTCTTGCTTAATTTGAGTCTAGATCATCAGCAATGTTTGTAGAATAAGCATTGTTGGAGGGGCACAGTGCAGTGTATGTAGGGGGCATCGAATCCGACCATAAAAAAATTGGATGTCCAAAAATCAAACCAATCCAACCATTGTGTAGGACTTTGGGTGGTTATCCATTGTTTTCTATTGTGAAGTCTATCCAATAATTATATACGCATGATTTTTTTTTTCTTTTTTCCTGCAAATCTTGTTAGGGGCCTTGCACAAAATCTTAGGATCTAGCCCCCCAGAACAAACCAGAATTATGGAATAACAATGCAATGAAAATCAATCAAAGCACAATCATACACTACACAAGAGATTTTTACGTGAAAAACTCTCAAAGAGGTAAAAACCACGGGACCTCGTCCAGATCAGCAATCAACTATGAAGTAGAAAGATACAACCTTCTTCACTCACGCAGGAGTGGATAAACAATAAGAGAATAAAGAAAAAACAGAGATCTCACCGATCACGAGGACGTAAAAGCACTGAGACGACGGCTCCCTTTCACAAGTTTCTTCTCTCTCTTTTCTCTCACTCTCTCACCTTTGATATCCCTAAACCCTTTAGGAAACCCTCTTGTACTTTTTCTTCACACAACATACCCTAAAAGAATCTTAGGGACTCCTTTTTATAGTTTTAGGAAACTTCTTTCCGCATCCTAGTTGCGAAAGGACTTGCGCATCCCAGTTGCAAAAGGACGACGGGTCAAAAAACTCATCAAATCTTTCCCTTTTTGACACAGGAGGGATTCACCTTCTTTAAGTCAGCCAGGTTTCTACAAATCTCAAACTTGCCCTTGATCAAGACCTTGGTCATCATATCTGACCCATTATCGTCCATGTGGACCTTCTCAAGCTGTAACACCTTCTGTTCCAAAGTATCCCTGATCCAGTAATACTGAATCTCTAGGTGCTTTGACTTGGAATGCTGACTTGGATTCTTACTCAAGTGTATAACACTCTGACTATCGCAATAGACCACGTGCTCCTCCTATTTCAGGCTAAGTTCATGTATAAACCTCTTCATCCAAAGCATCTCTTTACATGCTTCTGTGACTACAATGTACTTGACCTTTGTAGTTGACAATGCTACGACCTTCTGTAGCTTGATCTGCCAAGAAATCGCTCCCCCTGCAAACGTGAACATGAACCCCGATGTAAACTTCCTGGAGTTTATGTCACCTGCCATAACTGCATCTGTGTAGCCCTCTAACAGAGGTTTACCGTCACCATAGCATAGGCTCAACCTAAATGAGCCTCTTAGATACTGCAATATCCATTTCACCGCTGCCTAATACTCTTTGTCAGGATTGGCAAGATACCGGCTGACAACACCAACCGCATATGCTATGTCTGGGTATGTACACACCATAACATACATAAAACTTCCTACAACTGACGCACATGGTATCTTCTGCATCTCTTCCACCTCTGCCTTCGTCTTGGGACATTGCCTGTCGCTCAATCTGAAGTGACCATCCAGTGGAGTACTGACCGGCTTCGCTGCATTCATATTGAACCGCTCTAGGACTTTCTCAATATACCGCTCTTGTGATAGCTAAAGCTTCTTGCTGCTTCTGTCACGGGTTATCTCCATTCATAGGATCTATTTAGCTGGGCTCAAGTCTTTCATCGCAAAAGACTAGCCCAACTCCTGTTTCAGCTTGTCGATCTTCTTGATGTCTTTTCCCATGATGAGTATGTCATCAATGTATAACAACAGAACTATGAAATCACCATCTGAGAACTTGCACGTGAACACACAGTGGTCCGACTCCATTCTGTCATACCCATGATGTAACATGAACGAATCGAATTTCTTGTACCATGCCGTGGAGCTTGTTTCAGCCCATACAAGCTCTTCCTCAGCCTACACACCATATGATCTTTACCCTTGACTTTGAACCTCTCTACTTGGTGCATGTAGATCTCTTCTTCCAGGTCACCATGGTGGAAGGCAGTTTTAACGTCTAACTGCTCTATCTCCAGATCCATGCTAGCTGCCAACCGAAGCAACACCCGTATGAATGTCATCTTCACCACTAGTGATAATATCTCCTCGAAGTCAACACCTTTTCTCTGACCGAACCCTTTTACCACAAGTTTGGCCTTGAACCTCGTCTGTGAATTCTTCTGCTCAACCTTCTTTCTGAACACCCACTTGTTGCTCAAAGCTTTCTTGCCCTTAGGCAGTTTCACCATGTCATAGGTCTGGTTCTTATGAAAGGATTCTATCTCCTCTTGCATAGCTTTCAACGACTCCTTCTTATGCTCGTCGGCTAGGGCCTCAGAATAATCTTCTAGCTCTCCCCCATCGGTTAACATAATGTACTCATACGGCGAGTACCTCTTGGATGGCTGCCTATCCCTAGGTGACCTCCTCACCTGTGGCTCAACAGGTGGATCAAGTGGGGGCTGCTCCCCTGATCCATCTTCTGAAGGAACTCCCTTGTCCTTTGTACCTTTCTGTACTCCCCCGTCATCAGGCACCACGGGAGGAATAACTGGATCCATGTCTTTTAGCTCACCTGAACTAGGATGGTTCTTCTCTTGCTTACCAATGTCTTCTATATACTGATCTTCAAAGAAAACCACATCTCTCCTTCTGACGAGCTTTCTCTCGGTTAGATCCCATAATCTGTAACCGAATTTTTCATCACCGTACCATAAGAACACACATTGTCTGATCTTCATATCGAGCTTGGACCTCTCGTCCTTTGGTACGTGAACGGATGCCCTACATCCAAACACCCTGAGATGACTGTACGATGGATCTTGTCCAGTCCACACCTTCTCAGACACTTCTCCATTCAACGGGGCTAATGGAGACCTGTTTATCAGATACACTGCCGTGTGCATTTCTTCTCCCCATAACGTCTTGGGCAACTTCGCATGGGATAACATGCATCTGATTTTCTCAACAATGGTGCGATTCATTCGCTTAGCTACACCATTATGCTGAGGGGTCTTGAGAACCGTCTGTTCATGCCGTATACTTAGGAACTTGCAGTACTCATGAAAATTGCTAATGTATTCACCACCATTGTCAGTGCGGATGCACTTTAATAATTTACCTGTCTCTCTCTCAACCATCGCATGAAACAACTTAAACACACTAAAGATCTCGTCCTTGGATTTCAAAGCATAAACCCAAACTCTCCTAGATGCATCATCTATAAAAGTAACAAAATACAATGCTCCACCCAAGGTTTTTGTCCTCATATGACCATAAACATCAGAATAAACTAAATCTAATGCATGCACTTTATTAACATGAGAAGCAGATTTAACAAATGAAACTCTATGTTGTTTCCCTGATAAACAATCAAGACAGATTTTGAGAGGCGTACCTGTCACGTCTAGAAGGAGCCGCTTCCTTGCTAGTAGCTGAAGCCCTTTTTCACTCATGTGGCTTAGACGCCTGTGCCACATGTCAATAGCTGAATCTTCCGCTGCGTTCAACCTACCCTTGCACACACTGAGACATGCCTTATAAAGGATGCAACACTTCTTTCCTCTGGTTGCGATCGACGAACCCTTGATGAGCTTTCAGCGCCCACCAGCAAACTGGCTTCATAGCCATCATCATCCAACCTTCTTGTCGATATCAAGTTGAGGTGAAGGTTTGGGATATGCCTCACATCCTTGAGAACCAATGTGCAGCCTACATCGGTCTTCACACAAATATTATCGATCCTTACGATCTTCGATACGCTAGAATTTTCTATCTTCACGGTCCCATAGTCACCTGACTTATAGCTTGTGAAGAAGTCCCTGTGTGGAGTCACGTGAAAAGAAGCTCTTGAGTCAATCACCCAGTTGGTGTCCTGACTCGTAGCCGTGAGACATATATCATGATCTGCAGAAAGAATAACTACAACGTCGCCATCTGAAATGACCGCAGTAGAATCTGATTCATCTTCTTTCCCTTTTCCTTTCTTGTCGTTCTTAGCCTTACGACATTCATGCTTATAGTGACCATTCTTGCCACAATTCTAGCATTCAACATCTTTTCTATTATTCAACTTGCCTCTTGATTTATCTCGGGCCTTCCCGCCCTTCCTGTTCTTTTCTCTCCCTCGTTCCTGTGTCACAAGGGCCTCTTGCTGAGTAGACCCCTTAGACTTCCTCCTTGTCTCCTCATTAAAGAGATAACTAGTAACCTGTTTCATGGATATCTTTCTGTCTTGCGCGGAGTTACTTAAAGACGCCACTAATGTCTCCCAATTGTTAGGCAATGAACTAAGCAATAGTAATGCCTACAATTCATCATCCAGGACCATCTTCATAGAAGAGAGTTGATTCACTATATTGCTGACCTCATTCATGTGCTCGGTCATAGAACCACTATCTTTGAACTTGAGATTCATAAGCCGCCTTATCAGAAAATTTTTATTACCAGTTGTCTTCCTCTCATACAGCCCTTGTAATTTCAGTCATAAGCTAGCGGGTGAGATTTCCGTAGACACATGGTGGAACATAGAATCATCCAGCCATTGTCTAATAAACTCCACCGCCTTTCGGTCCAACTTCTTCCAATCTTTATTAGACATATCCTTGAATTTTGCTGATATGCCTAAAATTGGAGAATATAGGTCCTTGCAATAAAGCAAGTCCTCCATCTTAGCCTTCCATATGGTCCAGTTAGAACCATTGAGGCTGATCATCCATGAGCCACCTTCCATAATTCCAAACCAATCATACCCGTTCAATGAACCTGGCTCTGATACCACTTTGTTGGGGCCTTGCACAAAACCTTAGGATCTAGCCCTCCAGAACAAACCAGAATTATGGAATAACAATGTAATGAAAATCAATCAAAGCACAATCACACATCACACAAGAGATTTTTACATGGAAAACCCTCAAAGAGGTAAAAACCACGGGACCTCGTCCAGATCAACAATCTACTATGAAGTAGAAAGATACAACCTTCTTCACTTACGCAGGAGTGGATAAACAATAAGAGAATAAAGGAAAAATAGAGATCTCACCGATCACGAGGACGTAGAAGCGCTGAGACGACGGCTCCCTTCCATAAGCTTCTTCTCTCTCTTTTCTCTCACTTTCTCACCTTTGATATCCCTAGACCTTTTAGGAAACCCTCTTGTACTTTTTCTTCACACACTATACCCTAAAAAAATTCTAAAGACCCTTTTTTATAGTTTTAAGAAACTTTTTTCCGTATCCCAGTTGCGAAAGGACTTCCGTATCCCAGTTGCGAAAGGATGACGGGTCAAAAAACCCATCAAATCTCACCATAATGCCGGAGGTACATTGGTTGGATTGCATAAAAGCAATACAATGAACAGACAACCAAAAACATTTGAATCGCATGGTGGCTCAAGTGATAGTTGGATCGGCCTCATACTTTAGGTGTCTTATGGTGGGGCAACCCTTTTTAAAAGGATCGGACATAACACGCCAGAGTCGTAGAAAGAATCTCGCTCATGTGACTTTAATTTGACTCTTATGGGGAATACTTATACTCGTGTATATAAATATTCAAAAGACCCTATTCGAATGAGTGGATTTCAGATCCACTCAAATCCACTCCATTCATCGGGTTTTATATTCGATTCTAGGATCAGGGGAAAAATGTAAGACAGATTCACAAGTCAGGTGGGCCACACTACAGTGAACAATGGGGATGGATGCCAACCCTAGCTTTGTGTGGGGCCACCATGGTACATATCTTTCATCAAACCCTTTAATCTGGTATAACTTTTGATACAAATACCAGGCGGGCCACACCATATGAACTTAGAAGTTTTAGGAGCAAATTTATATTGATTCCATTGGTGTGGCCCATCAGGTTTTTTTTTTTTTTTTTAATAATTATTATAAATTATCAGGCTGATCTCTCGTATGTATGGTAAAAATAATGGTTGTCGTCTGATGGACAGTGAATTTTACATGTTTTTAAAAACATGGTGGGCCTCGTAAATCTTGGGTGTTTTGCACTGCTGTTGTTGAGGATTCTAGTCTACTCAGCCCCATCTAGAGTAATTGTATGAGACATGGACGGCTCTGATGGAGACACTACCCGCCGCTTGTGGCATAGGGAGATGAACGTGTAACTTGTTGCAGCTCCATGGCATCATCTGTCCGTCAATAGAGAATAACATTCAGACATTAAATGGGGAAAATTTTCAATTTAAATGAGAAAATCCCCTCGATCGAGGAAATCTCTTTGGATGGCAACAACACTGGTACGACCCAAAAAACATTCATGTACGTACTCGTTACAGCTACACCGAGTCATCTGCCCATGAATAAAAGTGTAACAGTAAAAAAATTAAATGAGAAAATCCCTTCAATTGGCAAAATCTGTACATTCTATTTATATCCTACCGTCTGAGAAGATTTTTTGACTAGATAAATACATTTTTACTAGCCGGCAGAGTTTGATGGATGATATGGATGCAATTGAAAATTACTAAGAACTGCATACCTCGCGCAAAAACTAAACCGTCCAAATAATTGCTAGCAATCGGTAGGTGCCATAAATTTTTAAAAATACTTCTATGGGTTTGACTGAGTATTAGATTGTTGGGCATTTGTTGGATGGTTAAAAATGAAAAATATCAGATAAACATATTTAAAAAAAAAGCATTCACAAAGCAGCGGTTAACATTGTTAAACAACTTGAGTTTTGGAGTGTGACTTATATATCTACAGGTGCTTCCACAATTTACTTAGTGAAATTATAATTATTATAATGACGCAGGGATGAACGTGATGAGGTTGATCAACATCTTCCTCAAAGATAACTACTCCGAATCCACGGAGCTTCTCTGGACTCCTCACAGAGACTTCTCGAATCCACGAGGAAAGAAAGCAGGAAAATAGAAATAAATTCTAATAAAATTTGAAATTAATTAATAAATGCAATAAAACGAGTTCACATTCTTTTAAATAAGGAAACCAAGCAATAAGAAAGAAATCAGACTAAAACTAAGACTAAAACTCTTAGAATCTGTGACTTAATATAAATAGTAAACTTATTATTTATAGACAGTCGTCGTGATGCCTACTAGTGGGCAAGGTTTTCGGCTAAAAATAGTAAATGTCCTATTTGGCTTCACCAAACCGTTTTCTAATTATCCTAAGCACTTTTCACGTTGGACATAACTTCTAAAGCCCAACGGATGAAGAGCTATAAGCAAACTAAAATTAACTATTTATAGTAAAAACAAAATTAAAACGGGATAACGACCATCAATCAGGGGGTTTCTCACATATCCGAGCTACGCAACCTGACGTATCTAAGTTGGTTGGCTAAAGTAGCTCGTTCTACTCCAAATTCATATATTTTACGTCAAATAACTCATTCCGGATTGCGAGATACGCCCGATCTGAGGTCTGATGGTCCGGATCATTTTTGTCGTCGACCGTGCCTTTTCTGATCCATCTTGGCCATGAAATTGTCCGCGACCCGCTCTACATCATATATGGCGTGTAAATAATTTTTGAGTGCCTGTGCATCAAGCGTCATACACAACCAGAGTACGAGGTAACTTGGTTTTAAATGACCCTAGCTTGGCACACCCAAAGACTCCATTTCGCAGCTTCTCTCGTTCCATTCACAAGGAAATGGGACCCAACTCCGTATTCCTATCTATGTTTCTTCTCTCTCTAACTTTCACGATCCTCCTTCCACTGTACTCGTCATCCTCTCTACCGACCCAAAACTCAACGGATTTGATTAGTAAAACTTGCAATCAAACGGGCGACTACTACTTCAATCAAACGGCCGCCTACGACTTCTGTGTCGCTTCTCTTGAATCAGATCCCCGCAGCTCGAGTGGAGATGTCAGTGTCTTTGTGGAGATCTTGATAGACCTAGCCTCATCCAACGTTTCCCATACGTACCCATACATATATCAGCTTTATAATGAGACGAGCGAGTTTGTGATGAAGGATCGGCTTTCTGTCTGTTTAAATATGTACGAGTCAATGGGCAGAGAACTTAAAAGAAGCGCACTACTCTCTCTCCATAAAGAATTACGGAGGTGTGATTGATAACATGGGCTATGCACTTGACGTACTGTTACTTGTGCTGAAGGTTTCTACGAGCCGCCTGTCCGTAAATCGCCATTTTCTCAACAAACCTCAGTTTTGGAACACCTATGTAGGATCACTTTGGCTATCGACAATATCCTCCCCTCAAAGGATCTTTCTAGTTTTTTTTTTTTACAATGTGTTCTCTTTTCCTTCCTACAAAAAGATCCTATATGCTCGTAGTCCTCTCCATGGAGTACTGATTCATATCAAAACATGAAGAATTGGAAAAATTGGCATTTGGATTGGAGGAGAGTGGAATATAAATAAATGAGTATTTTCATGTGAATAAATAAAAATGACTGCTTGATTTGTCAGGGCGGTTTTTATAAGAATAAAAGCCTCTTTCTTTCTTTTTTCTTTTCTTTATTTTATTTTATTTTATTTTTTATTTTTTTATTATTTTTTTTGGGTTAGCTTGTTAGTACACACCCATGTCATGTCAGTACACACACACCATGTTAGCCACCCCCACTAGGGATCGATACCAATACCTCAAGTGTTGAAACGAGGTATATCCACTCTATAAGAATAAAAGCCTTTTGACCACACGGGCGTGGATGGAAGACTTCATATGTATGAGATCCACCCCATCCGTCAGGTGGGCCACCCTGTGTTTTGACTAGGTCCAACATTCAGGCCGATTCAAAACTCGGGTAGGCTTCACCATAGGGAAAGTTGAATATATCCTACTGATAAAAACTATCCATCCATTAAAATCGTCCAAATATTGCGTGTGGGATTCACTATCGTGCCTATATGCAATGCAATTCACTGGTATGACATGCAACACTAACGATGAACGGATTATCCAAAAGTCAGGACATTCAAAGGATTCACGTGGACCACACTTTGGCGTAATTTGACACTGTTTCCAGTGGCATGACCCACTTAAGTCTTAGATTAGAGTTGTAGGACCCATATTGGTTAGATGTGGTGGTATATGTGATGGATCTAATGCACATTCTTACTCAATGATGGTGCTTGGTTAGCTGTGGCCTTTTAGGCAAGTCTTCTGTGTCAGTACCACTGGTCAATTTAATGCAGTCCATTCTACAGTGTTTATATTAGGAAAATTGAAAATATTAGAAAAGATTATATTCCTCTTTTATATATAAGAAATTTCTCTCTCTCTCTCTCTCTCTCTCTCTCTCTCTCTCTCTCTCTCTCTCTCTCTCTCTCTCTCTCTCTATATATATATATATATATATATATTCATTTTTATTGAATTTGATTGTGGATTAATTGATTGTAATCTCTATAATTGGGACTTTCAGAGTACCATTCTCAATAAAATATAAAGAAAGATTCAAATCAATGAGTAGTCTTTAAAATAAAAATAAAAATGATGCTATTAGTCATGAATTTCATTCTTATATATGGACACGTGCTATCTATTTTCATAAAAATGATGCCAAAAGATGGAACAGGTACATATTAGTCATGGGAGTTGATGTTTACATTGTTATTCAGTTAGAAGTTATGAAATCTTATTTTTCAGTTTGGAAGCTTGTTGCCTTTTCTTTTCTTTCCATTTATTTCAGGTCTGACAAACCTCTAATGTTATTCATTTCGGTCATGTTGATAATTGAATATCGCCCTTTTGTTTTTACAGGAAATGAATTATGTGAGAGGTTGGTGTACTATGGAATGGGCTCCAATTTGGTGAATTATTTGAAGATTCGTCTCAATCAGAGTAGCATTACAACAATGAATAATGTGATGAACTTATGCGCTTCAACCTGCTTTTCAACATGAGCTGGACAGACAGGAGAGGCCTAGGCAAGCAGAGCTAACTGTGTCAGCTGTTGCAAGCCCAATGACACCAAACCTTTTCATCTTTTTTGTATGTTGCTCTGTGTTTGTGTGTCTATACATGTATCTATGATATTTGTGTGTATATATCTGTGTATATGCAACTATGTATGTATCAGAGACTTGTTCCGGTTATTTGGGTCTGCTTTGCATTGGGACATGGGGATGCTCCAATTTTAACCGTCCATAATATTGGTCTTAATCGCAGATGGCCACCATGCCAATAGCGTGCTTAAAACATGATTGAGTTTACCCTTGTTCTTTTTTTTTTTTTTTTTTGTTTCCTAGATGGGTGCCATCTACTAATACTAAGGAAGCCGCTGATATGAGTTCCAATGGAAAAAAAATGCAAAGCTAGACTTAAAGTTGAACATGTTGCCACTATAGTGGGCCAGCCGCCAGATGGTGTAATATGAGGATCTGACATGGATGTGTGGCCCATTTTTTGTGTTTTTAGAGTGCTGATCTGATGGGATATGACTTGGATATGGGGGAACCCAGGGAACAATTCTAAACCTCGGATTGTTTGCCTGCAAGTGGACGGTCAAGAAGAAAAAAGAAAAAAGCTTGGAGGTCTATGGACCTTCTAATCTGGAAGATTTGTGTGTCGTGGTCCATTCATTTCACCACCCATCAGATCACAAAACATGGGTGCATCCGCGCACACAACTTTGTAATCTTACGTATATTTTACCCAAAAGGTTTCTCATGTACACCGAATATTGGTGACAGACATCAACGAGTGCTTGAATTCATCACGTTGCGTTGCTGGAGCTGTCTGTGTGAACAAAGTTCCTGGTTACAAATGCAAGTGTCCGAAAGGGAGCTTGGGGGATGGTTTCATCGATGGAAGTGGATGCACAAAGAGCTTCCCCGTCATCAGAGTCGTCTTAGGTGAGTGTGAGAATTCTTTCTCATTTATTTTCCATCATAAGGTGGGCCTGGGCCTGGCCTTGACTGCAGATGTTCTTAAACATGTCCTTTCCTGGCTGTTCACTAGTTGGACTTGAAACTTAGACCTTGGCCCAATCATGGCCGAACAAGTCAAGCCCAGAAGGACAATGGTCCAGCCCATTCCACAGACTGCCCAAAGTGGAGATTTGGTTTCCCTCTAGTGAACCATCTTGTAATGTGGCAAATGGGCCAACCTTGGATGATTAAAATCAAGCCTCTAATTCGATCTTGATTTATGCCTACTCACCATTTTAGTAGGCATGGCTGTGCATCTGAACCATCCTTATGTTGGGACCTTCCATTGAAGTCCATGAATTGGATGGATGGCTACTGTTGATCAGTGTCGTTCTTCTACCTTGTGCCGGCCATGATAAAGCCCGCAAGATGGGCCATCGAGAATGGACGACTATTAGCCATGTGTGGCAGTTAGTTGAAAAGAATCAAGATTGGTCTGCTGCATCAACAAAGAGGCATACTTTCTGGCTTACTAGCATATTCATTTCATTAACTCTGCAGGTGTTGGTTTAAGCATCTTGATTTTCCTCGTGGGTGGTTCATGGCTGTACTGGGCACTAAAGAAAAGAAGACTCATCAATCAGTGAGAGAAATTCTTCCGTGAAAATGGCGGACTCTTATTACTGTAGGCTATTGTAGCCTTTTTACTTGGGGCCTGTTTGGATTCGCATATAGTAATGTATTGTATTGTATTTGGGTACTATTCGTATGTATACATTGGATAGTTTTCAGAATACATCCAAATCAATATACTAATCAATGTTTGGATTGGAGGTATTGTTTGACATAGTATACAATATGTTATACAGATCAATGTTTGGATAGGATGTATTATGTCTACGTAGTGTACAATCTTAATTAGGTTGGGTAGCCTATTTGTCGTATGGAACTTTCTGATTTTCTAACCTAGATGATTTTCACGTTGAAATGTACCAAATGAACGGTCCCGATCTTACACTGCATAGGTACTACATATCTTGTAATTGTACAAATTTCAAACTTTCATCCGCTGCCGAATACAGCGCAATGAATACCAAGTATTGACTGCAAGCCTATATTCTGACAACACTATACTGCGCTTTCAATTTTTTGGAAACGGTATGAAATCGTGTGCATAGGATACGACACTTGTACGCTCCTATCCAAACGCTGAATAATGAAAATATTCGGTTATAATACGATATAATGCACTCTTATACGCAAATCCAAACAGGCCCTTAGTAAAAATAACTTAGAAGAGAATATGAGAAAACTAATTTTTGTAGTACTTCTTTATAAATGAAAATGAAATCCATACACATATTTATAGCTTAAAAAAAAAAAAAAAAAAAAAAAAAAAACCTAAGGGACTTGACTCTTCAACAAAGAGACATGAATCTTTTCAACTAATGGACATGTGACTCTTCAACAAAGAGACATGAACCTTTTCACAAAAGTGTATTAATTCAACACTCCCCCTTAATGCACTTTCTGAATTACTCCCAACATCTCCCGAAGATAACAAAAACTTTCTTTAGGGAGTGCCTTGGTGAATATGTCAGCCATTTGTTCTTTCGTCTTGCAACACGTCAACTTGATCTCACCACTCTCAATAACTTCGCAAATGAAACGATGCTTGATAGCAATATGCTTCATCTTGTTATGATATACTGGATTTTTTACAATTGAAATGGTTGACATGTTGTCGCAATATATAGTAGTTCCTTCATTTTGCTTTTCGCCAATATCTTTAAGAATTCTTTGTAACCATATTACTTGGAAAATTGTAAGAGATGCCACCACATACTTTGCTTCTGTTTTAGATTGAGCAACAGTACTTTGTTTCTTTGACGCCCAAGAAATTATCCCAGATCCAAGAGAGAAAGTGTATGCCGATGTGCTTTTCATATCATCTATGGATCCTGCTCAATCACTATCTGTATATCCTACCAATTTTGAGTTTGGAATAGGAGTATACATGATTCCATAATCCAATGATCCTTGAATGTATCGTACGTAACATCCTTTTTGCAACTCCTAAGTGAGTTTGCTTTGGACAATTCATGAATCTCGAGAGTAAACTTGCAGCAAACATAATATCATGTCTAGTAGTAGTGAGATATAAGAGGCTTCCAACGATACTTCTGTACAATGATTCATCCACCTTTTTTGAACCGTTGCCTTTTATCAGCTTCTCATTTACTACAAGAGGAGTAGTAATTGGGTTGCATCATTTCATGTTAAATTTTGTAAAAATAGATTCAATATACCTTTTTTGAGAAATAAAGATTCCATTTTCGTCTTGAGAAACTTTTATTAGCAAAAAATAATGCGTCATGACAAGATCATTCATCTCATATGTCTTCATTATATCAAGTTTGAACTGATGGAACATACTATGATCATTTCCCATGAGTATCAAATCGTCAACATACAATGAAACGATGAGAATAGATGTACCTTCAATCTTAACATATATGGTAGGCTCACACTTGCTCCGATGAAACTGATTCTTGGCAAAATAACCATCGATTTAACTATACCAAGCACGCGACGCTTGCTTTAGTCCATACAACACTTTCTTCAACCGATAGACTTTATCTTCTTTTCCCTTCACCACAAATCCTTGTGGTTGATCAACATAAATTTCTTCATCGAAGATACCATTCAAGAAAGCTGATTTGACATCAAGTTGAAAAATGGACCACTTTCTTTGAGCTGCAAGTGCAATGAGGGTTCGTATAGTCTCTAATCGAGCAACTGGTGCAAATGTTTCATTATAATCGATGCTTGGTTGTTGTGTAAAACCTTTTGCAATGAGCCTTGCCTTATATTTTTGGATTAAGCCATCTGAATTGAGTTTAGACTTATAAACCCATTTTACTCCTACAACATCTTTGTCGCTTGGACAATCAACTAACTCCCAAGTAGAGTTCTTCTCGATCATACAAATTTTCTCTTCCATAGCTTTCACCCAATTGTCTTCTCGAGCTACAACTTCAAAGCTTTCTGGTTCTACAACCAAAAAATTGCAATGCTCGTAGATGTCTCTCAGACTCTTCATTTTTCTCGGGGGCGATTCAGATGAAATACTTGAACTTGTTGATGGAAAACTTGATGATGCGGATGGAGTAGCTTCTAGTGAAGAGAATAGATTTGTGGATCCATAATCTTCATCATCATTTTCTACTTCTGTTTCTTCTTCCACATCTTGAGTGGTTTTCGGCTCATCTTTATATATAAGAACGGCTTGTTCTTGTATATTTTTTTTTTTCCAATCCCATCCTGTACTTTTACTGAACAAAACATCTCGACTAATCATTAGCTTCCCCATCTCAAGGTTATATACTCGATAAACCTTTCAATAAAGTACTATAACCAATGAAAATATAAATTTTAGTTTTTTCATGAAGTTTTTGACGCTTTTGAGATGGAATATGAACATAACAAATGAAATAAAATTTTTTAAGATGTTTTACAGAAGGCTTGTGACTTGACCATGCTTCAATCGGTGTTTTTCCATCCATAGCTTTTGTAAGACTCCGATTAAGCAAGTAAATAGCTGTACACACAGCTTCAGCCTAAAAAATATTTGGGATGCCTTTCTCCTTCAACATAGAACGAGCCATTTCGACAATTGTTCTATTTTTTCGTTCTGCAACGCCGTTTTGCTGAGGTGTATAAGCAACAGTCAGTTGCCTCTTGATTCCTTCTTTTTCACAATATGTCTCAAATTCCTTAGAAATATACTCGCTACTAGGATCACTTCTTAACGTCTTGATTTTGAGACCACTTTATCTCTTAACTTGTGATTTGAATCCCTTGAAGATCGAAAGAGCTTTTGACTTTTGCTTTATGAAGTACACCCACATCATTCTTGTATAATCATCAACAAAGATGATAAAATACAAGCTTCCACTAAGTGATGGAGTTTGCATTATTCCACAAATATTAGTGTGGATCAACTCCAAGGGTGCCTTTGCTCTCCACGTTTTTCTTGAGAAAGGTGCACGATGATGTTTTCCCAATGCACAACCCGAGAAAATGTCATTTTTAATTTTAATAGACGGTAAACTATCTACCAGATTCTTCTGATCCATCAACTTCAATCCATGAAAGCTCAAATGCCCTAGTCTTTTATGCCAAAGTCAAGATTCATCAAGTGTATCTACTTTCCGTGCACAATCGATCAAATATCGCAACTTAATAGGAAAATTATGATTTTTCTCTATATTCACCTTAGCAATCACTTAATTTGTGCCATTCTTGTCATAGATAATGCAAGAATCATTTTCAAAGAATATAGAGTGCCCATTTTGAACAAGTTGCCCAACACTTAGAAAGTTTTGATCCAAGTCAGGAACAAATAAAACATCTTTTATATACTTGACCCCTTAGTTTCAATGGCAATTGTCCCCTTTCCATTTGCTTCCACAACAACACCATTTCCCATATGGACTTGAGATTTGATGGATGAGTTGATATTTGTGAATATCCGATCATCACTTGTCATATGATTGCTGCATCCACTGTCCAAGTACCATATGTCTTCAGTTTGAGCGAGTGAATATTAACATGCAAGAAATTTGTTTTCTTCAACTTTTTCTTCAGAGAAGTTTGCAGCATGCTAATCGTCCTTGAAACAACAATCCTTCTTTACGTGTCTAAACTTTTTACAGTTAAAATATTGAGGTTTTTCTCGATTCCAACACTCACTTTCAATATAGCCAGACTTTTTGCAAAAATCACAGGTAAGATTTGAATTTTTACCTTTGTTTCAATTTTGCCATTTTCCTTGCATTGATTTTTCACCTTTCTTGTAATTGCCTTAATTCTTTCTGGGACCATCTTGTATTTTCTCGAAAGAACTTTATGAACCAATTGAAAGTTTTGTTTGAAATGCACTTTCAACTGATTTTTCTTTATGCCTCGACAATCTTTGTTCATGTGATTCTAAAGAGCCCATCAACTCAACCGATGATAAGTTTGAAAGGTCTTTAGATTCCTCTATTGCGGCAATAACAACATCATATTTTGCAGAGAGGCTTATTAAAAGCTTCTGAACCACTTTTCATCAGAAATATAATCTCCATAGATCCTAATCTGATTCACTACTTCAATCACTCGTGAGAGATAATCTTTCATCTTTTTCAAGTCTTTCATTTTCAAATTTTCATACTCCCTCCGTAGAGTTTGTAACTTGATGGTAATCACTTTAGATGTACCTTCGAATTCCTGTTGTAAAGCGTCCCAAGCTTGCTTTGAAGTTTGAGATGGAATGATTATAGAGAAGATAGAATTAGAGACACTTTGTTGAATGAAGAAGAGGGCCTTCACATCTTTCTTCTTTTTCTCCTTCATTTGTTCTTGTTGTGTGGCTGAGAGAAATGTGAGATCGGTTGTAGTTGGATAACCTGTTTCAACAATCTCCCATAGCTCTTGAGATTGGAACAAGGTCTTCATTTTGATGCTCCAATGATCAAAGTTCTCCCCTCCAAAAATGAAAATTGCGAAATGAATCATTACACCATTCATTGCCATCGATTCTATTTCTTTAGAAGTTTCTAACACCCTGTTAAGACCCAAAACGTGGCTCTGATACCACTTTGTAGGCTATCGTAGCCTTTTTTCTTAGTAAAAATAACTTAGAAGTGAATATGAGAAAACTAATTTTTGTTGTAGTGCTTCTTGATATATGAAAATGAAATCCATACACATATTTATAGCATAAAAAAAAGAGTAAGGGATATGACTCTTCAACAAAGAGACATGAACCTTTTCAACTAAGGGACATGTGACTCTTCAACAAAGAGACATGAACCTTTTCACAAAAGTGCATTAATTCAACAATTACAATCTCAAATATCTTCTCGCGATGGTAGCAAAAGGGAGTCTACCAGGATCTTCACTTTAGAAGAGCTTGACAAGGCAACAAACAACTATGATGACAGCCAGATCCTTGGCAAGGGAGGACATGGCACTGTCTATAAGGGAATTTTGGAAGATGGTAGAGTAGTCGTGATTAAGAAATCCAAATTAGTCGATAAAAGGCAAATCCAACAATTCATAAATGAAGTAGTTATCTTGACTCAAATCAACCACCGGAATGTCGTGAAGCTCTTGGGCTGTTGTTTAGAGACTCAAGTTCCATTGCTGGTCTACGAGTATCTCCAATGGCACCTTACATTGCCACATCTATACTAATGATATCTACACCAAACGAATCTATATGGGAGGATAACTACTGAAATTGTAGAAGCTCTGTCCTACTTACACTCTTCCGCTTCGATTCCCATCTTTCACCAACATACTATTGGATGAGAAGTACACTGCCAAAGTGTGCGATTTCGGAATTTCAAGGCTTGTTGAGTTGGATCAAAATGAGATAACTACATTGGTGCAGGGGACATTGGGGAACTTGGATCCGGAATACTTCTAGATGAGCCAATTAACTGCAAAGAGTGATGTCTATAGCTTTGGGGTGGTTCTAGTTGAGCTTCTGACAGGACAAATGCCCATCTCATTTGAAAGATCGGAAGAGGGTACTAATCTTGCCACGTATTTTCTTTCCTCAACGAGAACTAGAAAATTAGCTGATATTTTAGACGTTGAAATATTAAGGGAGGAGAGGATGGATGAAGTTAAGGCATTTGTGAAACTTGCAATGAAATGCTTACAATTGAAGGGTGAGAAAAAGCCGACAATGAAGGAAGTGGTTCAGAAAATTTCATTACTCAAAGATTTCCATCCACATACAGAGGAAGATACAATGTGTTCAATTGATTACAGTGAATCTAACGAAATAGATTGGGATACTGATAGTGAAGTTTTTCCATCGGAAATGGGATGGTGATTAGATGCTCAGTATCGCCGTTGATGCCATTGTCTCTCTAACATGTGAAATTATTGATGGAGTTTTCCTCCTCAGGTCAGAGGAGATGTGGTGCGGTTCGGATGCCACAAACAGTGGAATCACCATGCTGCTCGACCAGTCGAGTGAACAGTGCTTGACCAATCGAGGGGTACTCGACTCAAAGTCCAGCGAATTCAGTGAACAGTGCTCGACCAGTTGAGGGCCTGTCTCGACCAGTCGAGTGAACAGTCTCGACCAGTCGAGGACTCTGCTCGACTAGTCGAGGGTACGCAAATTCATTCCGAATTTTGTGCGGACTGCGTAAATTCGATATGGTTTTCAAAGAGGTGCGAAAGCAAGTTGCCTAAACTATAAATAGGGGTTCCTATGACTTTTCTAGTAAATGCAAGAGGGTTTCCTAAAGCTTTACAAGGGTTTGCTAAAGGGTTTATGACTATCAAAGGTGTGTGTGAGAGAGAGAGAAAGAGAGAGAGAAGAAGCTTGTGAAAGGGAGGTTATGCTCATAAAGGTGATCTATTGTGCACTCGATATCTCAATGCTTTTACGTCCTCGTGATCAGTGAGATATTTCTATTTTTCTTTTATTCTTTTATTATTTATCCACTCCTGTGTGAATGAAGAAGATTGTAACATTTTACTTCATAGTGGATTATTGCTCTGGACTAGGTCCCGTGATTTTTACCTCTTTGAGGATTTTCCATGTAAAAATTTCTTGTGTCATGTGGTTTGTGTTTTGATTTATTTCATTGTTTTATTATCCCATAATTCTGGTGTTTTTGGGAGGCTAGATCCTATAGTTTGTGCAAAGGCCCCCAACAATTATCATATTTTGTTAGTTCAAAATTCTAACTTACCATTTGAAAATTTCAGAGAAATTTAATTCCAACATAACTATAAATTTTGGTGGTTCTTGCTTAATCTGAGTCTAGATCATCAACAATGTTTGTAGAATAAGCATTATTGGAGAGGCACAATGCAGGTGTATGTAGGGGGCATTGAATCCGACCATAAAAAAAATGGGATGCCCAAAAATCAAACCAATCCAACCATTGTGTAGGACTTTCGGTGGTTATCCATTGTTTTATATTGTGAAGTCTATCCAATGATTACATACACATTATTTTTATTTTTATTTTTCCTGCAAATCTCACCATGATGCTGGGTTCGCTTGATACATAGGTTGGATTGCATAAAAGCAATACAATGGACAGACAACCAAAAACATTAGAATCCCACGGTGGCTGAGGTGATAGTTGGATCGGCGTCATGCTTTAGGTGTCTTATGGTGGGGCAACCGTTTTTAAAAGGATTGGACATAACACGCAAGAGTCGTAGAAAGAGTCTCTCATGTGACTTCAATTAATTTTATACTGTATATAAAAATATTCAAAGCAACCTAATCGAATGAGCGGGTTTCAGATCCACTTAAATCCACTCCATTCATTAGGTTTTATCTCAATTCTAGGATCTGGGAAAAATGTAAGGGAGATCCACAACTCAGGTGGGCCACACCACAGTGAACAATAGGGATGGATGCCAACCCTAGTTTTTTGTGGGGCCACCATGGTGCATATCTTTCATCAAAACCTTCAGTCTGGTATAACTTTTGATCCAAATACCAGACGGGCCACACCATGTGAACTTAGAGGTTTTAGGAGAAATTTTATATTGATCCCATTGGTGTGGTTCATCAGGCTGATCTTTGGCATGTATGGTAAAGATAATGGTTGTCGTCTGATGGACAGAGTGAAATTTACTTGTTTTTAAAACATAGTGGGCCTCATAGATCTTGGGTGTTTTACACTTGTTGAAGAATCTAGTACTGCTCAGCCCCATCTAGAGTAATTATCTGAGATATGGACGGCTCTGATGGAGACATTACCCACCGCTTATGGCATAGGGAGATGGACGTATAACTTGTTGCAGCTCCATGGCATCATCTGCCCGTAAATAGAAAATAACATTAAAACAAATTAAATGAAGAAAATCTTCAATTTAAATGGAAAAAGCTACTCTCAAGCGTGGAAATCTCTTTGGATGGCAACAACACATCCCACCACTCCATTTCCATCTGTACCTTCTATTTAATATCCTATTGTTTGAAAGGATTTTTTTAGGTAGTAATTTGATACTGCCCGGCAGAGTTTGATGGATGATACACATGCACCTAGAAATTACTGAGAACTGCATACAAGTAATTCAAACTAAACTGTCCAGAGGTATAATGAACTAAAAATTAGTTTCATGGTTTTACCCGAGTATTAGATTGTTGGCCATTTATTAATGGATGGTTAAAAATGAAAAACATCTGATAGTTCAATTGAAAGGAAAAAAAAAAAAAAAGCGTCTACGAATCAAAGGCTACCATCGTTCAACCAATTTGGGTTTCGAACTGTTACTTAGCAACAGGCTACAAGTGGTACAGTTTAGTCAGTTAATTTTTAGTAATTATATGCCTCGCGAATAATATCGAAGTGCCTGCGCATGAAGCGTCACACGCAGCCACAGTATCAAATAACGCTGCTGTTTGAATAGCCCTCAGTGGCACGCCCTAATACTCCACGCCTCAGCTCTCCTCCGATCCTATTGATCAAGGAAATGGGACCTAATTCCATTTTCTTACCTGTGTTTCTTCTCTCTCTTACTCTCGCCATTCTTCCGCTCTACTCGTCATCCTCCCATCTGACTCAAAACTCAACAGATCTAATTCGCAAAACTTGCAATCAAACGGATTTGTACGACTTCTGTGTTGCTACCCTCGAATCGGATCCCCTTAGCTCGACTGGAAATCTCAGTGTCTTCGCGGAGATCTTTATCGATCTAGCCTCTACGAACGTAAACCATACGTATCCATACATATCTCAGCTTTATAATGAGACAAGCGACAATGTGATGAAGCAAATACTTCTCATCTGTTTAGATATGTACGAGTTCGTAGGAGCATACCTTGAAAAGGCACTCTACTCTATATCCGTAAAGAATTACCGTGGTTTAATTTTAAACATGACGTGGGCAGATGATGATACCATTACTTGTGCTGAAGCTTTCGATGAACCGCCACCCCGAAAATCACCGTTTTCTCAACAGAACTCCGATTTGGAAAAGCTATGCAGGATCGCTTTGGTGATCGGTGGTATCCTCCAGGGATCGTTCTAGTCTTGTACAGACACCGTTCCTGTTCCCTTTTCCCTACCTTTATGAAAATGGTATCAATTCGCAGTCCTTTCTATCAGTATCCATGCATCAGAGCATGACGAGTTCGAATAATGAGTAAGTGAATTGTAATAGATTAGAATAAATTAAGTATTTTATATGAACAAAGCATTTGACTTGTTTTTATTTTATTTAATTGTGGCCGGTTTTTATGAGAACTAAAGCCTATTTTACAAGATGGATTGCTAGACTGTAGTCATGGGGGGGGGGGGGGGGGTGGGGGGGGTTGCTGAATATTTTCTGATCCGACTTCATGTATATGGGATCCACCCCATCCATGAGGCATCACCCTACGTTTTGACCCGGGCCTAAAAATCACGCTGATTCAAAGCTTAGGTGTGCTTAATCATGAGGAACAGTGAATAGTCCCACAATTGAAACCATCTAACCATTAAAATTGTATAAATTGTGCGTGGGGTCTACTGTCATGTGTATATGCCATTCAAGCTTGTTTCGACCGTGGGATTAGGTGGTATGGAACTGTATTCGGTCCCATGCAAATTCCCTGCATTTGGAAACCGCTAGAAGGATTGGAAAAATCCGTGTATCATATCACCCAATCCCAATGGTAGATACTCTGGGATTTCTGGTGGATTTCATAATCCACTGCATCTGTGGCCCCACATTGATGCATGTGTTTTATGCAAGCTGTCCACACACACACACACCCTTTATATGTAGCATTCGAGTTGAATATGCGTATAGGTGATTGCTTTTCTGTGCTGCTTGGGTTGCTCCCAGCCTGGCCTTTTGGGAACTTTGGATGGACCGAAAAGGCAGCAGATTTGAAGGGCCCAAAATAGTCCCGGGGAGGGTGATCGCCGAATCCTGAGCTATCTACGTAGTCTTAGTTTTTCTCTCCCATCATTGGATGTGGCTTTTTCCGTCCTTGCAGTCTCTGAGGATCAATTGATTGCCTCCCCAAGGTATCCGTATCTGGGTTAAAATGTGGATGGCTCGTCTCATGTGAACCGGGCCTCTCAGGAGGATGGGGGTTGTTAAAGGTGACCAGGGAACCATTAGCTTTCTTGGCTGGGCATGGCATGGGACCAAGACATGGTGAGGCTCAAGCATTGGTTGGCCAAGGGCCTTTCCTCACGTGTGGCCCGGGGGTTCCCCAAAATCATTGTGGAAAGCAGTTCTAAGCCTGTGGTCAACATGGTGAATAAGGGCTTCTCCATCTCTTGGAAGATGTGGTACTGGAAGTCTCGGATCAAGTTTTACCTCCACCGGGTTGAGGTAATAGTGAGGCACGTCCCGCGAGAGGCCAATGGTGTGGCATATAGCTTGACCAGATTGGAGAGCGGGTCCCAAATGCTTAGGCTCTTCCAAGGAGTGTCAGAGCTCCCCGAGGATATTTTGGGACCCCTTTTCTTGATAGGGTGAGCTTGGGGAGCGTTTGTAAGGGGTGATGGCTGAATTTTTGTAACACCTCGGTTTTCGAAACTCGAGTATAGTACTCGTTTTTCAAAAACCTAAGCATTAACCTGAAATTTAAAGTTTAAATTTAAACCATCTTCTTATCAATCAGAATTAGCAATAATTACTAGTAGAATAAACAGTACATTGAGTAAAAATTTTTCATTTATTACAAAAATATAAAATATAGCGCCCATATAAAACTCATACAACCCAAATATCCAAAAGTATACCAATATAAAAAAACAAAAAGAAAATCTATCAACTAAGATGAAGCTTAATATGTGCCACTGGAACCTCGACTAGCTCCTTAACTGCCCAATCTGTTCCAACAACGAAGTAAACAACATTGGCTCTCTCTACACTTGCATCAACTGATATGTTAATGTCAATCACAATGAAAAGTACCCTATAAGATTACACTCTCATCATTCACAATCCAGTATAGTTCACGAGACTTAGAAAGAGATATATATACTAAACAATGAAATTCAAAATCATGATAAAAAACTCAGAAATATAGCCAACCAATATAATTTGACCACTAGAAAAATGTAGTAGCAATTACATTACGAGTGAATATATTCAGATAATCAAATAATCAATATACAACCTTTTATTGCACTTATAAATCACATTGTACGTGAACTTCGCAATATGACTAGAAAATCAACAAGCGAACTTACTTTTCACTCGAAAATTATATAAAACTCCGCAATGTGACTAGAAAATCAACTTATGAACTTCAGCTTCACCCAAAAATCATAATACAAGTGAATTCTGCGAGATTAATAGAAAATCAACATTCGAACCTCTGCTTCAACTAGAAATCATATTTACATAAATTTCGTAAGATAAAGAGAGAATCAACACGTGAACTCCGGTGTCACTTGGAAATTAGAACTCCTTAAGGTGGCTAGAAAATCAATATATGAACTTTGGCTATACTAAAAAATTGTGTGGAACTCTGTATAATGACTCAAAAATTAGCAAGTTTATACAAATTAAACCATCAAGCCATAAAAGTGAAAATGTCCCATCAAAGTCGTAAAATGGCAAATATTCCATCAATACCATAAATGGAAAATATTTCCTCAAAACCACAAATGGAAAATATTCCATCAAGGCTACATATGACAAAAATACGATCGAAGTCAAAGCCAAGTAAGGTAAATACACGATCAAAGCCATGTAGGGTAAATATGCGATCAAAGCCACATAGGGCACAAATGGTCTATAAGATTGTAAATATACAACAAATTTTATTCAATCTATTAGAAATATATACTAGTTCATGGAGCTCCAAACTATTAGAAGGTAATCACAAGTAGCAAATATTTAATCGAATGACCAATTTTTAACTTGAAATAACATGTGACAACTAAAATATTCATGCTTACTAGAATTGAAGAGACATGTTAATTATCCAATTCAAGAGTCAATCGTGCAACATATTTAGCATTTTCGTATATCGAGATAAATGGATAAATCAAGTAACTCGATGGATTCTAAATATAAGATATTAAAAAATAATCTATATCAAGATTAACGAATTTAAATGGGAAGCTTAAATGGGAAATCATCTCCTTAGAAGTGCAGATTGTCTCTCTAAAGTTGTTAAAATGTATGTAGGATCTTTTGGGTCGAGTCCTTAAACCGACTTGAATCTCGACTCAGTTTATGACTCGGTGAAGATGGATTTGACTTAAGTTTCATTTTGAATCCGATCAAGCTGGATCCAAGTTGAGCAGTTTAGAGATGATAAATTCTTACATCTAAATTTAATAAAACATCAATTGATTCCAAACACTAGGTTTATAAATTCAAAAACAACAAAGTAACTTACTGAGTGATTGAGCCGACTCGACTCGGTACGGCTCTCACCCAAACTCTTCATGCAACCAGTAACCAACTCAACTTACTATTGCGGTTGAACTAACATAGCCCCATAATAAGTGCTCTTGATGCAAGACTTAGTAAAGTTTGCTGAGTCAACTCACCTAAGATTGCCTTAAATTGAATCAACCCATTTCGATGTTAGCCCGAGTTCAGCGTGCAGGAACAATTTCTTTTTGATGTAGCTGCATAAGATCGATCCCACACTCGGTTGTGCAGTCCAGTGCACTGCAGGTGTGCATAATCTATTCACATGCACAAGTCCGAAATTGGGGTCCACGTGTTTCTTAGTGAGATCCACACTGTCAATCCGACTCAAGAGGTCCCGATTGGGACTCCAACGCAGAGATAGGGAAAATCTAAAGGCTTAGGTGGGCCACACCAAGTGATTTTTAGGTTTTATTTTTGAATTTCCATCGATCAGATGGTTGGATTATCTCTAAATCTAATCTCCAGGGTTCCTAAGGGTCTGTAGTAAATTCTAGAGGGATTTTAATGGTCGTTACCATAATTAAATAATTGGATTGTTTGACTAAGTGATGGATTCTTGAATTGAGAGTTGTGATCTGTTAAACGATGGATTTGATGAATTGGGTCTTGTTTTAAGATCAGGGCCTATCATGGTCCACATGGGATGATTTTGATGCATGATTTAAGGGTCAAATGTTATAGATTTCCATTTACCAATTTAAATTTCATTCATTTGATGATCATCCTAGCAATCCAGCAACTGAATTGTCTCTAAAGCATGCTTCAGATGTCTCACGAGGTTTTCTCGGAATATGAGAGAGTAGATGTATGGAGGATCCATAAGATAAATGACTAAATCAATACATATAAACTATAGAAAGCCTATAATGTTTATCGACATATTTCCCCCCACTAGGATTGGATTTCAATGGTATAGACTGTTTGTTTTCATACTAGGATTATGATTCAAGGATTAGATTCATTGATAATCGGCCTTAAAGGCATATCACATCTAGAGTTGATTTCCTAGGAATGTGGTGGGTAATCTTGGAAATCAATGGTTGGATGGCTTGATCTATGTGTGAAGATTACCCCAACAGTTGGATTCAGATTAGAATGAGGGGAACAGTTCAATAAGTTAAGTATTCGTGGTAACACCCGAGTACTGAAAAGTACAGGGTGTTACAGTTTTTGAGTTTTTTTCTTTTTTGAGTATATGATAGGCAAACCCCACTTATTTTTTTAGGCTGGGGGTTGTCCAGATGTATTTGGTCTACGTATAGATTTTTATAAATTTTTCTTATAAAAAAATGAAAGGTAGACATCAGTTGTGAATCTGGTCCATTGATTACAATTTCATGGTCCACCAAATGCAAGTTTTGCTTAATACAGTGTTTTTCCACAAGTAAGAATTTGATCCCCAAATGTTGGATTATTGGAGAGTTAAAATACCATGGTTTTTCTATACATGCAATCATCATGTGATAATGATGTTAATTCCATCTAATGCAATTCCATACGATTTTTAATCTTGGACATAGCATGCCATCTTTTCTTTTTATTTATTTATTTAATTTTAACAAAAAGGTGGGGGCACACCAACTATAGTTTTATTGAAAAATTAATTTAAAAAAAAGGTTGTTTCGATACATGGGAGGGATCGCAATCCAAACAAGCAAACCAATAAAATATTATAGTAGCTACAAAATGGGAGAACCATAAAAGCAAATGACAAACCCTTGAAAAAAACATCTAACCCAAGGACCCCAAGTGCACCCACCATGACAACCACTAAACCCCAAACTCCACGATCCATCCACGAGTTCCTAATGTACCACCCATCTGATCAAACCAGGATAGCAACCTAGACACTAGGCCCATTTGATTTCTTCCATAGTGGCTGCTACAAGAACCTAGCCACTCGAAACACTTCCATCACAACAGCAAGCTGCAAAGGGACAACATCCAAGCACCTAGATCATCCCTCTGGCACAAAGCTTACATAACGTGCCACACACTTAGGATGAATAGATTACCCAAAAGTTGGGACATTTTAGACATGTGGACCACACCATTTAGGCGTGATTTTTACACCATCCCCAATGATACGACCGACTTAATTCTTCAATTACATTGATGTTTAAGATCATGGTGAAGATTTGGAGACATACCTTATGATGCTCATCTTCCTCACCTGGTGCCCAGTTATACACACTACCAAAACTACAAATTTGGCCTAACATAATTAAAGACACTGTTGAAAAAAGAAATTAACGACGGACTTGATCCGTCGCAATTTTCTGCACCACAAACTACAAATGGAATACGGCATGACTGTTACAATTTCAGCACGTCAAAAATAAATGACGGATCCTATCTATCACACAAATTCAAAACCCATCGCAGAACTATGGACATACTCACATGAATTCTACAATTTCAGCACGTCAAAAATAAATGACGGATCCTCTCTGTCACACAAATTCAAAACCCATCACAGAACTATGGGTATACTCACATGAATTCTGCCATTGTAAACTTTGGCCACGCACGGTCTGTCGCTGCTCTAGGAAAGCAAACGGATCTTATTTGATGTAGAATAATGGAAAAACCCACCTGGCTTGTTGGTCGTTACAAATGGTGACAAAGTGCCTTGCTACCATTGCAAAATTGCGATGATTTCAGTCTGTTGCAAATAAACAACAGATCCTATCCGTTGCAAAAATTTAACAACCATTGCTAACACCGAACACCCGTCATAAACTTTGGCAATAGAAACGGTCCATCGCTGCTCATTGGAAAAGTAGCAGAGCTTGATCTGTCGTAGTTTGCTAGTCGCAAAACTGTGATTATTTGACGGATCCTATCCGTCGTTAATGTGAAACTACTATGGTTACAGTCTGTAGCAAATATGAAAATTCCGTCACTACTATTACCGCATAAATTCGGAGATTAATGAACTGTGGAGACGGATGCAGTCCGTTCGATTTTGTTAGGAAATGCAATGGACTTCTTGGTTTTTCGCCACTTTGTTGGCCAACTGCGACTGTTTCAGTCCGTCGCAAATAAATGAAGATCCTATCTATCATTGGTATGGAAATCCACATGGATCATAATAAAATTTGGCGACGGATGCGGTCTGTCGCGAATGGTTCCTAAATTATTCAGGAAGGGTTTTCAACTGCTCCTAAATAGGAATTTTACTGTCCTTGATATTGATTATTATTTTTATTTTTCTTTCAAGTCAAGAAAATAGTTGTTACCTATCCCATGTACAATGTTTGAGAGCTTGCATATCAACCATCAAATTCAGCCAGAGCATGGAATAACTTTGCTTGATTAATTTGGAGCTGCCGTTTTTTTATCATAGTGCTCATTTCTCACGTATAGTGTGGCCCACCCAATGATCATAGTGGCTGTGTTATGGGTTGGGGAGTGCAGATGGCATGACCTACTAGTGAGAGGTCAGGATCTCAAACTTGAGTTGAGATCCTCTACTTTGCACAAGCAATAATTTTCATTTTTCTGCAATGTATGATTGGTCATGTTATCAATGACGTTATCAACACTTCAATCATAATGCAACAAACAGAAAATTCTTGCTTATGGCAAGTAGAAATCCAAACTCAACATGAGTCCAGATCCTCTGCTACAAGGAGGAATTTCTCAAACATACACCTGTTGTGTGAGCGAGCCGTGACACTTCCTGAGAAGAGGATTATATTAGCGCCGCCTGGACAATAATTTGTCCAGGTAGGGGATTACATGGCGTTCACCATATTATATGGGTTTTATACATGTCCTCTATCTATCTTTGTAGCTCATTTTAGGGTATGAACTAAAAAATGAGATAGATCTAAATCTCAAGTGGACCACAAAACAGGAAGTAGTGATGATAATGACACCCACCATTGAAACCCTCTTAAGGGCCACTTTATTTGCCATCCAACCTATTCATAAGGTTATATAGACTTAGATGAAGGGACAACACAAATATCAGCTTGATCCAAAACTTCTGTTGACCATATTAGTCAAACGGTCGAACTATGTTAAATGTTTGTCGATCCTTTTTTATTCTTCTGTTTTAAAAAAAAATAAAAATAAAAATATTTCTTCAGTCTAATTATAACCATGAACGAATCCATGATCCTATCTACATCATAATTGCTTGGTTAGAATTGTTCAAACAATGTAACTTTGGTTTACAGTCCATCCATAACATGCCCATATATTGTTTGATTTACATCCATATGCTCTAAACTATTACTCATCTATGGAAAAAAAAAACATTAATGTAATAGACCTACAAGTTAGAACACATCAACATACAAATTACCACTGTTGATTTAATTACCATGAAACGGAAACTGCAAGATCGTACAATTAATATTAAAAATGTCTTCTCTTATTTGGATTCAAAAGGTACGTAACAAAATAAGTGTTATTGTACATCAAGCTGAATATTGAAATTCACATCAAGCCACCAGTAAACGGGACGCCTGTCGCAGGAAGCCATTCATCACCTCTGAGAAAACGAGATACCATGAAGACCTCAGTGTCCGATGGGTTGGATAGAACCTTATACCCACGCCAATTTACACGGCCCTTTATAACTGCACCAAGACCCCTATTCTGGTACTGTGCATAGAACAACAAATCTACGGGCGCAGTGTCGTTCCATCTCAACCATCCAGCAGGATCAATGAAATTATCCAAAAATGACTGCATGATGATAGTCCTGGAAAACTTCCTCCAGGGTCGCCCTAGGTAGGCCTTCGATGATGGCGAAAGATCTCTTTCAGCCACTGTCGTGCAATTCTGAATTACTATTCCAGTGGCATTTGTCGGATGATTACGTCCTTGAGCAGTTATCACGTTTGCTTGGGTTCCATTATGCCCCCGGGGATATAAGTTGCAGTTTTGGAACACAACCGCAGAGTCTCCAAATATAAAATCTATAGTGCCATGTATATCACGCTCTCTAAAAAATTGAATCCCTTCCTTTACGTATAATGTATCTTGGAAACCTACAAAACTACATCTATACAAGGTGGATTGATCCGATTGGATTCTAAAAGCAACCGCTTGACCTTTGTCCCGGCCTGCTGAGTTCACGAAGGTCATGTGCTGTGCCATGAACCCTGCCCCTTGAACTCCTAAATCGATAAAATGATAGTTATTCAACTCTTGAAAAAATAATAAATAATTAGAGTGAATCAACGTTCTTGACAAAAATCATTTGTAATGTAACCCTTGAGGAAAATACTAATGGGAGTATAGGAAAGTGTAGAACGTTGTGTACATGTGCCCAACACAAAGCAGTCAAATCATGGGCTCATGTTGCATGGAACATTTGCAATATTTCATTTATTGGCCAGTTTAAACTTAATTTGGTAATTAATGTTCCATCCACACTGGCACCCTCAATTAGAAGGGTTCCTAGTGATTTGCAGCATTTATGAGTAGATGAGGTTACATGAGAATGCTCCGGGGATATCTCCCCCTCAATTATTAGGAAGGTCCCTATTGATTTGCTTTGGGCCACGACCTGGAATTGGAGGAATTTTTATGGTAATCATTGTTTTCTGCCCACCTAATGGTTGTTCGATCATGATTTTTAGGGAAGCTCGTCGAAATAATAGGTCTCATGTAAAAAAATAATAATAAAAAATAAATAGTCTCATGTAATGAATGGGTTGGATGGAGTATACATAACATGGTGTGGCTCCATCGCTGAAAACGATGGACAACCATCCAAAAACCTCCCAATTCATGTAATGGCCCACATGATTATTGGATTGGTCCCATTTTTGGGCATTCGTTAATTTTGTTTTAGGTCTACCCTGATGGACGGGTTAGATGCCATGGAAGCATTAAAAAAGAAGAAGAAAGAAAACACCCATGTGGGCCCGGCGTGCAGCACTTGTAGACTACGCTTATTGTACACGAACTGATCTCGTAATATTACGAAATAATGCAAGAAAAAACTTAGTGAAGAGGTTTGGTATCACATGTCCACGTGTTGTTGCAGGATAGTTCGGGACTATAGCCAGTGGATCTGGGGTCATATTACAATGATCCAAACCGTTTATAATGTGGGCCTCCCCGTGGAAAGGGGATTAAAAAACACTCTGGAATACTTAACCCTTTGCTTATTTAGCACTTCCCCTTTGAATATGGCCCGTCATTGTTCCGAGGATCTTCCAGTGTCGATTTTTAGTCATCCACTGTCAACTGTGTATTTCATCAGATTAATGGTTTGGATCATCAGAACCTGACCCAAATTCAGTGGCTGGGGTCTTCATCTATTTTGAGGTAACTTGTTGGGAGAAATTGCAGCAAACCTCACATTGTAAAAACTAAAAAACAAAAGATTTAGCATTGAGTTATTCAAGAAACCATTATAAATGAATTGCAGGAACTGAAGTGGATGTCTCCCCGGACCACATGCAAAGATATTCAAGTAATCAGAGCCATCCAAATTATTCGAGCTACTGGAAATGGCATGCAATCTGATTATCACACCTGAAAATGATGCACAACCTAATATGATGGCAATCAATAGGTATGGTTGATGCACCGACTCACATTCACTCCACATGAATGGTCAGGATTGTGTATGATAAGTGGACTGGAGGCCATTCTGATCAACCGTTCCCAATATTTGGACAGCCAATCGCAAAATCATCTCTAAATGTTGAGCCAAATGAGGCCTGTCATGCTAGTGAGCCCCAGTTACAATTATGCAAAAGGAATTGAAGAGTGCGAGAATCTCACCCACGGTTGCAGTATAGAAAGTTCTAAATCCACCAGCAACGCTACGGTTGCCCGTTATGATGGTTCTATCTATTCCGTCACCAATGAAAACAATGTTGGTTTTTTCGGAACCAACTTCAACAATTTCGTCATACACTCCAGCCTTAATGTATATCGTGAACGACTGTGCACTGTGGTTGGGTGCAGCAGCCACTGCTTGAGAAACACTTTGAAAATTACCGGATCCATCAGTGGCCACTATGAAATTTGCATTTGCTTTGGAAATTTCCCCACTTGGTTCAACAGAGAAAAAGAGTACTGTAATGAGGAGAAGAAAAAGAAGGGATGGCATTTTTTTATTTTTGATTTTTCCTTTGTTTCAAAATGTGAAGAGATGATGAAGGGACGAAGGCATACAAGAGACTGTGAACTGATGACGTTAAATAGGATGAAGAGCCTCGTTGGGATGTAAATAATGGCTCCTCCATGACTTAATTGTGAACTTATTTTTGGAATATATGAAGAAAAAGTGGCAAATCCTAAGATAAAAGATGCGATATGATGGCTAAGATGGGGCCATGCGAAGGCTTTTACATGCAGATCGAAAGAGTGAGCTACGCCTAGAAGCCCAGACCAAACATGGCCCAATGAGCTTTGCTACGTCCATACACGTGGACAAAGCAGCTCATGTACGCTACCATGTGTGTCAGCATGGATCCTATCCATCCATCAGGGAGTCCCACTATGCGGAGAGATGCCCCTTTTTTTTTTTTTTTTTCCAAGAATCAGGTAGGCCCACTCATCAGGTGCGGAGCCCTAGTCGAAGAAAACTTGACTGAAGTTTTTTAAGCCGTCTAACTGTTTCTGAAATCATTTCCAGCCTGGTCAGTGGGCCAGCATTATTTTTTCGAGATAACATCAGCAAGGCTGGACCAACCTGGCGGACGGTTCGGATATTGCACCTCCCTAGGCTCGCACATATGATGGTGTCTAGATGGTATCCTTGGTACAGGTCTATGGGCTTAGGAAACCTCTAAGCCAATGACTGAGGCAAACTCACGCAATGTAGCCCGTGTATATTCTTCTTATAAGCGCAGGAGTGGAATCTCTGCGACCCCTCAAGTAGGATGTGCGTAAAACACCCGAGCTATGTGGGGCCCACTGTGATGCGTGTGTGAAACCCACTCTATCAATAGGTTGAGCCGCCTCATGTGGTCATGTTCATGGTGCAGAAAAACAATGAACTAGATAGAAAACTGAAGTAGTCCGCACCACGGGAACACAATATAACCGCAGCTCAAACTTCTAAATACATGTGGTTTGGAACACCCGTGTCTTTGGATCGTGATGAATTTTGGGGTGCCATTTCATGATGGTGGGGCACACCTGATGAACGGGTTAGATAGCATATAAACAAGACCGGATGGGCTACGGGAAGGTTTCTGTGGTGGCTGTCCGCATCTCTACTGTTCCCTTTAACGTGTTCCACCTAAGAGTTCAATCAACATGATTATCCTGATCGAATCTAATCTCATGTTTAATAACGGATGGACCGAGTGGATTTGACACCAAATATAAAGGATGGGCCATAGAGCACCGGTGTTGCACGCTGTTCCCACGATAGAGTAGTAGAGGATTCCGGTTGCATACCAAAAGGAATGAGATCACCTACAGTCGGCTGTACGCTAACTTAACATTAAGTCCCAATTTTCCTGCCAATGCATCCTACATGCTGGAAATCGGACTCGTGAAATTGGTCCGAAACGCAAAGATTAATCATTTTTGAAAATAATAAAGATGAATTGATTAGTTGATCAGCCACATCTCGACTGTGGATCAGACAGTCAGAGGATCATTAATTACAATGGTATTGCCCGCCTGAATATTTGACTGATCTAATTTCTCTGAAGAGTTTTCATGGTGGGTCCAATATTTTTCATGGCTTGGATGTCCTACACAAGTATCACATGAGGGGAAAGATTGGAGATGCATGCTAAGTTTGAATGTAGTGGGCTGCGGGCTTGGAATTGCACTTCCATGCGTGTGTTCGGCCGATGGAATTACAAGGTATTAAATGTGATGGAGTTGCTTTTTTTATTTTTATTTTTATTTTTATTTTTTTGCCCTAAATGCCATTTTCCATTGTCCTTGGATTGTCTCTTAATGTCACTTGGAGTGAGCTATTCACTTTAAGTATTTGGATTATATATGATGTAGGGCTTAAATACATGTTTTGTTTCATGTAGTGTTTGGTTATATATGACCAATCTCAAAACTTGCATTTCATAACTACAGTAAGAAGTAAAGTGGGGCTCACCTTGATGTTTGTGAGTAATTTACCATGTCCATCCATTTTGTAAGATCATTTTAGGACATGCTACCAAAGTAAAATAAATCCAAAACTCAAGGGGGACATGAGAGGAAAGATTGGGGAAAGAATTTTCTATCGTTAAAACCTTCCCGAGCTCCACCTTGATGTATATATGTCATTCCAATCATTTATAAGTTCATTCCTACCTGAATGAACTGACAACATAGAAAACTTTATCATGATACAAAACTTTTGTGGCAGTATGAATGTTTCAATGGTGGTCACTCAATCCCCATTGTTTTCTCTTGCGTGGCCTACTTTAGTTTTAAATCTACCTAATTTTTTGTTGCTTATCCTAAAATGATATTGTAAAACAGATGGATGGGGTGGATTTCTTACAAATATCAAGGTGGGCCCCACCTCCCTTACCAGCATAAAAACTTCCTAGCTCATGCTTTTAGAAGAAAATCCCATCGATTTTACAAATTCTAGTTGAATTGAGAAAGCCCTCCCTCACTCTCTTTACTCCATGCATAGATCAAATGTTGAAAACTTATGATGAACCGAACAGGGATGATTTTTCAAACCAAAGGATTTAAAGTTCCATCCCCTCTAATATTATCTTAATACTCAAGTTTTATAGCAGTGATAAATGGGTCCCATGGCTCATCAAACGCAAATCCAAACCATTGATCAATTGCATCCCACTATGGGAAGTCACGGTGTTTGTTGCAGCATCTAGACGAATTTAAAATCGAGAAACTCTGCAGCTTTTTTCCTGAGACAAGTGCAACACATGTATGGGATATTGGCTAGTTATTAGTTGGAGCCCCAGTGAAAATCCCCTGAGCAAATAGATGGGTGAGTTCTACTAATCTATTTAAGCAAGCCATTCGAACATGTTTTTCTTTTTTTTCAAAAGATTTCTCAAAATTTCATTGATGAAGAAGGGTCCTTACAATCTATGCAGGAGGCTCTGGCCTGAAAAAGGGCCCGAGACCCTAGCTGTACAAAGCATTCACATTCGGGAGGCCCACCCCAAGGGAAGCCTCCTATCATATCGAAGGAAAACAGAATTTAAGACTAAGAAAAACGCATCGCACCTAAACATGTCCTATATAGGACCAGCTCCCCTCGGGAGATGAGATGGAGGTCTGAGACAACCTGGTATAAATTGTTTTGCTGATTCGAACTGCCCTAGTGGGCCAGGCTATCTGCCACCTTGTTGGCCTCTTTAGGGATGTATTTGATTGAAACTGTACATGAGGCCCTGATGGAGTTGAACTGATTTTTCCAATAGAAAGCGATCCAAGGGACGTTTCCTGCTTTGGGGAAGAGGTCGACCACTGCCTGAGAGTCGCTCTCCACCCTAACGATTGAAAAACCAAAATCAATAACAAAATTGAGGTCGTCTATCACTGCCTTCACTTCTGCCATAATGCTCAATCCCACACCATAACCTTTTGAGAAGGCAAACTTAAAATCGCCCTTTTCATCTTTACAAACGCCTCCACTTCCTGAAGGACTCAGGTTAATGAGCAGTCAACATTTAACTTTACCCAGCCCCTAGTTGGTCTTGTCTATTTCACAATAGCCAGCAAGGAGGAGAGCTTCTCCCTGGAAGGAGCCCAAGATCAACCATTGCGTCCCTATTGACACAGGGGAGGACGTGAGGTCGAGCACTGTCTTCCTCAAGTGGATAACTATTCTGAATCCACGGAACTTCACTGGACTAGACTTCTTGAATCCACGAGGAAAGAAAGCAGGAAATAGAAATAAATTCTAATAAATTCGAAATTGATTAATGAATGAATAAAAACGAGTTCACAACCCTTTAAATAGGGGTACCAAGTAATGAAAAAGAAATCATATTCAAACTACAACTAAAACTACTACAATTCGCGACTTACTATAAATAGTAAACTTACTATTTATAGACAGTCATGATGTTTATTAGTGTGCAAGGTTTTCAGCCAAAAATAGTAAGTATCCTATTTGGCTTCACTAAACCATTCTTCTAATTTTTTAAAGCTCTTTTCACATTGGACGCAACTCCTAAAGCCCAATGGATGAAGAGTTGTAATCAAACTAAAACTTACTATTTATAGTAAAAACAAAATTAAAATAAGGAACTTCGATCCAAGGGTATTTTTCAAATCTGGCTTGCGCAAATCGGCATAGCAGGGTTGGTTGGCTAAAGTAGCTCGTTCTACCCTAAAATCATATATTTTACGTCAGATAACTCATTCCAGATTGCGAGATACGACGGATTTAAGGTCCGATGGTCTGGATCACTTCTGTCATCGACCGGACCTTTTCTGATCCATCTTGGCCATGTAACTGTCCGCAACCCGCTCTACATCACCTATCTTCTTGGAATTTACTCAGAGGGAGGGGGGAAGCATTGGAGACATGGTAGAGCCAAGACCGAACCTGGCTGGTGGAGTGATTAATCCTGAAGGGAGAACATAGGCCGTTGATCATATCTCTCCTAACTGTCCATTCTGATCCACTTGAAGAATACCCTAAGCTGATTTTTGCACCAGGATATATTTGTGGTGGCCACCACCTGCTAAGTGGAATGGATCTCAAACACGTTCCATGATGACCGTTTGCCATGGATCACCTCTTTGATCTCTCCTCACGCACGCGAATATGATTCTCTTTTCTGTTGGATGACTTGGCGCTTGGGTTAAAACCACCCTTTTTTAATCTTTATTTTATTTTTTTATGGTGTCATGATAAACAGGTTTGATCCTTTCAAACTTAAAAACACATTTAGATAAACCAGCTAAATGAGAAATGATCAGGTACTGATGGCCGTGCCATAAGTTTACCAGACTGCACCACTTTTCCTCACACGCTGTCACATTTTTAGAACATCCAATCCGTAAAAGATAACGGCCCATCACAAATAACACCAGACATGAAAAACCATGCTGATCCACTCATTACATGGGTCAAGACATAAAAATCAATTCAGAACCTTACGATCTGACTAAACATACATAAGTGGAGTGGATCAATCCTTTTTTCTCCGGATGATCTTTGTGATCAGTGTAACAATTTTCACGGTTCAGATTTCACATAAGTAGAAAATGTTCTTAGAAAAAGGAAGGTGCACTATGATAAGCTTCAGTGCTCCAGGAAGTAGCTGATCAATACTTAAATTCATAATAGAAAACGGGTAATAAGATAGCTCAGAAGTAATTACGTAAATATTAAGTTAGAAGAGATGAGAGCTTTTTCCAGTTAAAAATTGCCATTAATAGAGTTCACAAAGTCGGTGTTCTGCTTCGCTCCGAGATAGTACAGCAACTCTGCAGAACTGTGTAACTGTGTAGACACCTTGGTTAAACTGTAATCCCATCTCTCTGAGCGTGGACTCTGTGAAATCCCATCTCTCTGAGATATTTGTTTGTACGTAGAAGCTTATATCCATGTTGGGGTGATGGTTTCCTGTCAAACTCAAACTTTCTGTCGTAAGAGATTCACTTATATTATTTAAAAAGAGTTTTTTTTTTTTTCTCTCCGTGAGATTCACTCTCCCCTTTTACTATACTGCAGACAACGTCCTAACATAAACGTATTTGTAGAAACCCAACCCCTTTTCCACCATTAGATAAAACTACCCAGTCTGTTACCATATATATATATATATATATATTTTTTTTTTTTTTTCTTTTTCTTTTTTTAATGTTAGCTCACGACACATTAACCATGGTTACCTTTTGCGATGAACGGTTGGAAATCCCACGTTGAAGATGTGAGTTTCCAATAAGTGAGGGAGTTCGCATTGCCAAGGAATCGGATTGCGTACCGAGTTAATGAGGATGCTTTATCGCACTGAGTTAACTCTTTTGGGCTCACTGTGAATGTATGTGTTTTAGCCATGCCGTTCATCCATATTTCCAGCTCATTTTAGGAGTCGAGCTCAAAATTGAAGCCTATCCAAAGCTCAAGTGGACCACAGTACCATAGAAAACAGCAGGTGTAATGATTTTCTGAAACCTTACCATGGCCAATAGTAATCTTTATTTGTCATCCAAATACGACCACACCCACATGGATGAAAGGAAAACACAAATATCATCTTGATTCAAAAATTCTATGGCCTCTGAAATTTTTTCAGTGGGAGACGTTCAATGCACACTCTTTCCTATGGTGTGGTCTACTTGAGGTTTGGACATGCTTCATTTTTGAAACGAAACCCCAATGTTACTTGGTAAAATGGATAGACGGAGTGTATAAAATACATAAATCATAGTGGGCTCCACGTTGCTTACTCGTTACACGCAATCCACTTCCCCAACGAGGTACCAAGTACCAACTCAGTCACCTCCCCAAATTCGCTCCAATTTGGGCAAGTCAAATGGATTCAGCCCGAGTCTATATCCGAGTCGGCCACTCGTTTAACCGTGCATTTATCTCAACTTGGCAAAAAGAAAAACTTTTGCTTGACTTGTGGAGGCATATGGGGTCCATATTTTTGTTGACGTGGATGGAATAATTTCATTTGGAAGAGATCCACATCGTTCATCAAGTCTACCACTCTTTGTTCCCTACACGGCCAAAAGCCTGATTGAAAAACTCAGGTGGGCTAAACGAAAGATACATTTGATAATGGATACCCATTGTTAAAATCGTCCAAATTATTTTGGTTGCATATATACCATTCAATCTATTCATCTGAAACTTGCCATCAGAATGGACTGTCCGTAAATCAGGCACATTCCAAGAGTCACATGGACCACACCACATGAATTTAGAGGTTTTAGGCATTATTTTGCACTATTCACTATGATATGCCCCCACCTAGCTAATTCTTTGTATTGGAATGATACTTATGATATACCGTAAAAATGTGGCAGGACACCTGATGGGTGGGGGTGGATCTAATGTATGTTCCTTCCACATAGCACCCAACAAAAACCATGCCCTCCTTTATGCCTACGGAAATCCTGTCAGAGCATTCCCAGGATACTATTTGTAAATCCCCTTTTTTTTTAACCCTTTCTTGAATAATAATCATTAAAAATAAAAAATAAAAATCTTCCAACCCTTCAAGCCCGTATATAAATGGAGAAGTTTAAATCCGGAATATGGTAAAACCATTTTTCTACTTACCCTTGGCGGGCCTCATTATTTAGTATATCTGAATACATGCGTATGAACCATCACATTTATCAGAGTATTAAATTAACTACTCCGACTGGCAATAGGGCTGGCAACGGGTGGCCCCTGGTTGTTCATACCCGGACATTAAACCAATCGTGCTGGCCGGCGAGCAGGCACAGTGAATATATTTGTTTTGTCGGGGCCGGCCACGGGTGTCAATGAGACGGTTGGCCCGTCCGGCTTAAGGCCTGGCCCTTGGGCTAAAGCAGTCTGGGCTTGGGATTAAATTTAAGGCCCGTTCTAAATCAGGCCAGGCTTGATCTAAGACGTACAAAAGCCAGAAGCCCCGGCCCATATTGGCCCGATTGATTTTAAAAAACAGTTCCAATTTCAAATGGTTTGACTTCAGGACATAGGCCGGGAGGAAAATGTTTTTCACCTGGGGTGGGCCCCACCGTGGTGTCTATGTGAAATTCACCTGGCCATCAAGTGTGTCACCCATGATGGGATCGTCAGATCAATGGCTTAGTTAGACCAACAACAAGCCCAAATTTTACAAAATGAGTTTCGCGTTGGGAATCTTGTGCAAAGTGAATAGAAAATGGCTTCATTGTACAGACAAGGCATAACAAAATGATGATGTTTTGTTAGGGCTGTCAATGAGCTGGGATCAGGCCTGCAAAATCAAATTTGTTAATTGGCTCGTCCAGCCATGCTTGTCCCAAACAGTTGAAAATCCAGGCCCAGCCCAACCCAACCCAACCCAACCCCATTGCCCGGCCCGTTGACAGCCCTATGTTTTGTAAGGCTGGCAATGGGTCAAGTAGCCCATTAGCCCCTGACGACTGAAGAGGTGGGTTGGGACCTAGTGTTTGGCCCATAGGCTAGGCTTGGCAGGATCAATTTCTGGGTCAAGCTGATGAAGTCATTTTAGCCTAACATAATCCAGCTACCTGAGTTTTTTTTTTCATCTCCCATGCCTCTTTCACTCTCTTCCTAGCGGACCCACATCATCTATTGTCCAAATTACTGATTGGAACTCTATTCTAATTTATATGCACCATTCGTTTTCCTAACCGATGGTTAGGATAATAAACTCTATCGTCTTTGAAGAGATTGAAAATTAAACGTGGGATTAAATCAAATCAATATTAAGGATGAATAGTTTGATTGGGCTAAAATTAAAGAAGAATGTCCAATTGGGTTAATATTAAAGATCAACAGTCTCATTGTTCCATTGTTGAATTTGAATAGTTTGATTCAAATGATACTGAACAAGAAAAGTATGTTTTGTTTAAAATTGGAGATGAATGGTCTAATTGGACCGATCTGGAAGTTCAACAGTCCAATTAGGCCAATGTTGAAAATGAATGGTGAGATTGGGCCGATAATGAAGATGAACAATCTGATTGAACTGAAATTGCAAAAAGATGTTTTGATTTGGCTAATATTGAAGATCAATTGCCGGATTGGGTATAGTTTGAAGAATAATAACCTAATAGATGTCAGAGTCGAATGATTCCATCCTAATGATATCAAAAGTGAACGGTCTGATTAGGCCAATTGAGACATTATTGAGGATCAAAGGTTCAATTGGGCAGATATTGAAGATCAAGTATGATTAGCTTGATGTTAAAGTCATATGGCCAGAATCCTCCAAATTTGGAGGTTAATGGTGCAATTAATTTGACATTGAAGATCAATGGTCTGATTGGGCGTATATATGCCAGTGGTATGATTGGACCAATATCAAAGTTGAATGGTCAGATCAAGAGAAAATTGAAGATGAATGGTTTAATTGGGCTGATATTAAGGATCAATGGTCCGCTTGGGCTAACGTTGAAGATAAATTGTGTGATTTGATTCGAATTATATTGAAATTCGATGGTCTAATTAGTTCAAATTTGAAGATTAATGATCATATGGAATCGATATCAATGATCAACACTCTAATTGGCTCAATCATATTATTAACCTTTGATATCAACTTAATTATACTATTGATCTTCAACGTTAGACAAATCAATTTTATTTTTATTTTTTTTTTAAATCTCCATGCCGAGGCAATCTGACCATTCACCTCCAACTTCAATGCAATCAAACTGTTCATATTTGATATGTTGGTCCAATCAAATTATTGATTTTCAACCTTTTTTCAAATCAAATTGATGATGTTCAATATCAATTCAATTGAACCACTCATTGGTCAAATTAGACCATTCATCTTTGACATTGTTCTAATAACATTGTTAGTCTTCAATATCACCTAATTGGATTATTAATTTTAATAGCTATACGATCAGACCATTCGTCTCCATTTCTATTCCAATCAAATCATTGGTCTTCAATATTGGTCTAATTGGATGGTCAATCATCAACGTCTTTTAAATCCAACAAATAAATTTTTGATATCAACCCAATTAGACCATCAGTCTTCATTATCAACCCAATTGGATCGTTGGTTATCAGTATTGCCAATTAGACCATTTATCTCCAATTTTGTCTCAATCAAACTTTTTATCTTTCATATCTGTCAATTCTAAAAATTGATCTTTGATATTGACTCAATTGGAATATTAATTTAAATAGTAGCCAAATTAGTCCATCCATCTCCAATTTCAGCCCAATCAAACCGTTGATCATTAATATTGGTTCAATCCAATGATTGATCTTGACCTTTAGCCTAATTAAACTTTTTTATTTCAATATAATCCAAATTGGTCCATTTAAGTCAGACATAAATCCAATTAAATAGTTGATCTTCATTACCTGCTGAATCCATCCGTTCATCTCTAATAGTGGCCCAGTAGGCCCACTGATATGAATATCAGCCAAATTGGACCATTCATCTTCAATATTGGACCAATCAGACCATTTACCTTTGATATTGGTCCACTCTACTCATTGATCTGTAGGTCACTGATCTGATGATCAAGATCGTTACATCACTTACATTTCTGCTATGGCCAGATAACGGGAGAACTCACCCAATGAACGGGCCAGATCACACAGACTGTTGGAATTTTTTATATTTAAATGCAGCATACGAGGTGACTAACTCTGTGAGGGCCCTGACATTGTCCACCCCACCTTGGGCAAGATTTCCAATTGCCACGGGCTGGGCTTGGACACACGTTTTGAGGTCTAATAACTATTAATCTTCATTATCAGCTCAATACGCCCTTTCATCTTCAATAGTGGCCTAACCGGCCTCTTAAATTTGGACCATTTATCTCGAATTTTGGCCCAATTAAACCGTGCATCTTTTATATTGGTCCACTCTAGTCATTGATCTTCAACATTAACCCAATCAGACTGTTGATCTTGAATTTCAACCAAATACGACTATTCATCTCTTATTTTGGTCCAATCAGACCATCGATCTTTAACATGGTCTGTATGGGCCATTTATCTTCAACTTTGGCCCAATTAAACCGTTGAACTTCAATATCATTCAAATTGTATTATTGGACTCCAGCATCAGCCTAATCAGACCATTCATGTTTAATGTTGGCATAACAGGACCTTTGATCATCATTTTGTTTCATTTTTTTAATAGATTTTATTTTATTTTATTAATAAAAGGAAAGGACAGAGTGACCAGAGGTGAGGAGATGAGGGTTTGCCTTCTACTTTTTTAAGTTTTGCTCATCGCCAGAACAAGAGCTCAGGCGCAAATAGACACAGCGAAAGTCACTTGAAAGGGCTATTTGCCTTTGCACATTCAAGGCTTATGGGAGCAATTCCAAATTCATCTTCAATCTACTCTCTCCAACCTCTCACTACTCTTCTTAACTCTCATTTGTCTTTTAAAAGGCCCTCTAAAAGCGTTGTTCTACAAAACTGTGTTTTATATTACAAATCTAGATTTTCTTAGTACGGGCAAATTTGTTCATTGTCAGTGCTTGGTGTGTTTTTGCTTCAGTATAACAAGTTGAGGAAGGTTTTTTTTTTAAAAAAAATAGAGAGAGAGACTATATCAGGAACTGAATTTTCTGTCATTCTGTTGCAAACTGATTTCATATTCAGTAGAGGGCAAAATATTGCTATAAAAACAATGGTCGTGTAACATGCGTCCAGCCTTTATTTCTGCTTTCGTCCAATTTTGGTATATTTCAACAACCATTCAAGATCAATAACAAGTAAGGATGACATTAGTCTTAAACTATTACCGTGGCATGTCTAATTCCAAGATTGCAGTCTTAAAACTCAAAAAAAAAAAAAAAAAAAAAAAAAAAAAGTTACAGATGACATTACTCTTAAACTATTACCGTGGCATGCCTAATTCCAAGATTGCATAGCTCTTCAAACTATCATCCCCCGTTGTATTACCAGCAGAGTCATGTGACGCTTCGCCTAGCAAGCTCTCTCTCTCTTCTACATTCTGTTGAACCCATGGATGTTGCTCGAACCTTCTCAGTCCCTCCAGCTCTGATGCTATTTCCTTCATTTCAGGCCTTTCATCACCCTTCACTCTTAAACATCTCTTTGCAAGTTCTGCAACTGCTAAGAGCTGTTCTATTCCTCCCTCATCCACAACTCGAGCCTCTAGAATCTCGAAGAGACGATTTTCCTTCATTGACGAAATGAAATACATTGTTAAGTTTCTCTCTTTTTCAGATCTCTCGAATGAAAGCGGAGTCTTCCCAGTTAAGAGCTCCACAAGAACTACTCCGAAGCTATAAACATCACTTTTGTCTGTTAATTGACTTGTAAGCAGGTATTCTGGGTCCAGATATCCTAAGGTTCCTTGCACTAATGTAGTGAATTCAGCCTTATCCACAGGAACCAACCTCGATGCTCCAAAGTCAGACACTTTGGCAGTATAATTATCATCCAATAGTATGTTGGTAGACTTAACGTCTCTATGAAAGATGGGTATTGAAGCTGCAGAGTGCAAGTAGGAAAGTGCTCCTGCAGTTTCCGCAGCAATTCTTAAGCGGTTTTCCCAAGAGAGTGAGGAGACATGGCCCTGATCATGGATGTGGTGGAAGAGAGTCCCATTAGGTATGTATTCATAAACCAACAGAGGAACTTCCGTCTCTAGACAACAGCCCAAGAGCTTCACCACGTTTCTATGGTTGATCTGGGAAAGAATGGCAACCTCGTTAATGAACTGCCCGATTTGGCTTTCATCCACTGTTTTGGACTTCTTGATTGCGACTACTCTGTTGTCTGATAAAATTCCTTTATAAACTGTACCGTAGCCTCCTTTTCCAAGTATTCGACTCTCATGGTATTTGTTGGTTGCCTTTTCCAGCTCTTCCGCGGTGAATATCTTACTTGTCTCAGCAGAACCTTGGTGATGAGAGATTTGCTGTTGTAATAGCAAACCCCCATTTTGCCTGAAGAATTTCTCCTTAAGTAGCATGAGCTTTCTTTTCTTTAATCCCCAGTATAACCAAGAACTACCAATAAGTAGAAACAGGAGACCCAAACCAACACCTGCATCCAGCCAAACAGTAAGTTCGTGACTAACAAAGAAAAACGCAATCAACAAAGAACCACCCGCAATCTGGTCTTTTGGTTGCAGTAAACCCTGGCAAGTAAGGGTTTTTTTTTTTTTGAAGTCCTTGAAGAGCGCTAATCGTAAAAAGAAAAAGTACAGATTGTCGGGGACACAGCAACTAACAGGTCGCGGCTTTGGTGGATCCACAGATCCGCCGGAAACGGATTGGCTACTCCCCCTGACACCAGCCAATGGCTGGTGGCCGGAGCTCTGTGGGCCCTACCATGATGTATGTGTTTCATCCATTCCGTCCATATATTTTTAGAGATCATTGTACGGTATGAGGACAAAAATTAGATATATCCCTGTCTCAAGTGGACCACATTACAGGAAACAGTGTTAAATGAGCGTTGAACATTAAAAACATTTCGGGGGCCAGAAAATATTTGGATCAAGCTGATTTTTGTTTTTTACCTTCATCTGGGACTGTATGACCTAATCAACAGAATGAATGTCAAATAAACAATACAGAGGGGCTTTAGGAGAATTTTTATGGTGGATCACTATTGTTTTCATGTGGTGTGGTCCACCTGAGATTTACATCCCTCTCATTTTTTGTATCAAGAACTAAAATTATATTTAAAAAATGATGAACGGAATGGATGGAACACATACATCATGATGGGCCCACAGAGCTCCGACCACTAGTCACGGGCTGATGTTAGGGGAAGTAGCCAATCCGTTTCCAGATCCGCTTAGGTGGGTGGATCCCTAAGTGTGGGGCCCACCGTGATGTATGTGCCTTATGTCCACCATGTCCATCCATTTTGACAGCTCAATTTAGAGCATGATTCCAAAAATGAAATAAATCCAAATCTCAAGTGTACCACACCAAAGAAAACATAGTGATACAAACTTCTTATGGAACACAAGTTTTGGATCAAGCTGATATTTATGCGGTGCCTTCATCCACCTCTTTGTGATCTTATCAACGGGTTGGAGGGAAAATAAATATTTCGGTGGCCCCTCGAGAAGTTTTTAATGGTGGGTATTCAATCATCACTGTTTCCTGTGGTGTGGTCCACCTAAGATTTGGATATGCTTCATTTTAGGATCATGCCCTAAAATGATCTATCAAAACGGATGGATGGGGTGAATGTAATTACATACATCACCGTGGGTCTCACACTCAAGGATCCACTGACCTCGGTTGGTCAGGGGATCCATTGAAGCTGCGCCCCAGCCAACTCAGATGATCTGGCCCCAAAAATAAGCTTATCAGCTTATTAGGTGGGCCATACATGTTGTAAGTTAGGGATTGTTCGAAAAGCTTGCCAAAGGTCTATTGGAAGAGGAGATTAGAAGTAAGGAGTAATTCGTTCTCTAACTTAGCTTTATTCGTTTATTATTAATGATAGTCTTGAGGCTCATAGAAAACAGAACACACGCAAAGCCCATAAAATCAAAGAAGGCTAGTGACAAGGTCCAGGCCCGATATGCACATGAGGCCCATGTGATAGAAATTGCAAGAATTACATATAAATAATTGAAATTAAACTTTTCAAATCATGAGTCTGTTATGGGTAAATTTGAGCCGAGCCATACTAAGGTGGACTTAGAGATATCAACTAGCAAAGCTTCGGATCGATAGCGTCTGACCCGACCCGATTCTGCGTCCTTTCGTAAGGTATTAGTGCCGACCTAGAACTCGAAAAAATCCTTTCCTCATCCGACCCTTCAAACTTGACTAGGGTCAGGCTCCGATTAGGATCAATTTGCTTGTGAAGCTCGGATGGGTGTAAGCAAGTCCCGGCCTAGATGGGAAAGTAGCCGAGAGTCATGCTAAACAGTCATCTCTAGTAACGCACGTCCAAGGAGTCACCCGATGCACGATCTCAGGGTTATGGCCGACATCAGCGCGTGTGTGGCTCTCGCTTGATGGCGGAGACCGTGCCGAGATTATCGAACACGTTCATTTCAACCCGAAGGTATATATAGGGGACATTGGAATCGAGAAAGGTACGTAACATCTCGCACCCCAAACCTACTCTACGCAACTTAGACCCAGATTCCTAGCCTGACTTTGGCATCAGAGGTTCTCCTGCTCTAGCTAGGGTCTCCTTTGTCTTCCCTTTGTGCAGGACACAGGGTTCGGTCCGAGTACTCAGAGCCGGATCGGTGAAGGGTGAGCTGGATTTAAGCATCAACAGGTACCAATTGAGATGCATCATGTACCAAAATTTATGCTTATTTGAACATCTAACCAAGGATTGGCGGATATTTATTGAACAGTTAAAAACATAAATCCAATGGTCCTATTTCAAGAAACAAGCTTCCATGAATCAGTGGCTAGCATTGCTCTATCAACCTTGAAAATTTTAGAAATGTGACCTACAAATAGTGATTTCCATGAGTTAGCCGTTCAATACGAATTAAAATATACCATGTGTACAACCTAGGATGAATTTGATCATTTCTCATATTTTAAAGATCTTGTCAAGACCACAAATTGTTGTTAGTTTCAAATCAGAAGAAATTTCTTGGGGCTGCGATTGAGAGGAAACTTACCTAGAATGACCTTCATTACTGGAAAAGATTTTTCCTTTGCGATGCAACCTTTTCCGGCCTTCCTACCATCCCCGTAGGTTCCGTCTGGGCAAGAACATTCATAACTTCCCTCTGTATTAATGCAATGATGCGTACAGTCATTGGCCTTCTTGCACTCATTAATATCTGCAAGCACATGGAAACTCATTATCTGGAATGAACACACTCGTGGATTGTAAACCTGAGAAATTTCACTTTCTCAACTCATTTCATTGACCAACTACAACAGATGATTGAAACTGTCCATGTTCTAGCGCTCTGCTATTCAACCCTGAAGAAAGTTGGGCTTGCTAGATGATTCAGGTCTTAGAAATGTGATGATTTACAACACAGAATTTTTAAGTAGCTCATATGGACACCGAAAATCGGAGGTCAGTATAATCACATAAATATGATTATTGGACCATACCTTAGTTACATGAGCACATAGATGCTCCACATCTATATATATATATATATATATATATATATATATATATATATATATATATATATATATATATATATATATATATATATATATATATATGCTTATTTTGAACGGATAGTAGGGTCATCTCACTAAGAAATTTGGACACCCTAAAAATCAGGCCGATTCAACTAACATGTTGGCCATCATGTGAATTTAGAGGTTTTTGGTGGCTGTTCATCGTTTTTTATGGCACCACCTATTAATTTGCTAGGCGTAACTTTTGGGGGCATCCCAACCTCATCATCGAGCTCACTTAAATGCATGAATGTGATGAAATATACGATTTTGGGGACTGCACACGGGTAATGGTATGTAATTAGGTGGATGAATAGATGAATAGGCAGGTGAATAACTTGTAGATCAGAGGAACCGGCCTCGCCGATGGTTACCCATTCCCTGAAAACATCGCCTCTGCCAGCGAAATATGATAATTTCAAAAACGCCTGGGCCAACCTGCTGAACTGATAAAATAGAGTATGAAGATGAATGTTTGGGGGAGCAATCTTTCTTACCTTGGCATCCATTGGTGAGATACGGATTCCCTTCATACCCATCAAGACATTTGCAGTGGTATCCACGACCGGTGGCTGAGTCAGAGCAGTTGCTGTTGTTACCACATGCATAACTCATCAAATTTCTAGCTTTTTCACAAGACTCATTCCCCACCCGCCAGTCAAGTGCTACTGAAATAAGATCTCTGGTCCTCTTGACGAAATCCGGGTCAGTGAGATTCGTCACAGAGAACGGGAAATGGTCCTGCTCAGCCAGGAAAGCGAAGCTGCAATGTTTGAAAGCCCTAGTATGAGGGGGGTTGTTTGGGTCCTTGCGCCATAGCTGGAACCTCTTGACACCCTTTGGAATAGCGCTCCGGCAACAACCGATGCCGGTGCAAGATCCATCGATCATCCTCCTAGCACATGTCGGTGTGCAACCGCTCGTGAAGTTCAAGTACATGTCCTCCGACCCTCCAATCAGTACGAATTTGTCACACCCAACGACAGTGAATTTGTTTCGAGTGTCGGAGAACGTGTACACGGACTTGCGCAGATCGGTCCAGGTTTTATAATTAGAAGAGACTCGCCCGCCTGACTCATTGTAGCAGCTGTAAATTATACGGGTCTTTACGCGCACTACCTCTAGCGATGCTTCGATGACTTCAACGTTACTGGTTCCTATGAAAAGTTTAGGAGGTGAGAAAGATTCATTACAATTGAACTTATACCCATTCCCTTTTCTGTAACAGCCATCGCGGATGCCGAATGGATAGTGAATGCTGATGTTCCCACATTTTTCTTGGCAGTCGCGCAGCGCTTGTGATGCTGCTGAATCTTCTGCTGCTGCTGCTAGCCATAGGAGAAGAAGCAACAGATGCAACGTCATCTCTCTTTTCTTTCTTTCTTCTGCTGTTTGTTTGGAATCACCAAATCAAATGCCCTTTCTTTAAATACTCCCCATCGCTGACGCGTTCTTCGCATCAACCGCGTTTTTTCGTTGACGGATGTGACAAGGTGAAGATGCATTGTTACACGACCCGCGGGGGACCATAGCCGTGGCTCAGTTTTCAAAGATCAAAGCCGTTGATCTGACCTTACATAAAGAGAACGGTCGATACCTCAAGAAATTGGACAATCCATCCTTGTCCCACAAAATAATAGTTGAATGATCCGGGGTAGATATGTTCCGTGATGTAGAGCCGGTCGTCGACCGTTTCATGTCCAAAATGAATTAGAAAAGGCCCAGTCAACGACAAAAGTGACCTGGACCGTCAAACCTTAGATCCAAAATGAGTTATCGAAAGTAAAATATATAATTTTAGGGTAGAACGAGATACTTTAGCCAACCAACCCGGCTATGTCTGCTTGCACAAGCCGGATTTGCAAAATACTCCTGGATCAATGTTTGTTTCTTTATTTTAATTTCATTTTTACTATAAATAACAAGGTTTAATTTGATTATAACTCTTCATCCGTCGAGCTTTAAGAGTTGCATGTCCAACGGGAAAAGAGGTTAGAATAATTAGGAGAATGGTTTGATGAAGCCAAATAAGACACTTACTATTTTTGGCCGAAAACCTTGGGCACTAGTAGACATCATGACCGTCCATAAATAGTAAGTTTACTATTTATAGTAAGTCTCGGATTCTAGGAGTTTTATTGTTAGTTTGATTCTGATTTCTTTCTCAATGCTTGATACCCCTATTTAAAGGGTTGTGAACTCGTTTTTATGAATTAATTAATCAATTTCAAATTTATTAGAATTTATTTCTATTTTTTGTTTTCTTTCCTCGTGGATTCGAGAAATCTCTGTGAGGAGTCCAAAGAAGTTCTCTGGATTCGGCATAGTTATCCTCTTGAGGAAGAGGGTGCTCGACCTCACGCCCTTCCCCGCGTCATTCCAATGAGAGATTTTTATTTTAAATGATATATCTTCTTAAGCATGTATTTACATGCGAACAATCTGAGCATTGTTGGTGATGGGAGACCTCGTATTGATGTTTTGGCCCATATGTGTATGATTCGGTATCTATGAGGAAGTCTCATTCAAACCATTCTCCTAGCACTGATTTCCGTAAGGTTGGGAGGGAGTGGCCCATCTGCGATATGATGCACACGTGCAAAGTGTGGCACTAGCGCCTTTATAATCACATTGTCTCATATGCCCACGCCCTCGCACCGAGTTCAAGCCCATGCGCTACACACTGAAACACGCAAGTCCTAGTATTCCACAAATCTACCAAGCAAATAATAAAGTATTCCACACCTCATATATAAACATACTATTTTCTTCTTTCCTTTTCGATATGGCCTATTCCCGAACACTTAAAAAACCCAAGTTTTTCAAACAAAATATATATATATATATATATATATATATATATATATATATATATATATATATATATATATATATATATATATATATATATAATTATTTAAAACATTTTTTAATCAATATTTTTACAACATGATCTAAGATGGTGGATTAGGTGCGGCTGCCTCACCTATGGAAGTGCTTCCCTCACCTTGGGGTTAACGTTTTTGTATGTATTATATATCCATGCCATTCATCCATTTTTCAAGATCATTTCAACTTAGGATACAAAAAATAAAGTAGATCCAACTCTCAAGTAGACCATACAATAGGAAATAGTGGTGATCAGTCACTAATAGGCCACACAAGTTTTAGATCAAGCTGATATTTCTTTTTTCTATTCATCCAAGTTTATGTGACAATATCAACATGTTGGATAGCAGATAAAATTATGGAAACATTATTGTGGCCCTAGGAAGTTGATGTAGAGTGGGTCACATATACTTTCATGGAAAAGATGGACTAGAGAAGGCCCAATTGGAGGCGAAAACGATTTGGACTGTCAAAACATTAAAGCATTCATATCTCACAAACTGGGATGAGTTTTTTGACATACTATATATGATTTTAGGGTTGGAAAAGTTACTTTAGCCAACTAACTCTGATATACTGGATTCCCATGTCGAATTTGTGAGATTCCATCAGATCAGTGGTTGAAACTTCAAGTTATTTTCATTTTTACTACAATATTAAATTTTACTTTAAGTATTACTTTTCATCCTTTGAGTTGTAAGAGTCATGCCCAACATGAAAATGGCTTAGAAAAATTAGAATAATAACTTGGTTGGGCCAAATTGGACACTCACTATTTTTGGTTGAAAACCACGAAGTCTGGAAGGAATGGAGGCCGTTTATAAATAGTAAGTTACATTTTTAGAGTTTTTTAGTCTAAAACTCCATCCTACATTAGAACTCATTATTTAAAGCATTGTAATTTCATTTTGTTTAATCATCAAATCAATTTATTTTGAATTTATTAGAAATTATTTATACTTTTATCCATTGTGGATTTGAGGAAGCCCTATGAGGAGTCTAGAGAGCTCCGTAGATTTAGAGTAGATGTCCCCTGAGGAAGATGGTGATCTACCTCATCACGTCCCTCCCCTGCGTCTGAAGCTTTTAATGGTAAGGAGTGTTGATGTCTTATATATGTCAATAATCGAGGTCTGTCGATGGCATTAATAGACCACTCAATGCCATCGAGCAGCTATCGATGCCATCGACAGATGCTTGATCCCATCAAGAAAATGCAAAAAATTTCATGTTGGTTGCTAGAATATTTTAGTATTGCTACTTGATGACATTAAAAGAGTTCAATGCCATCCACATATCCTTAATGGGTGATCAATACCATCGAAGGTCTCATGGAAGATATGCACAGAATTGTGCAAGTGCATAAGTTTCCTATTTTGATTGTAACACTATATGTATCAAGTGTAATCGGGATTAGGAAGAGCGAGAGGTGTATTAGGAATTTTTAAATCATTCCTAAGGCTTCCAAGGCATAGTTAGGGCTTGTGAAGTAAATTTGAGGTTTGTTTGAATCAGTAAGATCATATCTCTTGTAATTTTTTCTTTTATAGTGCATTATATGTTGCTTTATACCTTGTTTTCTTTTGAAAAGAGTTTTCCATATAAAATTCAGATTGTTCTTATTTTAACTTGGTTGTGTAATTGTATGTACTTTGCTTGATTCATATAAGGGCATTTCCGTGGTTTTCAAAAAGTGGTATAAGAGATAACGCTGGGAATTAGATCAAATCGAAAAGCAACATAACTATGGTATCTAACCTGAAATTCGATATACAAAAATACTCCGACAAAAACAATTTTAAACTATGGAAAGGTAAGATGAACTATATCCTAGTTCATCAAGAATTTGTTGATGTTCTCTTTGAAAAGTGACCAGAATATATAACAAAATATGAATGGAACAAGATGGATAAGAAAGTTAGAACTTATATCCAATTGTACTTAACAGATGAGGTCCTCTATAATGTTATGAGAGAGAAAACTACAACAAGTACATGAGCCAAATTAGAGAACATATATGTGAAGAAATCTCTTAAGAATCACTTATACTTAAAGCTGCGGTTGTTCAATATGAAGATGGCGAAGGGCCTGATGTTGAGGCTCACATTGATAACTTTAATAGGTTGATTTGCAAGTTATTATATGTGGAAGAAAAGATGAAAGATGATGATCAGGCATACATTTTGTTGAATTCTCTTCCAACTTCAATGAGTCATTCAAGGCCAATTTGTGCACTAGTAAAATGACCATTGGCGTTGAAATTGTTATCTCAGCCCTTCAGTAGAAGGAGATGAGAAAGAAAAACGATGACGTGAGTACTTCTACAAATAAACTGGTTATGAGGGGGATAAATTTCAAGTAGGACAGTGGATCTTCACGATCAAGGTCCAAATCCAATGGCAAGGGCAAAGGAAAGTTCAAGGGTTGGAATTGTGACATGTTAGGGTACATGAAAAAGGATTGTTAGAATCCTATGTCGAGAAAGGAGAATTCATATAGTTCTTTTACGGAAGCCAACAATGCAAATCCATTGAGGAATCAAATGATAGTGATGTGTTGACTGTATCAAAATCTGGGTACTTTAATTAAGAATGAATTTTGGATACGAGGGCTTCATATAACGTAACCCCTCATCGGAGTTGGTTCACCAGTTACAGTGAGTGAGAAAATGAGCCGATAGATTTAGGTTTTACGTGTTGGTACCACTTCTGAGCAGCCCTCACCAGCCTTAGGGAGAATGACCTACACATTACAAATCTGAAAGCACCATGGAGCTCCATCAATGCCCAGAAAGATTCTATATACTCGGTCGTATCCCCTGATCCTAAATAAATCAGTTGGGGCTTCAACAAGAGGTCGTGCCGATTAATTATGACAGTGAAAGCACGATCAATTTGGTAAAAAATTATGTTTATCACTTATGTACTAAACATGTAAAAGTACATCATCATTTTATCCAATAGATGCTTGAGGAAGGAAATATGTCTCTTGAAAAGATCCACACAAGCATAAATTCGGCTAACATACTTACTAAGGTGGTTCCCACAGAGGTTTAATTTTTTTGCAACTTCTTTAAGATTCACAAAGGCGTAAATGGAAGACAGTGTGCACGAGATGCGATAGTTGAGCTATGATAGAAGGCAAAATTAGTTATGAGGATTGATAAGGAGATATGAAGATTGAATATTGAAGACGTGGTAAAGATTGTTGTTGATGTCTTAAATCTGTCAGTAATAGGGGCTTATCGACGACGTCAACCGACCACTTAATGCCATCAACGGATGCTCGATCCCATTGAGAAAATTCAAAACATTCCATGTTGGTTGTTGGAACATTCTAGTGTTGCTACTTGATGACATCGAATGAGTTCGATGCTATTGATAGATCCTCGATGGGTGGTCAATGACATTGAAGGTCTCGAGATTAGTAAAAGAGATAGAAGTGTATTAGGGCTTTCTAAGTCATTCTTAAGAGTTTAAGGGCTTAGATAGGGCTTGTTTGAATCAGTGAAATCTAATCTTTTGTAATTTCTTCTTTCAGAGTGCATTACATATTGTTTTATGCTGTGGTTTATTCCCGAAAGTGTTTTTCCATATTTAGAATTCTGATTGTTCTTTTTTAGACTTGGTCATAGAATTGTTTATACTTTGCTTGATTCGTCTTTGGGTTTCTGCAGTTTCCAACAAGGTGTTCAATTACCACTATTTTATATAGTATATATGGTCAAGTTGAGATTTGGATCTTCTTGTTTTTTGGACTCATGCTATAAAATGATCCAAAAAGACTGATGGACATCATGAATATAGAATACATATATCAATGTGGGGCACATTGTAGGGGCTTAAGTGAGGCGGGGGCACAACTAATCCACTTTATATTATAATACACGAAGACGGTAACCTTGTATGAGGGCATGCAGTGGCAATAACATGTATTTATACCCTTCTTCAACAACGGAATAAACACTGTTTTTACCACTTTAGACAGTGGTCATGTTGGAAAGATCACTAAAGCTATTGATCTAACCTTATATAAAGCTATAATGGTGGATGCCTCAAAAATGTAAAGAAATCAATGATCTCATCTCTGTCTCACAAAATCAGGGTTAATTAAATGGTGTTTACATTAGAAGGAAAAGAGTTGAATGATCCAAGGATGGGGGATGTTATTTTATTTTATTTTATTTTATTTTAAATGATCCATCTTCTTAAGAATGTATTTACATACAAACAATGTGGGCATGGTTGTGGGCCTATACACGTACAGTTCAGTATATACAAGGGCGTTCCCCTTCAACACAACCAGGAAACACTGTTCGCGGGACATGTTACGATAGAGTACCTTTCTTCCACCATCAACTTGACAGAGTGAATGTTGGGTTGGGATGGGATGGACCTTGTTCAAAAATCAATTGGATCAACGATCATACTCATCCAATTATTGGGCCATGAAATGAACGATGGAAGGGGAAAAAAATACTTCATAGTTAACCGTTAGGGGAGAAGTAAGAGCAAGAGATGGCTAGGATTATCCCATTAGTAGAATTTTTGAACCATTAAGCATCCAAGAGGAGCCTACTTGGTGAAGAGGTCTTTAGAGTTGCCTATAAAAGGTACGTATAGAAGTCAAGGTAAAAACATTGATAGGAAATTTCCTAAGGAAGAAGAAAAATTTGCATTGGTACTTACCCAGTCATTGGGCCTTTAAATGGACGGTAAAAGCCAAAAATAGTTTATAGTTAACTATTATGGGAGAGGTAAGAACAAGAGATGGCAAGATCCTATTAATGGGAATTTTTAAACCATAGACCATCCACACAGAGCCCATTGGGTGAAGAGGTCCTAATCGATCGTCTTAATTTCATGCCATGCTTAATATTGTAATCGCATTATGCCTAAACGTGATTACAAGTTGGGACTGAAATTCAAGGCCAATCTAGTGTTGTATACAGATGTCTTAAATTTATTTTTCTTGGGCTGCTCAACCGATTGAGGGCCTGTCTCAACTAGTCGAGGGTCCACTTGATCGGTCGAGACCTGCTCGACTCGAAGTCTAGAGAGTTATCTTTTTGCTATTCTGCACTGCTCGACCAACCGAGGGTCTATTCGACCAGTCGAGGAGCTTGGTCGACCGATCGAGGGTTCCTTTCAACCAGTCAAGGACCTGTCTTGACTAGTAGAGGGTTACACAGATTTTGTGCAAATTTTGTGTGAATTGCGTAAATTTGAGGCTGTTTCATAGAGGTGCGGAAGGGGTGTTTCCTAAACTATAAATAGGGTTTCTAGGGCTATTCTAAAGTATGTTAAGGCTTTCTAAAGGGGTTCCAAGTGTTCCTAAAGAGATTTTTAGGGTTTCTAAAGGGTGTAGAAAGGGTAAGATTCGAGGTTGTTCAAATTGGGTAAGTCCTCTCTCTTTGAAATTTATGTTTTCATAGTGGAAATTTGTCGCTTTGTGCTATGGTTTTTTCCGAAAGGGTTTTTCACGTTAAATTTGTGTTCTCTTATGTATGCTTGGTGTCATTGGATTGCTATCCTAGATCTAGATCTGTGTGATTCCGCTGCACAAATCCCCAACAAATGGTATCAAAGAAATCGTTGGGGCACAGATATGAATCTGAAGGATTAGTAATAATGGGAAACACTAAGTATGAGATTGAGAAATACTTAGGAAAAAATAATTTTGAGTTATGGAATATCAAAATAATCAATTCTTTAATCAAGCAAGGCAAAGATGGTGCTCTTGAGGAGCGAAAGTCTACTATAACTGATGATGAATAGAATACTCCTGAAAAAAAGGCCTTATCATCGATCCGTTTATGTCTCATGGATGAGATTCTTTACAATGTCATGAGGAAAAAAATTATGGCTAAGTTATGGGTGAAGTTAGAGGATATCTATGCAAAAAAAATCCTCTGAAAATCATCTACACTTGAAGCAGCACTGGTATAACTTCAAGAGGGCAGAGGGTGAAGATTTGGAGGCTCACATCAACAACTTTAATAAATTGATTTACAAATTGTTGTATATGGAGGGAGTGATGAAAGATGAAGAACAAACATGTATGTTACTGAATTCTTTTTTAGTGTCATATGAGTCATTGAAGGACACAATATGCTCTCCACGAATAAAACCCTGAGTGTCATCACCATTATCGCAGCCCTTCAGGAGAAAGCTTAACGTCGACATGGGGATATCTTCTGTGGCATTCCTTAGAAGAGGTAGGAATTCTGAAAAAGGTACAAGTTCATCAGGTTCTAGATCCAAATCCAAGGGCAAGGGCAAAAGAAAGGTAAAGTGTTGGAATTGTAGGATGGAAGGACATATGAAGAAGGATTGTACAAATCCTAAGTTTAAGAGAAGATTCTGAGGCTTCGTACAGGGAGGTTAATGCTGCCACATCAGATGGATTGAGTGGGTGTGATGGTGATGTTTTGCCTATATCTATAATCAGACGGCCAAACAATGATAGTAAGGACTAGTGGATTTTAGACATAGGGACATCTTTTCACATGACTCCTCATCGGAGTTGGTTCACTAGTTACAGAGAGTGCGATGGTGGACATGTATTTATATGCAATGGCTTTGCCTATAATGTTGTGGCTGTTAGTTCGGTGCACATCAAGGTGGTTGGGGTGGAGTGTACCTTGACTGATATCAGGCATGTTCCTAATTGAAAGAAGAATCTAATTTCTCTTGGTGTACTTGAGGCAATGGGCTAAAAGTTCACATGTATTGATGGTGCTCTTAAAGTATCTAAGGGGGCACGGATAATCATGAAAGCGCAACGACTCGGTAATATGTACAAGTTGATCGGGAGCACTTCAAAAGGTAAAGCTGCAATGGTTGTAGTGGATTCCACTTATGCACGTGTGTGACATATTGGGCATGACCACATGAGCGGGCAGGGCATGAAGGCTAAGACGCATGGACAGAGATACAGAGCAGGTGGAATAGCCACCTATGAGAAGAATCGCACAACATAATTGTTCACTCCCCAAGTGCAACTCAGATGGTGGCCTCAACTGAGTGGTTTCAAATTTCAGAGTCATAACGGGCAACTCCTCCTTCTCCTGAATCATATCATCATTCAATTCAGGGGAGTGGTCTCAACATGTCTCATAAGAGTTAGAAGAGTCGGTTGTAAGGGGTTCATTCTCCATATTTAAATCAGGCATGCCAGATGAGTGGAGTAGATCCTCATGACTGATCACTTCGTGCACTTCTTGATCACTGAGCCGAACCATACTTGAGATTGATTCTAGGAGAATTCTGGCTGAACATTCATGATCATCATCCCAATATGCATCATCGTCTAATTCCGTGCAGTGCACAGTTGGGAAGGGATCGCCTTCCTCACATTCTATTCCTAAATTCGGTTGAGGTTCGAATAAACTAACCTCTACCTCATCATTGAAATCATGTGTGTTATGTAAGGAAGGTGTGTCATCATCAATGTATTTAAAAGACACCCATGTATCTTCACCATTCTTTTGAACAGTCATTGAGATCGACTCATCGGGAATCTGAACCGTATGCTCATTAATGGAATCCAACTCCTCATTCTAAATTCTAAATTTTTTCAAAAGTGAGTGCGGATCACTTTCTTCACATTGTATTTCTGGATTGGATTGTGGTTGCGATGAGCAAGCCTCCTCTATGTTTTCAAAGCGTGACATGAGTGTTTCTATTGCTTTTCGAATTTCCACAAGACAGGTCATGTCACACTGATATGAATCCTCTTGGATCGTTTCTGGTTGGATCCCAAAGGTAGGGGATCCAAGAGAATAATCATTATAACATGTTGTTGGTTCATTTCTCTAATTTTGATGTTTCCACTGATTGTAGTCATACGGATCATCGGTGGAAGAATCTGATGGTTGGTAATACTTATTATCACTCATGATATAATTACGCATTGTTTTCTTTTTATCGGATGGGTGATAATAATTCTCACAACCATAGTTATGATAACCCCAACACTCACGTACTGTTTTATTAATTCATGGGGTGTAATTGTTCTCCTGCATATAATCACGTACGGACTTCTTAGCTGGTGGATCTTTATATTTTGATCGGTTCTCAATGATAGTTTCAGAAAAGTTTCGAGACATAGGTTGATTTATATCATCATTATTCCAAAATATGTTATTCTTCTCAGCATACTGACGTTGCCACTCATGCATATACATAATGAAACCCTTAATCTGAATTTAATCCTAAGAAAAATTGAAGAAGAGATCTTACAACAGTATGGAAAGTAAGAGGGGGAGAAGTTAGAACGCAGTTACTTGGTTAGAGATTCCTAAGTTAAAACCAAATTAGATGTCTATGTCAGGATCCTACAAAATAAGAAAACATGTTAGTTTCCATAAATCAGAAAAACCTAAACCTAAAGTTAGTAAAATTTTAATCTTAAACTAATCCTAAAACTAGTTAATTTCATAAAACGTAACCGTCAGTCCCCGGCAACGGCGCCAAAAACTTGTTCACACCCTAAGTGCAGAGTTGTGATGTAGTAATAAACTCGGTAAGACCGAGGTCGAATCCTGTTCACTCCCCAAGTGCAGGGTTGTGATGTAGTAATAAACTCGGTAAGACCGAGCTCGAATCCTAAGGGACTGAAACTGTACATTATCTAAAACTAACTAGAACTAGAACTAGAATGAGATGAAATCTAAATCAAATAAAATTTAATAAAGAATTGTGAGATTATTATCTAAAACTTAAGAAAAATCAGGAATAGGAAACTAGGGATTCGGAGGATCCACTTGTAGAGATCAGGGAGAACTTATGCTTGCATCAAAAATCATGAAAATTACTGAACTGCCGTTGATTTAGTTTTCAAAGAGATGAAAGGTGTATGAATTAGAATGGATTCCATCACCAAACCATGCCCAGGGGACTATGGCAAACAACAGAATTAAACTAATTACCAACTCATCACATGTATGAAGGTTAGGAAGGGTACCGTCATCCAACCATGTCCAGGAGACTTTAGTGAACAACAGGGCTTCATGACGTCATAAACATAAAAAGAAAAGGAAATATTCAAAGCCATTGCAGACCCACTGTAATTTCAGTCACAACAGACCATTAAAGACAAAGTATTTTCGTTAATTAAACTAGAATTAAAGCAGTTCATAAAGTATAAATCAAAGCTATAAAATTTCTCCCATCACGCTACAAGCTTCACCTCTTAGCCCTAACTAAGAGGTTTAGCCGAGCATGGATAGAGTAAACTCCATGGAATTCATAAAAAAAAATCAGAAAAAGAAAGGAAAAAAATAAATAACTCAAACTCTTTCTCTCTCTCCTTGTTTCCTTCTCTTCTCTTCACATTCCAAGCTCCCAAGCAAAGCCTTCTGATCTCTCCAACCCTCTCTCTCTCTGTCTCTTTATATGCCAACAAGGTCGGTGGGCGAAACTGCCCCTGAAGTTGGTGAGAAGTTACGCAGTTCTTTTCACCAGGCCGTGTGCACGTAGAAAAAAAAAAAAAACATGAGAATGATGCTCCCGCTGGCTCTCCTAGCGTCCACCCAAAACAAAAAGAACAATGCTCCTTTTGGACGGTTTTTGACGGTCTACAAGATGGTCAGTCCAGATTTTCCATACGATTAACGATGGTGGGCCACCCCTTTCCTCAAATTTCGGTTTTCCCGGACGTAAGTTGCGTATGCGAATTTGCTGACGTGTTCGGTGGGTCCCATGGTGATGTTTTTGATGAAATCCACCCCGTCCATCAGATTCCTCTCGAGATTTCGATAGGAGTGGACTGGTTTTTATTGAGTTTTGATGCGGTCCAGTTGAATTTCTGCTCTGCCATCCATAGACGTTGTGGACGTTGTCTCCACGTGTACCGTGCATGAATCTGGAAGACCGCCAGGTGTACGGTCGATTTTTCCTTCTGAATGCATTGGATGGCTTGGATCATCCGTCTAGATGACGAAGGTGGCCCACCAGGACTCCGTCCGCACGTCTCTGTTGCGAAACAGAGCGTACGCAGCTGACGCTGAGATGGATGGTGGGCCTCACAGTATTGTTTTTTAACGAAATCCACCACGTCCATTGCACTCACGTCGCAAAACCAGTAAGAAACGGCTAATTTCAAATTGAGTTTGGTGTGACCCACCCTACTGCTCATACAACCGTCCGACCTCCGTTGGACGATTAAGATTTGACCCTTGCTGTACTTCGCAATTTCTCCACCTAGGCGAAGGTATTGGCCACCTCCCAGAGCATATGAACGGTTCAGATCGACGAAATTGATGATGATAGGACCCCATAACATGAAAACTCCCAGCGCCGTGAAGACGCTGTAGGAATTTTTTTGGATTGAAGAAGGAAACGTCGGTCAGTGCCTGCTGACTGACTCTGGGAAATCCCGTGCATGGCTCGTGCACTTGTATTCCATGTACATGCGACGTCCATGCAGGCTCTAGCATGATACTCGTGAGAAATCTACTCCGTTCATTCACATTTTCAGCTCATTTAACACTTTGGGACCAAATCTGAAGTGTATCCAGGAGATGCGTGGGCCCCAAATCATGACTTCAGGCGCTGATCTGTCCGTTGAGCCGCTTCTGCAGGGATTGAAAGATTAAAATTTGACTTGTACGGTTAATTTATATCCCTCAGACTATGTATGAAGTTTCAAGCCGAATGGATGGTGGAAACCCTGTGATCTTGCCTTCTGGATCAATTTTGGGTCACTTGAGCTTTAGTTTCTCGATTTTTGCAGATCCCTGGCATGTAATTCCGTCGATCTTGGTCCCTTGGAGTCCATCCCTGGCCTTGGTGTCTTCAGATCGTTAAATCCATGCTTTGAAACACCTATTTTTAATTCAAGCTCATAAAGATACTCTACATCACAAACTTGATTAAATCGGGTTATTCGACAGTACAAAGTTCGTAAATTCAGGCAATAATTGGGGTCTAATATGTAATATTTGACCCTCAACAAATCCCAAGGAACTGATACCCGTACGTTATCTGAAACTAAGTAGAAATAGAACTAGATTAAGATGAATTCTAAATCAAGTAAATTTAAGGAGTAATGGTGAAATATTTTATCTAAAATTTATAGAAGTCAGAGAAAAGGAAACTAGGGATTAAGAGGATCCACTTGTAGAGATTAAAGAGATCTTACACCTGCTTTATGGAAATTAAGCTGAACTGTCATTAATATAGTTTTCAAGAGATGAAAGGTATATGAATTAGAATGGATTCCATCACCAAACCATACCCAGGAGACAAAGTAAACAACAGAATTAAACTAATTACCAACCAATCACATGTATGAAGGTTAGGAAGGGTACCGTCATCCAACCATACCCAGGAGACTATGGTGAACAACAGGACTTCCTGACGTCATAAACATGAAAAGGAAATAGAAATACTCAAAGCCATCGCAGATCCATTGTAATTTCAGTCACAATAGACCATTAAAAACTAAAAACATCCCATTAATTAAATTATAATTAAAATTAGTTCAGTATAAATAAAAAGCTCAAACAAAGTCTCCCATCACGCTACAGGCTTCACCTCTTAGCCCTAGCTAAGAGGTTTAGTCGACCATGATGCAACTAACTCTTACACGAAATAAATAAGAAAATAAAAAAATACTCTAATTACTCTCTCTCTCTCGTGCAGGCACGTCCAAGCCAAGCCGTGGATCTCTCTACTACCGAATGCCCTCTTTCTCTCTCTCTCTTTTCCTTCTTTTATAGTAGTAGAGGTCGGTGGACAGGGAGAACCGACTCTGCATAACAGCGTGTAAGAAGGCGGTGCGTAAGAAACGCAAACAGTAGGCGACGTTATACACAGCGGAACCGCATAACGTGGTGCGTCTTGGATTGCTTTTCGAGATGTAAGATCATCGAAACTCGCTGTCTTCATACAAAGGGTTGGGCCCCACTTCTCTTTCTCATGAACGGACCAGATCAAAGATCCGACCACGATAACACTTGCAGCTTGGCCCACAACGTCCGAAATTTCTAGACATTCGCGAAACAGAGATCGCGTAATCTTTACACAGAGGCTTGGTAGGGTCCATGAACAAGTTCTACTAAGAAATCCACGCTGTTCATCGAAATACTCTCGAGATTTCAGTGAGAATGGTATATTTTTTGCCGTCTGTTGATGTGTCCCACAGGTTCTTTCTTTCTGTCGTCCATTGTCTATCAAAGGGTTAGAGATCACCTTACTGTCTTATTTTGAAAAATTTCCACCTAGGCCGTGATCATTGGGCCCCTTCAAGCCTGATTTATGGTCCGGATTAGACCGTGGGTGTATGGTGGTGGCGCACTAGGGAAAACCGCAAGCTCTGTTGCGAAACAGAGCTTTGTGGATCGAGCACTATGATGGTCGGTGGGCCACATATTGATGTCGTACAGGGAATCCATTCTATACATTGTGTTTACTCCCCAAGTGCAGGGTTGTGATGTAGTAATAACTCGGTAAGACCGAGCTCGAATCCCAAGGGACTGAAACTGTACGTAATCTAAAATTAAGTAGGATTTGAACTAGAATAAGATGAATTCTAAATCAAGTAACAATTGTGAAATAATTGTAGGTTAATTAATCTAAAACTAAGGAGATATCAGAGAAGGGTAACTAGGGATTCAGAGGATCCACTTGTAGAGATCAGGGAGATCTTATGCCTGCTTCAAGAATTATGGAATTTACTGAACTACCGTTGATCTAGTTTTCAAAGAGATAAAAGTTATATGAATTAGAATGGATTCCATCATCAAACCATGCCTAAGAGACTATGGCAAACAACAGAATTAGACTAATTACCAACCAATCACATGTATGAAGGTTAGGAAGGGTAGCGACATCCGACCATGCCCAGGAGACTATGGTGAACAACAGGGCTTCCTGACGTCATAAACATAAAGGAAAAAGGACATGCTCAAAGCCATTGCAGACCCATTGTAATTTCAGTCATAACAGACCATAAAAGACTAAAACATGCCATTAATTAAACTATCATCAACATTAATTCAATTCATAAATTAAACCAAAAATCATAAATTAAACTCTCCCATCTCACTACAAGCTTCACCTCTTAGCCCTAGCTAAGAGGTTTAGCCGAGCATGGATAGAATAAACTCCATGAAATTCGTAGAAAGAAATCAGAACAAGAAAGAAAAAATAACTCAAACTCTTTCTCTCTCTCCTTGTTTCCTTCTCTTCTCTTCACGTTCCAAGCTCCGGCTGTGTATCCCCCCAAGATGATTCCTTTCACGTCCATCTCTCCATCCTTCTTATAGGCAGCCAGTCGGTGGCTCCTTACGTAGCTACGTTGTGCGTATAACATCAGCAGAAACAAAAGTTTCCTTTTTCGATGTGGCTGAAGTCGGTGGGGTCCACTTCAGTTGGTATGTAGGAAATCCACTCCGTCTATTATGTTTGCAGCCAAATTTCAGCTGAAAATAACCGGATTTGGAATGTTTTTGACGCAGCCAACGATAGAAATTACAATGCAATCAGTGCAGGCTGTCCGTTTTTAACCGTTAAAACTGGCACGTGTGCATGCATGAATGCACGAGGTCAACATGGACTTGACTAAATCCAGGCCCTCTGCACGATGGCTGGTGCTGATTAGCCATACAGATAGTGAGTGGGGCCCACAACGCTTCGTCCGACGCTCTGTTGCGAACAGAGTTTCCGCTCTGCGTAACAGAGCTTCCGCTGCGACTTGGAGGGGCCCACTTCTTTTGGCGTCTGTGAAATCCATACCGTCCATTATAATCACGACGAAAATCCATCTGGGAAAGGGTATGTTTGGAGTAAAATCAGTGTGGCCTGCGAGCTGATTTACTGCACCGTCCATTTTACACTTAATGGTCAGGATCTTGCATTAGATTTCATGGTATCAAAAGGACATCTAGGCAAGGTTAATACCCTCCTCTAAAGACAAGTGAACGGTTCAGATCACTCAATAGAGTAGTGAGCGGACCTCACAACACAAAAAAACCGTTCTTTTGCCGCAGAAGGAGGAAGACGGGTCAGCATTGCTGACCCGTTTTTATTTTTTTTCCGTGCACGGCTAGTGTGCGTGCACTTTGTGCACGCACAACCCCATGTGCGGTTCACTTTGATGTTTGTTAGAAATCCGCTCTGCCCATCTATTCCATCATATTATTTTATGCGTTGAGTCCAAAATAGAGGCAAATCCAGGGATCAGGTGGGCCCTAATTCAAGATTTTATGGGCTGATATGTCCATCGGGCCACTTCCACAAGGCTCCAGAGGCTTAAATTCGACGTGTACGGTTAATTTATGGTTCTCAGGCCATATATGAAGTTTCGTGTCAATCTGATGGCGGAAACCTTGTGATCTTGCATTCTACATCAATTTCGGGCCATTTAAAGGTGAATGGCTGGAATTTCTCTGTTTTCTTCGATCTCTGGCGTTGATCTTGGTCCTTAGGAGTCCGTCCCTTGCTCTGGTGATCATCAGAGCGTTAAATCTAAGCATTTAGCATCCTTTTTCAGTCCATGCTCGTAAAATCACCCTGCAACATAAACACGATAAAACGGGCCATTAAACAGTATCTTATGCGTAAATCTGAGAAATAACCGGGGTCTAATATGCAATATTTGACCCTCAACACATTGGAATCCCCTTAAAAAATCATTCGAAAATGGATGGTTTGGATTGGATTAGGTGTGGTCCACCGTTCTGTCCATTTCGCCGTCCATCTTTTGTTCAGTTAGGACGTTCGCATGATTGCTTGCATGGGACCAGAAGGAAAGTTTTGTGAGGGTTATGGTCGCGCCTCTGAGTGAATGGACGGTCTGGATCATTAATTTGGATGATGAGTGGGGCCCACAGTCACGAATCGACGTCGGCAACAAAGATGCTGTTGATATTTTCAAATTTTAAAGAATTCTTCGGTCAGCGCTTGCTGACCGAGCTATTGAAGACCAGTGCGCGGCCAGTGAACATATACTATGTACACGCATGTGTACATGTGGGGTCCACTATGACGTTTGTGAGAAATCCGTACCGACCATCCTTTTCCCCATCTAATTTAAGACGTTGACAGCGAAATTGAAGTATATCCATATATCAGGTGGGCCCCAAATCCAGATTTTATAGGTTGATCTGTTAGTTTAGGTACTTCCACAGGAATCCGGGAGCTGAAATTCTACGTGTACGGTTAATTTATGGTCATCAGGTTACATATGAAGTTTCGAGCCGAACTGATGGTGAAAACGCTGTGATCTTTCATTATGGACGTCTTTTAGGCCACTTGAACTTCAGTTTCTTGATTTTCTTGGATCCCTGGCATGTAATTCCTTCAATCTTGGTCATCTGGAGTCCGTCCCTTACCTTAGTAAATTTTGAGTGTTAAATCTCAGCTTTTAACACTCTTTTTCAGTACATGCTCGTAAATGCACTCTGCAACACAAACATGATAAAAACGGACCATTATATAGTATCATGCTCGTAAATCTAAATAATAACTGGGGTCTGATATGCAATATTTGATCCTCAACAATAACCGTAGGATATCGGCGAGGTACATGGATAACTCTAATATCGCAGGAGATCCGTCCTCTATTCAGATGGCTCTAGGTGAGTCTGGTGCTGAGAAGTGGAAGGTGACTATGGGCGATGTAATGTACTTATTGTACTAAACCAATACATGAGAGCTAGTGGAGCTTCCAGTGGACCGGAATGCAGTTGGATACAGGTGGATCTTCAAAAGGATACAACATAAATACAGAGTGATGTTAGTAGTGAATGGTTATACTCAGAGAGAAGTGATCGGCTTATTAGAGATATTCGCACCGGCAATATAACAAGTGTCTATTAGATCCGTGATTAGCGTTGGTTGGCTAATGTGATCTTAAGTTGGAAGGATGGATGTGGAGTCTATATTTTTATAAGAAAAATTGGAGGAGCAGATATACATAAAGCAACCAAAGCAATTCGAAGTTAAAGTGGCTGAGAAAAGACTTTGCAGGAGGTCATGGTACGACCTATTGCCTAGGCAATGGTTTGATTCTTTCATGGTGGGTCAGGTATTATATGTTGATGGCATGTAGATCACCAATTATGACATATCTGAAATCAATGTACTGAAAACTTAGTTAAGTGGGGCATTCAGGATGAAGGATCGGGGGGCTGCAAAGATGGGTCTATGCATTGAGGCTGAAAAAGAAGTAGGCTTTGGTTATCTCAGACAGAATACCTTGGGTAGATATTGATCAAGGAGGTGATGGACCATGTAAAGTTAGAAAGCGTTCCCTGCGTGTCTCTCCTCAAGTTTTCCTCAGGACATGTCCTAAAACAGATGAGAAAAAGAAGGATATTTCTTAAGGCTTATTCAAATGTGGTTGACAGTGTATGTCATGGTTTGGATTAGACACCAGTTATTTCACAGGCTATCAATGTTGTGAGCAAGTACCCCGGTAAGCAATATTGAATTAGTGGTGAGATGGTAAGAAGACTGCGTCTTTTCTTTTGATAATACAAGAGAAAAGGTGGTTGGATACGTGGATTTTGATCCAGCAAACATGCTCACTTAGAACGTTCTTGTAGAGAAGTTCAAGTTTTGTGCAACTTCTCTGGGCTAGGCGATGACGAAAAAGAAGGACGGAGTGTGCACAAGAAGCTATGATTTGATGCAAAGATAAGAGAAAAGGTCAAGAAGTTACATTATTAAAGATTAAAGACATGGTGGAAATTATTGTATACAGATATCTTAAATCTATTTTTCCTGAGCTACTCGACCGGTCAAGGGCCTGGCTCGACTAGTCGCGGGTCCACTCGACCGATCGAGGCCCACTGGACTTGAAGTCCATCGAGTCGTCTTTTTGCTATTCCTTGGGCTCGACCAGTCGAGGGTCCGCTCAACTAGTCGAGGAGCTTGCTCGGCCGTCGAGGGTGCCCTTCGACCAGTCGAGGACTTGGCTCGATTAGTCAAGGGTTACGTAGATTTTGCACAGATTTTGTGCGGACTGCGTAAATTTGATGCGGTTTCACAGAAGTGTAGAATGAGTGTTTCATAAACTATAAATAGAGATCCCTAGGACTATTCTAAAGTATGTTAAAGCTTTTTAAAGGGATTCTAAGGGTTCCTATAAGGGTTTTTAGGATTTCTAAAGGGTATAACGAGGGTGAGATTCGAAGTTGTTTAAATCGGGTAAGTCCTCTTTCTTTGTAATTTATGCTTTGATAGTGAAATTCTTTTGCTTTGTGCCATAGTTTTTTTTTTTTCGAAAGGATTTTCCACGTTAAATCTATGTTTTCTTGTGTATGCTTGGTGTCATTGGATTGCTATCCTAGATCTAGATCTGTGTGATTCCGCAACACAAATCCCTAACATCCAACACAGAGGCTTGAAAATCAGGGTCGAGACCACATCCAGTGATGGCTGTTAATGTTGGATGGAGAGGTATACATTACTCAATGATATGCCAAGACTTTATATGGTATGCTCAAGTTTTATTTCTGAATTGGTGCGGTCAATGTTTCATTGATCCTAATTGTTGAACCTATGGACCCTAGCATGGATAGAACTTGAACTGAAAATCTTTCAGAAGCCTGCAAATCAGACCCTTCAATTGGTGGACTAGATAATTGGGAAGAAATATAACAACAGTCACATTTACTTCAGAAATGCCAAAATCTCTACTACATATAATGCCTGTAAGTCTTGGGAATTTTTGCTTTAACAGAAGAACGTCGACTATTTTAAGGACCTCGTAAGACATTTGAAATATATTTTAAGAAGTATTTTAAGAACTTGGAAATTTAGTCGGTGCTTATTGGACTGCTCATATTTCACTTGCACACGCTCACAAATGACTTGGTAATTTTTCCATAAAAAGCCTGGCATGTTGCAACTTTCTCTCCTGAAATTTTAGCACCAATTTTCTCTCTTCTGAATTCCTCTCTTCCCTCCTCTATATGCGCTGTCCATTCCCAACCCATATAGGTAGTGAAGAAAAAGGAAGAAAAAATGAAGGCATGTAATTTGGTAGATGCTAAAAATAAGTTAATCTCATTTTAATTAATTATAATTATGTATTATATCTTATTGTTTGGGCAAGGATTAAAAATAATCTCGATAACCAACAATCATGATCAATGATACTTAATTATTATTAAATTAGATGGGAAGAATCCACTTTAATTTAGGCATGTACCAAACAAGCTCTTAGTCATCCCTACTTTTCCACACCTTGGTTTAATTACTTGTGGCGGGTGCAACCCGTGGAAGAAGTTAGAGAAATGTCTCTTTCATTTCAGTGAAAGTGTGATCGCCTCAAAGGCATGTGTGGAAGTCAAGGGAAAAAAAAACGAAGTACGGTGGAATCTTTACTAACTTGCCGTTAGGCCAGTCCACATGCGCGTTGTTGAGAATGTGTACCAACCTGTCATCATAAATCTACCCACCCTTGCTCCGGTGGTAGACTCTCGGGAGTTTCAACACACCGGTTTAAGGAGTCGAGTATCCATAAGTGGTGAAATCCCACCACGAGGTGAGTGTACGGAGTGTGTGTTAAAATTTTTTTTTTAAAAAAAGAGCTGTCATCATAAATCTACTTATGATAGGTATCTCAAATTCCCTTCACATATCATATCTCATTTTCAAATCTTAGCCTTTCAATAAAAAATCTATTTAGATTTATTACTTGGGTAATTTGAGGTCTTTATCAGCATTTGCTCTAATACCATTTACTCTTTGATATTAACTTTTTTCTTTTCTTTTCTTTTTTAATAATTAATCGTATCAAGTTTGGCTGCTACATAGAAATTAATAACGTCATCTCATCTTAGTAAATCCTAAAAAAGCATTTTATATTGGTTTGAAAAGTTACAATCGGATGGTGAAGGGGCCTTAGATAAGAGAGAAGCCAATCGCTTGCAACCCCTCTTGTTGTTGGAAGCTAGGTGAGCTGAGTTTTGTGAGAAATCCACCTCATGTCCATCCATTTTTTCTACCTCATTTTAGAATATGATACTGAAAATGAGGCAAATCCAAAATTGAAGTGGGCCACACGGCAGGAAATAGTAGGGATTGAACGTGCACTATTGAAACATTTGTGAGGCAAAGTTTTAGATTAAGCTAATATTTTTGTGCTTAATTTCATTTTATCTAAGCTTGAATGACCTTATGAATGCTTTGAATGGCATATAAATAATTTGACTGACCCTAGAAAATGTCCAACTATAGACATTTCTGATGTAGGGAAGGACGTGATGAGGTCAATCACCGACTTGCTTAAGGAATAAATATTCCGTATCCATGGACTCCGAGCTTCCTCAAATTTATGAAGGTTAAAAATAGAAATAATTTCTAATAAATTTAAAATAAATTGATTGGTGATATAAAATAAATAAATTAATTAAATAAAATAAAAATTATCCTTAAAATAATGAGCTCAAACTTAGGATAGAGTTTTAGACTCAAACTCCCAAAAAATGTGATTTACAATAAATAATAAACTTATTATTTATAAACAATGATCATTCTTACTAGACTTCATGATTTTTGGCTAAAAATTATTAGTGTCCAACTTGACCTAACCATAATGTTCTACTAATTTTTCCGAACCCTTTTCATATTGAGCACGACTCCTACAATTGAAGTAAAACTTATTATTTATAGTAAAAATAAAAATAAAATAAACTTTTAATCGTCGATCAAACGGAATCTCAAAAATACAGCATGGCCAACCTAACATAGTAAGGTTGGTTGGCTAAAATAACTTTTCCTACCCCAAAATCAAATATGATACACCGAAAAATTCATCCTAATTTGTAAGATATAACTATTTTAATTAAGGTTCTTATTTTCACATCCGATCGTGCCATCTCTAATCCATCTTTGCCATGAAACTGTCCACAACCTACTCTACATCAATTTCCCTCCCTACCATTTTGTATTGGTGTGGCACAAAGTTTTGAATTTGCCTCTTTATTTTTTTTGTTGTCTCATATCTTAAATTGAGGAGAAAAAAATATAGATGGGCAGGATGAATTTCTTACGGACATCATGGGACCCCACCTAGCTTCTGATTGTAGGAACGGCCTACCGCTCTCCACAAATTACCTATGGCTACAATCGAAAGGTACATGGGACCCACCATGATGTTGGTGAGAAATTCACCTTGTACGTCACTTTACCACCGCATTTCCTCATTTTAAAATAGGAGGCAAAAACTAAGGTAGGCCCGAAACTAGAGTGGAAACACCACAAGAAACGGTAAGGTTAACCTTATGGGCACATATTAGCTACTGACCGGTTGAGTAGCCAGACTGGGTACTGAAGTGACGTCACCAAGTTTGGTGCACCCCACCATGATGTATGTTAGGTACTGACCGGTTGAGTAGCCAGACTGGGTACTCAAGTGACGTCACCAAGTTTGGTGCACCCCACCATGATGTATGTTTTGTATCCAGGCTTTACATCCCTTTCGGGAGATCACTCTAGGGCAATATCCAAAGGATGAGTTAAATTCATAGCTCCTGTGGACCCAGCACAGTAAACAGTTGGGGGGCCACAACAGTTTTAGATCAAGCCGATATTTGTGTTTTTCTTTGTTTTATGCCTTTTATAACTTTTGCACATGTTGAATTTCAAATAAACATCAAGATGGGCCGCTTTGGGATAGTTTCAATGGTAGGATTCAATCTCCCCACTGTTTTATGTGTTGGGTTTACTATAGCTTTGTATCTGTCTCATTCTTTGACTCATGCCTTAAAATGATATGTCAAAATGGATAGACGTGGATACAACACATACATCATAATGTGGCTCACAGAACTTGGTTACGTCACTTCAGTATCTAACTCCACGACACATACATCATAATAGGGCCCACAGAACTTGGTTACGTCACTTCAGTATCCAACTCCCTACTCTACTTGTCAGTATCTAAACCACGTCCAACCTCATTGAGGTCCCGTCATTCTCCCTTGGATTCACTGAAATCACATAAATATTAGTTTAATCCAAAACCCCCCGGATATGCTGAAATCATATGAATATTAGTTTAATCCAAAACTCCCTGGGCTCTTAAATGTTTAAAACCTGGGAATTCAATCCTCAGTGTTTTCTGCCGCATGGATTTGCATTTAATATCTTAAAATAAGGTGATGAAACTAAATGAATTTCTCACAAACATATTGAGCCTGTTTGATTTTCCAATGCAAGTGTAAATATCTGATAAATGGATAATTATGATACTTTCACCCATTTGATAATTTATGTAAATCCTATCTTTGAAGCTGGTTTAAAAGTGCTAGTTAAAAATTTTAGATCTCAAGATAAGATATATGACATATCTGTTTTATTCATCTATTTTACCATATCATTTTGAAACATGAGCTAAAAAATTATGCAGATTTAACACTCAAATGGCTCACAACAAAAGAAACAGTGGCCATTAAAAGTTTTTAATGGTATGTGTTTAATTCTTTTTTCTTTTTTTTTTTTGTGGCGTGATCCATTGGAACTTTGGATATACCTCGTGTTTTTGGCTCATGTGATAAATACAATTGGTATAATGGATGAATGGTGTGGATAAGCTAGTAAGACCTACAATTATTCTGCAGCCATTTCAATTTTTACATCAAAAAAGTCAACGGTCGAATCAAATATGAAAAAAAGTGCCATAAATATTTAAGGAAATAATTATTATACATTTACACTTTACGCTGCATTTATCACCTAATTGGAAAATCAAACGAGCTTGCTCACAAACACTAGGACCCAATTAGCTTTCAACTGGAAGCCGATTGGCTGGTGTACCACATCCCAGCTATATTGACGTCAACAAGTTCTGTAGGTCTCATCACAAGGTATGTGTTATATCTAAACTGTCCATACATTTTTTGAGCTCATCATAAAGATTGACATGAAAAAGAAGATAGATCTAATGATTAAGTGGGCTACACTACAAAAAAAAAAAAAAAAAAAAGAAGTAAGGGATTAAATGGCTGCCATTGAAACCCTCTTGGGTTCACATAAGTTTTGGATTAATATAAAAATAAATAAATAAATAAATTCTCTTCATCCATGTCTCTATAACACTAACGTTAGGAGCAGATTGGATGGAAAATAAACCATAAGAAACTTTTAAAGGTAAAAATCACTATCTCAGCTCCAGTGTTGGTCTACGGATATGATTATTTTTTGAATAATTCTTTAAAATGATCTCAAAAACATGGATTAACCGTGTGGATATAATAAATACATAATTGTAAGGGCCATGTAGCTTTGATCTCAGCACTGGTCTCCGCGCAATACATGCCTACACTACACCAGCTATATAGCTGGCGTGTGGTAGACCAATCCACTGCACTTTCAACTGCGGAGGGTTTCCTACGTCTGAAATTTCCTTAATGAGAGCCAGGCACATCAGTGGACGTTGTTTGCCTCCTACCTCCGCCCTACGGTAATCCGTCCAGGCAGGATTTTGTGAGGTCTATTCTGATATAAAGCTTTTATCCATGCTATTTAATGTTTATCTCATATCATTTTAAGATATGAGATTAAAAAAAATGAGGTAGGCCCAGGGATTAAGTGGACCACAAGGTAAGGATTGAACGTCCACCATTAAAAGCTTCTTGAAAGCTAGAAAAATTTCAGATCAAGGTGGTATTTGTGTTTTTACTACATCCACGTTTACATGACCTCATGAATAAGTTGGATTGTAAAAAAAAGACACCTCGGTGGTCCTTAGAAAGGTTTCCACTGTGTGTGTCATCGTACTTTTCCTTCCTTTGGGGTGGTCCACTGGAGTTGCGGACTACTCCATTGTTTTCTTTTATCTAAAAATGATTCGACAAAAAGCGATGAACAGCGCTGGATAAAATAATTACATCACGTGGCCGTACAAAGACCTGCCCAGACAGCTCCAGCTGGTAAGACGCAGTCCGCTTCCTACACCAGTAGTGACCTACGGCGTGTCAAACTTTGCAGTGGACTTTAGAATTAAAGAACTAGACGCGGCTTCGAATCTGCCGATGTTGGTGGATCCGTCAATGGGGTACCATCGTAGTATATGTGTTTTATATCTAAGCCACCTATTCATTTCACCAGTTTATTTTAGAGTATAAAAATAAAAATAAAAATAAAAATAAAAATAAAGAAGCAGATCCCAATCTCAGATAAACCATACCATAGGAAAAGTGATGGAACACCCATCCTTAAAACTGAGGTCACGTTTGGATGCCATCTAAAATGAGGCCATCTTATTTTACGTAATATTAATTATGCATTTTATTAAGCAAATTAAAGATATTGGAGGGGAAGAGCAAACGAGAGAGGATGGAAGCTTTAATTGGGCACAGACTGCGTCTTACTGCTGCCCGTCTGTCCTGGAACGGGCAGTTCTACGGGGCAGGCACCCTGTGTATTTGTTTATCCATGCCATCCACCACTGATTACAGATCATTGAAGGTATGTGCACAAAAATAAGCAGTCCTATGCCCAAGTGGACCACACCAAATAAAACTAATCAGATCATTGAAGGTATGTGCACAAAAATAAGCAGTCCTATGCCCAAGTGGACCACACCAAATAAAAAGTTCTATTTATGTTAAATAAATAAAACATTAAATGTCAGTTACATTAAATGCAAGAGTCAGGATATTGTCCACTTGAGCACTGGCTCAGGCCTCATTTGTCTACTCATGTTTTAAAATAACATGAGAGAAGGGATGGGCGGCGTACGTCACAGTGTCCCCGCACGTGGAACCGCCGGTCATGGTCAGAGCCGCCGGGTGGTATGAATCCGCGTCTACTTCCATCTAGGAGATCGTACTCGCGTTGGACGCGGATTGCGTACTACCCCCGTCCCTAGCTCCGAATGGCCAGGTCCGCGGGTGGCCCCACCATGATATATTTGGACATCCCAGCCATCTATCCCTCTTCTCATATTATTTTAAGACATTAAAATAAAAATGAGATAAATCCAATGATCAAATGAATCACACGACAGATGACTCTGGCATTTAATGTAACTTGCCTTTAATACCTTGTGCATTTTAACGCGACCAAGCTTATTATTCAGTGTGGTTCACTTGATTGTTGGATCCACCTCATTTTTATTTTGATTTCGTAAAATAATCTGGCAAAAGGAATTGAAGTCTGGATGTACAGATGCATCACCGTGGGCCCGCCCATGGACCTGCCCGTTTGCAGCTAGGTACCAGTGGAGTCGTATGCAATCCGCGTCCACTCGCGTCACATCGGTGATGACTTCCAGCGCGTCAAGCGCGGCATGTGGGCCATGTAATAAAAGAAGAATCCAACTGCTGATGATGTCAGCAGATATCATTGTCATGATGTGACAAAATCTCATTGTTAAGGATATAAAACTTCTGTTCTAGTAAACTGGGAAATGGGACTCGAATTTCACTATTCACCACGCAAATAATTCCTGACTTTTCTTATGTTTGCATCATTTAAACTATCCAATGTTGGTTAAATGAAAGGGATTAGCTCGTTTTAAAATCTACTATATCCACTCCTAACAAGCAGGTCATGCTTGTATTTTGTTGGGATTTTGACTATATTAGGCTTGTGGTCCGGTTAGAATCCGGATAAAGAAGGAAATCTAAAAATATTTTTAGATAGTCCATTGTTATGTTTTTAAAAGTTTTTTTTAGATTAAATTGTTCTTTTCCTTAAATTAGCAAGTGTACAAATTTTAAGTAAAGAAAAACTTACTTAGTATTTAATTATGAAGAAGTGATGTGTATAAGATTTGTTATTAGGTTCACTAGAACTTAAATTCAATCCATTCATTTTCTTCATATCCTTTTTTTATATGAGAAAATGCTAATTTCTTATTAATACAATCTTTCTCAAGTCCATAAAATCTAATAACTTATAACAGTATTTATTCAATACAAACTATGTTCTTACGATGTATTTCATATAATTGATAGATGTTGATCATGCTTTCAAGTATGACTTTTTATGAAATTCTAAGGTTAATAAATAAAGTTGATTCCACACATATATGATGGTGGACCCCACAAACAATGTACGAACTCTCTTAAAAAGTTTTCAATGGTAAGAGTTCAATCACCATTGTTTCTTGTAGTGTAGTCTATTTAAGCCTCTGGTCTACCTTCTTTTAGGGCTCATGCTCTAAATTGTTCTGTTAAAATATATAGATAACATGAATAAATTATATACATCATGATGGCTCACAACAACTAATAATAATGATTAGTGGTTGTTAACTCCTAACTATTTTTTATGGTGGGGTTTAGCTTATCTGTGGATGTAACTCATTCTTTAGCCATATAAAGTATTGAGATTGAAAACCCACCATTGAAAACTTCTTGAGGCCATGAAAGTTTTAAATGCAACTTATTTTTTAATTTATAACATTAAATTAAATTCTAAATTCAATGGACGGAGTAGATCTTTGATACATATCTAAGGTGAGCCTCACAACCCTTAACACATGAAAATCTAAACCCTTAACACATTACATTCTTGACCCTTAACACATACTCAATAGTGATCCCCACATACAGCGTCCTTATAGTTTTAAGAGTCAAGGTTAATGTTGTTATGTGTTAAGGGTTGAGGTTATTGGGATCAAGATTGTCATGTGTTAAGGGTCAAGGTTATAATATGTTAAAGGTCAAGGTTATTATGCATTAAGGTTTGAGGTTATTAGAGTCAAGGTTGTCATATGTTAAGGGTCAAGGTTATAATGTGTTAAAGGTCAAGGTTATCATGCATTAAGGATTTAGGTTGTTAGAGTCAAGGTTGTTATGTGTTAAGGGTCAAGGTTATCATGTGTTAAGGGTAGAGGTTATTGTGTGTCAACCTCGACCCTCAACACATGACAACTTAGACCTTTGACACGTGACAACCATGACCCAAGCCCTTAATGCATAATAACCTAAACCTAGATCCTTAACACATGACAATTACAACCCAAACTCTTAACACATGATAACTTAAACCCTTAACATATGACAACCGAGACTCATAACACATAACAACCCATATACAAATCCTTAACACATGATAACCTAGACTCTTAATACTGACAACTTAGACCCTTAACATATGATAACCACTTCAACTAAGACAATACATTACAAAATTCGAATTCTATCTCCTTCATTATCTTCCACATGACAATCATAACAACCTCGAATTCCTTTTGACAATCAATTCCCTTCACGGTAACAACAACTACGACTATCCCTCTCTATCCACAACCAAAAGTTACTTCAATTTCTAAAAAAATGTTATTCTATAAAAAATAAAATTTTTTAAAAAAATCATTTAAAATGTTTTTTACAAATCAGTGGCTTTTATTTTAAAGAAATATGGTCAATAGAACAAAAGCAACACTTTTTTTCGGGCCTTAAAAGTTATTGATAGTGCCTATATATCGAAGAAGTTGATGGTAGTCCCCCCCCCCTCTAAATAAAATAAAATAATAATAATAATAATAAAGAAATAAATAAAGAAGCGAAGAAATAAAAAAAAGAAAAGTAACTCGGGCATCAGTTTTCAAAGTAGGGGCATTTTCATTCACTACTCTAAAGTAGAGACATTGACATTCCTACATAGGGTAGGACAATGTACCTACTCGTCAAAAAGCTTTATGGTGGAGACCTTCCATCCTGACTCATCATCAATACCCCCACACAGGATGACCATGTAATAATAATAATTATAGCTAGGTTTATCTTTGTTGATGCTCTTTTTTTGTTGTCCCTCTTAGACTTAGATACCTGTAAAAAAACAATGACAATGGAGACCCTAGCTATGGCAGAGGACCCTCCGATGCCCAAGTTAGAACAGGGAATCTGGGTCTAGTTGAGTTAGAGTTTCTATGCATGTATTAGAGTGTACCTTTCATTGTAGAGATGTTCTTATTTATAACCTTTTGGTGTCGATGACGAAGATGGCCATGCCCCTATATAGTTGACGCGTATCATGGAAGGGATCTCCCTCTGAAAGTGTTGTAGTTAACTTCCCAAAACCCTTGGCGACGATCTCAGAGAAATCTCCTTTCGATAGGATCTCCAAGTTGTTAGGGTTTGAGGATATTATGGTAGATGGCAGAGAAATCTCCTTTCGATCGGCTTCCAAGGATCATGGTCGATGCTCAGGTTTGTCCTCACAATTGTGCTGACTGTCGTCCATGACCAATCTTCAATGACTAAGTCAGACCTTATATTTTAACTGGTCGGAATCCTCCTTCAGGGCCAGGTTAGCGCCCAAAAGTTGTCTACTGTCTACCATGGAGAGGTAGCCTAAGTTGAGGTCATCACAGGTGGTCGGGATTTTAGTCGTCGGTGGAGGTCGAGCTCGGTAGTAAGGAGTGAGCTCAACTCCTCGTCCGTGCTTTGTCGTCCCTTGCGCTGACTATTTTACTTGGTTGGTTTTTACTGATAACAATCCTACAACCTGTTAAGGGGTCATTGAACAATAGAGTTTTAAAAATATATATCTCACAACTCTCCTTTAGTCAATATCATTATATCTAATTTCAAGTTCTTAAGGATAACCAAAGGAATTCTACAATTTAAACACATGTTCATATATATTTAAGTTATTTCCATATATTAATGTCATCATGATCCAAAGGGGTTTTGCTTGATTTGAATTCTTTCATGTTTGATTTAGAGTGGAATTTGCATATCGAATATGGTTTTAAGACTCAGACCACTCTGATGCCACTCATCCGAGTCAGCTTAGACTCAATTGGACGTGGTGTGGTTCAACACAATGAGTTACTCCCTGAGTCACCCCTGGGGCTGATACATCACTGACTCATGGAAGCGACCCGGTAGAGCCAATTTAACCATGATGTTGACAACCTAGGAAAGTAAACCAAAATAATGGGCTTGGTTGCTTCCCTGTCTTTGAAAATTGATTTAACATGTGTTATGGATGACATGGTTTCACAGGTAAGTGTAACACAAACATGTTCTGGAAAGAAAATCTTCAGTGGGCCGGGCTTCTAAGTTGGGCTATGGGGCCAAACTGTTATATATACCACGCAGCCCAATTTCTGGACTTATGATTTGGTCTTGGTTGTGATGATTTTATTACGACTTTGGTTGTTTGGATGCACAAGTGAATTAAGTCGTGAATATTCAGTTCAATCAATCAGAAAGTGCAACTATAATCGTAATCTCCAAGTATTCATCACGAGGAGGAAACCTTCCAATTCCAAAAATTGAAGGCATGTTTGGATGGATTTGAATCCTGAACATTTCAAATCGAAAGAGCTGCCTGCATATAAATTGGCCACTAAAAGGCTTCAAAAGGGGTGTTTGACACCTAAGCATCATTTTGAGCCAAACCCTTCTTTGTGTTATGCATTTGCACATATTTTTGCAAACTGCCTTTAATCCGCAACTTGTTAAAACAGGCATTAAAAAAACCCACTTGCCGAAAATCAATCAGAGTGGTTTTTTGAAAATCGTCTAAGAATATCAATGCGTGCTTGCTTTTGTCGGAAGGCCTCTTCTGTAAAAGTTGCACCCAAATAGCCCACCCAAACGGCCCTAGTGAGGGAATTGCAATTTCGAATGCTAAGGAAAATGCAATTCCGTCATTCTCAGTTTAGAGTGATAGTTTCAGTTAATCAATGATTACCATTTTCCTATTTAGTGTCCTCGTTAGGGGCAATTTGTACATTATAACGTTGGTGTAATCACTTGAAAAGCAGGTGACAGATTTTTCATTATGATAATGACTAGGCACTTCTGGTACCATCTGGTAAATGGTATCATCTATACAACCATTGGGCTAGACTCGTGCACGGGATGATAGACCCAAACCCTTCCATCTTTCATAGAGATGGAGATGTGAAGACTTCCAACATAAAGTTGGACGAGAAGAACACTGCCAAGGTGACCGAATTTGGAGTATTGAGGCTTGTTTCATTGGATCAAAACCAGATAACTATGTAGGTGTAGGGGACATTAGGGTAATTGGATCCGGAATACTTCCTGATGAGCCGACTAATTGCAAAAGTGGCGTTTATAGCTTTGGGGTGCTTCTAGTCAAGCTTCTGATGGGGCAAAAGCCCATCTCCTTTGAGAGATGGTTTCTTTCCTCAATGAAAACTAGAAAATGTTAGAAGTTCACACGCCAAGGTAGGAGAGGATGGATGGAGTTAAGGCAGTTGCGAAACTTGTGATGAAATGCCTGCAATTGAAGGGCGAGAAAATGACAATGATGAAGTGGATCAGGAGCTTGCATCACTCAAAGGTTTCCATACACATAGCCAATAAGATTCGATGTGTTTGATTGATGAGAGTGAATCTAACCAAGGAGATTGGGCTACTGATAGCGAAGTTTTTCCACTAGAAATGGGATGCTGATAGGAAACTCGGTATTTCCTTTGATGTCATATTCTCCCTTTAAAATGTCCAAATATCATGTTGCATTAGCAGGCAATTTGAGCTCAAAACTCACTGGGAAATTTTGTAATAATGTAATTCCAAGAGCACTATAAAATTTGGTCGTTCTTGCTTTGAGGCTGGATCCTCAGCTACAGGTGGGGAAATGCCGGTTTTATGTAGGGCATCAAACCATCCAAAAGGGCTTCCAAACATTGAAAATGGGATGCAGAGGAGGATTTGGGTGGTTGTCTATTATTTTCTATGACATGGTCCACCTGATGATTGTATATATGCACCTTTTTTTTTTGGAAATCTCATCATCATAGTAGGGTCACTTGGTACGTAGTTTGGATTACATAAAAACAACAAAATGGACCACACTATAGAAAATGATTGACAGCCAACCACAAACATTTGAATCACATGGTGGCTCAGGTTATGGTTGGATGGGCCTCATTTTTTAGGTGTATTACGGTGGGGTTACCCTTTTTGAAAGAATTGGGTATATTAAGGTGGGACAGACACAAGAGTTGCAGAATAAGCTCATTCTACCCTTTTGAGGTGTCATATGGTGGGGTTACCCTTTCTGAAAGAATTGGATATATTAAGGTGGGAAAGATTCAAGAGTTACATAATAAGCTCATTCTACAAGAGCCACCCCCCCACCCCCCCCCCCCCCCCCCCCCCCCCCCCCCCTGTCAACTTCATCCATCATTGCTTGGCAAATTTGATGGGTTTTAGTGATTTAGATTTGCTCGGTAACTAAGCAATGTGAATAGTTAAGAAGTCACTGGCATTTCTTAAATGGTGCAAAACAAACCTAGGAGCCTAGCTTAAAGTGAACTCCCAAATTTTTATCGCTGGCCCAGATGACATAGAATCCAGAAAACCAGACAGTTCCAATCATCAAAACACCTTGTCACTACCAATTTTAAAATGTTGATGAACCATCACGGGAGAATAACCTCTGGGTAGCAGTGCAGCATATCCTTGCATTGTGGTCACCAGAGGAAATATTCATGTACTTGTGAAATTGGTAATGGTACTGTTTGAGAATTGCTAATTCTAATGCGAACTTTGCTAGGCACACACATGCTTATATGTCAGATAATGTATGAGCCACCACTCGCACTTACTAGCTTGGTGAACAAGTGCAATATTTAAGCCATCCAACAGTTGGGCCTCACCATGTAGATTTTGTTGCCTGAATATAAAGGTAGGCACTCAGCAGGGGGTACTCAGAAATCGGTGGACAGGTTACACAGTTTAGGTTTTTTCACAACCATACTTTTGCTCAGTTAATTATGGTTTACTTGACAAGTGGATGGACCAAATCTTGAGACAGGGAATCCATGCAGTGGGACTCTGATTATTAGAGCTGTTCAAAATAAATAAATAATATAAATATAAATATAAATTAAAAAAAAGAAATATGGTATTGAAAGGACGTGGTGCTCAGCATGCCATAACTACGGCAGAGGGTGTGTCACCCTAATTCAATCTTAAACAATACTATGAAATGTTCATAGTCTGGACTCTATGTTAGATGGGCCACCCATCCTAAGAAATATTTGTTGAAAGGAACTCATTTGAAACATTGAAAAGTAAAATTGGAATGGCTCATATTCAAAACCAATGGTCACAGGCTACGATCATCAATGCAGTATTATTTTTAATCCATAGCTTCTGTAAGATTACAAGAAAAGTTGAGATCATCATCTAATTAAAATGCAATTTGGGAAGAGAATGCACCTCGGTGCAGCATTGTGATGGGACCATACCTTATCAAAACCCATAAAAATGGCTGCAATCTGTGAAACTTGTCCCCCTATCAAAACCCATAAAAAATGGCTGCAATCCATGAAACGTAAGATCTCAATCTTATGTACAGTTCAGATCAATCAATTGGACTGCTCAAGTGTTCCACTGAACTAAGGAGTGTTTCATCATTTCTCAACTCAAGGGAGATGATATGGTGGAGCTGCAAGAACCTGAACATGGTAGTGCCACCCCTATGTAGAACACGTGGCAGGTTTGGCTGTCAATCATGCAACTGCTGGCCCCATTATCAATGAAAAAAATCCTATGGATCACTTTCTTTTAATTCCACAACCAAATGTTTAGCAATTAATCATTTTTTATTTCATACTATTACTTTGAAGGATCATCAGATCCATTTTATTTTGAACCATTTTCCAGCTACATGGACTTACTATGTGAATTCTGGATGGCCTTAATTAAGAGAGCACCCTGCCACTGGTACAACCAAGAAATGGATGTACTTGTTGCAACTCCACCAAATCATCAGCCCATAAATAGAGTATAATGGTAAAACAAATTAGATGGACAAGATCTTCAATTCAAATCAGAAAATCCCATCAAATTAGCAAAATCTCTATACTCCATTTCCATCAGTACATTCTATTTATTTCCTTCTAATTCAAAAGGATTTTTAAATTGAGAAATACTTCAATGATACACCTACACTTAGAAATTACAGGTTGACCTGAGTGTTTGATTGTTGGGCATTTAGTGGATTGTTAAAAATGAGAAATATACTCTAGTCTTATTTGAGGGAGAAGAAAAAACATCCAGGAAACAGCGGTTACCATTGTTCAACCAATTTGGGTTTTGGAGTTTAATTTAGCTACAGGGGGTTTCACGATTTAGTCAGTTAAATTATAGTTATTATATGACACCTGAATAATTTCCAAGTAGGAGGCATCAAACATAGCCAGAGTATCAACTAACTTCAGTTTTAAATTGCCCTCCCTTGGCATGCCCAAAGACTCACACTTCTCTGCTTCTCTCCTTCCATTCAAGCAAATGGGACCCAACTCCATTTTCTTACCTATGTTTCTTCTTTCTCTTACTTTCACAATCCTTCAGCTATACTCGTCATCCTCCCAGCTGCAGGAAAACTCGAGCGATTTTATTTGCAAAAATTGCAACCAAATGGCCTCCCACGACTTCTATGCCGCTTCCCTTGGATCAGATCCCTGCAGCTCGACTGGAGATCTCGGTGTCTTTGTCGAGATCTTGATCGAGCTAATGTTTCTCATACATATATAAGCTTTATCATGAGACGACCGAGTTCATGCTGAAGAATTGGCTTGAATTCTGTTTAGAAATGTACTAGTCAGTACCACACTATGAATGAAAACATAGTGTATACAGATGATGATGCTGTGACTTGTCCTGATGGTTTAGATGAGCCGCCCTTCCATAAATCGCCGTTTTCTCAACAGACCTCAGTTTTGGAACAGCTATGTAGCATTACTTTGGTGATCAGTAGTTCCCTCCAAGGATGTTTCTAGTTTTGAAAACCAACCCACCAAGGATCCATCAGAGCCTGAAGTGTAAGAATAATGAGCAATTGAATTGGAGTACTCTGTTGATGCAGCAGCAAGTGATGTTTTGTAATTTTCAGAAGTGTATCCTGTGGTTGATCAAGATGATGATGGTTGGTGATAGAATATTGCTCTTGCTATTATGGTCTGGGGCCATCAGTGACAGATTCACATGGTATCTAAATTTTGGTAGAGAAGGAATTGGTGCGGTAAGATTCGTGAGATAGGATGGAGCAAATTCCAAGCTTATTAGGGTCAGTTGCACTCACTGAATGGATTTCCTTTTCCCGCCTCGGAGCTCCAGTGGAGCATGTTTATATGCAATTAATTGCTTAAATAGAGTGCCTCTTCAGAGCAGATTCTCTGAATCATATGATGAGCATCAGTTAAAGTCTCCTCTATTGGAGTGTTCAAGATCTCTACAGCCTCAACATGGTGTGTAAAAGATAGCTGCAGCTTGGCCATTGAGGAGATGCCTTCAGTAGGGTCTGGGCGGACCTAGGAAAAGTGTGCTTAGCTACAGGATTGGCAGTGTTGTTGAATGGATGTCGATATATGAACCCGTTTCTTAGAGGATTTTTGCAATCAGGGTCCTAGTTAGCAGTGGATGTTCCTATTGTGAGAATGGATTTTTTTTTTTCTCTGGCAGTGGTTTTGCAGGGTCCAGCCATTGCCAGATATTCTAGTTTTGGTATCCGATCTGTTTTTGTAGTTTCTGTTAATTTTGTTAAGAAGAATTTCTAGGGATGGATTTAAAATTTTCTTTCCATTATCGTGTGCACTCACCTTTCATAAAATAAATGGAGTAGATGAGAATATAAATAAGTATTTTATGTGAACAAACAAAACAACTATTTGTTTTGTAAGGCCAGTTTTTACAAGGACAAAAGCCTATTTTACTGCAAAATGGCTTGTGTGACTATAAGCAGTAATGTGGGAGGGTGACTATTTACTGAAGTGGATGGAGGAGTTCATGTGTATGAGATCCACCCCCTCCATCAGGTCCGCCACCCTGTGTTTCGACTGGGGCCCAAAAATCAAGCTGATTCAAAACTAGGGCGGGCTCACCATGGGAAATAGTTGAATAGTCCGACGCCCATCATTAAAATCCTCCAAATTGCGTGTGGGGTCCACTATGGCATGTATATGCCATCTAATCCACTATAATCTGTGATACTTTTCTTTTACCAAAAGGTGATAGCATACCTGTAATTTTGTTGGAATAAAGAAAAGATATGTATATCTATCACAGCCCCAAGCAAACCAATAAAAACGTTCCATAGCAACAAAATGAGAAGCAACCATAAAACACATCCAATGATTGACACACCCTGAAAATAAATAAATAAATGAAACTCTACATGGACTGTTTATCTTCAACTTTAGCCTAATTAAACTGTTGATCTTCAATATCTTTTAAATCATACCATTGGACTTCAACATCAATTGAAACAGGCTGTTCATATTCAGTGTTAGCCTAATCCGACTAATCGATTTTATTTTATTTTGGTTAATGGATTTTTATTTTTATTATTATTTTTTTAATTTTTAATTTTAATAAACAGCAAGGATGGAGTGGCCAGAGGAGAGGAGATACGGCTTTGCCTTTTACCTGGTTTTGAATACCTCTCTTCGTAGGCAAGAGCTAAGGCGCAAATATACAGAATCATCAAGGGTCACTTGTAAGGGCTCTTTGCCTTAGCACATTCAAGGCTTTACTACAGGAATTCGTCTGGGGACAATTCCAAATTCATCTTCAATTTATTCTCTAAGCCCTGCCTCATCTTCCTAATCCTCACTCTCATGGTCTTTTAATAGGTACTCTAAAAGTGTTCTTCAACAAAACTGTGTTTTATATTATAAGTTTAGTTTTTCTTAGTATGGGAAATTTGTTTATTGTCAGTGTTTGGTGGGTATTGCATAGTGTTGCAAGTTGAAGAAGACATTTTTCCGGTAGAGAGAAGACTGGAACTAAATCCGGAAGCGAATTTTCTGTCAGTTCTGTCACAAACTGATTTAACATTTGGTAGAGGGTAAATATCGATATAAAGACAATGGTTGTGTAACATGCCTCAAGACATTATTTCCGTTTTCATCCAATTTTGGTATATTTCAACAAACAATCAAGATCAATAACAAGTGCACATTACATCAAACTATCGCCGTGGCATGTCTAACACCAACATCACCTGGCTCTTCAAACTATCATACCCGGTTGTATCACCAGTAGAATAATATGATGGTTCACATAGAAGCCCATCTGTCTCCTGTACATTCTGTTGGACCCTTACCCATGGATGTTGCTCGAACCTTCTTAATCCTTCTAGCTCCAACACTATTTCCTTCATTGCAGACCTTTCAACCCCCTTCACTCTTAAACATCTCTTTGCAAGTTCTGCAACTGCTAAGAGCTGGTGTATGCCCCCCTCTTCCACAACTCGAATCTCTAGAATCTCGAAGAGACGATTCTCTTTCATTGACGAAATGAAATACATTGTTAAGTTTCTCCCTTCTCCAGATCTCTCCAATGAAAGTGGCATCTTCCCTGTTAAGAGCTTTGCAAAAACTACTCCAAAGCTATAAACATCACTTTTTCCCATTAATTGGCTTGTAAGCAGGTATTCTGGGTCCAGATATCCTAAGGTTCCTTGTACTAATGTAGTGAACTCAGCTTTATCGACGGGAACCAACCTCAATGCTCCAAAGTCGGAAACTTTGACAGTATAATTATCATCTAATAATATGTTGGTAGACTTAACATCTCTATGATAGATGGGTATCGAAGCTGCAGAGTTTAAGTAGGCAAGTGCTCCTGCAGTTTCTGGAGCAATCCTTAAGTGTTTTTCCAAGACAGAGAGGAGACATGGCCCTCATCATGAATGTAGTGGGAGAGAGTCTCATTTGATATGTATTCATAAACTAACAGAGGACCTTGAGTCTCTAAACAATAGCCGAAGTGCTTCACCATGTTTATATGGTTGATTTGGGAAAGAACAGCAACCTCATTAATGAACTGCTCGATTTGGCTCTCATCAACTATTTTGGACTTCTTAATCGCGGCTACTCTGTTGTCTGATAAAATTCCTTTATAAACTGTACCGTAGCCTCCCTTGCCAAGAAGTTGACTCTTGTGGTATTTGTTAGTTGCTTTTTCAAGCTCTTCTGCGGTGAATATCTTACTTGTCTCAGCAGCACCTTGGCGATGAGAGATTTTCTGATGTAATAGAAAACCACCATTTTGCTTGAAGAATTTCTCCTTGAGTTGCATCAACTTTCTTTTCTTTAATCCCCAGTATAACCAAGAGCTACCAATAAGTAGAAATAGGAGACCCAAACTGACACCTGCATCCACACAAACAGTAAGCTTATGACTATCAAAGAGAATTGTAATCAACCATCCCCATAGGTGCCTGAATTACAGGAAAAGATTTTTCCTTTCTGATGCAACCCTCTCCATCAATTCTACCATCCCATAGGTGCCGACTGGGCAAGAACAATCATAACTTTCCTCTGTATTAGTGCAAATCTCTTGATATATATTGGCTTTTGGATCCTAGCACTTAATATCTGCAAAGCACATGAAAACACATTATCGGGAACAAAGACAATCGATGATTGAAAACCGGAGAAATTTTGACTCCCTAAAATCATTCCTTGACCAACTACAACGGATGATTGAAACTGTCCATGATCTTGTGCCTATTTTCCCTGAAGAAAGTTGGGCTCACTAGATAATTTACAGCATTGAAACGAAGGTGTTTTTTTTTTTTAATGGCTAATATGAACTTCAAAAAGCAAAGGTAATTATAATCACATAAATGTGATTATTGGACCATAGCCTAGTAATAGGAGCACATAGATGCCCCCTTATCATGAGTAGCATGATCAGCAAAACACAAACCGGATCTCCTAATTAAGTATTGTATACCAATATGCTTATTTGGAGCAGATGCCTGAGGCCGGTTTCTCTGCATGTCCTTGAAGAATAGGCTTATTCTACAAGGTTGCAAGGGAGGCACACCATGGTTTGTGCATGCATGGCATCCAACCTGACCAGCAGGGGTGTCTCACTGAGAAATTTAGACGCCTTTAAAATTAGACCGATTCAACCATCATATTCGCTACCATGTGAATTTGGAGGTTTTTAGGTGGCTATCCATTTTTTTTCATGGCGTGTCCCATGCATGTTGATTGAAAATCTATTTATGAAGTCCGACCCATTGTTACAACTAAAAGCTATCATGTTTCGTATGCGCACCTCATCTAGCGATGCTTCAATGACTTCAAGGTCTCCTATGAATGGTTTGGGAGGTGAGAAAGAGTGATTACAATTGATCCGAAACCATTCACCTTCATTTCTGTGACACCCATCACCGATGCCGAATGGATAGGGAATGCTGATGTTCCCACATTTGTCTGGGCAGTCGGGCAACGCTTATGATGCTGCTGAAGCTGCTGCTGCTGTTAGCCATATGAGATGAATCAGCAGATGCGATGCTGTCTCTCCTCTCTCTCTCTCTCTCTCTCTCTCTCTCTCTCTCTCTCTCTCTCTCTCGTTCTTCTTCCTTTGTTTGGGGTACGACATCAAATGTTCTTTCTTCAGTACTCCCCATCGTAGACGTGCTCCTCCCATCAACAGTGTTTTTCATTCTTTGGTTGGTTGACTGAGTTACAAGGTGAATATGTGTTATTACATGATACACAGGTACCATAAACAAAGAAAACAGCAGACTGCCTAAAAAATCTAAAGAATTTGATGATCCCATCGTTGTCACACGTTTTTACATTAGAAGGAAAAGGGTTGAAATATTCTAGGGAGATTTTATTTTATTTTAAACGATCCATCTACAATTTGAGCATGGTTGATGCTCTACATATACAGTTAGGTACCTACAATTTGAGCATCCAAACACACCCAAAATCATATTTAGTTTGGTTTCATACTGAGGCCAATTTTTTGAATTTTGTGAATGGGTTTTTTATTAAACAATCATGTGAATTTTTTATTTTTTTTGCATGACTATCACTTATACGTAATTAAAATAATAATAATAAATAAAATAAATAAAAAATAAAAAATCTAATTCTGTTTTCTATCTCCGTCGCTAATTTCCGTCGCATGGTCCCCGTTTAATGTGGCGAAAGTGGACAGGATCCGTCGCCAATCTGTGACTGTTTTAGTCCGTCGCCAATGAACAACGGATCCTACACCAAATTTTATAATGATACAAGCTATTATTTTTAATTTTTGTGATAGTTAGGATCCATTGTTTATTTTCGAAGGACTAAAACCGTCACAAATTAGTGACGATCCCATCCATCCATTTTTGCAATGCAGCAAATAGTTAATTGCGTTTTGTGGGCCCTATACTAGATAGCCAACTAAAAAAGAAAAAAAAAATGTTAGGATTAGCTTTAAAAGAGACTGTTAATGGTGATCTCTGTTTGATCTATAACGGGCTAGATGGAGGTTTAGGTTGAATCTCATTACTCATGATGGATAGTGATTGATACTTTTTTTTTTTTTAATAAACATGCACCCGACACACCCGTGCATACCATAGTGGGATTTCACCACCTATTGTGTATCAAACCCAAGACCTCATGTTGGGACTCCTTAGAGTCTACCACTGAGGTAAGGACTCGAACCCTAGTTATTGATACTTTACCATTGTTGATTTACATCCACCACCATGGGCATATCCAGTGTCTGATCAAAGAAGTTGAACATGCAACTCCATATGGCCTTTTTATGGAAAATACCAAGTGGTCAATGATCCATGTTCCAGAGGCAATTCTTTTAATTGGATGGGTAAGTTGAATTGAGTTAACTTGACTGGGTTTCAAGTCAAGTGATGCCAGCAAAGTCGGGCTGATCAAAACATGTAGCTAGGTTTGGACAATTTCTCAAAACTCGTAATTTACTTTTCATATTTATCACCTAATGATCAAACCAGCCTCATTTTCGCCACATGAAAACTGATCAATGTGTGCCACCTGATGAGCAGCTCTGGTATTAGAGCATGTATTCCAGTTTACACATGTATGGCAGGTTTATTTCCAAAGTGCATGTTAATGCAATTAACATTCCTTGACCGTCACTTTTGGGAAATCCTAATTCCAAACGCTGATGAATGCCGATAACAAACAGCGCAACTTCTAGCACCAAACAAAAGCCCCACTTGCCAAGCGTTACATTAGTGTGTGGGATTTAATCCCAAACATTCGGCTGGTCCATTTATTAGATGGACTGCACACGTATATGGATATAGAAAGTTAGAAAAGAGATTACCAACGTTCTAGGATTGGACACATGTATTGGAGGTGACCATCTAATAAATGTCACAAATCTCATGCACGTGCCGTGTCTTCACACACAGTTTCTGTTTCGTGCCTGGTGCATCTAAAATTAGCTTTCGTCTGTCTTTTTTTTTTTTCACCCGTTTTCTTTATGGCGCCTTGGTGAGAGCCATCCGGGAGCATTTCGGCACCATCTATGGGATCTCCTTCATCCAGAATCAATCGGTTGAAACCAGGCTTAGGCAGTGGTGGATTGTGTCTTCAACAGGAGGGTATCCAGCTCATATCCGTTAGATCACTCCATACCTCATTCTTTGGGAGACTTGGTGTGAGAGGAATGCTGCCAAGTTCGACCATAGGACACTGAAGGCGTCGGCGTGCATTGCTAGGATCAGTTGGTGGATCCACTTGCTGATGCATAAGATTGGCAAGCCTCTTGCTCGTCTGCTGGGCAGAACTCGGGCCGGTGTCAGTCTGGTTTTGTCGGGGAAGGAGAAAGTGGAAATCATCAGATGGTCCAGACCAGCGAAAGATTGGGTAAAGTTAAACGTTGACGGTTCTTCCGGAGGTAATCTAGGACTGTTGGGAGGTGGTGGGATCGTCAGAGGTGATAATGAAAATTTTCTTTTCAGGCTATGGGTCAGGAACCAATAATGAAGCAAAGGGCAGTTCATGATGGGCTGCTGCTGTCACTAAACAGAGGATTCTCTAACATCGAGATTGAATCGGACTCAAAAGTAGTTGTTGACATTATTTCGGGGAGGTCGTCCTTCTCCTGGCAATGGAGTTCATGGGTTTCCAGGATTAGGAGTCTCATGCTTAGAGGCAGGGTGTCGATCCCCCACACCCATTGTGAAGGTAATGGCCTGGCTGATGGTCTGGCCTGCCTGGGAAGTGAGTGCCAATCGTCCTTTCTCTTCCTCCATGAGCGTGATCTTCCGAATTAGATTAGGGGATTGGTGTTCTTAGAGAAAGTGGGCCTTGGATCCATTAGATTAGTTCCAATGGTTCCCTGGGAAGGTTGTTTTTTTTTTTTCGTTGTATAGGGGGGGTCTGTGTCGGGTGCCGTTTATGACAGGAACCTCTCTGTTTTTTTGCTGCAGAGGGGTTTCTCGAAGGTTTCTTTTGGCCGTATAGCATTGTAGCCTTCTGATGAAAATTTTGGTTTCGAATATTTTTTTTTTAAATTTTTTGTATGCTTACCTCTCGGCATAGGGAAGAGCGTGAAACGACAAGGAGATCATCTTCTTCAAGTAATAAAGACCTTGAATTCACAAAGTGAGTTCTTGACATACAAAAAGTAAGAAAGATAAATTCAAATATTTTTCTGAATAATAATTTTATGATTGCTCAATGGCATAACTTATATCGATAACTAAAAAATCATATTTCAAATTAAATTTATTCAAAATAGAAAAATCTCTTAAAAGATAAATTTGTCAAAAATATAAATGACAAAAGGCTAAATTTTTGAACAAGACAAAGTCATAACTCCAAAAATAGGGAGATAAAACTGTCTTACAATAATAATAATAAAAATGACCAAAAATATTAATTTTTTAAACTCTTGATATTATTAATGAAGGTGTGCATTTTCTCGAAGGACAATGTTTTCGTCCAGTATTGCATAGCAGGTCAGTTGACTTGTATGCACTACTACATAAAGATCACACCACTACATAAAGATTGATAGGTTGTGCGTTTCATGATGATTCTCGGATTAAAAATTACAACTCTTTTAAACAACAAACTTTTCATATCTCGAATGAATTTCTTCGAACCAAACATGCTTGGGATTCAATTACATCATACTCCACGTAGGACTAGGTCCAATTTTGACAGATTACTACTGTTTTTGTTTGGCTATTTTGGTCCAGTTGTGCTAAGAATCCATCTACAGCCTGCACCATTTGGACTTTCAGACCCAAATGGGTTCTCCATTTAGTTTAAAAGCAGTTGCATTAGGTTTACAAATTAGTTAGCTCTAGAGGGACGTGAATTACCCTCCAATGGGGTGAACTTCCTCTGGTCAGAAGCTATGTGAGGTTCACAGAGATGCCTGTGACAGATCCACTCCCTCCAGATTCTCAAGATTACAAAAGGACAGTAGTCTTAACATTTCGCAGATTCAAAACTGTGGGGGATATGAGTGAGAATGAAAATGTCTTCCGAGGACTGAACATAATATTTAGATGCCATCCAAACAGTTTATATGATTAATACTACTCAGATAAAATGTAGGCATAAATATCATCCTTATAAAAGACATCTGTGCCCCCAAGTTTCCTGGTTTCAGTAGTGGATGTTTTCATTCTTATTGTTTCATGTGGTGTGTCCTACTTGTGCTTTCGATCTTCCCGATTTTCGGATTTCTGTCCTATTGTGACATTGAGAAACTGATGGACGAAGTGGATTTGTCACAAGCATCTTTGTGGGCCTACGTAGCTTCCAACCACAGGAACTTGTAGCTCGGGGAACAGGCAATTGGCGTCTGGTCCAAAGAGACCAGGTCCTCCACAACGTCAGTAAGACAAGCTTGTTCTAAAACGTTATGTTTCCGGCCAATAGTGATGTGAGATTGATATCCAATCTGTCCATTAATGCCCTCTTAATGTTATCATTGGAGACCAAAAGTCACACCAATCTAAACCTAGGTCTTTTCACACCATGTTAAATTGTACCTAAAGCCTCCAAAATCAGGTGATGTGGCCCACCTGAATTTTGAACGGCCTCCTTTTTTTTTTTTTTTTTTTTTTTCAAAAATCATCTTCAATTTACAACTCTATGCCCTCTCCTCTAACCAACCTCTGTCTCCGAGTTTAAAAAGGCCTTCTAAAAGCATTGTTCTGCAAAACTCTGTTCTGGTACAAAGGAAGATGGGAACTAAACTGGGAAATGAAGTTGCAGTCAGTTCTGTTGCAAACCGATTTAACAATCAGTAAAGGGTAAATATGGCTATAAAGACAACGGTTGTGTAACATGGCTCAAGCATTTATTTATTCTTTCCTTCAATTTTGGGATATTTCAACTAACAATCAAGGCGGAGAAGTACAGATTACATCAAACTATTACCGTGGCATGTCTAATGCCTAGATCACATGACTCTTCAAACTATCATACCTGGCTGTATCACCAGCAGAATAATGTGACGGTTCACCTAATAAGAATTCCATCTCTTCTACATTCTGTTGAACCCATGGATGTTTCTTCAACCTTCTCAATCCCTCTAGCTCCGATGCTATATCCGTCATTGTAGGCCTTTCATCCCCCTTCACTCTTAAGCATCTCTTTGCAAGTTCTGCGACAGCTAAGAGCTGTTGTATGCCCCCCTCATCCACAACTCGAGCCTCTAGAATCTCAAAGAGACGATTTTCTTTCATTGAAGAAATGAAATACATCAATAAGTTTCTCTCTTCTTCAGGTCTCTCGAATGAAAGTGGCGTCTTCCCAGTTAAGAGTTCCATAAGAACTACTCTGAAGCTATAAACATCGCTTTTATCTGTTAATTGGCTTGTAAGCAGGTATTCTGGGTCTAGATATCCTAAGGTTCCTTGCACTAACGTTGTCAACTCAGCTTTATCGATGGGAACCAACTTTACGCTCCAAAGTCAGACACTTTAGCAATATAATTATCATCCAATAGGATGTTGGTAGACTTAACATCTCTATGAAAGATGTGTATTGAAGCTGCGGAGTGCAAGTAGGCAAGTGCTCCTGCAGTTTCTGCCGCAATTCTTAAGCGGTTTTACCAAGAAAGCGAGAAATGGCCCTCATCATGGATGTGGTAGAAGAGAGTCCCATTAGGTGTGTATTCATAAACTAACAGAGGAACTTGAGTCTCTAAACAACAGCCCAAGAGCTTCACCACGTTCCTATGGTTGATTTGGGAAAGAATGGCAACCTCATTAATGAACTGCTCGATTTGGCTTTCATCAATTATTTTGGACTTCTTAATTGCAACTACTCTGTTGTCTGATAAAATTCCTTTATAAACTGTACCGTAGCCTCCCTTTCTGAGTATTCGATTCCCATGGTATTTGTTGGTTGCCTTTTCCAGCTCCTCTGCGGTGAATATCTTACTTGTCTCAGCAGAACCTTGGTGATGAGAGATTTCCTGTTGTAATAGCAGACCACCATTTTGCTTGAAGAATTTCTCCTTGAGTTGCAACAGCTTTCTTTTCTTTAATCCCCAATATAACCAAGAACCACCAACAAGTAGAAACAAGAGACCCAAACCGACACCTGCATCCACAAAAACAGAAAGCTCATGAGTAACAAAGAGTAATGTAACAAACAAAGAGTCACCGGCAATCTGGTATTTTGGTTGCAGTAAACCCTTATAAACAAAGTTTTCTGAGTAACTGACGTATGGCTACCCATTCTTTAGGTTTTTATTAAAAAGTAATCCATTAGTCGTTTTAAAACTTTTTTTTTTTTGCTTTTCATTTCTTACTTAAAAACCCTCACACCTCTCTATTAACCCTCTTTCCAACCTAAAAATGAGGCCTCTACCGTGAAGATCATGAGGACCTAAAAATGAGATCAAATGCACGCATCATCATCATAGGCTTATAACAGTCCACTATCCCAATGGAATGGACATCAGTCAAGACTAGGATATAGACGTTGAATTCGTTGAAAAACAGGGGTTAAAATACCTTTTTACAAAGATAACTGATGAAATCGTTTGCCATTTATTATTCAAGGCCAAACAAGACACCTTTACTTCCTAATTTGTTTTGGAAAAGATTTTAAAAGCAGACGACGTTTTACAATAAAATAAGCGCCCGAATATTAATTACTCTTTTCTTTCTTTTTTTTTTTTTTAACTCTGCTTTTTTTTTTTTGTCGGTGAAAACTGTTGATCTTAAAAGCATGGATTGCTGGGCAGACAGCGACCAACGGTCACAACCTAGCACCAAAAATAAGCTTATCAGTAGCTACTTATCAGCTTATTAGGTGGGCCATGCACGTTGTAAGGTACCGATTGTTGGAAAAGCTTGAGAAAGTATTGGAAGAAAGAGGAGAGATTTGAATTAGAGAGTAGTTAGTTCTCTAACCTAGCTTTATTCATTAATAATTAATGATGGCTTTGAGGCTTACGTTAAACAGTACACAAAAGGCCCATGAAGTCATAAAAGGCACCCAACAAGGTCCATGTCCTATGTGCATGTGCTGCCCATGTGATGGCTGACCAGCCTGATTTTCATTTAAGGTAATCTATGCTGCAGCGCCCCCGCGATGCACTGATAGGATGTTGGACTGGGAGCCTCTAAAACAGTTGTAGCCGGCATCGGGTGGAACACACAGATCCATGGGGCCCGCTATATTTCGCGGGTAACATCCACTTCAAACATCATGTTCATCTTCTCATGATAACACACATAACCGCGAGGCCCAAACTTCAGCCCAATCCAAAACTCAGGTACGCCACACCACGGGCAACAATATAAAATCTCCACTAAAACCTCCAACTTACACTTGGTGTGGCCCACCTTAGTGTTGGATCATTCTGATATTGTTTTTATTTTTATTTAGAGCGCCAGTTCATTGGCAGATGCTGAAAGTGTTAAATGAGGTATACACACCATGGTTGGCTCTGTGTAGAAACCTGTGATTGGCATCCTCTTTTTGTTGTTCCATATGGTGTGGCCCACCAGACTTGCAGATGGGGCTGATTTTTGGCTAGAGGGCCTAAAATTGAGGAGCTTCCCTGATGAGAGAGTGGATGTTACACACAACATGATGGATCCCTGAAGCTGTGGTGTGCTTTTGGCTGTGTACAACCGGTGGTGATGTTCCTCACAGGCGGAAATGTTTTTGAATTAATCAGAGCTCATGTTTCCATGTCATCAATCGCCTCCATAAAATAAATTAGTCAACTTTTACGTTGGTTGGAAATAATCATAGATTCTTTTTGTGCGTTGTGATATCAACATCCCAACGTATGATATAAATCGGTACTTTGCTAACTTGCTTCCATGTAGCAGTATCTTAAGAGACATGATCAGCCATGAGAGGTGACTCAGCTCAAAACTCGGTCCAATCAACTTGACTCACAAACATGTGGGTCCAGTAGGCTGTGATATACTCTGAATCCTTAGTCGTAACAGAGACAAAAATGATGTTGATGATGGTGTTCAACAACGATGGACGATGAGCAGTTGCGATTAGGCCGTGGCATCACCAGTGATTACAGTAACAGCGGTAGCAATAAGAGTGTTCAGGTGGAGGAAATGGCAGAGCATAGACAGTGGTTGGTGACTAATTCATTGGTTTAGAAGGTCTGCGAGGCACTGATCAGAAGCTGAGATTGGTTGGCGATGTGGCTAAACAGTAGTGGTGTCCAGATCGAGATCAGGAGTGTGCAACCATGGCCAGAATAGCTCTGATACCATTTGATAAATTAGGAGTATTTTGCCTCCGTCGCTGCCCAGTGGGACCCACAAGATGAGTGTTCCAATGATTGGAATCATCCGTGCTGTTGTCGCCTAATGGGGCCCACAAGCTGAGTACGTTCCAATGATCAGAATCATCCATGTCGTCACTGCCCAGTGGGACCCACAAGTTGAGTGTTCCAATGATCAGAATCATTCATGTTTTGCCTTTTAAGAAAAATCATTGACAGGGTGTGATGGGTGATGCAAATTCACATAGAAATTGAACGAGTCATTTACAAATGATTGAAATTAAGCTCTTCGAATAGTGGTTCACATGTTGAGATGTATCATGCACCAAAATCTATGCTTATTTGACTATCTGACAAAGGATTGGGGGATATTTAATATTGGACATTTAAAAACAAAAATCCAATGTTCCTATTTCCCTATTTCAAAAAAAAAAAAAAAACAAGTGCCTTTGAATCAATGGCTAGAATTTCTCTATTAATTTAATTTTAGGAATGTGACTTAGAAATAATGATTTCCACAAGTCACCCGGCCGGCATAATTGGAATTAAAATATACCATACAAGTATTGACCTGCAGATGCATTTGATCATTTCTCATATTTTAAAGATCTTGTCAAGACGGCAAATTGTTGTTAGTTTGAAATCAGTAGGAATTTATTTTGGCTGCGACTGAGAGGTGACTTACCTAGGATGACCTTAATTACTGCGAATGCTTCATTCTTTGGAATGCAACCTTGTCCGTCCTTCCTACCATCGCCATAGGTGCCGTCTGGACAAGAACATTCATAACTGCCCTTTGTATTAATGCAAACATGTGTACAAGGATTGGCCTTCTCGCATTCATTAATATCTGCAAGCACATGGAAACTCATTATTTGGAATCAAGACACTTGTGGATTGAAAACCTGAGAAATTTCAAATTTCTCCAATCATTTCCTTGACCTACTAACAACATATGATTCAAATTGTCCATGTTTTATAGCTCTGCTATTCGGCTGCCAAGAAAGTGTATACTTAGGCGGGTGAATATAACTTGTGGATCACAGGAACGGCCATCGTGGATGGTTAACCATTCCCTAAAATCACTGCCTCCACCAGTGAATAAAGATAATTTCATAATTAAATACCTTGACTAAGCTGATGAAGCGGTGATGTAGAATATAAAGATGAATGTTTGGAGGAGCAATCTCGCTTACCCTGACATCCTTTTTGGGGAGATATGGATTCCCTTCATACCCATCGAGACAAATGCAGTGGTATCCAGGACCGATGGTTGAATCAGTGCAGTTGCTATTGTCACGACATGCATAACTTGTCGAGTTTCTATGACGAGATTTTTCACACGTCTCATTCCCCACTCGCCAGTCAAGCACTACTGGAACAAGATCTCTGTCCTATTGACGAAATCTGGGTCAGTGAGATCCGTCACAGAGAAATGGAAATGGTCTTGCTCAGCCAGGAAAGTGAAGCTGCAATGGTTGAAAGCGCTAGTATTAGATTGGTTGTTTATTCTCGTAGGCGATATCTCGAACCACTTGATACCCTTTGAATGTTGGTCTGGCAACGACCGATGCCAGTGCAAGATCCATTGATCATGCTATCTTGGCTAGCACAAACCTGCGTGCAGCCACTCGTGAAGTTCAGGTTAAGGTGGTAGACTCTCAGGAGTTTCAACTCCTGGTCAAGGGTTCGAGTACCCATAGGTGGCGTAATTCCACCAGCGTGAGTGTGTGGGGGTGTGTGTGCATGTTTTTTATTTTTTTTATTTTAAAGTTCAGGTTAAGGTCCTCAGACCCACCGGTCAGCGCAAAGGTGTCGCACCCAAGAACCATTAATTTGTTTCTAGTGTCGGAGAATGTGTATGGGGTCCCACGCAGGACGATCAAGGACATAAATTTAGAGACTTGCTGCCCAACTTATTGTAGCAGCTGCTAGCTATCCAGTTCTGCACGCGCATCACTTTTAGCGATCCTATGAACGGTTTGGGAGGTGAGAAAGAGTCACTACAATTGATCCGAAACCATTTACTTTCATCTCTGTAACAGCCATCTCCGATGCCGAATGGATAGGGAATGCTGATGTTCACACATTTGTCTGGGCAGCCGGGCAGCGCTTGTGAAGCTGCTGCTGTTATTAGCCATATGAGATGAAGCAAAAGATGCAATGCCATCCCTCCTCTCCTCTGCCCTTGTTTGGAATCCCACATCAAATGTTGTTTCTGTTATACTTCCCATCTGACGTGCTCCTCGCATCAACAGTGTTTTTCACTATTCACTTGGTTGACTGAGTTTACGAGGCGGATATGAGTCCGGATCCTCTGTTTGCCAAAACCACGACTTTCCTGCTTATTTCCTCCTCTTCTGTATAATTATTGGTCCTATCTCAGTCAGTGATGCATTATTAAATAATGCATTACACAATGACACGGTCCAATTAGATAGCAACAACCACAATTATGCTGCTTGACGCAAACAGAGGATCCGTATTCGGTGGATATATACCTATTGTTACACCATAATTCGGGACCATAACCGTAGATCAGGAGTCATGTTTCTAAGATCAAACGTGTAGATCTGACCTTACACAAGTTAGATAACGGTAGATACCTAAAAAAATCTAAAGAATTCGTCGAACCGATCTTTCTCACAGGAAATAATGGTTAAAACGAGTTTATATTAAAAGGAAATTAAATATTTAAATAATTCAAGGTTTGAAATATTCTTACGGGACATCTATTTTATTTTTATTTTTTGAATCCTTTACCCCATGCACCGTAATGCCCATCATATAACAGTCTGGATCACTGAAACATGGCCCTGATCCAGCAGCTAATGTTCCAAAGAATTCCCGGGGATATTAGAGGAACTTGGTTCTGGATAGATAAGGAATTGGGAAACATCTGTTTATAAGAAGGTATTGCGGTTTGGTGTATGATTTCGTTGTGCATGTATGATCTTCTTTCCCGTTTTTGTATAACTTGATGAGGAATAATGGGCGATCCAGTGTACGAAATCAAGATGGGTACTGGACTTCCCATCTATGATATTAGGTGGGAACAAATCAAGAAGGTTGCTCGATTACCCTGTCTGCAATTGAAAAACTTGAAGAAACTTTGACCTAGTTGGCCTGACCTTTTCTATGTGCACTCTTACAAAATGTCCTCACCTAAGACTTTCGATCCCTTGAGGTTTATTGAACTTGTTTAAACCAATTCAAAATTGGAGCCGCCAACTTTTAATGGAGTCCGAAGACGAACTGTTACCCTCACCAACCCCAAGGGACATAGTACACTCAGGGTTTCAGTTTGTGCATGCGGGGCATACGGTTCAGTCATCCAGACCATTGATCTGTCAACACCCGCTGTAGATGGACCATGCCCCAAAAATCTACTGCTAAGGAAATTTTCAGGGTCTTGTTCGTTCATCTATAGTGTGGACAAACATGATTTTATTTATTTATTTATTTATTTTTTCTAATTTTGTTATCCTTGAAGACCATAGTCAAAAGGGAAGAAGGATTGAGCATTCGGCATGAAGATCCTGTGATGGGAAGCTAGGTGGGGTTAACGTGATGTTTCTGAGAAATTTACTCGGCCGTCCGTATTGCAAGGTATGTTAGGACATGGACGAAATAAGCCTGATCTAAAACTCAAGTAAACCACATCATAGGAAACAGTGATTATTGAAATTCTAGCGTTGAAACATTCGTAGCAACAAAAGTTTTGGGTCAGGCAAATATGTTTGTGTTTTCAGTTCATTAAGTAAGTATGCCCTTATGAATGGTATGGATGATATATAAACATATGAATGGTATGGATGATATATAAATATACAGTGGACCACATGGTGGTTCCACCGATATGCATTTCCCTGTCCACTATTTCCGGTGTAAGAATTCTATAAGGTGGTCTTATAATCAATGGTCTGGATCTCCCAAGGGTTGTGATTGATATTAAATCATGTAGAGAGTAGTGCGTTATAACTATGTTATACCCACAGTGTTTTAGATGGACTAGAAATTCTAATTACGTGTAGAGCCTCTAAATGAGTTTTGATGGGTTAAAACTTCTTCACCCTCAATAAATATAAAAATAGGTTCGAGTCACCATGCTTTAGTTTATAGAGATGGTGTCTCTACCATGTATGAATTTTGTTTCCCGATATACTGCACGGTTCTTTCAATTCCACATCTTACCGTTTATACCTTGGCCTAGACATTTCATAAACATCACTCCACCAACCATCTTGTCCTAGGCAATCCATGTTAGTAAGAACTGTTATGGGAAGATCCGAGATCACTATTTCGAGCCGACTCAGCACCGTTCCGACTAAGGCGCGATCCATTCAAGCTGGACTCAGCGTCAACACCACGCGAGTCTTAAGGCAGAGTTCAATTTAGAGAGGAGCCACATCCGATCAGACCAAAATATACCCTCGACCGGCCACATGAACTCGGACTTGCAGGAGGGTCGGATGCTGATACTCCGGTTGGACTGGCCAAGCCGAGGCGATAATCAGAGACGCATACCCCACTCGCTCAATATGGAAACTATCACATCGAGATGTGGCCGGTAACTCCGCCCGCAGATACCACGATCCACCAGATACGCTACGCAATCAGTAAATTGCGGGCAATAACTCCATGATCCTAGAATCCCTCTGATCGTGCCAAGATTATCGGACTCAGACCGCCTCACAAGTAGGTTTAAATAGTACTCATCGCCATATCTACAGGTACGCAAGATCGAGCTCTCCTCTACTCTCGACCCAGACCCTGATTCCCTTGTCCTGACTTAGGCATCGGAGGGTCCCCTGGCTTAGCCAGGGTCACCTTTGCCTGTCTTTTTGGCGCAGGTTCCAGGGATAATACGTGGTGGACGACGTGGAGGGAGGGCCAACCAGATTTTGGCCTCAACATTTTTTGGCACCGTCTGTGGGAACCTGAAACTAGAAGTCAAGTTCTCATTTTCCCAAGCAATGACGAGGAAGAAGAAAGCCGTAGTGGCACAGCCACAACCTGATGAACAACTCGATCGTCATCACCACTTCATGCCGAGTCCGCACCAGGGCCTTCTCAGCGTTCGCGCAATCGGTCAAGCTAGTACCGCGCCTTGCAGAACGAGATCCAGGCCCTGCGCGACGAGATAAATCGGATAAAACAGTAGAGAGAGTCAGAGCTACCCCCGGCTCAAGAACCTATTCTTGAGCCGGTGGGGTTGTTCGTGGAAACTCACTCTGTACCGAGGAGTGTAAGACATGAAGCCCCCCAACACTCGGGGGTGCCACATTCAAGTCAAAATCCTCCTACGGTACGGGCCAAGATATCAGCGCGGAACGCCCCTACTCGGGCTTCGACAACCGTTCATTCAGCGACGTCCAGCCTGCTGCCCACAAACCTCCGTCATCAGTTAGAACGGAGGAGAGAAAGGAGAACAACGGAGGTCGAGCGTACCCCAGAGGTCGTCGCTGAAAATAAGGACCCATGGGAAGCACGATTGACAGAGTTAAACGACAAGTTCCTGACACTGGAGAAAAAATAACGGCAATCGACGGTTCCAGCCACGATCCAGGCGATAATGGAAGAGACCGAGCTTCCCTTCACCCCTGCCATTATGGCCGAAGTGATGCCACAGAGGTTTCAGATGCCTCCCGTCATCCAGTATTTAGGATCGGGGGACCCATCGAACACTTAGAGTCCTACCGATCGTGGATGCAGATCCAGACGACAACGGATGCAATGATGTGTAGGGGGTTCTATATCACTCTCATAGGATCCGCTCAGATTTGGTACCACCAACTCAAGCCCAATTCCATAGTCTCTTTCGCGGAACTGAGTCGACTATTCCTTACACAGTTCATAAGCGATAAGAAAAGTCGAAAACCCAACACTCACCTGCTTACCATCAAGCAGGCACAAAAAGAGTCGCTGAAAGATTACATTGCCCTCTTTAACGAGAAAGCGTTACATGTAGAGGACTACGATGATAAGATGGCCCTCGCTGCCATTCTGAGCGGACTGAAAGAAGGAAAGTTCACCTTCTCCATCGGAAAGAATCCGCCAAAGACGCTAGCAGACTTCATGGCGAAAGCTCAGAAGTACACAAACGCCGAGGAGTTCACTAACGCTCGAAAGGGCACGCAGGTGTCTGAATCGACGAACAAAAGAAAGAAACCTCGGAACGAAGACTCCCAGCCGACTGGCAAAGGGACAGATGACCGCGCTTCTCACGATCGCCGACCAAGCCGTAGGCCGGAAAGAAAATTCCGTTCCTATACACCACTCAATACATCCGCCAAGCAGATCCTGCTAGACATCCGAGGAGACAGACTACTCAATTGGCCGGTCTGCATGAAGGCTGACCCAAAACACCGAGACAAGCGAAAATTCTGCCGTTTCTACCGGGATCACGATCACAACACTGACGATTGCATAGATTTGAAAGACTAGATTGAGTCCCTCATCCGCAAGGGACATCTACGTTGCTACGCCAAAAGGGAGAAGTCCGCCCGGAGAGAAGAACGGCCACGAGAGCAGCCGAACAACCCCCGAGAGGAACCCGCCGAGATTCGTCCCATCTTCGGAGGATTAGCTGGGGGAGGGGATTCAAACAGGGCTCGGAAAGTCCATTCCCGAAGGTCCGAGTCGGAACATCATGTTCACTTGGCAGAACGTCCCAGCAAAGAACTCCGGGTCACTCCGTGTAGCCTAACCTTCACAGAAGACGATGCACGAGGAATCCAGCATCCGTACGATGACGCGCTAGTGGTCACTATGACCATAACCAATCACAAAGTGTACCGTATCTTGGTCGACACCGGGAGTTTAGCTGATGTCATGTATTCCAAAGCATTTGAGAAGATGAGAATTTCACGGTCCAAGCTCCGGCCCGTGAAGACTCCCTTGCATGGCTTTGCCGAAGAAAGAGTCATCTTCGAAGGAGCCATCTCCTTCCCAGTAATAGCAGGAGAAGGGCAACATCGGGTCACACTTCTAGTGGACTTCTTAGTTGTCAATGTTCCATCGATCCACAATGTGATCCTGGGCCAACCGTCCCTCAACGCGATGAGAGCGGTCGTCTCAACTTACCATTTGATGATGAAGTTCCCAACTGAAGGTGGGATCGGTTATCTCTGAGGCCATCAACACGAGGCCCGGAGGTGCTATGCGATAGTTGTGAGAAAAGGAGTTGCCAAACAAACGCTCGTCGTGGACACTTTGGACCCTCGGGGACCAACGAAAGAAAGCTCCTCAGTCGAAGACCTGATAAGAGTGCCGCTCGATGAATCAGACCTGAGCAAAACTGTTCAGCTCGGATCATCACTGAATCCCGAGTGGAGGAACTAGTTACTGGTCTTCTTGAAGCAACACCGTGACGTCTTCGAATGGTCACACGCGGATATGCCGGGGATCTCACCCGATATGTTAGTCCACAGGCTGAACGTGGACCCAGACTACCGGCCTGTAAAGCAAAAAAGAAGGCCGTTCGATGTCGAACGATATAAAGTCATTGCCGAGGAGGTCTCAGTCCTGCTCGATGCGGGCTTCATATAAGAAGTATACTACCCTGACTGGATAGCAAATGTTGTGCTCGTCAGGAAGCCCAACGGGAAGTGGCGGGTCTGCGTAGAATATTCCGATCTGAATAAGGCGTACCCCAAAGACAGCTTTCCGTTATCTCGGATCGACCAACTGGTGGACAGCACGGCCGGACACGATTTACTCTCATTTCTTGACGCTTACTCCGGATACAATCAGATCGCCGTGCATCCCCCAGATAGGCAAGAGACTACCTTTGTAACGGTCAGAGGGCTCTACTGTTACCGGGTCATGCCATTCGGCCTGAAAAATGCTGGGACAACGTATCAGAGACTAGTGAATCAGATATTCGCCAGCCAGATTGGGCGCACCATGGAGGTGTATGTGGATGACATGTTAGTGAAAAGTACCCAAGTCTCCAACCACCTTGCCGACCTCGGAGAAACATTCAGCGTCCTCCGAGAGTATCAGATGAAACTGAACCCTGCTAAGTGCGCATTCGGGGTTGAGTCAGGAAAGTTTCTCAGTTTTCAAGTCAGTCAGAGGGGTATCGAGGCCAATCCAGATAAGATAAAGGCCCTTCTCGACATGAACTCGCCTTGGACCCTTAAGGAGATACAGTGCCTCACAGGAAGAGTTGTCGCCCTCGGACGCTTCATATCTAGGGCTACAGATAAATGTCTTCCCTTCTTCTAACAATTGAAGGGCCATAAGAAGTCAGAGTGGACACCAGAGTGTGAGTACGCCTTCCAGCAAATAAAGCAGTACTTGGGTTCACCGCCTCTACTGTCAAAGCCTGAAGAAGGGGAACCTTTATTCCTTTACCTCGCAGTCTTGGCTTCGGCTGTCAGTTCAGCTCTGATCAGAGAAGTTGGAGGCAAGAAATACCCCGTATACTATGTAAGCAAAGCCATGATACTAGCTGAAATAAGGTATCAGTCCTTCGAAAAACTGGCGCTTAGCCTCGTCGTTTCAGCCAGAAGACTGCCGCCATATTTCCAAGCCCACACCATAGTTGTGCTAACGGACTCTCCTCTAAGGCAGGTCCTCCAGAGACCCGAAGTGTCAGGTCGGATAACCAAATGAGCCGTAGAACTCGGAGAATTTGATATTCAATTCCGCCCCAGGACAACACTCAAGGGTCAAGCGGTGGCCGACTTCATCGCAGAGTTTACAACTCCGGATGAAGAGCAAGTCAGAAAGGAAGTTGAAATGACACCGTTTGTCCCGCTAAGCGATCAAGGGGCAGCATCAGATTCAGGGTGGGTCCTTTATGTTGATGGGTCTTCTAACATTAAAGGAGCAAGAGCCGGTGTTGTCCTGGTCGCACCTGATTCAGCGACAATCCAGTATGCTATCAGGCTCGGATTCAAAGCTTCAAACAACGAGGCTGAGTACGAAACGCTATTGGCTGGACTCAGGCTAGCAGCGAGCTTGGGCGTTTAGACTCTGCAAGTCCGCTGTGACTCGCAACTGGTAGTGAACCACATCTCCTTGGAGTATGAAGCCAAGGAAGTTAGAATGATTGCCTACCTTGAGGAGGCAAGAAAATTGATTGAGAAATTTTAGAGTTGCACCATTCGACAGATCCCCAGAGCCGACAACTCATGGGCCGATGCCTTAGCCAAACTCGCCTCGGCCTCCGAGGGGAAGATCCCGCGTTTCAAGTTTATTGAGCACCCGAGTATAGGCCAGTCAGAGAAAGTCAATCCCATCCAGTCCATTCCTAGTTGGATGGACCCGATCTTCAATTACCTATCAACTGGCGAAACCCCCTTGGATAAGTTAGAGGCGAGACGACTTAGGATCCGAGCGGCACGTTACGCCATATTGGACGGAGTACTGTATAAGAAGGGACATTCTTAGCCTTACCTTAGGTGTCTCCGACGGGATGAGGCCGATTACGTGATTCGGGAGATTCACAAGGGAATCTGCAGAAATCATTCAGGAAGCCGTGCCTTGGCCATGAAGATACTTCGTCAAGGGTATTTCTTGCCAACTCTTAAGCAAGACTTCAAGAATTTTGTTCGGAAGTGTGACAAGTGTCAGCGTTTTGCTGCCGTGCCAAGGCAACCGACAGAAGAAATGACCCCCATGAGTGGGCCATGACTGTTCGCCCAATGGGAGATCGACATCATCGGTCCCTTGCCCACCGGAAAGGGACAGGTCAAGTTTGTTATAATCGCGGTCGACTACTTCACCAAGTGGGCTGAGGCCGAGTCCGTTTCAAATATCATCGAGTAAAGGTAATCGACTTTGTGTGGAAAAATATCATTTGCCGGTTCGGAATTTCGAAAACCATCATTTCTGATAACGGCCGTCAATTTGACAATGTTAAGTTTCGCAGTATGTGCCAAGGGTTTGGCATTGTGAACGCCTACTCATCGCCTCGGCACCCGCAGTCGAACGGATAGGTAGAGGCGGTCAACAAGATCATCAAACATCATCTCAAGACGAAGCTGAAAAAAGTAAAAGAAAATTGGGCCGAGGAGCTCCCCTTCGTCCTCTGGGCTTACAGGACTACAACCCAGACTTCGACGGGCGAAACTCCATTTTCGTTATCCTATGGCTTGGAGACAATGGTGCCAGTAGAAATCGGACTCCCTACAGCGCGGGCCAGGGGCTTTGAAGAAAGTCAGAACTCCGAGCAGATAGCGGGTAATCTGGATTTGCTCGAGGAACTCAGAGAAGTTTTCAAGCTCCGAACAGCGGCTCGACACCAGCAGGTAGCGCGCTTCTACAATTCCAAAATTAAAGTCAGGCGCTTCCGACTAGGGGACTTAGTCCTCCGACGGATTTTTCAGAACACGGCCTAGCTAGGGGCAGGAGCGCTCGGACCCAATTGGGAAGATCCATATCGTGTGGTCAGATCTGCCAAACCGGGCTCGTACCACCTGAAAAACCTCGAAGGCCGTCATCTCCCTCATCCTTGGAACGTCGAGCACTTGAAGATCTACTACCCGTGAGGAACTAGCCTTTAAGGCTCATAATAAAATGTATGCCTCCAAGCGACTAACCTTTAAGACTCTTAATAAAAGATCAATTCTACCTTTGAATGCTTGTCCGATTGTCCTATCCGCACAAGCACGAGTTAAATGGTCCGATCCTTTAAGGGATCGGAACCCAACCTTCGAAAGATCAACAAGGCATCCTTTTCAAGGGAAAAAAGCCTAATAATGACCCGACCCTCCGGGTAAGTGTTCAGCTCGGTATACTAAAAAAAAATAAAATAAAGGCAACGAGCCGAGCATTCTAAGAGAACGGACTCAACTAATACTTGGGCCGAGGAGGCTCGGAGAAACGGCCCTAAGAACTAACTAAACGGCAGCAGACCAAACCCATAAAAGAAATCAGCTTAACACCTCAAGCAAATTGACAATGTAAAAAGAATGTTTCTTATTGAATCCCCTCGGAGGGGGAAAAGTACATGGTTAAGTACATTGATAGTTCAAAAAGAAAAAAGAAAATGATAGTCTTCATGACGGAGGAGCTTGGGCGTCGGGAGCCTGGTCTGAGCGGACGACTTCGGCCGGGGTATCTTCAGAGTCGTCGGGCAGGAGTGAATCAAGGTCGAGGTCCGGGTATAAACCCAAAATTGCCTCGAGGCAAGCTTCGAAGTCGCGGTTGTAGAACGTTGCAGCTTCGGCGTCCCTCTCCTTGGAAGTCTTGAAGCTTTCGATTGCAGCAACAACCGCTGCGGCCAAAGAAGCTTCGTCCTTTGCTCGCTGGGCTTCCACGGCCTGATTCACGGCTCGTGTCCGGTCTTCACTCGCCTCGGCCTTGGCTCGGTTCAGGGCTTCACCAAGCCGAGCTGTCTCCATGGCCAAAGAGTCCACGTGGGCCCTAGCGCGGATTAGCTCAGCGGTCGCTGCGTCGCCGCTCTTCTTAAAGTCATCTGCCTTGTCCTGCAGATGTAGCTCCCTGGCTTCCAAGTCCACGACGACTCCCTGCAGCCGTCTGACCCTGGCCCTCTCGCCCGGGAGCTGTTGGCGCAGGCTGGTCTGCTCGGCCTTCATGGCCGTCGCCTCGGCCCGGAGAGCCTCCAACTCCACCTCTTTCCCCATGTACTCCCTCACTCTTTGCCAAATGGAGAGCAGCACCGGGACAGCCTAAATAGGAAACAAAGATCAGAGTCCACAATGTGTACAACAACAAGAAAGAAAGGAAGTCTTCTCGGAGACATACCATGTAGCATACGGAGGCAAAATCGTTCAAGAAGCCGCCCTCAGATCGCTCTAGGTTTTGAGCGATGTCCTCCTCCTTGGCGTGCTTGGCCTCCCACAGAGCCAAGCACGCCATGTGATAACCGGGCTCAAACCTCCCTCCGCTCGTGCCTGCTTGGGCTGAGGCCTCAGCCCCCTCGGCCCCCACCCAGCTGCCTGCCGAGTTTTGACCCTAGGTGCGGACCTCTCCCTCGACCTGGGGGGGAGGGGGGAAGTACATTTTCAGACACCTTATTGGCCCCCTCCCGTTCGGAAGACGAGGGAACAGCAATGAGGGGCTCGGGGGCTGCGACAGCGACTGCGGGGGGAGGAACGACGACGGTAGGGGCACGGGCAACAGAGCTTGGCACGGCAGGGGCGTCAGCCTCGGTCACTCGGACTACCCCTGGAGGAGGATGTACCACCAGACGAAGCACTACCGGGGGAGCTGCGGTAGTGCTAGGGCGCTTCGGAGTCGGCAGCGCGGAGGGAGTGCCGACGGGCCTCTGTGCTGGGGCTACTGGAGTCGGTGCAGCAGAAGATTCTCCCACTTGAGGGGAAGCCGGCTTCTTCCGAGTGATCTTCACTTGGGGGCTTCTTTGAGCAGCTCCGCTGCTCTTTCGAGTCCCGGAAGCCTCGGCCATGCCTGTGAAAAAGAATATCATGTCAGCTACTAAATAAGCAAAGGAGAATTCATTGAAGAGGTCGGGGCAGCTTACTGAGAGTGAGAGTAGAGGCTGGGATTTGCAGAGCCCGGACCAGTAGAGGTTGGCCGCAGTAATCAGATTGGCCCAGGAGAGAAGACGAGGGAACAGCAATGAGGGGCTCGGGGGTTGCGGCAGCGACTGTGGGGGGAGGAATGACGACGGCAGGGGCACGGGCAACAGAGCTCGGCACGGCCGGGGCGTCAGCCTCGGTCACTCGGACTACCCCTGGAGGAGGACGTACCACCAGGCGAAGCACTACCGGGGGAGCCACGATAGTGCTAGGGCGCTTCGGAGTTGGCAGCGCGGAGGGAGTGCCGACGGGCCTCTGTGCTGGGGCTACTGGAGTCGGTGCAACAGAAGATTCCCCCACGCGAGGGGAAGACGGCTTCTTTCGAGTGATCTTCACTCGGGGGGCTTCTTTGAGCAGCTCCGCTGCGCTCGGAGCTGCCTTCCTCTTCCGAGTCCTGGAAGCCTCGGCCATGCCTGCGAAAAAGAATATCATGTCAGCTACTAAATAAGCAAAGAAAAGTTCATTGAAGAGGTCGGGGCAGCTTACTGAGAGATGAGAGTAGAGGCTGGGATTTGCAGAACCCGGACCAGTGGAGGTTGGCCGCAGTAATCAGATTGGCCCAGGAGCGAAGCGACTCCGATTGTGCCTTGGTCTTTGCGATCTGGTTATTCTGGTCTGAGTCGAGGAGCGGCAGCCCCTTTTGAAAAGCTGAAAAAGGAAAAAGAAATTTTACTTCGATTGAAGCAGATGAAAATCAAAGCAGCAACTCGGGAGTAAAATGAAGTCCGACCTGGCTTGGTAAAATGGGTCGGAACCCGGGCCGTTGGGGTCCTAAGCTCAGTCGTCAATGCCTCCCAATCACCCGCCGCCCAGAACCACTTATTCTTTCAATCTTTGTTGAAAGACAATGGGTACATCACCAACCCCGACCCTTTGATCCCCCGAGTCGTGAAATAGTACCATGGGTCATTGCTATCATGCTTGACCATGTACAGGCTCAGCAGCTCCTCTGGGGTCAACTCGGAGTTCCCGACTTGCTTCCAAATTATGTAGGCTGAGATCATCACCCTCTATGCATTCGGAGCGAACTGTCCAGGGGCCAATCCGAGATAGGTCGCTACCTTCCGGATAAAGGGATGTAGTGGGAGTCGGACCCCGCATTGCAGCGCACAGAGAAAGATGGCCACCTCTCCCTTAGCTGGAGCGCCAACAACGTCCAAGGGACCGGGAGCCCTTATCTCCACGGAGTCAGGGATCTAGAACTCCGAGCGGATCCACTCCATTTGAGATTCTGACATGACAGAACCCCCAAGGACTACCTCTACGGTACCCAGACTCGCAGGCGTTTCAGTGGCGGCAGGGGTCTCGACTTGGCTGGCTCGGGAGGCAGTCTTCTTACTGAGTTACTTGATCTTTGAACCTAAAGTTTTCTGCTTCCGAGGTGGGGGGTACGGGAGAGTGGCTTCGAAAGGGCCTTCGGAAGACCCGCTTCCGCTCTCGGTACTCCCCGGCTCGGAGTCGTTGCCGTATTCGTGAACCATCTCCAGATCGAAAGACATGGTAGAAACAAGAGAAGGTGAGCGAGACTCACTGGGTGATTGCCGAAAATCGCCTCTCGCCGGAGACCTCGAAATCGGCCGGAATCACCTCTCGTCGAAAATCGCCTTCTCTGGTGTACTCTTACAAATCAAGACATAAAATGGCAAACGATAGTCCGGGGTGCCTTATATAGGCAGCAAAAGATTTTTACATTAATGGCAAGCTTTGATGGCATCAGCCGAATCGGCACGAGCCGATCTCCAAGCACACATGGCAGCACCGCATTGGATAAATACCGAACCGTCGGTACGGCTCTGACATCGGCTAGTGTGCATCGATACGTGAAAAGACGCCTCAGCAGTCGGAGCCATCATGAATACGCCGCTTTAAGCCTGCGTGGCAACTTCTCATAGGTTGGGAGAAGATCCGGGATCGTAACCGTCGCCACGCGTTAGCCGAAGCGACCAGCACGCGCAATTCAAAACCCTCAATCATTGCGACAAAGGCGGGAAACTTCCTGTATAAGTACTCTCCGAGCCCGCAGGCAAGCTCGAAGAGTAGGGGGCTTCTGTTATGGGAAGATCCGAGATCACTATTCCGAGCCGACTCAGCACCGTTTCGACTAAGGCGCGATCCATTCAAGCTGGACTCAGCGTCAACACCATGCGAGTCTTAAGGCAGAGTTTAGTTCGGAGAGGAGCCACATCCGATCGGACCAAAATATACCCTCGACCAACCAAATGAACTCGGACTTGCGGGAGGGTTGGATGTTGAGACTCCGGTCGGACTGGCCAAGCCGAGGCGATGATCAGACACGCATACCCTACTCGCTCGATATGAAAACTGTCACATCGAGACGTGGCCAGTAACTCCGCCCACAGATACGCACGATCCACCAGATACACTGCGCAATCAGTAAATTGCGGGCAATATCTCCATGATCCTAGAATCTCTCTAATCGTGCCAAGATTATCGGACTCAGACCGCCTCACAAGTAGGTATAAATAGTACTCATCGCCATATCTACAGGTACGCAAGATCGAGCTCTCCTCTACTCTCGACCCAGACCCTGATTCCCTTGTCCTGACTTAGGCATCGGAGGGTCCTCCGGCTTAGCCAGGGTTACCTTTGCCTATCTTTTTGGCGCAGGTTCCAGGGATAATACGTGGTGGACGACGTGGAGGGAGGGCCGACCAGATTTTGGCCTCAACAAAAATAATGATATGGGGAACGGCTCATCTAAACCTAACATAATGAGATACATAAACGATTTGCTCATCTAAGCCTGGAAACTAGATACAGCAAGCCCTAACCTAATGAGATATCAAAATGATTTGCAATTTAGATTATAGGTCATGTGTAGTGCCGACACCAGGAATATTTGATCCCCACGGAGGATTCTTCATGCATGTATCCAAATTAATTAAGTCTGATCCAGTGAAGATGATTATGAAATAAAAATAAAAATAATAAAAATAAAAGTCACTTGCAATGGAAGAATGTATAGGAAGGTGAAAGAGTCCATGATGAGCATAATAATAATAAAATTATCTAAATATAATAATGTGATGGCTATGAAAAATAAAATAAAATAAAGAGGCTGTCATTGTGCGCAAATGTAACCCTGAGCTCTTCCCGTTGCCTTCCCTGGGTTGAAATGCTAAGCTGCCCACTAGTTCTTGTTAGAACTTATGATCACTTTCTGATACATAATGTGCGCGCAAAATCTGAACTATCCACGTGACGCAGCATCCCATAAACTTTTGGGGCCCAACTTTCAGCCCGATGCAAAACTCTGGGGGGCCATGGAAAAAAGAAAACAGTTTGCTCTCTTGATTTCTCTCTCTCTCTCTCTCTACTATGGCCCATCAGAGTTTTGGAACAAGCTGAAAGTTGGGCCTTATGGGTTTTAATGGGGTGCCACATCACATGGACCATTTGGATTTCGTTCGGCTTTTGTGCCCATGATACGTGTATAAAAGGTACGCATTGGTGCTCATGGGGCTCACGTAAGAAGGTGCCAGGTGAGCATGACTGAGGGCAAGCTTAGGTCCCTGAGATCATGCCCTTACCCTCCCCGGTTGAAAAGGCATAGTTTCCCATTTCTTGTTGTGTACCCAATTTGTACATAAGGTATCATCGTTGGTTTAGTCAAGCCATTAATCTGATGGACACCATCATAAATGGACCATGCCTCAACAATCCTTTAAACAGTCTCCTAATTAAAGGAGGAATCTTTTGTCTTTACCCCCCTTGAAAATGGACTATATATTTGCCAACAATGGAAACGTTAAGAGTTGGATATATTAATTGAAAACAATTTTTGGGCATGGCTGATGATGGGATGTCAGATTGACGCAATGGTCTCTTGATGGACGACCCACATAGAAGGTGGGGCCCACACAATGTCCACATCAAAGTGGGCTCCATAAGATAGGCAGTGGACATTAAAAGTAGGCCCCATATGATGAATGATCCACAACAAGGTGGGCATAACATAATAGTCAGTCCTCATCAAGGGTTAACCCCTAACAATGAATGGCTCACATCCAAGGTGGGCCTTGCATGATGAGTGGTCCACATCAAAGGTGGGATCCACATGATGGTGGTGGATATTGAAGATGGGCCTCACATGATGGATGAGTTATATCAAGGTGGGACCTACATTAGGACAATCCACATCAAAGCTTGGCTCTTAATGATGAATGGCCAACATCCAACGCGGGCCTGTATGATGGACAATCCATGTTAAAGGTGGGCCCCACCCGATGGATGGTCCACATCCAATGCCTGACATGATGAACGATCCATGCCCAAGGTGGACCCCACAAGGTGGATGGTTCACATTGAAGGTAGGCCCCACAAGAACGATGCTTTACATTGAAGATAAAGGACCAAGGTGAGCTCAACATAATGAATAGTCCACCTTGATGTATGTGTTTTATATCCATGTTGTCCATCCATTTTGCCAACTCATTTTAGGCAGGGGTGTCAATGGCCGGGCTCAGGCATGCCAAAATTAGAATTTGGAATAGACCCGGCCTGACAGCCAGCCCAAAACAGTTTAAAATCCAGGCGAAAAAAACCCTAGTCCTGGCCCGTTAACAGCCCTAATTTTAGGGCTTAAGGCCCATAAATGAAAATGTTTGGAAGTTTAAGTGGACCACACCACCAAAAAACAACATGGATAATGACACCTGTTGCAATGTTCTTATGGGATGGCTTCCTAGAGGCGGGCCCTCCTTCACCTGCACAGACAACAATGTCAAGGGAACCTTGGCTAGAGCCGGGGAACCTCCGATGCTTAAGTCAGTTATCGGGTCAATGGCCAAGAGCTTGTCTCAGTTAGTATTGCGTACCTTCTTCTGTTCTAAGCTTAGAGATTTATACAATTTGCCAACCCTTATCCTCAGAAGATTTTTCTCCTGGGATTGCTCAGGATCCCGAGAATCTCGGGATCCGCTACCCATATCCCTGGATTTCTGTAGAGCAGCATCTGTCCTCGTTCCGCCACTCTTTGTCTTGGCTGGATCTCGACCGACTCCGGGGGAGTCTCGGCCAGGTCATGACCGACACTGGGGGGGTCTCGGCTGACGCAGGAGGACGGGTTCCCGGCCTTTACACGGGCGGAATAATCTCGGTTTCTACTGGTCATTCCTTACTCCGTGACCGACAGAATTAACTCTTTGAGTGGGTCTTATTCTATCGGCTGAGTGGCTTTAACACGCTCGGCGTTTAGTGGATTTATGCAGGCGGGGTCATCACTCTGATAGAGCGACTTTAATCGTCCTTGCTTACGCCTCCCGGCCTATCCTCTGTCCCATCGGAGTTGTCTCGGATTCGTCAGGCAGTGTTGGCAAAGCCGACCCACTCTTATCCGAGTCTCCAAGCTTGACCTGAGCTTGACACATTTTTCCCCAACAGTGAGCCCCCCTTACTCCTTGTGTCGTCCATGGCAACAAGGAGTACGATTTTCTCGGTCGATTCGCATTAGCATCCGAGACAATGATGAGGCATTTAATGCTCTTTGAGTCGTCTCTAGTGCGCGACGTTACGCCTCCCAAGGTCGCACGTGCGGCCAGTCGTCAATTCGTTCCGTCCGTGTATAAAAAGCGGACACGTGGCCACAATTTCACAGCAGTCAGTCAGCGGTTGCCACGCGTCGGACGAGGGAGCCAAGGCGAACGTCGATTCGCTTTTTCCATAATGGACCTGCCACGTGGCGCAGCTATAAAAGGCCCAGGCGGGAGGACGGTGCGAACTTTATTTTCGCTCTTCTTCCTCCCGCCTGTGTCTGATCCCGAGTGCGTTTTCGCTTTTTCTTCTTCTCCTCCTCCGCTGTTGCCTCTTTCTCCGTCAATCTTTCCTTACAGTCGTCGTCGATTTCTTTGGTGAGTCCTTTCCTCCTTCTTTTATCAGCTTTAATGGCCGCACACGGCTCTCAAAGCCCTCGGGAGGAAACGTCCGTAGATGAGGGTGTGTCCCAACAACTTTGGAACGTTATAAAACCACCTTCCCTGTTGACGGAGTTCGCCGTCGGAGCTGACGCCACATTCCGGCTTGTCAGAGAATCCGGCAACCCATCGGCTGAGCGTCCTACCCAGACCGGTCCATCCAGCGGTGGGACGTCTCTGGTGACTCGTCCAGGGAGGCCTAACCCTTGGGTGGATCAGATGGAGGACGAGGATGGAGAGGATGACTTAATCACGGGTGAAGGAACGGTCGTTCCATACCCTGTGAACGGAACTGCGGAAGCTTCTGGATCGTCCTCGAAAGGGGAAGGAGACGAGCCCAGCGGTCTCGTTGCCTCCATTCTAAATGAATCTGATTTAAACCGGATCAGGGCTGGATTCCACGTCCCTCACTCGGTCATCCTTCATCTTCCTCGTCCTGGTGATTTGCCCGACCATTCCCCTGCAGGGATGGTAGCAATTTTTCAAGTCGCGATGCAGTGTGGCTTGCGCTTGCCACTCCAGCCCATTGCCCGTGACTTTCTCTCCCGAGTCAAAATAGCCCCCGGCCAAATTGTTCCAAATGCGTGGAGGAATTTATTTGGGTGTGCCGTGCTTTGGTCCGAGTTAGAACAACCTTCCCTCACGGTCGACGAGTTCCTCTATCTTTACCAAGTCCGACCAAACCCTAACTTCCCTGGCCTCTACTTTCTGAGCGCATGGAGAGGCAAGGGAGGATCTCTAATAACCAACCCACCTACTTCGAATAAGTTCTGGAAAGAAAGGTGGTTCTGGGCATGCGGTCGATGGGAGTCGGCCGACACGTGGCCGTACGAGCCTCAAGTATCCCGCACGTTCCGTAGAGCAGGTGACTCGGCGCCTCAGCTCACTGATCTTTCCTTTTCTTACTCTTCGTTTTTATATCCTCTTCCGCTGATCCCGACTCTACAATGTCTTGCAGATATCTCGAAGAGGAGAGGGAAGCTCGAGTCCGGGGCTCTGACTCGGATAAGAGAGCTGAGGAAGCTAAGCACGGCAGAGCGATCTTGGAAGTTGCTTCTGCAACCTGAGCGCCTTCACCTCGCAGGCTTAGATTCGTTCGTCTCAGGTATTTCATCCTCCTTATCTTCCTCCTTTTGGTTTCCTGTTTGCTCCCTCATTCTTCTTACTCGTCCTTGCAGACCTCCCCGAAGCTCGTCCCATTCTGAGGCCCGCGCCTGAAAGCATGGCCGAGCCTCGCCCCGCCTTGAAGCCACTATCCAAAGTGAAGGCCCCCCCGAGATCGACTCAGTTGTCCGGGTCTCGGCCCTCGAAGCAGCAGAAGACCTCGGGCATGGGGAAGGGAATGGTCGCTCCACCTGCTGCTGCACCTGCTGCTCCCCAAGTGATCGTCCTTTCCGACCCTGATGAGAGGGCCGAGGAAGCGGAGCCAACTCCTCCAGTGGCTCAGGCGACACCCGAGTCGGGGCCCATTGCTGATGAGGTCTCAGTGCCGAGGGAGGCCTCGCGCGAAGAATCCCCGAGAAGGGGGATGACTCAACAGCAGTCCCCCTTCACGAAGATCATTGCGGGGATAATTCCTTGGGCGCTTGCCCACGGGAGCGAGAGAGACTTCGCCAGTTATTACAACGCCCCGACGGCCCAGACCCTCGGGCATGCGACGAGGTTGCTTTTTGACGCTCCTGGCTAAGTTTTACAGCACAGCTCACTGTCTCAGTATTGCAGCTGGCTCCTTGTCTCGTCAAAGCAAGCTCGAAACTGACCGCCTCCCAGAAGCTCTCATCCGAGGCGGAGACTGCGAAGAAGGTCGCGGCCGAGGCTGAGGGCCGTAGAGAGATCGTTGAGGGCCGGATTGGCATCATAACCGGCGATCTTTCTATCGCTAGGAAGATGGCCGCGGACGCCCGTGTAGTTCTCGAAGGAGTCAAGGCTGACAATGCTAGTTTGACTTCGCTCCTTCAGGAAGCCGAGGAGAGGGACTGGCGCCTTCTTCAAGTTCACGGCGAGTGCGAGGGTGCTCTTGCTCGCGCAAAGGCCGAGGCTGCCGGCCTTGTTCAAGAAGCTCAAGAAGAAATGCGCCGAGACAAAGAAGAGAGAGACCGAGCCGTGGACGCCTTCCTCGAATCTACCGAGTTTGAAGAGGAGAGGGACCATCTTTATCAACGTGGTTACAAGGCGTGCGTCTTGGAGATGAGGGCGGCCTTCCCTGACCTCGATCTCTCTGCCTTCGAAGTCGACAGTCCGACCGCCGAGGCTGCTGAGGGCGAAGCCCCTGAAGGAGATGCCGCAGCTGACGAGGCCGGTCTTTCGGGTGCCGCATAGGAGTTGAATCCCGACTGAACGGGACAGTCGGATAATGTACTTTTCTTTTTTGTAATTTTTTTTTATTGACCCGTCATTGGGTACTTGTAAAAAATAGAACTTTTATTGAGTCGACTTCAATTACAGCTTTTTTAATTCTATCTTACGGATAATAAGTCTTGAGATGTTCGGCATTCTAAGGATAAGGCAACAGCTGCCCCTTTAGGTCTTCCAGCCGGTAGGTTCCCGGTCGGATGGTGCCTGAGACGACGTAGGGGCCTTTCCAATTTGGCCCTAGTGTACTCTATCCAATTTCCTTAGTCATTGGGAAGGTCTTTCGGAGGACCATATCCCCGGCTCGAAATCGTCTGACTTTAACTCGGTGATTGTAAAACCGAGACACCTGCCTCTGTCGGGCCATCATCCTCAATCGAGCACTTTCTCTTCTTTTTTCCAAAGAATCAAGTGCGAACGAGAGGAGTTCATCATTCTCTCGTCCACTATATAAGTTGACTCGAGCTGAACCAATACTGATCTCAACCGGTGCGACCGCTTCCGCACCGTAACATAGAGAAAAAGAGGGTTTCTCCCGTGGCAGTCCCTGCTGTGGTCCGATAGGCCCACAGTATATTCGGAAGTTCTTCGGCCCACGCTCCCTTTGCTTCGTCGAGTTTTGTCCGGAGTGTTGCTTTATGATTTTGTTGACCGCCTCGACCTGTCCGTTCATCTGAGGGTGATGAGGCGAGGCGTACATGTTTCGGATCCCGAGGTTACTGCACATCTCTCGGAATTGTTTGTTGTCGAACTGCCTTCCATTGTCGCTAACTAATGTCCGAGGTATCCCGAACCGATATATGATATTCTTCCAAATGAAACTCGTGATCCTTTGCTCGGTAATTTTTGCCAATGGTTCTGCTTCAGCCCACTTCGTGAAATAGTCCACCGCAACCACGGTAAATTTAGTCTGACCCTTCCCCAATGGAAATGGCCCGATTATATCGATTCCCCACTGCGCAAAGGGCCATGGTCCCGACATCGGAGTCAGCTCCTCGGGGGGTCGTCTCGGGATTACTGCGAACCGCTGACACTTGTCGCATCTCTGGACGAATCGTTTGGAGTCATGCTGTATGGTCGGCCAGTAATATCCCTGTCGCAATACTTTGTTAGCGAGCGAACGTCCTCCTGAATGGTTTCCACATATCCCTTCGTGTATCTCCCGTAAGATATAGTCGACTTTTTGGGAGTCGACGCACCTTAATAGAGGAGCATGAAAGCCTTTTTTATACAGAATCCCATTCAAGATGGTGTAGCTCGAGGCTCGAACTTTTAACCGCCGTGCCTCGGCACGGTCTTCTGGCAGTTCACCATCGTTGAGGTAGCGGACGAGTGAGTCAAACCAAGCAGTCGCCGGATTGATGGGAAATAGGGCCGAGACTATCGGCTCATTTGTGCTCGGTTTAGGGACATATTCAATCGAAACCGACCGAGGTATGTCTTTCTCATCCGCTGAGGCAAGCTTTGCTAACAGGTCAGCTTTGGCGTTGTCGGTTCTGGGTATTCGAGTTACTTCACATTTCTGGAATCCGTCGATCAATTCTTTAGCCTTTTCCATGTACGCCTTTAGCTGCTCTTTTCGAGTTTGATAAACACCGGAAACTTGGTTAACAACCAATTATGAGTCGCTGAAAACGTTCAAATGGGTCACGCTCAGACTCGCGGCGAGTCTAAGGCCTAACAATAAGGCTTCGTATTCTGTTGTATTGTTGGACGCTTGAAAGCCGAGTCGCAAGGCATATTGCATACAGGTTTGGTCGGGAGTTTCTAACACTACCCCTGCCCCGCTTGCCTTCGAGTTGGATGATTCGTCGACAAATAGTTGCCAGGGTGTCGGTCCGAGAGAGGAGGAAGCCTCAGGTACATTAATTCCCTCTGGTTCATGCATACTACGGGGATTAGGAACCACTTCAACAAGGAAGTCGGCAACGGCCTGTCCTTTTAAGGCTGCCCTGGGCTTGTAATGTATTTCAAATTCACTTAATTCGACTGCCCACTTTGTAAGTCGGCCGGAGGCTTCCGACTTTTGGAGAATCTGGCGGAGTGGTAAGTCGGTCACAACGACAATGGTGTGGGCCTGAAAGTATGGCCGAAGGCGTCGTGATGAGATTACAAGAGTGAAGGCTACTTTCTCGAGCTAAGGATACCTTGTCTCCACTAGGAGCAAGGCTTTGCTAACGTAGTAGACTGACAGCTGCTTCCCTTGACTCTCTCGTATTAAAGCTGAGCTTACGGCGGCTTCGGACACAGCCAAATATAACAACAATACTTCACCAGGCTCGGGCTTAGATAGCAGCGGTGGGGATCCGAGGTAAACCTTCTGATCTTGAAATGCTTTCTCGCATTCGTCTGTCCACTCCATCGTCTGTCGTCCCTTCAATTGCTTGAAGAATGGGAGACACTTGTCCGTGGCTCGGGAAAGGAAACGATTGAGCGCGGCCACTCTTCCTGTCAACCTTTGAACATCTTTGATTGTTTTGGAAGATTCCATTTCGAGTAAGGCCTTGATTTTCTCGGGATTCGCTTCGATTCCTCGCTGACTAACGAGGAAACCGAGGAATTTTCCCGAGCTCACGCCAAACGCGCACTTGCTGGGCTTCAGTTTCATTTTATATTTACGCAGAATCAGGAACATTTCTTTCAAGTCCTTCTCATGGTCGGTTGCTCGTTTACTTTTGACGAGCATATCGTCAATGTAAACTTTCATCGTTCGGCCTATTTGTCGAGCGAACATTTTGTTCACTAACCGCTGATATGTTGCTCTGGCATTCTTTAACCCAAACGGCATCTGTTCACTCCCCAAGTGCAGGGTTGTGATGTAGTAATAACTCGGTAAAACCGAGGTCGAATCCCAAGGGATTGAAACTTGTACGTTATCTAAAACTAACTAGAACTAGAACTAGGCTAAGATGAATTCTAAATCAATTAGCAATGATGAACTACTTGTAGAATAATTACTCTAAAACTTAGGAAACAAATCAGAGATAGGAAACTAGGGATTTAGAGGATCCACTTGTAGAGATCAGGGAGAACTTATGCTTGCATCAAAAATCATGAAAATTACTGAACTGCCGTTGATCTAGTTTTCAAAGAGATGAAAGGTGTATGAATTAGAATGGATTCCATCACCAAACTATGCCCACAGACTATGGCAAACAATAGAATTAAACTAATTACCAACCAATCATATGTATGAAGGTTAAGAAGGGTACCGTCATCCAACCATGCCCAGGAGACTATGGTGAACAACGGGACGTCCTAACGTCATAAACATAAAAGGGATAAGAAAATATTCAAAGCATTGCAGATCCATTGTAATTTCAGTCACAACAGACCATTAAAGACCAAAAATATTTCCATTAAAATCAAACTAAAACCAACTTCAATTCAAAAATTAAAATTAAATTAAAAGCATATAATCTCTCATCTCACTACAAGCTTCACCTCCTAGCCCTAGCTAGGAGGATTTAGCCTGCCATGGATGGGCTCAATCCAAATAAATAAAGAGAAAAAGAAAAGGAAAAGAAAAGGGAAAGAAAAAACCAAGCTCCTCTCTCTCTCCTCTGCCCACGTTGAAACCCAAGCTCGAGCCCTCTGTTCTTCCTCCCAAGACCTTCAATGCTCCCCACGTCCAAAACCTCCTTATATAGCTGCTAGAGTGGTGAAAATCGGATTTGAATCGGATTTGGAAAGCTATGCATGCCCATTGAAAGCTTTTTCGCAGCCAAGTTCGGTGCCTCGAAACACGCCACTTTCCTTGCTCAAATTCCAAAGAAACACGGTCCCTTAGAATTTCATTGGGTCCTCTACATGATAGACGGTTCAGATCTGCCATATGATCAAAGATGGTGGCCCAAAACCGCCTGGAAAAATCGATTTTCGCGGATGTGCGAAACCTTTCGCACCATTTCGCTGTTGTGATCGGTGGGCCCCACAGAAGCATTTTCTGGAAAATCCACCCCGTCCATTGGATTCAGAACGAAATTTCAGTCAAGAATGGGTAGTTTTGAACGTCCATTGATGTGGCCCAGAGAAGAAATCACAAAAGAATCAGTTTTGAACGCTACCGAGCAGCCATTTTGTGGCCTCTGTATCTCACACATGTGCAGCATGGGTAAAAAGTGATAACATGGTTTTGTAGTGCTCCAAGCCCTCTACACGGTGGACGGATCGGATTGAGCTTATGGGGCACGTGTGGGGCCCACAATTGATCGCAAAAACGGCCAGTGGCCGTGCGTCTGCTGCACGTTTTTTTTTTTTTTTTTTTTGAGTTGTAGACGGAAACGTCGGTCAGCTGCGCTGACCGACTTTTGGAAAATTTGGTGCACGGCGAGTGCACATGTGCACTGTACACACTCATCTCATATGGGGTCCATTGCACTGTTTTAAAGAAATCTGCACCGTCCATCTGTTTTGACTCCTTATTTAAGGCGTCAATAATAATTTGAGGCAGTTCCAGATATCAGGTGGGCCCAGAATCAACGGTTTATAGGCTGATCTGTCAGTTGGGGCACTTCCCGAGATCTTCAATGGCTGAAATTTTATATGTACGGTTAATTTATGGTCCTCAGGCGACGTATGAAGTTTCGAGCCGAACGGATGGTGGGAACCTCGTGATCTTGCATTCTGGACGTCCTTCAGGCCACTTGAGCTTCAATTTCTAACTTTTTTCGGATTTCTGACCATGTATATTTGTCAATCTTGGTCCCCTGGAGTGTGTCCCTTGCCTTTGGGGTCATCAGATCGTTAAATCTCAACTTTTAACGTCTTTTTTCCATCCATGCTCATAAAATCACTTTGCCACACAAGAATGAGAAAACGAGCCATTAGACAGCATTATATTCGTAAATCCAGACAATATCTGGGGTCTAACATGCAATATTTGACCCTCAACAGCATCACTCGGTAACAGTAAAGGCCTTTGTCGGTGACAAAGGCGGTTTTTGATTTATCATTCTCGTACATTACAATTTCATTATAGCCTGAATAGGCATTCATAAAACTTAACAGTTCATGACCCGCTGTACTATCAACCAGCTGATCAATGCGAGGAAGAGGGAAGCTATCTTTGGGGCAGGCTTTGTTTAGATCCGTATAGTCTATACAGACTCGCCACTTCCCATTAGTTTTCTTTACGAGCACGACATTGGCTATCCACTCCGGATAGTATATCTCTTCGATGAATTTGGCTTTAAGAAACTTGCCGACTTCCTCTCCAATGATAGCGTACCTTTCCGGGCCGAGAGGACGACGCTTCTGTCGGATGAGCCTGTAGGTTGGGTCGATGTTGAGTCGGTGTGTTATGACCGAGGAATCGATCCCAGGCATGTCTTCGTGACTCCAGGCGAAAACATCGGCATACCGTCGAAGCAAGGTGATCATCCGTTCTTTAAGAGGCGGGCTCAAAGATGAGCCGATTCGGGCTACTTTTGAAACGTTCGTCTCTGTTAATGGCACCAAGACGAGTTCTTCCATCGGTTCTCCCCGCTCGTGAGATCCGATACGGGAGTCCAGCGATTCAATCGTCGAAACCTCAGTCGGGGCCCTTATCGCGGTGGCATAGCACTTCCGAGAATCTTGCTGATCTCCTTTCACTATTCCTACTCCCAACTCGGTCAGAAATTTCATGAAAAGGTGGTAGGTAGACACCACGGTTTGAAGGAGGCTTAGAGACGGTCGGCCGAGTATGGCGTTATACACTGATGGTTGATTCACGACCAGGAAGTCGACCATCGCGGTCCTTTGATGGGGCGCAGTTCCGGCGGTGAGCGGCAGCGAGACGATTCCCTCTGAGAGTACCTGTCCGCCCGAGAATTCGATGAGCGGGGTTCGAACAGGCCGTAATACCGACCGACCTATGCCCATTTTGTCGAATGCTTAGACGAACAGGATGTCCGCTGATGACCCTGTATCCACTAGTATCTGGAACACTTTTCTATTCGCGATTGTGAGGGTGACTACGAGCGCATCATCGTGAGGATGATGAATGCCTCGAGCATCTTCTTCAGTGAATGAGATGTAATATTTCTCTCATTTTTTCTCCTTGGGAGGCCGAGATAGCAGGAGAACTTCGGACTCGGGGCGATCGAGGCTTCTAGCATGGTTTCTTCGGGTGTTATTTGAGTCCCCGCCGCCTTGATGACCCCCGACGATCGTTCGAATTTCTTCTTGGGGCCGCTCTTCACTCGACCTTGCTGCGATGCCGGTCCCTACTGTATGTTCTCTTAGCCGGCCCTCTTTAATCAGCCGCTCGATCTCGTCCTTCAAGTGATAACAGTCACTCGTGTTGTGACCATGGTCACGATGGTAGTGACAATATTTGTTCTTGTTCCGACGATCCGGATTTCCTCTCATTTTCTGAGGCCAGTTGACGAAGCCTTCGGTCTTGATCTCTATTAGCACTTGTTCGGGAGATTTGTTTAGGGGGGTGTATGTAGAGAATCTTTTGTCTGATCGCTTTCCTGGCCTGTTGTCGTCTCGCCCCCTTTCGTCTTTTCGCTTTTTTCCTCCGGCCGAGTCAGCTTCTTTTTTGGCCGACTCTTTTGCCGACGGTTTTATGTTCTGGATCTTTTCTCTTAGGAGTCGCGTCTCTTCTGCATCGGCGTATTTGTCTGACCGAACCATGAACTCGCCCAGAGTATCGGGCGAATTTTTGTCCAGTGACGCCAAAAAGGGCTTGTCCCTAACCCCCTGCATGAGAGCGTTGAGATCTGTTTCCTCAGAATGCTTTCGAACTTGCAGGGACTCAAAATTGAAGCGTTTAATGTAGTCTTTTAGTAGTTCTCCTTCCCTCTGAACTATGTTGTTCAGATGCGCGGGAGGCTTCAGTTTCTTTTTTTCGCCAATGAAATTGCTGAGGAAGGCGTCACTGAGTTCGGCGAACGACTTTATCGACCTGGGTTTTAATTGCTTAAACCAAAGTCGGGCTACGTCAGTTAAGGTCAGAAAAAATGCTCGGCACATAACCGCTTCTGAGGCATTGTGCAATTTCATGTAAGTCCTGAAGCATTCAAGATGCTCCGTCGGATCGGTCTTTCTGGAAAAAGGAGTTATCTGGGGTAAGCGGAACCTTTCTGGTAACCGGGCCCGCATTATCTCGTCCACAAACGGAGAAGCTTTTTCTTCGTGTTTGGTCGGATCTGAGTTCCGACAGTGCTTTATATCCGCCATCTCCTTTGCCATCTTCTCTCGGACCTCGTCCTTGAAGTCCTGTATATCAGCTTTCCAGGGTTCGGCGCTCTCTGCCGTTTCTTCAGCGTCCGCGGGTAGCCGACTTCGCCTCCTCTGATCTATTCTACGCCTTAAATCAGAGGGAGGTAAAACGGTTGTTGCTGAGCGGGCAGGCGCTGGATGACTTGGTTCTCGCGGTTGACTCGGTCGTTTGGGCGACTGTGGTGCGGCAGGCTGCGCTACAGATGCTGGTGGATGAACTTGTGCCGACTCCTGACGCTGCATCTGCTGGTTGCATAGTTGTTCCAGCATGTGTTTCATGGCAGCCATCTCGGAATACATTTCTTGAACCTCGCGATCCAGGTGTACGTTCCCTTGATTGGGCTGACTTATAGTCGCAGGCGGTGCTGCCGGGGGAGCTCCCTGAGCTATGCTAGCAGCGGCCTCCCCAGCTTCATCTGGGTCCGTCCTTCTTGTTCTTGCCATTCGAATAGTTGGAGAAAACGGCTTTTTGTCCGTTTCCCACAGACGGCGCCAAACTGTTGCAGTGTTCTTATGGGATGGCTTCCTAGAGGCGGGCCCTCCTTCACCTACACAGACAACAATGTCGAGGGAACCCTGGCTAGAGCCGGGGAACCTCCGATGCTTAAGTCAGTTATCGGGTCAATGGCCAAGAGCTTGTCTCAGTTAGTATTACGTACCTTCTTCTGTTCCAAGCTTAGAGATTTATACAATTTGCCAACCCTTATCCTCAGAGGATTCTTCTCCTGGGATTGCTCAGGATCCTGAGAATCTTGGGATCCGCTACCCATATCCTTGGATTTCCGTAGAGCAGCATCTGTCCTCGTTCCGCCACTCTCTGTCTTGGCTGGATCTCGACCGACTCCGGGGGAGTCTCGGCCAGGTCATGACCGACACTGGGGGGGTCTCGGCTGACGCAGGAGGACGGGTTCCCGGCCTTTACACGGGCGGAATAATCTCGGTTTCTACTGGTCATTCCTTACTCCGTGACTGACAGAATTAACTCTTTGAGTGGGTCTTATTCTATCGGCTGAGTGGCTTTAACATGCTCGGCCTTTAGTGGATTTATGCAGGCGATGTCATCACTCTAACAGAGCGACTTTAATCGTCCTTGCTTACGCCTCCCGGCCTATCCTCTGTCCCGTCGGAGTTGTCTCGGATTCGTCAGGCAGTGTCAGCAAAGCCGACCCACTCTTATTCGAGTCTTCAAGCTTGACCCGAGCTTGACACATTTTTCCGCAGCAACACCTAATGTTGAAACTAACAACATGGATAATGACACCTAATGTTGAAACTAATTCCAAGGGCCCGCCGTAATACTTATTTTCCACCCAACCTGTTGATAAGGTCACACAGACTAAGGAAAAATACAAAAATATCAGTTTGATCCAACACTTGTGTGGCCCCAAGAAGCTTTTAATGGTGGGCATTCAATTAACACTGTTTCCTGTGGTGTGTTCCACTTGAGCTCTTGAACTGTTTCAGTTTTTAAGTTCATGTCCTAAAACGAGCTCTTAATAGAGTTGTTCCCACAGTGATGATCCTAAGCCCAAACATGTCTGATCCATTTATTAGATGGACCGTACATGTACATAGATATAGAAAGTTAGATAAAGAGGTATGCAACGTTCTAGGATTGAACACATGCATTAGAGGTGGCCATCTGATAAATGTCACAGATCCGTGGACGTGCCCACATTGTCACATATAGTAAGTTTCTGTTTAGCACCAGGTGCATCTGAAAGTAGCTTTCATTTGTCTCTTTATGCCATTTGAGTTCCTAATTTAAGTTCTTGTATGCGTACCTCCTGAACATGCATGTACTCGACAAGATAGCTAGCAACGTAGGAGTTCCAAAGCCCAAATGGTTTCTTGATTTTGTTTAAAAGCAAGAGTTATAATTGGTTTACAAATTAGTTAGGTTCAATGAGGCTGGCTCTCTCTAACATTTGTAGAACATGCTTAATCTATAACAGGGTGTGTGGGGCCAACAATGTGAGAATGATATCTAGTCTGCCCATCAGGTTCCCTCCTCTTTGGAGACCAAAACTTGTACCGATCCAAACTTAGTGATGCACGTTCTAATAGCACAAATCAAGATGGGAATCCAGCCATGAAACCATCCCAAGCCTTGTTATTCAGCTTATGATTTCCAGTCCAATTGCATTTAAGAGTCTTTACGATGCATGCCTTTGGAACCATATTGTTGTGCAGATGTTGAGGTTTGGGAGGCTGCCACCACAAAGCCGACTGTTGGAGATTTTGACCTACGGAATCACACAGATCTAGATCTAGGATAGCAATCCAATGACACTAAGCACACAAGAGAACACAGAGAACACCCAGATTTAATGTGGAAAACCCTTTCGGGAAAAAACCACGGCACAAAGCGACAAATTTCCACTATGAAAACAGAAATTACAAAGAGAAAAGACTTACCCGATTCGAACAACCTCGAATCTCACCCTTGCTACACCCTTTAATTTCCCTGGAACCCCTTTAGAAAGCTTTTGTCATACCTAGAAAAGCCTTAGGAACACCTATTTATAGTTCAGGAAACTTCTCTTTCGCATCCCAGTTGCGAAAGGACGCGAAAGGACCCTTTCGCATCCCAGTTGCGAAAGGACTCAGATTTAAGACATCTCGTAACAATCTCCACTATGTCTTCAATCTTCAACCGCGTAGTTACGTGACCTCTTCTCTTATTTCTGTATCTCATCATAGCTCAAGATCACATTGGCCAATCAGCCCCAATCAAGGATCTAATAGATACCTGATATACCGTCAATGCGAATATCTCTGAGAAGCCGATCCCTTCTCTTTTAGCATAACCCTTCGTACCAACCTTGCCCTGTATCTATGCCCTATCCTCTTGAAGATCCACTTGCATCCAACTGCTCTCCGGTCCACTGGAAGCTCCACCTGCTCCCAAATGTCGGTCTGGTACAACGAATCCATCACATCACCCACAGTCACCTTTCACTTTTCAGTAACAGGCTCACCTAGAGCCATCTGAATAGAAGATGAATATCCTGTAATATTAGAGTCGTCCATGTACCTCGCCGATGTCCTGCGATCATGCCATGTGATTCTTCACACAGGTGGCTGCTCCACCTGCTCTGTATCCCTGTCCGCGCGTCTCAGCCTTCCTGCCCTGCCCGCTCATGTGGCCATGTCCAACATGCCACACACGTGCAGAGGTGAAATCCGCTACATCCACCATAGCTCCACCTTTTGAAGTGCTCCCGATCAACTTGTACAAGTTACCGAGTCGTTGCGCTTTCATGATTACCCGTGCCCCCTTGGATACATTAAGAGCATCATCATTGCCTGTGTACTTGCATCCTTTTACCTCAAGCAAACCAAGAGAAATCAGATTCTGATTCAAATCAGGGACATGCCTCACATCTGTCAAAGTACGCTCCACCCCATCAAACATCATGATGCGCACAGAACCAATAGCCACAACATTACAGGCAATATCATTGTCCATAAATACTTGTCCATCATCGCACTCCCTGTAGCTGGTGAACCAACTTCGATGAGGAGTCATGTGAAAAGATGCCCCTGTGTCTAGCATCCACTCATCCTTACGATCATCGTATGGCCGTCTGAGCGAAAACACAGATAAAACATCACCATCACATCCACTCGATCAATCTGACATGGCAACATTGGCCTCCCTATATGAAGCTTCAGAATCTTCCCTCTTCGATTTAGGATTTTCACAATCCCTCTTCACATGTCTTTCTTTCCCACAATTCTAACACTTTACTTTTCCTTTGCCCTTGCCCCTGGATTTGGATCTAAAACCAGAAGAACCTGTACCTTGTCCAGAATTCCTACCCACTGTAAATAGTGCATTAGAAGACGTCCCCATGTCATGATTCAGTTGTCTCATAGCCTTCCCTTGAAGGGCTAAGATAACAGTATCGACACTCAGGGTTTTATTTATACTGCACATAGTGTCCTTGAATGCCTCATAGGACGCCGGGAGAGAATTCAGCAACATACATGCTTGTTCTTCATCTTTCATCACTTCCTCAATATCCAGCAATTTGTAAAACCAATTTATTAAAGTTGCTGATGTGAGCCTCCAGATCTCCACCCTCTGCCATCTTGAAGTTATACCACTGCCGCTTCAAGTGTAGGCGATTTTCCGAGGATTTCTTCGCATAGACATCCTCTAACTTCGCCCACAGATCAGCCGCAGTTTTCTCTCTCATGACATTGTAGAGAACCTCATTCGTGAGACATAAACGGATCGATGATAAAGCCTTCTTATAAAGAGTATTCCAATCAGCATCATTTATAGTAGACTTCCGCTCCTCAAGAGCACCATCTTCGCCTTGCTCGGTTAAAAGGCTAATCATCTTAACCTTCCATAACTCAAAATTATTTTTTCCTGAATACTTCTCAAACTCATACCTGGCACTCGCCATTATTACTAATCCCTCAAATTTAGATTTGTGCCCCAACTTTAGCTCTGATACCACTTGTTGGGGATTTTGACCTGCGGAATCACATAGATCTAGATCTAGGATAGCAATCCAATGGCACCAAGGACACAAGAGAACATAGAGAACACCCAGATTTAACGTGGAAAATCCTTTCAGGAAAAAACTACGGCATAAAGCGACAGATCTCCACTATGAAAACAGAAATTACAAAGAGAAAAGACTTACCCGATTCGAACAACTTCGAATCTCACCCTTGCTACACCCTTTAATTTTCCTGGAACCCCTTTAGAAAGCTTTTTTCATACCTAGAAAAGCCCTAGGAACACCTATTTATAGTTTAGGCAACTTCCCTTTCGCATCCCAGTTGCGAAAGGACTCAGATTTAAGACATCTCGCAACACCGACTACATTGAAGCTTGGGAGGCTGCCACAACAAAGCCGACTGCAATGACAGTAAGTCTGAGATCAGGATTTTGAAAATCTGTGTGTGCCACAAACAGGGGCAACGAATGATGGCAAGTAGAATGCTGATGGTGAGCGATGGACTGCGACACTGGCGGCGACTTGCAGAGTAATGGACTCAAAGAATGATGGCCCAAGTAAACTGCTCTTATACCATGATAACACATGATAATGTGGAGAATTTCCCTACGTTTATATATATATATATATATATATATATATATATATATATATATATATATAAAATTGATTTAGCCTTAATAAATTTATTTATAAAGATATACAACTTATGAATCTTGTTATGCAAAGAAGAAAACTAAATTACGATCTAATGTATGGAAAGAAATAATAACATGCTATAAAAAATGGAAAAATTAAAATTAAAGTTGTCTCTGTAGACATTGGATCCTGAATAGAATCGACTCACGGCTTTCACGTGTGTCTTTTTCGAAGGCTTCTTGTGTCTATATGTTTGAAATAGTGTTATACTTGATTAGAGTCATCACAACTGACGCAGGGATGAACGTGATGAGGTCGATCACCATCTTCCTCAAGGATAACTAGTCCGACTCCACGAAGCTTCTCTGGACTACTCACAGAGACTTCTCGAATCCACGAGGAAAGAAAGCAGGAAAATAGAAATAAATTCTAATAAAATTCAAAATTATTTGATGAATGAAATAAAATGAGTTCACATCCCTTTAAATAAGGGAACCAAGCAATATAAAAGAAATCAGACTCAAACTACAACTAAAACTCCTAGAATCCGTGACTTACTATAAATAGTAAACTTACTATTTATAGACAGTTGTGATCTCTACTAGTGCACAAGGTTTTCGGCCAAAAATAGTAAGTGTCCTATTTGGCTTTACCAAACTGTTCTCCTAATTATCCTAAGCACTTTTCATGTTGGACACAACTCCTAAAGCCCAATGGATGAAGAGCTATAAGCAAACTAAAACTTACTATTTATAGTAAAAATGAAATTAAAACGGGGAAATGATCGTCGATCAGGGGGTTTCTCGCAAATCCAGGTTGCGCAACCCAGCATAGCGGGGTTGGTTGGCTAAAGTAGCTCGTTCTACCCCAAAATCACATATTTTACGTCAGATAACTCATTCCAGATTGCGAGATACACCCGATCTAAGGTCTGATGGTCCGGATCACTTCTATCGTCGCCTGTGCCTTTTCTGATCCATCTTGGCCATGAAATTGTCCGCGACCCGCTCTACATCAACTACGCGATTGACTCATTTCTATAGTTGGCTAGATCATATAGAAACAGTAGGGGAGAGAATCCGAAAATTCTCTATTCTAAGATGACTCTTTGACCTGTGTTTAGAGATTCAAGACAAGGACCGTCAATCTTTTTTTCTTTTAATGAAATAAATGACCTTTAAAAGACCTAAAAGCCTTCTACAAAACTCTGTTCTGGTAGAGAGGAAGACTTGAACTGAACCTGGAAGTAAACTTGATGTCAGTTCTGATGCAAACTGATATAACAACAGTAGAGCGGAAATATCGATTTAAATACAATGGTTGTGTGACATACGTCAAGCCATTATTTGTGTTTTTCTACAATTTTGGTATATTTGGACTAACAAATCAAGACCCGAAGGAAGTACAGATGACATTAAACTATATATTACCGTGGCATGACTAATGCCAACATCACCTGGTTCTTCGAACTATCATACCCGATTGTATCACCAGCAGAATAATGTGATGGTTCACCTAGCAAACTCTCCGTCTCTTCTAAATTCTGTTGAACCCATGGATGTTGCTCGAACCTTCTCAATCCCTCTAGCTCCGATGCTACTTCCTTCATTTTAGGCCTTTCAACCCCCTTCACTCTTAAGCATCTCTTTGCAAGTTCTGCAACTGCTACGAGCTGTTGTATGATCCCCTCGTCCACAACTCGAGCCTCTAGAATCTCAAAGAGACGATTTTCTTTCATTGACGAAATGAAGTACATTGATAAGTTTCTCTCTTCTTCAGATCTCTCGAATGAAAGTGGGGTCTTCCCAGTTAATAGCTCCACAAGAACTACTCCGAAGCTATAAACATCGCTTTTGTCTGTTAATTGGCTTGTGAGTAGATATTCTGGGTCCAGATATCCTAAGGTTCCTTGCACCAACGTAGTCAACTCAGCTTTATCAACGGGAACAAATCTTGACGCTCCAAAGTCAGATACTTTGGCAGTATAATTATCATCTAATAGAATGTTGGTGGTCTTAACATCTCTATGAAAGATGGGTATTGAAGCTGCAGAGTGCAAGTAGGCAAGGGCTCCTGCAGTTTCAGCGGCAATCCTTAGGCGGCTTTCCCAAGAGAGTGAGGAGACATGGCCTTGATCATGGATGTGGTGGAAGAGAGTCCCATTAGATATGTATTCATAAACCAACAGAGGAACTTCAGTCTCTAAACAACAGCCCAAGATCTTGACCACGTTTCTGTGGTTGATTTGGGAAAGAATGGCAACCTCATTAATGAACTGATCGATTTGGCTTTCATCAATTATTTTGGACTTCTTAATGGCGACTACTCTCTTGTCTGACAAAATTCCTTTATAAACTGTACCATAGCCTCCCCTTCCAAGAATTTGACTCTCGTGGTATTTGTTGGTTGCCTTTTCGAGCTCTTCTGCAGTGAATATCTTACTGGTCTCAGCAGTACCTCGGTGAAGAGAGATTTGCTGTTGTAATAGCAGACCACCATTTTGCTTGAAGAATTTCTCCCTGAGTAGGATGAGCTTTCTTTTCTTTAATCCCCAATATAACCAAGAGCTACCAACAAGTAGAAACAAGAGACCCAAACAAATACCTGCATCCACGAACACAGTAAGCTCATGAGTTTCATTATTTGTTCTAATCAACAAAGACCCACCTGCAATCTGGTCTTTGGGTGCAGTAAACCTTCGCAAATGAGGTTTTATTTTTCTAATCAAAACTCATGTTTCATGGAGGGAACATGTCACCAATCCTCTCCATGAAATAAAATGGTCAACTACTAGGTTGGTTGAAATAATTAATCATAGATTCTTGTGTGCGTTGTAATATCACCATACCAACAACTACTAAATCAGTATGTTGCTAATTCAATTAATTAGCCGGTATTTTAAAAGACATGATCATATACAACAGGTGATTCGACTCAAAACTTTGCCCAGTCAACTCGACTCAGCTAAAAATCAACCTAGTTTCTTTGAAACTATTGGCGAGCTCAACTCTGTTCAGACTCAGCACGACTTGTCGAGTCAGCTCACCTACTCGGTCAACTTGACAAGATTCATCATGACTAGTCTGCTCTTGTTGGGAATCAAATTGGCAACCTTAAAAATCGAGGATACCACATGTACCAATAGGCCTACACTGCTTTGGTGCTTTTGACTATTTTTATGGTCATACTATCAAACCAACTCTTATTTGAAATTTTTTATTTATACTGAGTCGATTCAAATCTAGTCGACCAATTTGATATTGAGTTAAGTTTCGAGTTTTTAAACTATGAACTCAATTGTGCATTCAAATCAGTCTCGTCCAATTTGGTATACGGCAAAAGTTCAAGCATTATTCGGCATAGATTTTTAAAAATATGGTTAAAAATCCAGCCATAAAATACAGAAACAGCTAAAGGTCGGTGATGGATTTTTTTCAGGTATAATTTGGTTTTCTTGAAAAGTTTTGGATAAAAATTAGGTTATTCATATGCTTATATGCATGTTACTCTTGACCGTGTAAATTTAACGGTGTAGAGATTGGTTCCTCTATGAATCAATGTAGAAGGGCTTACTTCTACAAGTAATCTACGTGCGTGTAAATCTTTATTCACCTGACTGTAAAAGTCATTTCCAGCACATGCATGCACTATTGCCTATGTTGGGCCCACTGTATTGTGTGTACCATCCAACTTATGAACTAAGCCCAACAGATGATACAATGACTAAAAAATTATGTCAATCCAATCATTAGTAGGTGGGCCACACCATAGAAGCCAACGGAAAACTACCCAAAGCCCAACTTTCATGATGGGCTGACTGTGATGGACAGGTTGAATGTCATACAAACCTCTAGGTCCCCATGTGCAGCATGTATAGGACAAGTTCATTCTACGTCAGACATGTAAAGGAAGCGACTTCAAGGAAAAAAAAAAACACTAGTGTTTGTTTGGCTTCAATACTCTCAATACAACCACTAATTAATAATCCTTTTTATTTTTATTATTATTTTTTAACTATGACCACACTTCACTGGTGATTTAACCTTTAATTTTCCACTGAAAATTCAATTTTACTTGTTCTAATTGATCTAAAGGTTGTCATAGCCCCAACAATTAATGCACTCTGCATAATTTTCTTAAGGTGGCCCGTATAGAAAAGATTCAACATCATGAATGGTTTCCATCATCGAACAACTCAACATGTGGGCCCAGAGAGGCTTTCCAATATGAAAAATAAATTGACCTAGTTATGAATATTTATTTTATCATATTATAAAAATCATGCTTATTAATTATTAACCATTAGAGTAGAGGACATTAATTTATCAGATGGTTAAAAATGAAATATCTAACAGCTCTCTTTTAACAAACGAGAAAGGAGCAGGGAAAGAACAAAAGGAGGAAGAAGAGAAAGGAACAGAGGCTGGGTTTTTTTTTTTTCATTCTCTTGTTTTTTTGTGTTTTGTTTTTTTTTATTTAACAGTATCATATTATACATGGATTCATATAAATCATGTATTATTCACGTTTTAAATGTTTTTGATAATAAATACTCGAATTCATCTGTACTTAAAAAAATGTAACTATGGAGAAACAACAAATCAGTCTAATCCAAACTCATAAACTTGTTTTGTGTGCTACCACCTTTCTGAAAAACTTTAAAAATAAAAAATAAAAAATAAAAAATCTCATCCAAACTTAATTGGGCTGCAATGAAGAACAATGTAGAATCATGTGAAAGACCTCTAAATTTACATATCATTGACTAACCAGATGTGGAATAGGGGGATGGATTGGATGGAGTATACACAATATGGCTGGTTGGATCCTTACTCTTGCTCTGGTGGCAGATTCTCGGCAGTTTCAACACCTGGTCAAGGGTTCAAGTATCCATAAATGGTGAAATCCCACCACTCATAGGTGGTGAAATCCCACCACGGCCTGAGTGTATAGGTGTGTGTGTGCGTGTGTAAAAAAAATAAAATAATAAAAAAATTACACAATATGGTTGGCTCCACTGGGAAGGTTTCATTGGTTTGGTATCCCCTCCCAAATATTCCTCGTCATTGTAGCCCACCTGAGTTTCTGATCGGGCTGATTTTTTTTTGCTCCAGGACCTAATGGACCAGGTGGATTCGATGCTTATTCGAGGTGGGCCCCAGAGCTACCCGTTACCACCACAAGTTATGGTGGAACAAGCACTATATGGAACACACCTCGACCTACAAACTCAGGCATGCTAAGATAGGACATCCAAAGCCACACTGAAGGTGAGAACTTACCTGGATGGAAAGTCAGCTAGTCCACTCATCAAGTGGGCCACACTATTCAAATCAATGGATGGCCTGCATACGACTCAACATACTTGTCCACCTGATGATTGGATCAGCTTGGTTTTAGGGCCAACTGATATTTCATGGTTGGGCCTACTATTCGTACCGCTTGGAAGTCCTACGTTCGTGGCACATAACTGGAAAGACTGAGTTGCGTGCTAGCTTAGCATGCTTGGAATTGTTGATCAGTTCTCATATTTTAAAGATCTTGTCAAGACAACAAAATGTTGTTAATTTGCAATCAGAAGAAATTTCATATGGCTGTGATTGAGTGGAGAATTACCTAGAATGACCATAATTACTGGAAAAGATTTTTTCTTTCTGATGCAACCATTTCCGTCCTTTCTACCATCCCCATAGGAGCCTCGAGGGCAAGAACAATTATAACTCCCCTGTGTATTAATGCAAATCTCTTGGCAGAAATTGGCCTTTGGATTCAAGCACTCATTAATATCTGCAAGCACATAGAAACACATTACCATCAATGATTGAAAACCCGAGAAATTTAGACTTTCTCAAACCATTCCTTGACCAACTACAACAGACGATTGAAACTGTCCATGTTCGGGTGCCCTGTTATTCGTGTCGAAGAAAATTGGGCTTCCTAGAAGATTCAGGTCAGCACTGTGATGATTTACAACATTGAAAAGAATTTTTTTAATGGCTCACATGGACTCCAAAACTCAAAGGTTAGTATAATCACATGTGATTATTGGACCATATCTTAGTTATAAAATCACATTGATGGTCCAGACCATAGGATCATGCCAGCGTGTTGGCCCCAATGGAGCATAGCTTCGTTATAAGAGCACATTGATGGTCCACACCATTGAAAGATGTCAGCATGTTGGCCCCATTCTCGCAATCATGAGTCTCACCATTGGAAATGGTTGTGGCTGGTTTCTATACAAGGCTTGGAAGTGGGGTACACCATGGTTTGTCTACACATGGCATCCAACCTGTCCGGCAGGATTGCCTCACCAAGAAATTTAAAAATGCCAAAAATCAGGCTGATTGATCAACCATCCTAATGGCCACTATGTGAATTTGAAGGTTTTTGGGTGGCTGTCTATTGTTTTCTATGACTTTTGGGGCATCTCAGCATCATTGTTGGACTCACTTAATGTAGGGATGGGATGAAATATACAATTCCGTGGACCGAACGCGGGTAATAGTGTATAATCAGGTGTAGGAATAGGTGAATAACATATACACAAAGGAGAATTACTGTTAGAACAGAGGAACCAGCCTTGTTGGATGGTTGCCCCTGAAAGCATCGCCTCTACCTGAGGACTATGATAATTCCAAAAACATCTCCACTAACCTGATGAACGGGTGATAATAGATTATAAAGATGAATGTTTGGAGGAGCAATCTCGCTTACCTTGGCATCCTTCTGGGAGATAAGGATTCCCTTCATACCCATCATGGCAATTACAGCGGTAACCAGGACCGTTGGCTGAATCGGTGCAGTTGCTATTGTTACGACATGCAAAACTGGTTGAGTTTCTATTACGAGCTACTTCACACGTCTCATTCCCCACCGCCCAGTCAAGCGCCACTGGAACAAAATTGCTGGTCCTATTAACAAAATTCGAATCATTGAGATCCGTCACAGAGAACTGGAACTGGTCTTGTTCAGCCAGGAAAGCGTAGCTGCATGGGTTGAATGCCCAGATATCAGTGTGTTTCTTTAAGCTCGCGGGCGCTACCTGGAAAAACTTGAGACCCTTTGGAATGGCGGTCTGGCAACAACCGATGCCAGTGCAAGATCCATCGATCATTCCCTCTTGGCTAGCACAGAGCGATATGCAACCGCCCGTGAAGTTCACGTCAGACGCTTGGATCACTGCTAAGGTGTCACACCCAAGGACCGTGAATTTGTTTAGAGTGTCAGAGAACGTGTATGGGGTCCCACGCAGGCCAATCCAGGGACTAGAATCAGAGACTAGCCCGCCCGACTCATTGTAACAGTTGTAAGCTATCCAGTTCTTTATGCGCACCACTTGTAGCGATGCTTCGATGACTTCAAGGTTACCTGATCCTATCAAGGGTTGGGGAGGTGAGAAAGAGTGACTACAATTGATTCGAAACCATTCATTTTCTTCTCTGTAACAGCCATCGCCGATGCCGAATGGATATGGAATACTGATGTTCCCACATTTGTCTGGGCAACCGGGCAGCGCCTGTGATGCTGCTGAAGCTGATGCTGTTAGCCATATGAGATGAAGCAACAGATGCAATGCCATCTCTCCTTTCTTTCTTCCTTTCTTTCCTTCTTCTGCCTTTGTTTGGAGTACCAAATTAAATGTTCTTTTCTTTAATACTTCCTATCGTTGACGTGCTCCTCGATCACCAGCGTTTTATATATATATATATATATATATATATATATATATATACTATTTATTGGGTTGGTTGACTGAGTTTACAAGGTGAAGATGTATTGCTACACGATAAGCAGGGACAATAGTCGTGGATTACGGGTTATGTTTCAAAGATCGAAGTTGTTCATCTGACCTAACACAGAAAATGGTGGGCTGCCTTAAAAATCTAAAGAATTCGATGATCCCATCTTTGTCCCACGAAACAAAGGTTAACACGTGTTTATGTTCACAGGAAAGGAGTTAAATGATCCAAGGGCTGAAATATTGTAACGGCAGATTTTTATTTTATTTTATTTTCTATGCTGTATTTCCATGCCCCGTTAGGCCATCACATAACATCTTGGATCATTGAAACAGAACCAAATCCAGCAGCTAATTTCCCGGAGAGTCTCATATCTCGGCTCTTCCAGACTATTGTAGGAGCTTCAAGGGGAGAAAGGGAGATTATAGGCAACTAGGATTCTGATAGATCATGAAATGGGAAAGGTGGGGCTTGCCCTGTCTAGAGTGTGTGCGCGTAGGTCATGGGATATCCAAAAATCAGCCGTAACCGGAACACAAGTCAGCCATGTCATTGGAAACATGGTCTACAATATCTAAAAGCACTTGGTGGGATCCAAGTTGAGTACAGCTGAAACTTAGTATGGGTCTAAATGTCAAAACCACATATTAGTGGGGGCTATAAACAATCATGAAAATTTGAATGGGTAGATATCTACTCTCACTGGTGTCTGTGATGTGGCCTGCCTAAGTCATGAATTAGCTTGTTTTTTATGCCCATGGCCTGCCTCAGAAGGGTGAATCTGACTGATAGGGTGGATGTCCTTCACACATTATAGGTGGGGCCCACAGAGCTCGACCTCATGGGAAGCTTCTCACGAGGTCAACCTCAGAGCGCGCGCACACATTCATCTAATGTAGCCCATTGCACCTCTATAATTGGCTTTGGAACAAGCAACATTAACTGCAAGTGAGGGTCCTAAAATTTTATTTTATTTAAGCTTTATGACATATTAATGATATCGGGATGAGGCAAGCATCTTGAGGTATTTTCCTTGTAGGAATTTTAAAAAGAAAATAAAAAATCCACCTAATAAACATTATACAATTTACATTTCTGTACTTTTTAAAACAAGTTTTCAAAAAACTACCTCAATATATAATTACCACTTCACTGTGGGTTGGGTTATCGTGCAAGCATATGGGTCAGCTACTTGGGTGGGCCTCACCATGATGTTTATATAAAATTGATCTTGATCACCGGATGCATTACCACATGTTAGATTAAGGGCTCAAAACACACCTCCATCCTTGATTTAGGTGGACCATATGATTGGAAATAGTGTAAAAGGCAACAATTATCCTTCAAAATGTTTTCCTTGGTATGGCCCAGCTAAATGATGGGTGGTCCTGATTTTTAGGTCTCAAGTGTAAATTTTAGTGTGACATCTAATGGTTGGAGTGGATTTTATATAACTATCATGATGGGTCTTATAAAATTCAAGGGTGAACATAACTGTTTTCTGTGGTGTGACCTACCTGGATCACATTTTAACCTGATTATTTTTTCCTTTTAGGCCTAAAATGGAATTAAACATCTAATAATTAGAGTAGATTTTGCATACACATCAAAATGGTCCACCATATATCAAGTCATTGCACACTCCAGCTGTCTAGAGAGATTATTTTAAAATAAAAATAACACTATGGGACCTCAATTGATTTTCATAAACCGGTGGCCCACCGTGTTGTTTATATAAGATATAATTTGACCATTAGTTATTTAGTGACATATCAAGCCCAAGGATAAAAGTGAGGCTAACCTGTGAATCAGGTAGGATAAACCAAAGGAAATAGTTGGATGGAAGATGTCCACCTTTGATTTTATGGGACCCATCATAATAATTATACAAAATGCACACCAACAATTAGATTCCACACTAAAGTTTAGGCCTGTACCAAAAACTATACTCATTCATTATTTATGTGGGCCATACTAATGGAAATAATTTGGAGGGCAAACATTGTCCTTTAAAATTACATGTTTGCCCTTTAAAATTACAATGGGGCTCTCCTGAACCACCTGTCCATTTACTAGTAGGGCAAGCGACCTTCCGCGGAGTAGCCTAAATATATCAATTAATGAGGTAGTTATTTGAAAAATAAAATAAAATAAAAAGGGAATTAGAATGCAAATTTCATATTAATTAGCTTTTTTTTTTTCTTTTTTTTTTTTTTTTGAAGAAAAAAAATAAAATCCCTTTTTTCATTTTATCTTTTAAATACACATTAGGTCTTCTACTTGAAAGAGAAGAAAAAAGGCACCAATACATTGCAGCAAAATGATCATAATCCATCCATTGGGGTGTCCCTACTCATGGCTCAGTGGTAGAATCACAAGAGTTTCAACAATGAATCAACCGTCTCGAGTACCCATTGTGCTGTGTGTGTGGGTGAGGGTGTGTGTAAAATAAATAATTCATCCATTAGGGTTGAGCCACAAACCAATCCGGATCTATTCCTACTTGATGATTGTGCGGCAGACAGGTTCATCTTGTGTGACCTATATTATCGATGGGCGACTAAAAATGCAACCCTTGCTGTCAAATTGATGGAGATTACTGCAAGAGGTCAGTGGTCCACATTCCATGAGTGGTTTCTTTAATTGGGTGTCTACAATTCCTCAATTAGCATTACTTGCTATTGGTGATCCAATGTATGAGCACAAGATGGAGGACCATCTATCTATGATTAAATTGGTGTAGAAACAAATCAAGACGGTTGGTTGCTCGACGACGCAGTATCCTCTGGTTTTTGTAAATGCTAAGTGCAGTTTGACTGAATGCACTTTAAAAGTTCAATCGCCTCACAAGTAAAATTGATGAACAAGTGTACGAGATCAGAGCTGTTCATCAGGCTATCTCCACAGTGTAGATGTCATGAGAAAAATCATGCCAATGTGGTCACTAGGTTGTCCCTGCATGTATGCATTGGAGACCATTCGCAAATTTCTCTAAACATTTTACTTATAGGATTATTATTATTATTATTATTATTATTTTATTTTTTTATTTTTTAAAATATGTTTGGACCACCTATCCACCCAATCCGTAATTTAAAAACTGGAAGAAAATTGGCCGCATCGGCCCCAGTTTTTGTACGGTTACTCTTACAAAATATCCTAAGCAACCCAAACCAAGACTTTCCAACCCTTCCGGTTTATTTAATTCGTTGAAAGCAATTGAAAACTGCAGCAAGTCGACTTTTAATGAATAATAGAGATGCACTGCCACCTTCCCTAACCCGAGGGCAGCATAGTATGGTCAGGGTTTCAGTTTATGCAAGTGGGGCACATGGTTTAATCATCCAGACCATTAATCCGTTGAGACCTTCTGTAGATGGACCATGCCCCGAAAATCTCCCATTGATAAAAAAATTGGGGCGTTGTTCGTTCATCACTAATTGGCCCAACAAACCAGTGACCGAAAGGCAAACTTTTCGTACCTCTGTCCAGTTTCAATTGATTCCTCTGTATTTTGAACAGAGCCGATTGGGATGGCAACCAAATGATTTCGTAGACTAGTCAAACATATGATTTTCTAGTTTTATCTTTCATCTAATTTTAGTTACCATTGAAGACAGTGTAAGGAAGGTTTTGAGTACGGATCCAAATCCTTTTCATTAGAGAAAATTACCACTGTAAACCACACCTTTTATCCAGCGTCTTTTATAAAGAATCCAAAACATACTTTTCCAATTTAGACCTTTCACGTACCGACAGAATTTGAGGACGAAAATAACCCTGCTGTTCAGAGTATTTATCGTTTCTGTAGACCTATAGCTACGAATTATAACCGTAGCTATAGGCAGCGTAAGCAGCATTATTTTCGTTCTCAAATGCTCTGTTCGTACTTGCAAGGTCTAATTTAAGAAGGTAAGTTTTGGATCCTTTATCAAAGACGCTGGATAAAAGGTGGGGTGCACAGTGGTAATTTTCGTCAAGAAACTGAATCCTGATCCAAACCTCATTCTAAATCCCAACTCATGCTGGAAACTAAACTCAGCAGGACCTAATGGGGATAATCGGATCCATTTACCATTTAGATTAAGAAGTACCTCATGTGTAATACCACCATCAGAAGTCTTTGATTTGTAAAGTCAGATTTTGCACACTTGTATAAAAATTGAGCCTGAGCCATCTATGACGACTATGAAAGGAAAATAATAATAATAATAATAGGGACAACAATGGATGAATGCATGGGAAAGCTGATGTAGAGACGGATGCGGATAATTTCATGGCCAAGATGGACCAGAAAAGGCCCAAACGGAGATGGAGATGATCCAGACCGTCAGAACTTAAAATGAATGTATTTTGCAAATCCGGCTTGTGTAACCCGGCATAGTGGGGTTGGGTGGCTAAAGGAGCTAGTCCTACCCCAAAATTATATATTTTACTTCCGATAACTCATTCCATTTTGCGAGATACGTTTATTTTAAATTCTGATGGTCCAGATCATCTCCGTCTCTAATCGGGTTTTTTCCAATTCATCTTGGCCATGAAATTATCCACTACCTGCTCTACATCAAAAGCGAACGATTCCAGGCATGATAATAATATTATTATTATCTAAATATAATACTGTAGCCTACACGAAAACAATGAAAAGGCTGTCATTGTGTATCAATTCACTCTTTGCTCATTAAAGGCGGCAACGGGCCCAGGCCCTAGTCCCCAAAACCGCTGGCCCTTGACTTAGTTGGGTTGAAAAGGTCTTGGTCCTGTCCCCTGAACCTACCAGGTAGGGCCCATACATGGAAGAAGACTAAAAATATGAACAAGTAGACCATAGAAATAGGGGGGAAAATGCCTAGTTGACCGAAGAAATCATAGAAATAAATCTTTCTGCCTAGTAAAACAAAATTTTAGCTGTGTTGGAAACTGGCTTACTTACCCTCTAATGATGACCAGGATGAGATCACACAAGGAGGATAGAACATTGAGGCCGAGTTTCCCGTTCTCTGCTGTGCACCGAATTTGTACATAGAGGACCATAGTTGGTTTATTCAAGCCATTAATCCGATGTACACCATCATGGATGGACCACAATCATAAAAAATACCAAAGCACAGAAGATCGTAACCAATGAATCTTGTCTTTATTCCATTGAAACTGGACAATGGAAAGGTTGAAGACATTTTTTGGCCATGGTTGATGATGGAGGAGATTTAATAATGCCATGGGCCCCACATGTACAGATTTGGTACCAACAAGGAAGTCCAACCAAGGAACTATGCCTCGAAAACATTTAGCCAATTTGTTAGCTGGACATGATACGATAGAGTACGTACCTTCCTTCCGCCATCCTAGTATAAATGTTGGGTTGGGACGGACCATGCTAAAAAATCAAATGGTTGGTTCGATTATAGTCATTCAATCACTGGGCCTTCAAATGGACAGTAAAACGCATAAATAGTTTGTAGTTGACATTTAGGGGGAGAGAGAGGCGAGGGAAAGAGATGGCTAGAATTGTCCCATTAGTGAAATTTTCAAAACCATAGACCATTCAAGCGGAGCCCACCAAGTGAAGAGGTCCGATGGAATCCATTTCATTTCATACCATGAGTAATATTTTATTAGCACTGCGCCTATACCTGGTCAAAAGTTGAACCTGAATTCCAATCACGCCCACGAGCCCAACATCGGGTTCCAGCCCACTTCCAGGGGTGACAATTGAATTGGGAGGTATTAGTCAATGATTTGCCAAGAGTTTGTACTGTGCCCTCATAATTTCATTTTGAATCAGTGGGCCCCATGGTTCACTGATCCAAACTGTTGAACCTATGGGCCCGCTATGGAAAGCCATTGAACCAAAAATCCTCCCAAAGTGCTTTATGGGACACTTCAATTGGTGAACTAGATAATTAGGATGAACTTATAACAATGGTTGATATGGTCACATTAATCTTAGAAAGGCCAAAATCTCTACTATATGTAGCACCAACTGGTCTTGGACATTTTCTGCCCCCACAATTAGTTTTTCCTAGATAGAAAACCTTGACTATTTTAAGGACATTGTTAAGGCATTTGAAGTATATGTAAAGGATATTTTAAGAACTTGAAATTTTTGTTGGTATTCATTGGACGGTTTAGCTTTCACCTGCAGAAGTCCACAAACGGCTTATAGTGTACCCAGATAAAGCCTAGCGTGCTACCAACTTCCTCTCTCCCCAATTTGTAGTACCAATTTTCTCTAGAGAATTACTCTCTTCGTTCCTCTTTCCACATGCATTGCACATTGCCATGTAGGCGCCCCTAGTAGATAGTAGAAGAAAAGAGGGAGAAAATTTTAGGGCATGTTTACTTGATGCTGAAAATAAGTTCATTTCATTTAAGTTAATCATAATTATGTATTAAAGATCTTTATCTTCTCTCTCTCTCTCTCTCTCTCTCTCTCTCTCTCTCTCTCTCTCTCTTTTCTCTGTACAAGGACTAAAAATAATCTTGATAACCAACAATCATAATTAATAATACACAATTATAATAAAAATAAGAACAACTTATTTTTAGGCATCTAACAAACAAGCCCTTAGTCATCCTCCACTTGCCGATATCTTGGTTCACTTCCCTGTGGTTGGTGTAATCGGCAAAATATGTTAGAGAAGTGTCTTCTTTTTTTCTTTTTTCTTTTTTTTTTTTTTTTAACATTTCAAAGTCGGTGTAGTCACCTGGAAGGCAACTGTGGAAGCGAAGGGAAAAACAAAATTATTTGATGGGAATTAACTTTACTTGGGGAGGAAAATTTTGAGATTATTTTGTTGACTGACTATTTAGGTTTCACATTTTAGGATTTGTTTAGGGTTTCTCTTAATCTTTCATTGGGTCAGTCCACATCTATACCTTTGAAAACGTCTACCAAGTTCTTATCGTTCATGCTTGCTTATAAAAAGGGATCTCTAATGCCCTTCACATATCATGTCTCATTTTTAAATATTAGCCCTTAATTAAATATCTACTTAGATTTATTACTTGAGTAATTTGAGTGGTCTTTATCAACCTTATTTCCCATACAATGTTAATTTAGTTATTTAAAAATAAAATAAAATTTAACCATATCAATTTTAGCTCTTATATATGATGTCTACAATTTTATGCTTGCTTCATGCAGGTTAGGGCATGTTTGGCTGCCAGTTAGAAATGAGGCCATCTCATTTTAGTTAATCCTAATTATGTATTTCATTTTAGTCAATTCTAATTATATATTAACTATGATCTCTGATACCTAATTATGATTAACTAAAACTAGGTGAACTCATTTTTTAAAGTGGCACCAAAAGTTCGAAGCAAGCACTCCAATTATGATTGCAACTCTTATGATTTTCTTTTCTTCATTTCAAACTTTAGAATTATCCACTGAAATTAACGTTTATAAAACCTGTTCCGCTGGCTAAATAATTAAATGCCTCCCCTTGAAAATTCAGAGGTTTAGAGCCAAAGTTAGATTCTGAATACCACTCTTCTATCAAGGCGAGTTCTTGCATCGATCCTTCTCTATATTATTTGACTCTCTTCTCCATTCATGCATGCTTAGTCATCTCTTTGCAATATCTACAACTATTATGACTTCCAATGAACATAACTTTGTGGCCGATTATTATCTAACGTGTGCGTATAACATACAGTTGGAAAGTTATCTATGAGATTTACGTGTTGGACAATCATCACATGTTTATTGGTCCAAACAACTTTACAAAATTCATTAGGTTGGCAATGCGGCTATTGACAAGGGAGATTGGAAAATGGTTGAGTGACTTGCATAGCGACTCAGGGCATGACTTTTGCTTACACGGATGGAACCACCTGTCCCTTCAGATGCCACACCATTTCATTCAAAATACTCTTCAAGTGTTATACACGATGGGGAATAGTTGAAATTGCAACGTTCACCATTAGTTTTGTGCGGGGCCCATGAATCAGATATTCGAATTACTCAACTAGTCTGATTTTGGAACTATGACTGAGCAATGGTGGGTTCTAAAATTTAGTTTGTTTAGATTCCAGTTAGTATATGTCATGTGCACATTCTCTTAGTGCCTGCATATCAAGCTCTTCCGGTAGTTCCCCAAATTATTGCAGAGGTTGAAAAATCTGAGGCATACAATCCTAACAGTTCAACTAATGGGGGCATCATATGGATGGCGCGTCTCAAAATCAACTATCACGGTTGTAAAACCCCATGGATACCCGAGAGGAACCAGATAATAACTAACCCAGACCTGATGTGTGTGGGCATGCCAAAATCGATAAAGCAAATCAAATCGATCAACTTCAACTTCAAGCGTAAAAAAAAATCAAATATGTTCAATATGAATGTATATAATTTACTTCTAAGAATATCAATCACTTACTCAACCACTTAGAAAAATTTATAATGATCAAGTGATAATCATCAAAAGATCATGTTCTTCTTCTGAAGATGGATTGCTTTGTGCATTCCAAAAGAAAAGTCTATTCATAATATTAGTGCAATCAAACAAAAAGAAAAAACTTACAATCAGTCATTAAGAGCAAATGTAAAAAAGTCTCTTAAAAGAACTACATGTGTGATGTTGTACAGAAAATAAATCCAATGTATAAGCATATATTTGAATTACAACTAAAGATTATACCTAAAAATTACGGCTAATTGATTACTATTACTCCTATGATAAACTGGAATAAAGTAAATTGATAGATTTGTTTGGTTTGATTGGTATAAGACTATTAGTTGTTGGAAACCTCCATTATTTGTAAAGTTTTGTTGTAGCTTATTCTTCAAAATACTTCTTTCATCATTCTAACAGTTATAGTAGTCGAAGGGCATTTATCTATATCCTTTTTTCTATTAGTTTCTTCTTCCTGAATATTCCTCTCTTTTCTTAATCAAGTTTTGTTCTATTTCTCAGTCTCTCGTTCTGCTTTTATATGCCTCTTAGTTGCTTGTTTCATTTTTGGACACTTCTTTGCCGCTCGTTCCATTTCTATATGCCTCTCGACTACTCAATCTACTTGTGGATATAGTATGCTTTTGGACACCTCTCGTCAGCCATCTGAATGCCTCTCAACCACTTAATTTGATTTTGAGTACCTCCCGGTTGCTCATTGTTTTATCATCATATCAATTGTGATTCCCTAAAAAATACTTCAAGTATTCTTGAAAATATTTAGTATGTTATATCTTTTCCTTGTTATAACACGCATCTTTTTTAAATTGGTTCGTCATGAATGGTAAAAAATATGGTACAACATTGCCCCCCACGTCGTTTCGTCTTTGGTAAAAGTTAATGCGATGTTGATTCGTTGTTTAATATAATAAATGTGACTGTTTGGTCGTGTAATAACATCAATTTCAACCATCTTGGTCAAACTCGGCCATCTTCGTTGAAAAACAGCAAACTCAGCCATCTTAGCAGAATTCGACAATTTGATAGAAAATATCAAATTCGGTCATATAGGTCAAACTCAGTTATTTTGATCAAAAAACGATAAATTCAACTGCATTAGTCGAATTTGGCCATCTTAGTTGAAAACATCAAATTCGGTCATATTGGTCAAACTTGGCCATTTTGATCGAAAAACGATAAATTAAATCATATTGTTCGAATTCGGCCATCTCGGTCGAAAAACAGCAAATTCGGCTACCTTAATTAAACTCTGTCATCTTAGTCGAAAAATAAAGAATTCGGTTATCTAGATTAAATTAGACAATCTTGATCGAAAAATGACAAATTTGGCCATCTTAGTTGAACTTGACCATCTTGATCGAGAAATAACAAATTCAGTCGTATTGATCGAGATACAACAAATTTAGCTATCTTGGTCAAACTCGGTCATCTTTATTGAGAAACACCAAATCTAGCCGTCTTGATCAAGATATAATAAATTCAACCATGACAACAGAGACTGTCCGTCAATCCATTTCGAATAGGGTTTATAATTAACTGATGTACTAATATGACTAAGAACTTAGCATGGTACTTCCTAATCCATTTGAATAATTTGGTCACGATTCAAATGAAGAAATTCGACCACTGGAGGTGATTCAAGACATGCATGATTTTGTCTTATATGATATGGTGCAATTCCAAAAAAGGGTTCTCCTAAGTATACCATGCTTTCCTTCTTCAGGAACGCCATTCTTGACCTACCGTTCCAGTTGCTTAAACTTAGCATGTGGTGGAAGATTCCACACTTCCTATATCGGAAGAGGCTTATTCCATTGCAAAAAAGGTACTCATAGTGTCGGTTGTGGTGTTGGTGCCATGTGTTGCTCCGGTGGTGCTGGTGCCAAATTTTCAACAGAACTAGTACTAACCTGTTGTTGAGGCGCCGCATATGTTCTTTCGACAAAGAGAACCATCATTCGATTAATGTTTTCAACATTTTGATCATTCATTTGCTTAAAGTTTCAGCCTAAACTCGTGAATGTTCAATGCTATGCTGAATTTCTCTTTCCATATTGAGCACTTCGGCCAACAAAACCTCAAGAGGCTCAACTTGAGATGAGGATGCCCTATCCAAGTTTAATAGAAATGGTACTAGATTTGATAGCAAACCTAACTGCTTAGGTACTTGATGAACCTTATTTTTGTCATGATTGAATGCACTGGTAAGTATGCTTGTAATTAGAGTCCCACTAGGTGTGTAAAAAATATAGGCTATCCAATTTGTTTTCTTTCACGTGTAATGTGCGTGGGCGTGATAAAATTGATAAAGAGGCTCGATCCAAACAGATAAACTTTGACACCAAGCATTGAAATAAGTAGATACGTCTAATATGAATGTATGTTACCAGATTCTAATAAGATCGGTCTCTTACTCAACCACTTGCATAATTTTATAATAATCAGGTAATAAAAGTGGAGTTCTTTTTTTAAAGATGGATTGCTTTTTGCCTTTCATAAGAAATGACTTTTCAAAATACTAATGCAATCAAATAAAAGGAAAAAACTTATAATCAGTCAATAATATTGATGATAAAAATGCATCTCTTGAAAGAACCACTTGATATTAGATAGGGAACAAATCTAACATATGATCATAGATTTGGATTACAACCGAAGATTAAGTTAAGAATTATTATTACTTGATTACCACTACTTATAGGATAAGTTAGGATAAAGTAAATTGATAAATTTGTTTAGTTTGATTGGTGTGAGTTGTAGATGATTGTTGAGTATTTGCCCTTTAGATTTCCTCTCCTATTTATATATTTCTCCTATAATTTGTTCTTTCATATGCTTATTCTATTGCCCTAGTTGTTACAGTCATTGAAAAACCTTTTTTTTTTTCTAAATATTTCTTTTTATTATGTTTTTGCTCCCTAATTATTCCTCTTTTCTTAATCAAGCTTTACACTCTTTTATACATTTCTTCGTCGCTCTTTTTACTTCTGGATGCCTCTCAACCACTCGGTGTTGGGAGCCGTTGCATAAAACTTTAGAATCTAGCCTCCCAAAACCATCAGAATTATGAGATAATAAAACAATGAAATAAATCAAAGCATAAACCACACAACACAATAGAATTTTTAACGTGAAAAACCCTCAAAGAGGTAAAAACTACGGGACCTAGTCCAAAGCAAAAATCCACTATGAAGTAGAACATTACAATTGATCACAAGTACACACTGCTTGGATCAAACCTTCTTCACTCACGCAAGAGCGGATGAACAATAAGAGAATAAAAGAAAAACGGAAAGATCTCACCAATCATGATGACTTAAAGGCGCTGAGACTTCGACTGCGAATTCTCTCTTTCACAAGCTTCCTCTCTCTGCCTTTCTTTCTCTCTCACCTTGGTTGTGAAAACCTTTAGAATATCCTTCTCAATACACTAGAAAAGCCGTAGGGACCTTTATTTATAGTTTATGTTACTTCCTTCAGCACTTCTTTAAAAACCACCTCAAATTTACGTAGTCCGCCCAAAATCCGGAATGATTTTGTGTGACCTCGACTAGTCGAGTAGATTCCTCGACTGGTCGATCCAGGCCCTTGACTGATCGAGTACTGTTCACTGAGCTCGCTGGACTTTGAGTCAAGTGACCCTCGACTAGTCGAACACTGTTCACTCAACTCGTCAAGCAGTCTACTCGACTGGTCGAACAGCGTGGTGAAACACTCCAATTTTCAACCGGGTACACTATCTCTCCTTTAAATTGATGAGGAAAACCCCATCACTTGGTTTACTTTTGAACACCACAATTGAACTTTTAAATGCCTCTCGACTACTTAATTTACTTTTGAATATTTCTCCCTACCTTATCATCACCATCATGCCACTTATGATTCATTAAAAAGTACTTAAAGTATCTTAAAAATCATCATCATGCTGCATCTTTCCCTTGCTCGTGTACTTAAAGTATCTCAATTACTCCCTACCTTATCATCACCATCATGCCACTTATGATTCATTAAAAAGTACTTAAAGTATCTTAAAAATCATCATCATGCTGCATCTTTCCCTTGCTCGTGTTCTTTTCGATTAGATTTTATAGAATAGTAAAAAATAAGGATTTTCTAGAATAGTAAAAAATAAGGTAAAACAAAACTAAGGTAATAACGGTAAATTTCAAAATTCACATAAATAATACACGTGCATGGCCCGTGAGGAAATCCAAATGGTCCAAACTCCAAATTCCGGGCCCGTTGTGGATGGAGCATCTCGTGAAATTCACACATTGAACTGTTTCAACCATTTCATTTCACCAGTGGAATTTGGACAAGTGAACATTTTCTTTGACTGTCCATTCCGTAGCCACGGCATGAATCTTTTTCATGCTAGACTCTATCCACTATGGGTCCCAAATTTCGGATCATATGTCTGGTGATTGAGACGTCACGATAAAAAAAATGATCTGTGATCTGTCGCCGGCTTTTAGCTCAATGGAATTTAGGGATTGCGTGGTGACCCCAACACCACCTGTATCCCTGGTGACCGGGCTCTGTGGGGGCTCTTCCGTGATGTATCTGTCTCATTCACAGTCCGTCTATTTTATCAGCTCATTTTAGAGCACGGGTTAAAACTTGAAGCGTATCCTAAGCTTAATTAGATCACACCTTTCTATGAGCAGCAAAATGTTTATTTGTCATCCAACCTGTTGGCCAGGTTTTATATATATATATGTGTGTGTGTGTGAATGAAGGGAAAACATAAATATCAACTTGATCCAAAACTTTTGCGTCGGTATCCAATCTCCACTATTTTTTCATGGTGCGGCCCTTTTGAACCTTTTTTATGCTTCATTTTTGAGCTCGTCCTAAAATGAGTTAGCAAAATGGCTGGACGGACTAGATAAAAACATATATCACAGTGGGCCATAGAGGCAGGTCAGTAGAGCTATTGGCCGTGTTGGGTCACCACCCAATTTCCTTCCCACTCAGGGGTGTTAATGGGCAGCTTTCGGGCCTAGGTTGCATGAAGTTGGGATTGGGCTGGAGTATCAGTCCTGAGGGCTAAGCTTGAGGTTAAATTTCAAGCCTAATTATAAACGAGAAAGCTTTAACTAAGAAGTTTAAAAGCCTATTGTCCTGGCCCACGCCCACATGAGTTTACCAATGTCCTTTCACGTGCGGTAGGGGTAACAGCTTAGTAGATGAGGCCTTGACCGTGGGCCCCTCTAAATGTATGTGTTGTATATTAACGCCATCCATCCTTTCGCTAGATCAATTTAGGATATGGTATTAAAAATGAGGTAGATCCAAATTTCAGGTGGACCACCCCAGGGGAACACACGGTGATTGAACACCCACAGTTGAGAAGTTCCCGAGGTCCACTGTAATGTATATTTGCCATCCAACCCGTTGATAAAGTCATGTAAACCTGGATGAAGGAAGGGAAATCAAAAATATCAACTTGATTCAATACTTGCGTGGACTCAAGAAATTTTTAACAGCAGGCATTCATTCCCCACTATGTGGACTATTTGAGCCTTAGATTTATCTCAGTTTTTGTACCGTGCCCTAAAAATATCTGTAAAAACGGATGGACAGCATGGATATACAACACATATATATCATGGTGACCCTACGGACATGACCTCAACCTCTATGCTGTTACTTTCCTAACCTAATACCTGTCTCACTGGGTTGGAATAAGATAAAAGGGTCGTCGGGCCTATGGATCCGTCAAGGCGTTTATGTAAAATCTACAAAGAGCACTGTACAATGTGTGTCATCCCATGTTAATCGCATGGACAAAAACCCACCACACGCGGAACACATCTTTGTGCTGGGCTTGGGCTGAACTTTTTTGGCCCGTCATAAACCAGGGCCAGGTCCGGGCCAGGCCTAGACAGAGATTGGGTCAGCCCTAATTAACCCCGCCGTTGACACCGTACTTCCACTAGATTGATAGTTCACGGACTTTACAAGTTCTGGTGTCTCATGCACAGCAAACACGTGATATTCATATTTTCAAACTAGGAACTATGGAGCGTGCAAATGCCCAGGTACGGTCACATTAAGGATGGAATGTGTTCCAAAATTCACATTGATTGAATGATCTCAACCATCTGCTTTTACTCACTGAATTTGGACAACTGATTATTCTATCTTTAATTGTCAAATTAGTAGGTGTTAATAATTCCACAAACAAATGTCCAAGTAAGCAGAGATTATGATTGTACAACGCATCTGATTGTGGGGCCATGCCTCATTTAAATTGGTACATCAATTTGATCAATCTGACTTGAAGTATACTTACACCATGTGTACATGTACAGGAGCTGTATGCATATAGATCTTCCCACACTAGCTGAGTATCAATATATCTGATAAGCTTGAACGTACGCCCGAACTCACCACATGCTCAGCGTCCTCAAAATGAAACTAAATGGATGGTTCTAAGATCTAATGGGGCAGTAAGCTACTCTTTGACTTTCTAGCAACAAATCCAAACCGTTAGTTACCGAAATACAATCCCAACCTTTTGTTTTTGACATTCTCTTGATCAGATGTTGGCAAGCACAGCAGCCTTATTCTGTTTTGTGTTCTTTTCTTCTTTCTTTTTTTCAAGGTACGTTGGAATTGGATGCTCAGGTAGTGGCACAAAAGGAGGGGAAAGCATCTTAGCCATCGATCTTGTGATTTAATCTTTGGAAAAGAACAGCCAAAATAGTTATCGGGCACCCTCTCCCAGCTCACGTGTTGGAATATGTGTATAAGGTTGGCTAAAACGGACGCGGATTAGATACTGACAAGGTCAGTAGCCAAAATGCTACTGAAGTGACGTCACCAAGCTCTGTGGACCCCACCATGATGCATATGTTGTATCCATACGGTCCATCCATGTGGAGAGATCGTTTCATGGCATAAGAGAAAGAATGAGATAGATCTAAAGTTCAAGTGGACCCACCACAGAAAACCGTGGGATCAGCCCACCATGATGTATTTTTTAGATCCAACCTATTCATAAGTTAACGTAGAGATAGATGAATTGAAAACAAAAATATCAGCTTGATCGGAAACTTCTATGGCCCTAAGAAGTTTTGAATGGTGGATGTCACTGTCCACACTTTTTTCTATGGTGGGTCGGCTTGAACTTTAGATCTATCTCATTCTTTTTCTCATGCCATAAAATGCTCTCTCCACATGGATGGACCGTATGGATACAACATATGCATCATGGTGGGGTCCACAGAGCTTGGAGACGCTAACCATAAGCACGATGGTGCGCATAATCCATCCAACCCGTTTATCAGGTGTGCCTCACGAGGATGAATAGAACATTCATCTATTTGATTATTAATTTTTTGGTATGTACGGTCAAAATTAGAAGGCTCGCCTAATGGACGGACTGGATTTGACACGCACAACACAGTGGGCTCTTGGGTGTTTTATCCGCTACGTACAACGGTTGTATAGGATTCCGGCCCACTAAAACACGAAGATAACGCGGCCTAAAAATCAGGCCGGTCTGCTTATCAGTAGTCCCGGCAACGTGCAGGCCTCCGGCTTTGACATTGAGATGTTTGGGCCAAGCCTATTCAAAATATTGATTTGACTGGCCCATCACCGGACCATTGCAAGCCCCACACATCAGGTGGGTCATTCTTTTAAAAGAACACTGGTCGGTCTAGAAAAACTTTATATGATCAGTATTCGAAATACAAACTTTTGGTTGGCTTGATGAGAGGTCCAAATTTGTTCTTGTGTCATCTCATCAGCCCACCTTAAATGCTGTAGCACGTTCATACAAGTCCCTCATCAGCATCTGATGCCTGTTACGTGCGGAAGGATGCGTGCGGGGAAGGAAGCCTCTTATTTTCTTCTAAGTGTGGCATTGCGAAGCATGTCAAGCCCATTTAAAAAATTGGTACAGATTAAGCCCAGCCCAAAAATCGACAAAAGCTCTATTTTCTACCTGGATGTTTATATTTGTAGGATATATAACACACGTGAATATAAAATCAGGTCCGAACGAAAATAGTTGGGCGTTTCATGTAAGGCTGAAGCATGGCCCACTAGCCAGATAATGATCCAAGCCCAAACCATAGCTTGGTTGGGCGGGCTACCCAGACCATGAGACCCTTAATTTCTTCCCAGCTTTTGAGTGTCACTGGGGGCAGTTACGAAGCTAATTTAAAAAATCTGAAATATGTTATGTTGACTGGAGGTGATTCCATGGGACAAACCCATGTGGAATGTGCCCTTTGTTCGACTGAAAAGTAGATTTAGAGGGGAAATAAAAAAAAAGCAAAACGAAGAAAAGTTATGGAACTAAAGTGCCGAATTCCACCATTGTTCTTGTTGCGATTCCCACTTGCTCACGCCCTGTCCCTGTTTTACGTACAGGTATTGCCCACCTAATCAGTGGATCGGCCTGATTTTGGTACCAAGAGGCCTTCAAGGTGGTTCCCACATTTAGGACAGTCCAGATGTTGTATACACATTTATAGATGCCTTGGTAGATATACAGTAACTTTACAATTATGAGATAAATGTTAAGAGCATAGGATATGTATAATTTGTACATGCACAGTTATACATATTACGTACATGAGCATAAGATACATACATGTATGCCCATCAAAACGACCTTGGCCTGAAAAGACGAGGACCTAACAAGACCCAAACCCGATAAGCCCAGGTGTAACCGGGTGGGTACCCATCTAAATTGGACCTGTTGATTTCCCCTTCTCTAATATAAAATAGCGTCAAGTAGTTTGGAGTAAATTTCCACGCAATTGGTTTGAACAAAATACGTTACAAAAGCTATTGTTGCGAGGACAACGCCCAACTTTGTGCGCCCACCATGTTCTGTGCGATATCTAGTCCATCCAACAAGAGTGGCTCTCAGGTGGTCTGCGCCACACAAAACAATTGGGAAAATGCCAATTGTAGGTTTGTATCTTTATGCTAACATGATGTGTAAAGGGGTTCCATCCAACTCATTCATTAGGTTAGACTCACCGGGACGAAGGATTACTCCGGCCTAATCCAAAATCAGGCTGGACACACAGTGTGAACTTAGAGGTTTGAAGAGTGATTTTACATTGTTTTGCATGGTGTGGCCCACCAGTGAGCGTAAAGGGGTTGCATGTAATGGACAGAGTGGATGTTATACATAACCAGTGGGCCCAATAGAGCTTGGGGTGCTGTACATGCTGTGTACATATAAAAGGTTTTATCGAAGATACCAGTCCAAATTCTATGGATGATCCAACAAGGCCGGATCCTCAACAATGTTGTGGAATCAGCTTATTCTACTACACTTACTCACCGGCGAGTAAAAGGTATTTTCCTGCATATAAAAGCAATCACCTGTGTTGAAAACTCATTCACCTGCTTGCGTGGAACCCACTATGTCGTGTCTATGCCATCCAACTCGCACAAAAAACGAGTCCCACCATGATGATGGATCCAAAAAATCCAAGCATATTCAATTCTCAAGTTAAATGCACCGTAAAAAATTTAATAATAATATAAATATATATAGAGTGTTGGTCTCCTACAAACCGGATTGCATGGTATTTATGTGCGAACCTTCATGTACACCGTAGGATGAGGAAAGCGGCTGGGATTCCACTACGTTGACGCCGAGAGATGCATATATATATATATATATATATATATATATATATATATATATATATATATATATATATATATATCCACTACATGTGGTACACTTCGTAGGAGACCGACACTCTCACTCTCTCTCTCTCTCTCTCTCTCTCTCTCTCTCTCTCTCTCTCTCTCTCTCTCTCTCTCTCTATATATATATATATATATATATATATATATATATATGGGAAAAGGTACTATGCGCTCGAGCTCATGCCTCCACCCATGCAGTCGAGCTGTGTGGGCCCTACCGTAATGCGTTTTGAACATTTACCCCATCAGTCAGATGCGCCATTCCACCATGGACCTAGGTCTGAAAAATCAAGTCAATCCGTGACTTTTGTGGCCCACACCACATACAGAAGTGGAGAGGGGCCGTGCAACACCATTAAAACATTCATAATTATTTTTGGGGCCCACAAAAGATGTTGTTTGCAAATTCAGCCCATCTATTATGTGTCTCTCACTTGTATGAGGGTTCACAACAAGTTTCAGTAGCATTAAAAACTCAGGTGAGCCCCACCAAGTGCTTTTATATGTTTTAACAGTGTCTTCACATGATTTTAGATGGTATGACCCACCTGAGTTCCGTATAAAGCTGATTTTTGGGATATCCCATTATTTAAAGGGGAACCATTAAATGCACGGTGTTGATGTCGACTTGCATCACGGTGGGGCCCACTCAGCTCGAACTCATGATAAGCTTACCGTGAGCTCGAGCGCATAGTACCTTTTCCCTATATATATATATATATATATATATATATATATATATATATATATATATATATATATATATATATATATATATCTGTGTGTGTGTGTGTGTGTGTGTGGAAAAAGGTACTATGCGCTCGAGCTCATGGCTCCATCCCATGCGATCGAGCTATGTGGGCCCCACCGTGATGCGTTTCGAACATCTACCCATCAGTCAGATGCACATTCCATCGTTGACCTAGGTCTCAAAAATCAAGTCAATCCGTGACTTGTTTGGGCCACACCACATACAGAAGTGGAGAGGGCCCGTGCACCATTAAAACATTCATAATCATTTTTTGGATCCCACCGAGATGTGGTTTGCAAATTTAGCCCATCCATTATGTGTGTCCCACTAGGATTAGGCATTCAAAACTCAGGTGAGCCCCACCAAGTGCTTTTATATGTTTTAACGGTGTCTTCACATGATTTTAGATGGTATGACCCACCTGAGTTCCGTTTACGGCTGATTTTTGGGATATCCCATTATTTAAAGGGAAACCATCAAATGCAATGTGTTGATAGTTGACACGCATCACGGTGGGGCCCACACAGCTCGACCTCATGATAAGCTTATCGTGAGCTCGATCGCATAGTACCTTTTCCCATGTGTATATATATATATATATGACAACCACTCACAAACCTCGAATTTCACATGGTGGCTGCAGCATTGTCATGGTGGGGTGAAGTAGATGGATTGGTTATATTCCATACACCCTACCGTGGACCTGACATGAAAAGTCTGATAGATCAGCAAGCTTATTCTACATTGTTGTAGAGAAACTGTCCTTTAATTGATGACGCATTATAAAGATGTTAGAAGAGCTTTTAAGAATAACTAACGGCATTTTGATAACTTAGTTGAAGCCGTCTTCAACCAATTAGAGTAGACCATCGGCTTAAGAAAGGCTAAACTGATGTGATAGTTCACCATCGTTTTGAAATTGGTGACTGGGCTTCTCACATATGGCGTTCACGTATGTCCATCTACACCCTAACTTGTGGGGCAAGCTATGGATCGATCATAGTTTATTCAGTAGCTTAGATTGATTGGATTTTTAGGGTAGTCCCACATACACTGAATTGCGTGCACATTTTCCCTTTTGTTTTGTCTCTCTTTCTTTTCTATTCCTTTTTTTTTCTTTTCTTTTCTTTACTTTTTTGAGAAAGGTCCGAGCACATCTTCCTTTTAAAAATAAAAAATAAAAAATTTTGGTTTGCGCATTTGTTAGATCTACGTGATGGGTAGAGCATTTTTTTCTATTATAATTATTATTCTTATTTTGCACCTATCTAGATGGATGTACAAAGCTTTTTTCCCGATCAATAAAATTATAGGTGGTGCCTTTTATGAAAAAGAAAAATGACATGCATACATTTAATTGAGTTGTTTCCCACTTTGTTTGATTTGATTTTCCTTTTGATTATTCTCCTTGTGTGGTTAGTGGATTGTTACAACACTACGGAAAGATTCTTAAATTAGAAGTGGAGGATTGCTGGAATACATGTAAGCAAACATTGGAATATGATATGTTGTTACTTTAACCTTTGAATCCTAAGTCAACTTTTTTTTTCTTTTCTTTTTTTTTTAAACACACGCACACACACCCCACACACTCACGCTGGTGGAATTTCACCACCTATTGGTACTCGAACCCTTGACCGGGAGTTGAAACTCCTGAGAGTCTACCACCCAGGCAAGAGTAAGGACCCATAATCCGAAGTCACTTCAATCGTCCAAACCGCATTTACATGATGTGTGTCAGTTTGTATGGTGGATAAAGGTACAATAGAAGTGTGGTAGAGCAAGCTTATTCTACATTGTTGTAGAGAAAGTATCCTTTACTTGAATGATGCATTATAGAGACGTTAGAAGAGCTTTTAAGAAAAACTAACAGCAGTCTGATAACTAAGTTGAAGCCGTCTTCAACCAATTCAAGTGCGCTGTCCGCTGAAAAAAGGCTAAACTATGTGATAGATTTTGAAAATGGTGGCCCAGCTTCTCAAATGAGGCATTTATGCATATCCATCCAAACCCAAAATTGTGGGGGGAGTTTATGTATGGATCATAATTTATTCAATAGCTTAGATTAATTGGATTTTTAGGGAAGTCCACTTACACTGAATTGCATGCGCAATTGCCGTCTTGTTTTGTCTTCTTTTTTTTCTTTTTCTTTTTTTATTATTTTTTGTTAAAGAAAGAGAGCACATCCTTCTTGTATTGTTTTTGCATAATATATATGTTACATGTACATGATAGGTGGACTGGTTAATTTTTCTTCTTCTTCTTCTTCTTTTTCTTCTTGTTCTCTCTCTCTCTCTCTCTCTCTCTCTCTCTCTCTCTCTCTCTCTCTCTCTCTCTCTCTCTCTCTCTCTCTCTCTCTCTCTCTCTCTCTCCCCCCGCCCAAATGAATGTAGCAAGCATTTTCCCCTATCAAAACATAGGGGGTGAGCACCCACTTTTTATGAAAACGGGGGGGGGGGGGGGGGGGGTGGAATTACATGTGTGAATTTAGTCTTTTATTTTCGTTACTTTTTTATATATTTGATTTTCCTTTTGATTATTCTCCTGCTGTGGACTGTGGATTGTGGATTGTTCCAATGTTAAAGAAAGATTCTTAAATTAAAATATTATAAGTTAAAGTCGAGGTTTGCTGGAATACACAAGGACATATTAAAATATGATAAGTTGAGACTTTAACCCTTGAATCCGAGGTCACTTCCTAGATGCAACACAATTACATGATGCATCTTAGTTCGTAAGGTGATGGAATGAGTAAAGATAAACCTCGTTTCAATAGTAAAGTCTTGGTATCAATTCTCAAGCAGGGGTGTATACTAATATGCTAACCAATAAATAAATAGTGGATAAAGGTTTAGAGCTTTTGTTGTCAATATAAAGGGTCAACTTAAACTTTATGTGATTAAAGTGTTGAAATGCTTAATCTGAGGGTGAGTTTTTTGGTACACATAAACCGCTTGTGTTATTGAAAAGGATCCAAATGGAACTAATAAATTCCGGACGTATCATCTACGGTGGTTTGTATTGAAATGAAAAGGATCCAAATGGAACTAATAAATTCCAGACGTATCATCTATGATGGTTTGTATTGAAAAGAATCCAAATGAAATCTTCTAGAAGAATGCTGATGCCAGTCGCACAGTCTCAAAATAGACGGGGCACCATCGGGAACGGGAGCGGATTTGGTATTACCCGGGTAACAGCATGGTGTGTGTTTCGCTGACCATGGAGCCCACCTTGTTGCATTTGTTGTATATCCATGCCGTTCATTCAATTTTTTCAGCTTATTTTAAGGTATGGTCCAAAAAACTAAGCAGATCCAAATATCAAGTGAGAGATTGAATGTCCACCATTAAAACTTCATGGGGACTACAAAAGTTTCAATCAAGGTAACAGTTTTGCTTTTCCCTTCATCCGTCTAGGTCCATACGATCTTATCAACAGGTTGGATGACAAATAAACATTAAGGTGGTCCCTAAAAAGTTTTTAATGACCAATATTCAATGACCACTATTTCGTGTACTGAAATCCACTTGAGATTTGAAACATCCACAGCCACAAGATCAGCCAGAGCAATGATCCTAACTTAAAATTTTTTCAAGTCGAAGTTCTAATCCGGGCCATTCTGGAAAAAAATGGATAAGAGTATCATCTCTCACTGTCATCCCATCTCCACAGTTATATCTCAAATCAAAGCACATGTTAAAGAATCCCATCGTGGTTGCGTGCCAGCTAGCCATCAAAATATATCTTTCCTCACATGTTACCACATTCGCGGATCAAACTATCAACTTCAGTGCATGCGTTGTCAACCGAAAATTAGGCCAACCAAAGTCATGAGTTGGACCATTCATGTGCATAAAATGATGTTTGCTGCTCTAATCTTTTACGTCCATTTACTAATACATGTGTGGGCCTTAGTTTTGGACCCTGTCACAGACACTGGGTACCAGATAACGATTCTCAAATACACATATCTGCATGTGGCAAGTGTTCGGAGATTAGGATTCTGTTGGTCGAATTCCTCAAATGTTAATAATATCTACCATTCCAAACAAAACCCTAGTCTTCCTTTTGGAATAGAAGCCATCAAATGCTTATATAGATTATCGATCATTCAACTCCTCTTGGTCGTTGCACCTTAGGTATCCACTCAACTTATTCTCTCCTTTGTGCAATTGAGGAAAAAGCAGATGCTCAAGAGAACCTTTGTTTCTTCCAACCTCCATTTAAACACCATACTCTCCTTATTCCATAAACAAGATCAAAGACAAAAACCTGTAAACGCCCATGAAGCTCGACAAAGAGATCTTTCACCCCTCCCACCCCCACCACAAGCTCAAGATCCAGTACACAGAGATGCCGTTCAGCTGCGACGGGTGCAAGGAAGCCGGCATTGGCCTCAAATACAAATGTGATGAATGCGAATTCGACCTACACAATGTATGTGCCATGGCGCCTACCACCATCACACACCCCTTCTACAAGAAATGCGAATTCCAGTTCCACATCAAGCCTCCGGGCACTGTGATGAGGATATGTGACGCATGCGGGAAAGATGTTCTTGGGCTGGTATATCACTGTAAAGGGTGCGGTTATGACCTGCATCCATGTTGCGCCAACCTCCCACGCATGCTCGATGATGGGGAGCGAAACCTCTATCTTGGCATGAAGCTCTCGAGCGCTTGCCATCGTTGTGGTGGAAAAGGGCTCGGTTGGTGTTATAGGTCTGAGTGCAAAAGCTACAACTTGCATGTGTCATGTGTGAAGGATCTTCTTGTGGAGAACTGGCAAGCTATGCATCTGAACGTGGATAAGAACAAGATGAGGGAGATACAGACGAAGATTCCAAGCCTGAGAGGTGCAATGGAAGTTCATCCTAAGGAGAAGGTGGGGAAGGTGCACAAGTATTGCCAGATTGCTGGGGGGGCCGTTCGGGTGATTGTCTCGGCCATTCTTGGAGATCCTACGCCTATAATAGCTGGTGTGGTACAGGGATTAATGCCCAAGTAGTAATGAAAAATGTAAGGAAAATCCAAGTTGCAAGATGACTTTGTCGGTATTTTCATTTGTGTTTGGTTGCACATGATTGCATGAAAATGAGTATGTAGACTGATTAACTTTGCATATGATGATGTTCTGGTTGGTGAAACTAGTAATATATACAACAGACAATGATGGGAAGCAAAAGACATCAAGAAGGAATGTGGATGACACATACAAAGGGACACAGGAAGATGGAAAGACTTCAACCTTATTTACACACACACAATAGTTAAGAAAGGGAAATCTAAATTTGATTGAAAAACCAATGCCTAGTGCTCTCTGTGGAAGCCTATTTATTAATAATTATGGAAGTTCTTCAACTCTGTTGCCTTTTCTCTTTCCAAAATGAGGCCTACACTCCTTACCAATCAAAATCTTTCTCCAATCATAGGTATTAATGACAACCAAAATAATTAATTACCAAGAAATAACTCACAAAAAGGGAGTGTAATCATAAAAAAGAACCGTCTATAAGTCTGTGATCCGAAGAAGAAATTACCGGCAGCATACTAGTAGAAACACATTTCATGGACACATAAAAGTTATTTCCACATCTAGATAGGGAGGGACAATTAAATTATTATTTTTAAATGCTTTTCACCATTTTCACCACCTGTCTGCATGCATCAAAATGACCTCTTGATGCGGAAAAACCATTTTCGAGTCCTGCCGAGGTTCCCAAGGAGCACAAAATTACTATTTTGGTGTTCGAGCAATACGATCATTGCAGATGGGTGGCCTTCTTCTAGGCTCATACAATCTTGTTATGTTCTAAGCTTAGAGTCATTTGATGGCTTGTGATCAGGTGTCAAGGAACTTTTCAACCTTCCAAGCTGAGTAATCCAGCGGAGGAAGGTAGCTCACCTTGGGCTGATTTTATTTTGCGTTGTGTGCGCCTGTTTTTAGGTCCTTGTACCGTTTTAAAAACATGGCCTATATATGCGGAGTAGGCGAGCAGCATTGGATAGGATTGGAATTCTCTAGCTTGTAAAACACCGAGCTCTACGGGTCAACTTTGTTGTATGTGCCTGACATGAGGAGAGTGTGCCTGACATGAGGAGAGCCACTCTTTTATTTTTTTAGTAAGCAGTGACGTGGACCAATGAAGATTAGGGTATTAGGAATTCTCTGTTGACCTGATAACAGAAGATCCGGACTCTTCGATATTAGGTCCTGCATGCAGAAATCAACATATTGTTATGTGTCCCACCTTAGTTTTTGGATTGGGCTTATACACTGCTATGTGTCCCACCTTAGTTTGTGGATTGGGCTTATTTTTGTTCCGTACGGTCAAGATGAGAAAGCTCACCTGATGGACTGAATGGTTGTCATCCTTACAACATGGTGGGGCCCACAGAGCTCCCGCTGCATAAAACACGTGTTGTAGAGGACTCCAGATCCAGCTCATCAGAAACGGACAGTCTGAGGGCAAAAAGGATTCCATAGATCATGTGGGGAGGACCCACACCATCGATCTGACGGTTCCCACCATTCGATGGGTACAGCCAAAAACTCTCACATGTGAAAATCCCATACATTTGATCATTGGACTAGTAATGGTTGCTGTATATTCTGGTAAGCCATTTATTTGTACCCTAATGTTTGAACGGTTAGGATTTAGCAGTATTTAAGATTATGGGAGCATCCCTCATCCATAATGGGTCCCATCAGAGAAGGTACCTTAGACTATAGACTGCAAGAGAAATGGGACCCACACTCAAAGAATCCTCTGTGCCAGCAAATTATATATTGGAATTACAACACGCTAAATGATGCCAGACGCGACATTTCATGAAATGGCTTATCTTCCCAAGTTTGGACCCATACGTAGACCCACTACAATTAGCCAATAAACCCACCCCGATATTTCTAGGCCACAACATGTCTGGTGGTGTCACCAGTGCAGGTTCAGCGCACGCATTCTACTCTTGCTAGTGGCTAATGCTGTCCTCTTGTCCGTATGAGCCTTCTTTTCCTATGAATCAAAATATCAAAATACGGAGCCAATCCAGTTTGGGATGCAAGCGGATCTCAACTATAGGATTACGAGGCCGTCAATTGGTCTGGCCCACCTGATAACCAACTATATCTGGATCTTCGCCTCAAGTTTAAACCCACGTTTGGAGTGCATCAGGATCTAGCTAGGTCTTACCATCTGATTGCTAATCAGGTTAGATTTATGTTGACTCCGGTCTACCAAGATACGACCCATTGACACAAGGCGACTTCTCCACAACCCCGGGTTTCAAGAATCCCTTGCAACCCTAAGATTTCTGTCTTATATCTCAAAAATCAAGTGGATTCCAAAGTTTGCGGGATAAAAAATTTAAAGAAAAAAAAAATGGTTATTATCCAAAACTTCTATTGGCCAACATTATTTGATTCCAAATTCAGAGCATTTAACAGGGACCATACCCTCTTCAAATTCTGCTAATTCCCTGCCATTACTTTATCAAGACCAAGAATACAAGGACTACAACACACAAAACAATGGGGATTGAATATGGTTGCCATTGAAAACTACATAAGAGCAGTCACTAAGAATGTGTTAAATTGAGATATCATAAAAACACTTTACAATGAGCAGTCACTAAGAATGTGTTAAATTGAGATATCATAAAAAAAACTTTACAAATGGGTTGGATGGCATATAAACATAACAGCAGCCCCTGAGAATGTTTTAAATTGAGATAACATAAAAATACCTTAACCGTGGGTGTTTACACACTATTATTTCTTGTGTCGTGGGCCACTTAGTTTGAATTTGCATGGTTTTTGGTCCCATGTCATGGTCAAATGGATCAAAAGAGTGGATATAACACAAAAGTCCCCGTGTTCAAACAGAGTTTAGGCGAATGAGGACTCATGTAACACCAGCTGATGGGGAAGTCCCGTCCCATTTATACCTCTAGCATGCACATGTACACTGATCAGTACACTGACACCGTACGTTTGTCACATATGGACCTTAACAGGAGCTATCCAATGGTAGGGGATTGGCTGGTGTACCACACACCACCGACCTGGCTTGTGCGGGTGCGTGTAGTGATAAGACGATCGCTGACGCTCCTAGTTGGACGAACCGTTCAAAGGAGATCAAAGTTACGTGACCCTCAAAATGTTGTATTTATTAAATCCACACCGTTCATCCATTTGGGGAGATCATTTTCGAGCATACAACAAAAATGATTCATATCCAAAGCTTAAGTGGACCACACTACAAATAGAAAGGGGTACAGTTGTTCTCACGGTTAAAACATTCGTAGGGCCCACCATAGATCTATTCAAGAGGTCACAAAGACCTGAATGGAGGGTAAAAACAAATATCATGTTGATCCAAAACTTTGGTAGCTCCAAAATGGTCACAGTGGTAGTTGTTAAATCCCCGCTGCTTTTTCATAGTGTGGTCGACTTGAATTTAAATCTGTCTTATTTTTCTGCTGAATCCTTACAATGGGATCACCAAATGCCGGATGGTACGGATATAACAAATACCTCGTGATGGGACCGATGGAAGACACCAACGCATGTATGGCGCACCAGCCCATCCGCTTCCCTATCTAATGCATGGGATACAAAGATAGGAGGGCGCGGATTAGTTACTGACAGGTTAGGCAGTGAGACTGATTACTGAATTGGCGTTACCTAGTTACATGTGTCTAACCATAATGTATATTTTGTATCCACATTTTCGATCTAATTGAAGATATTATTTTAATGCACCAGCCAAAGAATAAATCAAATAAAAAGCTGGAGTGGAGTCACCGTAGAAAACAGTGGGAAAAGTGGTGCCCACCATAAAAAAAATTTAATGGCCACAAAAGTTTCTGATCAAGTTAATATTTGTGTTTACCCTTCTTTAGTGTCTGTGTTAACTTATGATCAGGTTGGATCTCAAATAAACATTATGATGGACCTTAGATAAGTTTCAATGGTAAGCATCACTCTCTCGACTGTTTAATGTGGCAGGGTCTACTCCCAATTTAGATTTACCTCATTTTTCAGATTGTGTCCTAAAATGATCTCCTCAAATGGATGAACGGTGTTAATATAATACATACATCATGGTGTGACCCACAAAACTAAGTCGAGTCACTTCAGCAGCAGGTCTTGCTAGGAAGCAGATTGGCTAGTGTACCTTAAGTTTTGTGGGTTTGATTATGAGGTATGTTTTATATCTAAACCGTCCGTTCATTTAGCGAGCTCTTCTTAAAGCTTTGGATGAAAAATAAGACAAATCTAACTATCAATTGGACCACACTGCAAAAAGAAGTGTGGGATTGAATGTCAACCATTGAAACCATTTTTGGGGTCACAGAAGATTTGGATCAATGTGAAATTTGTTTTTACTCTTCATTTAGGTCTTTGTGACCCTACGAACAGATTGGATGGAATATAAATGTCATGGTGGGCCCTACGAATTGTTTAACGGTAAGAATCATGATCTCTGCTGCTATTTGTGGTGTGGTCCAAATGATCTTTGGATATGATTCATTTTTTGGGTAATGCTCTAAAAGGATCTCTAAAAATAGATGAAAAGTGTAGATACGATAAATATATCACTGTAGAGCCTATGTAACCTTGATCTCCTTTGAACCATTCGTACAACTGGGAGCTCAACGAGCGTCACTGCTCGTCTTCGCACGACACGTACCTACAGCAGCTATATAGCTGGTGTGTGGTACACCAGCCAATCCGCTTCCAAGATAGAGGGCGTGTCTGATGATTTTTAGATGTCGATATTATATTCATTTTGCCTATTCATTTCATGCCATCTAATTAGATAGAGAGAGAGGACTATCAATTCAAAGATCATTCCTGGCTTGTGTATGATCCGAAATGTGGACGGCAATTTGAAATGTTTGGATTGTGGTTTACGTAAGCCACGTATACAGTAGCTGCGTATTCTTACTCTGTGTCTGGGTAAAATCGCTCAAACAAGAAAGATGAGTGTTCTCAGCTAAAAATAAAAAATAAAAAATCAGTAACTAGTTCATCAGTTTTACAAAATATCTTATTATATCCACAAATAAAAAATTCACAAGATACATCACAAGTTTTACATCTTAGTATTTCTCTTGGTAACGTAACACAACATCATAATGTTGAGGTTATAGTAACCAATCCCATGAACCTATAAACACCAATATGACCACACAACATATCTTCCAAAGATCACAAGACACTCACACACAAATCTTATAAACAAACACCTCCAACATTTTCCTATTTAGATTTTGTTACCCCACCCTTATCCTTATCAAAATTATCAATTATCGCTCCTCCAACACTTTCTCCAATCCCCTCAATCAGCCCATCTAAAAATTCCTTAACAGCATGAGTTGCAATCCGGGTTGCTGCCTCTAGCATGCTGGGACTTTTTGGAGCCTTTAACCCATGCACATAGAGCCCATTGACCATGTCTTTGGCGCAAACAGCATGAATATAGTAGTTGCAAATGGCGCAATAATAGACTCGCCCTGATCGCTTCCTCTGGCACTCGCCACAAAAGAAACTAGAATCGCCACTTGGGATCGCCGATGCAGGTAAGAGAATCATGGTGTGTGGATGCGTAGGGAAAACCATTTGGGGATAGAGCATGGTGCAACAGGGGTGCATCTCAACATTACATGTGATGCATCGGAACGCAAATCCTTTAGTGGCCTTGCTGCACGTTTCACATTTCGACCGCAGAAACCCACCTTTAAGTTGCAGGAAAAAAAAAAAAAAAAAAAAAAAACAACAACAACAACAACAATATTGTTAGAAAATTAGAGTGAAAGAGAACTGGTGAAGCTTGAAAATCATAATGATAGCATAGATGCAACTACCGTGCGCACTGAGGTCTTAGCATCGATTCTCTAGTGCGGATGGCTAACAGTGATGTGTATTAACAAGCTAACATTAAAATAATAATAATAATAATAATAAATAAATAATAAAAAATGCAACTACAGTGCGCACTTTTTGGAATTCCACAAGAGTTGCCGAAATCTATCATGTACCTGCAGTAGGTATGCTATGTACTCATGACAATTGATTTGGATCGGAGTATTGTGATAACCATCTAATCAGTGGCACCAAAAGCATCAGTAAACTTGAAAATTGAGCTATGATATGCATGTTCAGTTTGCAAATCATCATCAAATCACTGTGATCTGATAGCTCATCCATGCCACTAGATCAATGGTGCACCCAACATGTTTTCTGTGCATGGTTGCACTTAATAGTTCATAGAACTTCCATGTAGCACCCAAAAAAAAAAAAAACATTTCTCCAAGGCTAATGATCCCACAAGGAGATCCGTCACAAATTACTTTACCGTCAAAACATGCCAATGTGGCATATGGCTAGGGTTGAAACGGGCCAGTCTACATTCAGGTCGCTGGGTGAATATCCAACCAGAGTTGTGTTATATGAATTGACCCAAGGATCTTTAGGCAATCAGGCCCGTTTCAGTTATCAGGCCTTAAAACTCACAACCAGCTTACCCCAAATCCAGCCAGAAGTAGGTCAGGCGAGGGTACAGCCGAGGCCAGCCATGCCCACTTCTAACGGTACTTGTGGTACACAACATTATCCCCTATCATCTCATTAGTCCCAGATATTTAGTATAAAGTGAAATGTGAAACAGGGTTTCGATAGAACCCAGTGCCAGGGTCACAGCTACCATAGAGCACCATTCATCAGTTAGTGTAAACTATAAACATGTCCTGGACCAAAACTAATATTGGTCTTAAATAAATAAATAAATAAAGTGGACTGATTTTTTAAAAAAATAATAATCCAATGATAAAATTGAATGTCCATTATAGCTGACTCGATGTGTCCTATCCTGGTTTTTGGTAAATAGCATGTTCAGTGTGCAATAGCTAATGAATGGGTGAGCTGGTTGATCATATGGGTGCTATCTGACTAGGAAATAAGGCCCGGCAAGGTAGCTGTGATGCAGTGCTCAGCATTCTATCAGACACATACTTCCACTGTTTGGGATGCAGCAAAAGAATACCGAATGAGAATTAGATTAGATTTTTAAAAAGAAAAAAGAAAAAAAAGGGGGGAGTTACACAATACTCAGCCAGTTGTATGATGCTTGATATGCAGCACCCCGAATTTGTACATAGGGCATACATCAACTCAAATTAAGCCAGTTAAATTGTGGAACCAACAATCTCTAAATCAAAGTCAGAAAATCAGATTGATTAGACAATCCTAACCTCTGAATCACAGACCCTTGTTTGTTGAAATATGACCTTTGGACTTTTGTCTGTTTTAAACCATCCATGATCAAATAAGCATATATAAGTTTTGATTCTGGATGCATCTAATTCAAGAGCCATAATTTTGCCAGTTTAATTTGACTTACTTGTATGCCATGAACGCAAACCCCAAGTAGCTAAGATCAGCCTTAGACAATGACCATGGTATGCCAAAAATGCAATTTCTGAGTAATTTCTAACTGCCTGCGTATCATACATGGCAGTCTGCTAGAGTATGTCTTTCTTGGGAGAAAAAAAAAAAAAAAAAAGTATGTCTAATAACTCACTGGGTTTGGCATAGAAAATAAGTTGGTGTTGGCTGTGAAGAGGGTGACTTTGTATGGATGGAGGAGGGAAGGCGCAAAAGTCATGTAGATTAAAGTTGCATGTTAGGCATTGGAACCTCGTTCCCGCGCCGTATTCCTTGCAACCCATGCACGTGAAGACGAAGGGCAAGTGAACTTGCGCTAGGGGGTGTTGTGGGTGACTGAAATGGACAATCTCATCTCCTTCATTTGGATTTGGCGAGGATATTATTTTTACTGAGGGAGATTTCTTTGAGACGAATGATTTTGATTTCTTCAACCCTGGATTGGCCATGGTTTCCCAAACGTTTTAACGTCTTTTGCAAGCATGTATTGGTTCCCATATGCCAAAACCAGATTTATACTCAAGGAAAGTAGATCCTTCACATTATAGAAGATGCCACGTGTATGCATGGGAGTGGATAGAGTTATTAGGAAGAAAAACTTCTAAAAAAAATTATAAAGAAGAAAGATGAGGGACCGCGGGAACATTCTAAAGTGTAGTCCCTGGGGGTCTCCAATCTACATCACGCCTATATTTCAAGATCAAAACCGTTCATCACATATCTCCCAACAAGGATGATTTATTTAAAGAGATTTCATTGATTGGAAAACCCACTGGGCCCACCAATATTGCCCATGCATCTACAATGAAAAAAAAATGCCTGTGGTTCACAATCTACAAGTAAAATTCCTTTAACTAAACGGATAGGAACCAAGAACTACCCATGGGCGTACTTGTTGCATCGTAAGCCATTCAGATCAACGATCCCAATTAGGGAATCTAATACATAGAAGGGATGAGGACTACATTTTAGGATACTGCCACGTATGGTTAAATCGGTTCAGACGGGAGGAGCCTTTTCATTGCACTGGTTCGATGATTCCGATAAAGTTGAATTATGTGAAGAAAATATATAACGGAGGAAACTTGATACTCTTGGCAAGTGCGAATGATAATACGTGAGCCCGATAGAAATTAATTAAAACTTGCCCTCATCTGAGCATTTACTGGACAGTTTAAAATGAAAATTATGTAATGATTGACAAACGGTTCAAAATGAAAATTATGCCATGGCCATGGTCATATTCCAACAAACATGTGTCCACTAATCAGATGTCAGGATTGTACAACCCATTCTGATTTCAGGACTGACTTAGCAAAAGTAAATTCCATAATTTTGTATGTTTAATTTGAACTGATGCAAATCAATTTTTATTTTTTGAGTGGTTGTGTGAAGAAAATATATAACCCAGAAGAGACTTGATACTCTTGACAAGTGCAAATGACAATACGTAAGCCTGTAGAAATTAATTAAAACTTGCACTCATCTAAACATTTACTGGACATTTTAAAATGAAAATTATGTAATGGTAGACAAACGGTTCAAAATGAAAATGATGCCATGGTCATATTCCAATAAACATGCGTCCACTAATCAGAGGTTAGGATTGTACAACCCAATCTAATTTTAGGACAGACTTAGCAAAAGTAGATTCCATAATTTTGCATGTTTAATTTGATATGATGCAAACTATTTTTCATTTTTGAGTGGTTGTTTGAAGAAAATATATAACAGGGAGGAAACTTGATACTCTTGGCAAGTGCGAATGATAATACATGAGCCCATAGAAATTAATTAAAACTTGCCCTCATCTGAGCATTTACTAGACAGTTTAAAATGAAAATTATGTAATGGTTGACAAACGGTTCAAAATGAAAATTATGTCATGGCCATGGTCATATTCCAACAAACATGTGTCCACTAATCAGATGACAGGATTGTACAACCCATTCTGATTTTAAGACTGACTTAGCAAAAGTAGATTCCATAATTTTGTATGTTTAATTTGACCTGATGCAAACTAATTTTTATTTTTTGAGTGGTTGTGTGAAGAAAATATATAACCCGGAGGAAACTTGATACTCTTGACAAGTGCAAATGACAATACGTAAGCCCGTAGAAATTAATTAAAACTTGCACTCATCTAAACATTTACTGGACATTTTAAAATGAAAATTATGTAATGGTATACAAACGGTTCAAAATGAAAATGATGCCATGGTCATATTCCAACAAACATGCTTCCACTAATTAGAGGTTAGGATTGTACAACCCAATCTGATTTTAGGACTGACTTAGCAAAAGTAGATTCCATAATTTTGTATGTTTAATTTGATATGATGCAATCTATTTTTCGTTTTTTGAGTGGTTGTGTGAAGAAAATATATAACATGGCAAGTGTGAATGATAATACGTGAGCCCATAGAACTTAATTAAAACTTGCACTCATCTAAACATTTACTGGACAGTCTAAAATGAAAATTATGTAATGGTAGACAAACAGTAAAATGAAAATTATGCCATGATCATGGTCATATTCCAACAAACATGCGTCCACTAATCAGAGGTTAGGATTGTACAACCCAATCTAATTTTAGGACTGACTTAGCAAAAGTAGATTCCAAAATTTTGTATGTTTAATTTGATATGAAGCAAACTATTTTTCATTTTTTTGAGTGGTTGTGTATCAAGCCATGATATGTTGCTTTAGTATAGTATAGGCTTGTAGAACATATTTTCCACACGTCTCTAGAGTAAATCACAAAAGCAAGAATTTTTAATTATAATGAACCCAGAGGCTTTAAAACCTTATATATTTTTCCACACATGTTTTATGAGAAAATCACAAAATGAAGAATTTCTTTTTTAATTATACTGAAAGAAGAGGATTTTTATAAATTAAAAATCAAAATCAAAATCAAAAGGGCATGCCCCTGTATCTAACTGAAAGAAGAGGCATCTAAAACATATTTTTCCACACATTTTTTGTTTTTGGGAAAATCACAAAAACAAGAATTTTTAATTATACTGAGTTAAGTCACTAAGGTTTCGTGCTTCCCTTCACTAAGTCATGACCATGACTTGGAGGCCAAGGAAACCAACCTTAGAGACGAAGGAAACCAACCAGTAAAAAAAGGAAGGAAAGAAAAAAAAAAAAAAACTAGGTTGATCGTTTATCTAAGTATGCCTGGAAATCCAATATGGAAATATAAGTGGTCCACCGTATGATTGGATCTGGCCCACCAGCGGTGTTTTGGATTCCAGATGGGATAAAGTAAGGAGAAAAATTAGAGACCTTGGCACAAAAGTCTCAATTGCCTTTTGCCTTTGTGACAGGCCATTAGATATGATTTGGAGATTGCTTCTACCCTTTCAAATTTTATTATTGCACTGCTCTTCATCTTTTCTAACTGACCATATTGCCCCTTTAGCTTTCGAATGCTTCCAAATATTATTATTGCACTGCTTGCTCACATTAATAGGCACCTTTGTACACTTGAAAAACCACTAGCAACATGAAAAAACATGGAAAAAAAAACAAAAAAACAAAACAAAACAATCATTCATAAATGCAACAGGAACTAGAATGAAAAGAGGTTCAATAGCCCTACATGCATTTTTACACAGGGGTGGACTTGTATGTGCTATTGAGATGACCATAACAAGATCTTTTAAAATATGACACTGCAGCAATGAATTCTGGTTCCTAGTCAATAACATTTTCATGTACTGATACAATAAAAAGAAATTAGGCCAAAATGTTCAATCCAACTGTCTAGGCACTTAATATAGCTTAATATTTCATTAAAATTTATTTGAAATAGCAAAATATCCCCAAAAGGTAATTTTGTTATAAATAAAAATGTCAATAAGATCTTACCATAATATTTCCAACATTATTATAAGAAACTTCTAAAAAGTAAAAAAATACAAAAACTCTGAAATTTTAGAGATACGGTAATAATAAAAATTACCAAAAGTAATTAAAATTTTTCTAAATTCTTAATTTTGACTTGAAAAGCATACATTTTTTCATGAAAATGGACGTCCACAACCATTGCACAGGTTCAGTTAACCATGAATGCATCGGTGCATAAGGATCAAGAGGTTGCGCATTTTGTAACAATTTTTGGACTAAAAGTTATAGATATTTTATGGTCAAAACTTTGAATGACAATTCATCCATATCCAGAATATATTTCTTCGAACCGAACATGTCTGGTACCTGCCAACGTTACGCTCTAAGTAGGATTGGGTTGAATGCATCTGTGGCATGCTCTACATTATGCTCAGTTCATCCATTTTCCACCCTGCACCGGTTACATTAAAGTTCTAGAGTGATAATTGTATTGTCATTTAAGTATCAATATGGCCTACTAATTTCTAATGTTTGCAAAAAGAGTCTTCATCAAGAAGGCAAATAGTTGATGAGTGGTTTGATTGTTAGATCGTTATTTCACCTAGGGGATTCAAAGTGATGACTTGTTAATTTAATCAACCTAGGTAATAGACTGCTAATACTGCATGGTACTTGAGGAGTTATGTAATCTCATTGTCAGCCCAAGCTTAGATAAAGGTGAAGCGTTGCATCATCTTAGCACATACAGTAAATTTTTTCTTATGACTTCCATCATAAATCAAGGATATTCCTAATAGTATAGACATTGATAGGGTGCAATGACTGATAAGACGCATGCAGCCGACTTAAGTAGTTGGGATAAGGCATCAATGATGATGATGATGATGATCATGTTCATGATAATGATGATGATGAAGGATTAATAAATGTGCTTTATGCTCCAAATTGCAATTAGAATAATTTCAAGTGGATTAGAAAAAAAAGGAGAAGAAGTAAATGCAATGGAAGTTTATTATTTATCATACATATGCAAGGAATTATCATTTTAACTTGAGATTATTTTTCCCTTAAACGGAATGTTTACAAATTTAATTAACTTCTGCATCCAAACGCCAGCAGCCTTTGGTCAGATAAGAAAGGTTGTTTTGGACATTAGAGACATTTACGAGGACTCCATTCAAAATAGAGAGGACATAAGAGTAATTTGACAGAAAGATGAGATACGCTTCCCATTTGGTCTTTCTTCCAAATCATGTGACCCAAATCCTTGTCCATCCAAAGGCTTTTATTCGATTCTATGCACCATCTCAGATAAAAATTGCCAGCCTTTGCCACAAGTCCTTAAAGGTGACGTATTTAATAATCATTAGTGACAGAAACATAGATGAATGCCTGCCATCTTCATACGCTTAATATAAACCCACCAAACGTGCTGAATTGTGTGGGATCCAGGACGCTCATCAGGTAGCAAACTCGTTCCATGCAATATTATGCTAGAAATCAAGCTAACCACTCACCAAATGAACAAATACACATGCATTGAATATAACCGTCGGTTGTCATTTGCATAATCTTTCATCTCTTCATGTAGGTGTGACCCACCTGATAAATGGACCAGCTGGATTTTGATCTATGGACTATACACTGTAGGGAGCAACCCATGAACTTCCTGTATCCTCCACACGCGTCACCGTTGAAAGTGGGGTGCATTTGTGCATGGTGCCTCCTGCTGACTCGGCATTCGTCACCTTAGTATCGATCTTCGTATTAAGGCGAGTTCCTCAACAAGTGCAAGTGCTGAACGTAGGGCCCACCGAGGTACGTGCATGGTATCCAACCTTTCCAGCAGGGTCGCCCCCACCTTGAAAGCTGGATGCTCCAAAATCAGGCAGATCCAACCATCATGTGAACCACCGTTTGAATTTAAAAGCTTTCAAATGATTATTCATTGTTTTGTCCACCTAATAACTATGTAGGCCTCATTTTAGTGCATTTATAGTTCATCATGGGGCTCACATAATTCATCGGTTAGATGGCATACACACTACGGTGGGCCCCACTATACAAACATCCCAACAACCATCGAAAAACCTCTACATATTTGTGCAGGGGCTTTAATGGTAATTGGATTAGCTTGATTTTTGGGCATCCAACTTTGAAGACGGAGAGACCAGCAAGGTAGATGCCGGACGCGGATTAGCTACTGATAGACTGAGTAGCAAGATTCGCTACTGAAGCATCACGATATATTCTGTAGGTGCTATCATAATGTATGTATTGTATCCACACCGTCCGTTTTTTTTGGAGAGATAATTTAATCCATGAACCAAAGAATGAGAAAAGTCCAAAGCTGGATTAAAAACAGTAGATATTGAACACCTACCTTTATAATTATCTAGGGGTCATAGAAGTTTTATATTAAGCTGATATTTGTATTTTCTTTTTATGTTTGTGCATGAACAGGATGGATCTCAAATAAATATTACGGGACTTAAGAAGGTTTTAACAGTGAGCATCATTATCTATGATGTTTTCTGCGGTGGTTCCACTCGAGCTTTGGATCTTGACCTGTTTTTTTTCAGGCTCATGCCTTAAAATGATCTCTTCGAATGGATATACGGTATGGACACAACATATACATCTTGATGGGGGCATAGAACATAAAACTGGGTAACCTCACTTCAGTGGCGAGTCTCGCTACTCAACCAATCAGTAGCAAATCCACGTGTGTCCGTAGATGCCATACGCCACACAAGGGGCCCCACGCGCAGCACTTGTAGAATAAGCTTATTTTACGAAATCTTTTAGAGGTACCCGACTGCATGGGAATGAGTTGGACAGCATTTATAGATAATTAATAATATACTTTTCTTAAACAAGAATTAAAATCGTTGATTCCTATTTATTAGCCGCCCTTGCAGACTAGCTTCCACCATTTATCTCCTGAGACCAGATTCCCTGCCTACCAAAGCACGGCATTTTCGTGCCCTCATGCCATTCTAAATACTTGCATCAGATCGACACCGTCCATTTCGTGCTATCAATATTGATTGATCCATGGTCCAAAACTCAGAGCGTTTGGACAGTTCTTTCCCTTTATTTGTTGGTATACAAATTAATAGTAGAAGACAAAACTCAGCAAAGGCTTCTATTAAGATAGAAAAGGCCCATTTATTAGATGATTAAGATCAAACAATCAAATAAAAGTTTGGTAATCAGTCAATGGTTCCCCATGATATATGGTTCAGATCAACATACACAAGTGAAGGTATGTGGAAAACAATCTGGAGTCATGAAAACACAGTGTCTCCACAGGCAAGCAATCCAATCCAATCTCATACGACTCCTATCAAGTAAGAAAACATGCATTTATCATATGCTTAAGATAGTCTAATCAAAGAAATTTAGGTTACAGTTAATTGACGGCTGAGCCCACAATATGTGTAGTTCAGATCATCCTATAATTGTGCCACGTATGTGTTACACGATCTGGAGACACGAAAGGCGGTGCCTCAGGAAGCAGGCAATCGGTTCCCATATTTAGAAATGAAAATATAAATAAGAGCTTTGTAAGCCCCCGCGCGTGTAAGTCAGTGAATTCTCATGCCAGGACATATACCAACGTGGCCAACAGGTGAAATATCCAAGCCCTCCATCTGGTGGAATTCACGGAATGGACGTTACTGCCTAATTATGAAAGTGGATTATTCAATATATAGGTGAGATATGATATTAGAAATAAATTGATGAGTTAGAAAACTTGGGCTGATTTTTATTGGAAATCGAATGATGTGTTATAACTGTGGCCAACCTCACTAATCGACGGATCTGATTCTGTGCTTATAGAATCTTACACAGTGGTACCCTTCTAATGAATGGCTTGGATATTACACCTGCCCACCATGCTCCATTAGCTGACTTGTCCCGGGTAGTGGACTTAGCAAAGCTCGCGAAAAAAGAAGAAGAAGAAGAAGAAGACCTTCTTTGGGTTTTCTCTTCCATGTGTTGCTGGACGGAAAGCGAGCACATGGATGTATAATGATATGATCAGAACTATCTGTCTAGTTGTCCAACCGTATAAGGACCAGATCTTGACCTTCCATTTTGGGGCATGGGAATATTCAGTGGTCCAAATTTCAAGTAGAAAAGATGGGGGACTAAGATTTCTAATTAATTCAATTTTTATGGATTGATCCATCTACAGTGGACTCATGAGACTTAACGGTTTGGATCATTGTAACATGCATCCAATTTGGTCCTATTTGGCAATCAAATGCCAAATATTGGCGGAGAATAAGTAGACTATAAAACACTTGAAGTCTTGGCATCGATCCCTAGCGAGGGTGGCTAACATGGAGTGTGTGTATTGACATGGGTGTGTACTAACAATCTAACTCAAAAAAAAAAAAAAAAACACTTTTTTCTCCGTGGTTGGTTCTGGTTGTGTTTCCTTAGCTGGTACCCTAGCATAGATCTCTATACTTAGTATGAAGGACATGGATTTTCAACTCTTGCCCGGGTGGTAGTCTCTCAGGAGTTTCAACTCCTGTCAACGGTTCGAGTACCCATGGATGGTGAAATTCCACCAGCGTGTGTTAAAAATAATAAATAATAAAAAGGGACATGGATTTAAGATTCCACAACTCACTCGGGCTGACTCATCCAGTCTCTACATAAGTCCTGACTCAGCTGAGTCAGAGTGAATTCTGAATCGTCTTGAATCAGGGGTACCTCATCCGGGTGACTAGTGGTGTCCAACTAGATCAGATCTGACTGATTCCAACTCAACTCAGACAAATCACACAGGACTCACCTGGGTCTTAAAATCATGACGTGGGGTTCAGCTCGGGAGGCTGTCTGTTTATAAATCAGAGATGTGAGGGCAGGTCTAGACTGCTTGTCACCTTGGGATGATATTATTATCTGGCTCAGCCCATTATGTTTATAAGAACGACTGTAAGCTCAAGCAGAGCCTCGCTAGCAAAAGTTGTCTAACCCTCAAATGGGACAATCCATTTATTGATCAGGCCTCAAATTCAGCTCCTGGCCAACCCACAGCCTCAATAAAATGGTTGGCAGTGCGCGTCGAGTTGGTCTGCTGGTCAACTTGTCCAAACCTGCTTCTGAGGTGAGTTTGGTCCAGGCTAAATGGTTAGTGGGTCAGGTTCAGGTTAGAAATTGTGGCCTGTCTAAGGAAACGGGTAGCACTCATGTTGAACCCTGCTCAACCCAAGCCAACCATATAGTTATTAATGGGCTGGGCTAGTTGTCCCGACCCCATATAGTTATTTATGGACTACACAAATGTCCCGGCCCAACCCTATCCAAAGCCCAAAAGAATTAATAGATTATAATTTATCTGTGTGTATCAATTCACTAATTGGACTAAACTGAATAAATATAGCCGCATATTACTTTCTTAAACCCAAGCGTGGTTGAGCCAGATTGGTTTAGATTGGTTGAGCCCAACCTGATTGCAATTAAATGGGTTGGGTCGTGTTGGGCTTCGATTTGATGAATGTTTAGTTGGCCACAGGGTAATGGGTAACAGGTCAGGTTCATTCCGGAATTAGAATTCATGGAACGTGTAGACCAGGCATGGCGTGGTTTAACCCAGGCCACTGCCCTTTTAGGTCCAGTAGTGCACGTGTAAATGTGCTCGCATGCGTGCGTTAGGATGCATTCCAATTGTTGCAATACAACCGTCGAATTTTCTTATTAACTCAAAACTCTTGACTTTAAGCTTACATGTATAAGACACGTGTTTATAAGGCTGATTTTTGGGATATCCCATAATTTAAAGGGGACCATCAAATGCAAGGTGTTGATGTTGGACATACATCTGGTGGGTCCACGCAGCTCGACCTCATGGGAAGTTCCCATGAGTTTGACCGCGTGTGTGTGTGTGTATGTGTGTGTGTGTGTGTGTGGGAAAAGATCCTATGCGGTCGAGCTCATGGGAACTTCCCATGAGGTCGAGCTGTGTGGGCCCTACATGATGTATGTCGAATATCAACACCATGCATTTGATGGGTCCCCTTTAAATTATGGGATATCCCAAAAATCAGTTGTATACAGAACTCAAGTGGGTCATACCATCTAAAATCATGTAATGACATGTCTAAAACATATAAAGGTACTTGGTGGGGCTGACCTGAAATTTGAATGCATCTGACACTTTGGTTTGACCCCTCATCCAAGTGGGACACACATAATGGATGGTCTGGATTTGTGAATCACATCTCGGTGGGCCCAACAAATAATTATGAATGTTTTAATGGAGGGAAACCCACTCAACTTTTGTGTGGTGTGGCCCACACAAGTCACGAATTGACTTGATTTTTAATCCCTAGGCCCACTGTGGAATGGTGCATCTGACTGATGGGATAAATGTTCGAAACACATCATAGTGGGCCCACACAACTCGACCTCATGGGAAGAGCCGGATAGAATAGAACATTTTCCACACACACTGGGAGGGGGGGAGGTTCTATACAGTCGAGCTCATGGGAACTCCCCATGAGGTCAAGTTGTGTGGGCCCCACTATGGTGTATGTCAAACATCAACACCATGCATTTGATGGGTTCCCTCTAAATTATGGGATATCCCAAAAATAAGCCGTATACGAAACTCAGATGGGCCATACCATCTAAAATCATGTGAAGACATGCCTAAAATATATAAATGCACTTGGTGGGGCTCACCTAAAATTTGGATGCATCTTAAACTTGGTCTGACCCCTCATCCAAGTGGAACAAACACAAAATGAATGGGCTGGATTTGTGAACCACATTTCGGTAAGCCCAAAAAATTATTATGAATGTTTTAATGGAGGGTAACCCCTCTCAACTTTTGTATGTGGTGTGGCCCACACAAGTCACGGATTGACTTGATTTTTAAGTCCTATGCCCACCATGGAATGGTTCATCTGATTGATGGGGTAGATGTTCAACATACATCATAGTGGGGTCCACATAGCTCGACCTCACAGGGAGTTCCTATGAGCTTGACCGTATAGAACCTTTTCCATATATATATATATATATATATATATATATATAGAGAGAGAGAGAGAGAGAGAGAGAGAGAGAGAGAGATTGGTTATATGTGGGACCACACGACATGCACATCTAAGCAGCATAGTGATAGAAAGAGATGTTTAAAATTTTATGTGTTCCATCATGGGACAAGGAAAGAGACTTTAACAAGTATATATAGATTGATTGTATTTTAAATGACGAAAAAAGTTAGAGAGTCAATTTTTTTTAATGAATTAAGATTCAAGTACGTAAAATAAATTAGCGGCAACTTGCCGGAATACAACGGAGCTTAGAATTCTATCACATTCATCTTCAACAAGCAATGTTGGTCGGAGTTTTGGATGTGGCTGAAACCATGCAAAGACATGCATAAAACCATGTGAAGACATGTTAGCCCCATTAGTCAAATACTAAGCCTCAGGGGTGTGTACTTGGTTTATAATAATTCGATATGATTTTAGGTTATACACTACCTTTTATCAAATTGATAGAATGGCACGACCGAGTACTAATTTGGAATCACTATTAAACAAAATCAAGGCTCCAGAATCCACTGTCAAGTAAATCATGTGGAATTGCTTTAAGATTTTAAAGACGGATGAATTTCCAATTTGATCGACTCCTAGCTTGATCTGCACTATGAATTCTGGGTAAGGGCAATGGTTACGAAAAAGAAAGAGGTTTGGCAGCCTTTTAGCACTCATAGGAAACACGGTCTTTATTTTGGCAAGTTGTATGCTTTCAAATGGGATTCAAATAACTTTCAATAAAATACTAAATTTTAAATGTCTAAACTCTAAAAGATAAATCAAAAATGAAATGCTAATAATAATAATAATAAATAGACACAACACACAAAGTTTTCGGTTACTCTTGCAAGTCATGTATTTTGATACAGAAAATCTTTAATAGAGGGTAACATAAAACATACTTCATGTAATGTCAGAGCAGATCCTGCTACCTTTCGTGTTAAAGAATAATAGAGTTGGAATATATAAATTAGAAACCAATAGATCAAGAGTACAGAATTGTCTTGAAATTGAAATGAACTAGAAGATATCAAAAGAATAAAAAAGTCCAAGAGAATTAAAAGAGATTGAGAGAAGAAAAAAGATCAAAAGATTTAGAAGAGATCAAAAGAATATAAAAAATCAAGAGAATGGAAGAGATCCGAGAGCAGAAGCCTCTGTCTTGGACTCTTTAAGCATATGTGTCTCCTTTCTGACTCTTCCCGGCCCATTCTAAATTATGAGCGTGGGGTTTCTTTCATAGGTAATTGAAGAGGGACACGTAAGATTGGATGATTAGATTTAGTTGCCCTCAGCTTGGGATGGAAGTGCTGAGTCATGGCTTGAACCAGCCTAGGTACCCTTAACAAATATTTTAAGGCTCCTCAACATAATTCAAGGTAGAAATTAAGTGCAAGGTACCCAACCCGCCATGCAACTCACTGACCATATATTGCATGTCACAAGAATATGCATGTGTGAACGGCCTGTACCCTTCTTTTGGGAATTTGAACCGTGGTCTTGATGGAAAAAAAAAATAAAAAATCTTGCTTACCTTTTGGAAGAAAATACTGTTCAAAAAATAAATATTATTTCTTGATGGAAATGAAAATATTCTACAGCTATTAAAAACAAACCTTTTCTTATATATATATATATATATATATATATATATATATATATATATATATATATATATATATATATATAACCCTCAATGTCCATTAATTTGATTTTAAAATACTCAACTGTCTTCCACATTCTTTGTAATCATGATTGATTAAATATTTCTAATTAATCAGATTTGGATTGCATGTATATAGATGAAGTTATCTCTTGAACTTGTACCTTCACTGAATGAAAATACAATAAAAATGAGGTGCATAGGATTGCCTCTCAACATAAAGCACTCTCAATGAAATTTCTTAATTTGTTATTACGCTATAATTACTCTCGATCAATATAATTTGGGGAAAACCAAAATATAACAGACACCGCGCGTGTAGCATGCTAGCTACTTGTAGCTGAAAGCCATAAGCCATTAACCAAAACTAGAATATCAGTAACAACTTAAAGCCATCATAGGCATTAGATTTCATCTTATAACGTCCAACAACGAGTCTGTTATAAAATAGAAGTTACAGTCCGGTGTAAAGATTGCATTTCGGTGCTTTTTTTCCACCCCAAATCAATATCAGCTTTCTTCCAGTTGGCAGCTGGAAGGTAATCAAGATCAATTTGGTCGGATCACATCCCATCACCACCGAAAGCTGAAGTACTCAAATGGGCCTTTAACAATACAATGCAAGGAGTACGCGTAACCGTACAATATTGTCAATGAAGCCCAAGATTGCCCATAAAGAAATAAAATAAAAAAACGAAATAAGAAATGTTTGAAAATAAAAGAGTCGCCATTTTTATATTATGTTTATTTATTTTATTTTCCTTTTTTTGCTCCGATCATATTATGTTCTCTGACATGCATTATGAGAAGGTAATGGCGACATATGCTTATTCATGATATTAATAAGATATGTGAAGAAACTCTTCAATGGGTTTTGGTAGGTGGGGTGCCCCTACTACAGCAGGTTATAGGGGTTGATTTCCGCATCGTTATATTAATCCGAATTGTTCATGTTCTCATTACTAACTTATAGAAGTTATTATCTCATAATCATGCTTCATAAATGACCCTGGCCTTTGAATCTTTTTTTTAAAAATGAGTCATTAAATATTCATCTTCATGCACAATCACCTGTGGAACAAATGTTTTTTATTATGGCCCAAGTGGCATAGAGTACAGACCATGAATGATTCAGATCATGATTTAAGATGCACTCTATCTTTGGAAACCGGCTCTCAACTCTGATAAGGTGGGGCACCGTAACTTATCAAAACCCCTCTTCAAATAGGCCCAACTTTTCTTTCATCTGACTTAAACAAGTCTGGGTGTGCAATCTTCGCTAATTTCATTGATTGACCTATAAATCCTCTCTCTCTCTCTGTCTCTCTCTCTCTCTCTCTCTCACGTTTCCCGTTGCAATCTTCCTACGCGGACGCCGCGTAGAACCGCGTAGAACTATGCGTGCACCAGACTTCTCAAAAATAGCACACGTATGCAGATCCTGGTCGTTCATTCACATAATTGCATGGTTATTAGGCTGGTAGACTCTTCAGACAAAAGTTTAAACTGAATATGAACCACTATCAAAAATTGGGTTCAGCTCATGTGTAGACGGGCTTTCATTTCGTGTCAGGGAATGTTTGTCTGCCCTTTTATCTCAATAATGCCCAAATGATCTTGTACACGTGTGCTAAGCTGAGACGTTTGAGGCGAGGCACCTTATCCATCTCAATCGCAATCGCGCTGGCTAGGCTTTGATTCCGGAGTCCTGCGAGAACCATAAACATGGGGAAATTTCCTAATGTACGACCCATTCTCACAAATAAGCTCACTTATTTTGAGATCCCAAGAATAAGCCCCATCTGTACGGCCCCATTGCTCGGGTCGAAAATGCCCCTGCTTTCAGTCACGGGAGAGGGGAAAGCCTAAATTCCATTTAGCTACGGATTATAACCGTAACCTATAGCCATAGCTATGACTGTGGCCATAACCCACTGATTGCAAGAGGGTAGACAGTGAGTCGAGGTTGACTAGGTGAATGAGATAGTGACTCGGGATTGATCGGGTCCAAACCCAGTCGACCCCAACTCGCTGTCCCACCTGTGTAATTTTTAAAAAAATATTTTTTTTTTTTTCACAAAGAGAACTTTTTCTCTCCTACATTTTTCTCTAATACATATTTATATAAATATGTATATATAAGCATATTAAAAAAAAATTCTCTCTTTTTATTCATTTAATAAATATATCTCTTAAACCAAGATGAGTTACTAAACCTACCATATAAGATTTTGGGGTAGGAGATGCTACTTTAGCTAACCAACTTACGTATTTTTCAAGATTTCATTTGGTCGATGGTCGAAAATCCATTTCATTTACTTCATAGTCAATTTCAATCAGTTTGCGGTGAATTTCATTCATTTCATTTCACAGTCAATTCCATGCATTTCACGGTCAATTCCCTTCACTTTCACGATCAATTTGCTACACTTCACGGTCAATTCCATGCATTTCATGGTCAATTCGCTTCACTTCACGGTCAATTCCGGCGATTCCCATTCACTTCACGGTCAATTTCCTTTACTTCACGGTCGATTCAATGCATTTTACGGTCAATTCCCTTCACTTCATGGTACCGTGAAGTGAAGGGAATTGACCGTGAAGTGCATCAAAATGACTGTGAATCTAAACGAATTCGCTGAAAATGACCGTAAAATGCATGAAAATGACCATAAAGTGAAGCGAAATGACCGTGAAATGCATGGAAATGGGCATGAAGTGAATGGAATTGACCGTGAAGTGCACGGAAATGACCGTGAATCTAAATGAAATCACCGAAATTGACCCTTAAATGCATGGAAATGACCGTGAAGTGAAGCGAATTGACCACGAAATGCATGAAAATGACTGTGAAGTGAAGCGAATTGACCGTGAAGTGTATCGAAATGACCGTGAATCTAAACGGAATCGCTGGAAATGACCATGAAATGCATGAAAATGACCGTGAAGTGAAGCGGAGTCGCCAGAAATGACCGTGAAATGCATGGAATTGACCGTGAAATGAAGCAGAGTCGCCGGAATTGACTGTGAAATGCATGGAATTGACCGTGAAATGAATGAAAAATGACCGTGAAATGAAGAGAATTGACCGAAAATGCGTGGAAATGACAATGAAGTGAAGGGAATTGATTGTGAAGTGCATCGAAATGACCGTGAATCTAAACGGAATAGTTGGAAATGACTGTGAAGTGCATGGAAATGACCGTGAAGTGAAGCAAAATGACCGCGAAATGCATGAAAATGGCCATGAAGTGAAGGGAATTGACCGTGAAGTGCATGGAAATAACTGTGAATTTAAACGGAATCGTCAAAATTGACCATGAAATGCATGGAAATGACCGCGGTCAATTCGCTTCACTTCACGATCATTTCCACGCATTTCGCAGTCAATTCACTTCACTTCACGGTCATTTCCATGCATTTCACGGTCAATTCCGGCGATTCCATTTAAATTAACGGTCATTTCCATGCACTTCATGGTCAATTCCCTTCACTTCACGGCCATTTTCACACATTTCACGGTCAATTCGCTTCACTTCATGGTCATTTTCATGCATTTCACGATCATTTCCAATGATTCCGTTTAGATTCACTGTCATTTCCATGCACTTCATGGTCATTTCCCTTCACTTCACGGCCATTTTTATGCATTTCATGGTTATTTCACTTCACATCACAGTCATTTCCATGCATTTCACGGTCATTTCTTGTGATTCCGTTTAGATTCACAGTCATTTCGATGCACTTCACGATCAATTCTCTTCACTTCACGGTCATTTCCACGCATTTCGCGGTCAAATTACTTCACTTCACGATCATTTACATGCATTTCACAGTCAATTCCGGCGATTTCGTTTAGATTCAAGATCATTTCGATGCACTTCACGGTCAATTCCCTTCACTTCACGGCCATTTCCACGCATTTCATGGTCAACTTGCTTCACTTCACAGTCATTTTTATGCCTTTCAGGGTCAATTCCAGCAATTCTGTTTAGATTCACGGTCATTTTCATACACTTCACGTTCAATTCCCTTCACTTTACGACCATTTCCATGCATTTCATGGTCATTTCGCTTCACATCATGGTCATTTCCAACGATTTCGTTTAGATTCACGGTCATTTTGATGCACTTCATAGTCAATTCCCATCACTTCATGGTCATTTTCATGCATTTTGCGGTCAATTTGCTTCACATCATGGTCATTTCCATGCATTTCACGGTCAATTCTAGCGATTCTGCTTAAATTCATGGTCATTTTCATGCACTTCACGGTCAATTCCCTTAGCTTCATGGTCAATCCATGAAGTGAAGGGAATTGACCATGAAATGCATGGAATTGATTGTGAAGTGAAGGAGTTAACTGTGAAATGCATGGAATTGACCGTGAAGTGAAGCGGATTTGCTGGAATTGACCATGAAATGCATGGAATTAACCGTGAAGTGAAGGAAAATGACCGTGAAATGCATAGAAATGACTGTGAAGTGAACCAAAATTGTCGGAATTGACCATGAAATGCATGGAATTGATCGTGAAATGAAGGGAATTGACCGTGAAGTGAAGCGGAATTGTCGGAATTGACCGTGAAATGCATAGAAATGACCGCTAAGTGAAGGGAATTGACAATGAAATGTAGGGAATTGACCATGAAGTGTAGGGGAATCGCTGGAATTGACCGTGAAATGAATGGAAATGACCGTGAAGTGAAGGGAATTGACCGTGAAATGCATGGAATTGACCGTAAAGTGAAGGGGAATCGTCAGAATTGACCGTGAAATGAATGGAGATGACTGTGAAGTGAAGGGAATTAACAGTGAAATGCATGGAATTGATGGTGAAGTGAAGAGAATTGATAGTGAAATGCATTGAATTGACCATGAAGTAAAGGGAATTGACCGTGAAATGCATGGAATTGACCGTGAAGTGAAGGGAATTAACCGTGAAATGAATTGAATTGACTGTGAACTGAAGGGAATTGACCGTGAAATGAATTGAATTGACCATGAAGTGAAGAGGAATCGCTGGAATTGACCGTGAAATGCATGAAATTGATATGAAGTGAAGGGAATTGACCGCGAAATGCATAAAATTCACCGTGAAGTAAAGAGAATTGACCGTGAAATGAATTGAATTGACCGTGAAGTGAAGGGGAATCGTGGGAATTGACCATGAAATGCATGAAATTGACCATGAAGTGATTGAAATTGACTGCGAAGTGAATAAAATTAACCGCGAAGTTAATGAAATTCACTGCGAAGTCAATGAAATAAATTTTCGACCATCGACCTGATGGAATCTTGAAAAATAAGCAAGTTGGTTGGCTAAAGTAGCTTCTCCTACCCCAAAATCATATATGGTATGTCAAGTTACTAATTTTAATTTAGAAGATATTCTTAATAAATGAATAAAGAAAGAAATGAAAGAAAGTGAGAAACATTTTTTATGTGCTTATATATGCATATTTATATAAATATATATTAGAGAAAAATGTAGGTAGAATAAAGCTCTCCATGTAAAATAAATAAAATTAATTTTTTTTTTTAAAAAAAAGGAAGTACAACGTTTCCACGGCTATAGCTACGGTTATAAGCCGTAGCTATTGACCCATCTCCTTTTTTATTTTTCCTTTCCTGTTGTAATCCCTATCACTTTTTGTAGGTCCCATTATGCAGTATGTGTTATATCCAAACCTTCCATCTATTTGGTGAACTCGTATTAAGGCTTGGAACGAAAAATAAGATAGATCTAGCTATCAAGTGGATGACACTGTAAAAGGCGGTGGAGGATTGGACATCTACCATTGAAACCCTTTTAGGGGTCAAGAAGTTTTGGATCATTATGAAATTTATTTTTCTTTTTCATCCAGGTCTTTGTGACCTTATGAATGGATTGGATGAAAAATAAATGTTATGGTGGGCCCTATAAAATTTTTAACAGTAAAAATTAATTTTTCTACTGTTCTTTGTGGTGTGGTCCAATTGATCTTTGGATATGATTTTTTCTTTTTGATAATGCTCCTAAATGAATTCAAAATATGGATGAACGTTGTGGATATAATAAATAAATAACTATGGAGCCCTATCTTTTGAACCGTTCGTACACCTCGGAGTTCGAGGAGCGTCAGCGCTGGTCTTCGAGCACCAGGCGATCTACTTCCGGAAAGAAAGCACGGGCATTTTCCACTTGAGAATGGGGCCGTACAGCCGGGGTTTATTCTTGGGAGGTAAAAACGAAAGTGGATTTCAAAAGGTTGATGGGCATATGTGGATCGTGCAGTTGGAAATTACTCAACATAAAACGATGGGTGAAGAGCACGTCAGCTGTTTAGCTTGGCTTCCGTCATTAGGGTTTCGATAGAATGCAGGGCCCTCCATGCCACCTACCGTGCTACGAGATGCGATTCCCACCGTAAGATGGTAAATGTATCATAGATCCGAACCATGAATCATTTATTAGGTAGCGCACAGTGGAATTTCATATGTCAACAGTCAAGGCTGCATACTCATAAATGAGCCAGCCATATACATTGAATTTCAACCGTTGGAAGTTTCTTTTTTGTTTTGTTGTTTTTTATTTTTTATTTCTTTCAACAGCACATTTTTCTTATGCGCGAAAGTTGAACTACTTGGTCAAAAATAAGATTTAAGCTATATGATATATGCTAGGCAAAAATAATATATACGTTGTTGCAATGTTTTTACGGGACGGCTTCCTTGCGACGGACCCTCCTTCACCTGTACAGAAACAATGTCAAAGGGACCCTGGCTAGAGCCGGGGAACCTCCGATGCTTAAGTCAGTTATCTAGTCAATAGCCAAGAGCTTGTTTCGGTTAGTATTGCGTACCTTCTTCTGTCCCAAGCTTAGAGATTTATACAGTTTGCTAATCCTTATCTTCAGAGGATTCTTCTCCTGGGATCGCTCAGGATCCCGAGAATCTCGGGATCCGCTACCCGTATCCATGGATTTCCGTAGATCAACATTTGTCCTCGTTCCGCCACTCTCTGTCTCGGCTAGATCTCGACCGACTCTGGGGGAGTCTTGACCAGGTCGCGACCGACCCCGGGGGAGTCTTGGCCGATACAGGAGGACGGGTTCCCGGCCGTGACCGACAGAATCAACTCCCTGAGGGGATCTTACTCTATCAGTTGAATGGCTTTTACACGCTCGGCATTTAGTGGGGTCATGCAGGCGAGGTTATCACTCTGACAGAGCGACTTTACTCGTCCTTGCTCACGCCTCCCGGCTTATCCTCTGTTCTGTCGGTGTTGTCTCGGATTCTTCAGGCAGTGTCGGCGAAGCCGACCTACACTCATTCGAGTCTCAGGACTTCGCCCGAGCTTGACACATTTTTTTCCAACAGTGAACCCCCCTTACTCCTTGTGTCGCCTATGGCAACAAGGAGTACGATTTTATCGGTCGGTTTGCATTAGCATCCGAGACAATGATGAGGCATTTAATGTTCTCTGAGTCGTCCCTAGCGAGCGACGTTGCACCTCCCAAGGTCGCACGTGCGGCCAGCCGTCAACTTGCTCCGTCCGCGTATAAAAGGCAGACGGTGCGAATTTTGTTTTCGCCCTCCTTCCTCCCGTCTATATCTGATTCCGAGCGCATTTTCACTTGTTCCTCTCCTCCTCCTCCGCTGTCGCCCCTTTCTCCGTCAATCTTTCCTTGCAGTCGTCGTCGATTTCTTTGGTGAGTCTTTTCCTTCTCCTTTTACCAGCTTTAATGGCCGCACACGGCTCTCAAAGCCCTCGGGAGGAAATATCTGTAGATGAGGGTGTGTCCCAACACCTCTGGGACGTTACAGACCCACCATCCCTGTTGACGGAGTTCACCGTCGGAGCTGACGCCGCATTTCGGCTTATTAGAGAATCCAGCAACCCATCGGCTGAGCCTCCTGTCCAGACAGGTCCATCCAGCGGTGGGACATCTCTGTTGACTCGTCCAGGGAGGCCAAACCCTTGGGTGGATCAGATGGAGGACGAGGATGGAGAGGGAGAGGATGATTTAATCACGGACGAAGGAACGGTTGTGACTCGAACTGCGGACGCTTCTGGGTCGTCTTCGAAAGGGGAAGGAGACGAGCCCAGCGGTCTCGTCGCCTCCATTCTTACTGAATCTGATTTAAACCGGATCAGAGCTGGTTACCATGTCCCTGATTCGGTCATCCTTCATCTCCCTCGTCCGGGTGATTTGCCCGACCATCCCCCTGCAGGGATGGTAGCAATTTTCCAAGTCGCGATGCAATGTGGCTTGCGCCTGCCACTTCAACCCATTGCCCGCAACTTCCTCTCTCGAGTCAAAATAGCCCCCGGCCAAATCGTCTCAAATGCGTGGAGAAACTTGTTCGGGTGTGCTGTGCTTTGGTCCGAGCTAGAGCAACCTTCTCTCACGGTCGACGAGTTCCTCTATCTATACCAAGTCCGACCAAACCCCAACTTCCCTGGTCTCTACTTTCTGAGTGCGTGGAGAGGCAAGGGGGGATCTCTAATAACCGATCCACCTACTTCGAACAAGTTCTGAAAGGAAAGGTGGTTTTGGGCGTGCGGTCGGTGGGAGTCGGCCGACACCTGGCCGTACAAGCCTCAAGTATTCCGCACATTCCGTAGAGCAGGTGACTCGGCGCCTCGGTCCACTGACTTGTCCTTTTCTTATTCTTCGTTTCTATATCCTCTTCCGCTGATCTCGATTGTACAATGTCTTGCAGATATCTCGAAGAGGAGAGGGAAGCTCGAGTCCGGGGCTTTGACTCGGATAAGAGAGCTGAAGAAGCTAAGCGCGGCAGAGCGATCTTGGAAGTTGCTTCTGCAACCTGAGCGTCTCCACCTCGCAGGCTTAGACTCGTTCGTCTCAGGTATTCCGCCCTCCTTATGTGTCTTCTTGGTTTTCCGTTTGCTCTCTCAATCTTATTACTCGTCCTTGCAGATCTTCCCGAAGCTCGCCCTATTCTGAGACCTGCGCCCGAGAACATGGCCGAGCCTCGACCCGCCTTGAAGCCTCTTTCCAAAGTGAAGGCCCCCCCAAGATCGTCTCTGCTGTCAGGGTCTCGACCTTCGAAGCAGCAGAAGACCACAGGCAAGGGGAAGGAAACGGTCACTCCACCTGCTACTGCGCCCGCCGTTCCCCAGGTGGTCGTCCTTTCCGACCCTGATGAGAGGGCCGAGGAAGCGGAGCCGACCCATCCAGTGACTCAGGTGACACTTGAGTCGGGGCCTACCACTGGGGAGGTCTCAGGGCCGAGGGAGGCGCCGCGCGTAGAATCCCCGAGAAGGGAGTTGACTCAACAGGAGTCCCCCTTCACGAAGATCATTGCGGGGATGGTTCCTTGGGCGCTTGCCCACGGGAGCGAGAGAGACTTTGCCAACTATTACAACGCCCCGACGGCCCAGACCCTCGGGCATGCAGCGAGGCTGCTTTTTGAGGTAAACTTTTCTTCGATCTCGTATCACTCTCTGTCTAAGTTTTTCAACACAGCTCACCGTCTTTGTATTGCAACTGGCTCCTTGCCTCGTCAAAGCAAGCTCGGAGCTGGTCGCCTCCCAGAAGCTCGCATCCGAGGCAGAGACTGCGAAGAAGGTCGCGGCCGAGGCTGAGGGCCGTAGAGAGATCGCTGAGGGCCGGATCGGCATCATGACCGGCGATCTTTCTATCGCCCGGAAGATGGCCGCTGACACCTGTGCAGCTCTCGAAGGAACGAAGGCTGACAATGCTCGCCTTACTTTGCTCCTTCAAGAGGCCGAGGAGAGGGAGCGGCGCCTTCTCCAAGTTCACGGCGAGTGCGAGGGCGCCCTTGCTCGTGCGAAGGCCGAGGCTGCCGACCTTGTTCAGGAAGCTCAGGAAGAGACGCGTCGAGCCAAGGAGAAGCGAGATCGAGCGGTGGAGGCCTTCCTCGAATCTACCGAATTTGAGGAAGAGAGGGACCACCTTTACCAAGGTGGCTACAAGGCCTGCGTTTTGGAGATGAGGGCGGCCTTCCCTGATCTCGATCTCTCCGCCTTCGAGGTCGACAGTCCGCCCGCCGAGGCTGCCGAGGGCGAAGCCGCTGAAGGAGATGTCGCTGCTGACGAGGCTGGTCCCTCGGGTGTCGCCTAGGATTCAAATTCCGACTAAACGCGAGAGTCGGACATTGTACTCTTCTTTTTGTAAAATTTTTTTTTTTTTTTTTTTGTAACTGACCCGACATTGGGTACTTATATGAAATGGAACTTTTATTGAGTCGACTTCAATTACAGCGTGTTTGATTGTATCTTACGGGTAATAAATCTTGAGATGCTCGGCGTTCCAAGGATGAGGCAACAGCTGCCCATTCAGGTCTTCTAGCCGGTGGGTTCCCGGTCGGATGGTGCCTGAGACGACATAGGGGCCTTCCCAATTCGGCCCTAAGGTACCCGACCCAATTTCCTTGGTATTTGGGAAGGTCCTTCGGAGGACCATGTCCCCGGCTCGGAATCGTCGGATTTTAACTCGGCGATTGTAAAACCGAGATACCTGTCTTTGTCATGCCATCATCTTCAAGCGAGTACTTTCTCTTTTTTCTTCCAACGAATCGAGTGCGAATGAGAGGAGTTCACCGTTCTCTTGTTCATTATACGAGTTGACTCGGGTTGAACCAATACCGATCTCAACCGGCGCGACTGCTTCCGCACCGTAACATAGAGAGAAGGGGGTTTCTCCCGTCGCGGTTCATGCTGTGGTCTGATAAGCCCACAGTATATTCGGAAGTTCTTCGGCCCATGCTCCCTTTGCTTCGTCGAGTCTTGTCCGGAGATGCTGCTTTATGATTTTGTTGGTCGCCTCGACCTGTCCATTCGTCTGAGGGTGATGAGGCGAGGCGTACACGTTACGAATCCCGAGGTTACTGCACATCTCCCAGAATTGTTTGTTATCGAACTGCCTTCCATTGTCTGTCACTATCGTCCGGGGTATCCCGAACCGACATATGATATTCTTCCAAACGAAACTCGTGACCCTTTGCTCGGTAATTTTCGCCAATGGTTCTGCTTCAGCCCACTTCGTGAAGTAGTCCATCGCTACCACGGTAAATTTAGTCTGACCCTTCCCCAATGGAAAGGGCCCGATTATGTCTATTCCCCACTGCGCAAAAGGCCACGGTCCTGACATCGGAGTCAGCTCCTCGGGGGGTTGTCTCGGGATCGCTGCGAACCGCTGACACTTGTCGCACCTTTGGACGAATCGTTTGGAGTCATGCTGTATGGTCGGCCAGTAATATCCCTGCCGCAACACTTTGTTGGCGAGCGAGCGTCCTCCTGAATGGTTTCCACATATTCCTTCGTGTATCTCTCGTAAGATATAATCGGCTTCTTGGGAGTCGACGCACCTTAGTAGAGGAGTATGAAAGCCTTTTTTGTATAGAATCTCATTCAAGATAATGTAGCGCGAGGCTCGAATTTTTAATCGTCGTGCCTCGGCGCGGTCTTCTGGCAGTTCACCATTGTTGAGGTAGCGGACGAGTGGGTCAAACCAAGCAGTCGCTGGATCGATGGAAAATAGGACCGAGACCGTCAGCTCATTTACGCTTGGTTCAGGGACATGTTCAATTGGAACTGACCGAGGTATGTCTTTCTCATCTGCTGAGGCGAGCTTTGCTAATAGGTCGGCTTTGCCGTTGTCGGTTCTGGTTATTCGAATTACTTCACACTTCTGGAATTCGCCGATCAATTCTTTAGCCTTTTCCATGTACGCCTTTAGTTGCTCTTTCCGAGTTTGATAAACGCCGAAAACTTTGTTAACAACCAATTGTGAGTCCCTGAAAACGTTCAAATGGGTCACGCCCAGACTCGCGGCGAGTCTGAGGCCTAATAATAAGGCTTCGTATTCCGCTGTATTGTTGGACGCTTGAAAGCCGAGTCGCAAGGCATATTGCATACAAGTTTGGTCGGGAGTTTCTAACACTACCCCTGCCCCGCTTGCCTTCGAGTTGGATGATCCGTCGATAAATAGCTTCCAGGGTGTCGGCCCGAGAGAGGAGGAAGCCTCAGGTACATTAATTCCCTCTAGTTCGGGCATGTTATCGGGATTAGGAACCACTTCGATAAGGAAGTCGGCGACGGCCTGTCCTTTTAAAGTAGCCCTGGGCCGGTAATGTATGTCAAATTCGCTTAATTCGACTGCCCATTTTGTAAGTCGGCTAGAGGCTTCCGGCTTTTGAAGAATCTGGCGGAGTGGTAAGTCGGTCACAACGACGATGGTGTGGGCCTGAAAGTATGGCCGAAGGCGTTGCGATGAGACTACAAGAGTGAAGGCTACTTTCTCAAGTTGAGGATACCTTGTTTCGGCTGGCAGCAAGGCTTTACTAACGTAGTAGACTGGCAGCTATTTCCCTTGACTCTCTCGTATTAATGCTGAGCTTACTGCGGCTTCAGACACGGCCAAATACAACAACAATACTTCACCAGGCTCGGGCTTAGATAGCAGCGGTGGAGATCCGAGGTAAGCCTTCAGTTCTTGAAACGCCTTCTCACATTCGTCCATCCACATCATCGTCTGTCGTCCCTTCAATTGCTTGAAGAACGGGAGACACTTGTCTGTGGCTCGGGAAAGAAAGCGATTGAGCGCGGCCACTCTTCCTATTAACCTTTGAACGTCTTTGATCGTTTTGGGAGATTCCATTTCGAGTAAGGCTTTGATTTTCTCGGGATTCGCTTCGAATTCTCGCTGACTAACGAGGAAACCAAGAAATTTTCCCGAGCTCAAGCCAAACGCGCACTTGCTGAGGTTCAGCTTCATGTTATATTTACGCAGAGTCAAAAACATTTCTTCCAAATCCTTCTCGTGGTCGGACGCCTGTTTACTTTTGACGAGCATATCATCAATATAAACTTCCATCGTTCGGCCTATTTGCCGAGCGAACATTTTATTCACTAACCGCTGATATGTCGCTCCGGCATTCTTTAACCCAAACGACATCACTCGGTAACAGTAAAGGCCTTTGTCGGTGACAAAGACGGTTTTTGATTTATCATTCTCATGCATTACAATTTGATTATAGCCTGAATAGGCGTCCATAAAGCTTAGCAGTTCATGACCCGCTGTACTATCGATCAGCTGATCGATGCGAGGAAGAGGGAAGCTATCCATGGGGCAGGCTTTGTTTAGATCCGTATAGTCTATACAGACTCGCCATTTCCCATTGGCTTTCTTCACGAGTACAACATTAGCTATCCATTCCGGATAGTATATCTCTTCGATGAACTTGGCTTTAAGAAGCTTGCCGACCTCCTCTCCTATGATAGTGTACCTTTCCGGGCCGAGCGGGCGGCGTTTCTGTCGGATGGGCCTCTAGGTTGGGTCGATGTTGAGTCGGTGTGTTATGACCGAGGAATCGATCCCAGGCATGTCTTCATGACTCCAGGCGAAGACATCGGCATACTGTCGAAGCAAGGTGATTATCCGTTCTCTAAAAAGCTGGCTTAAGGAGGAGCCGATTCGGACCATTTTTGAAACGCTCGTCTCGGTTAACGGCACCGAGACGAGTTCTTTCATCGGTTCTCCCCGCTCGTGCAATTCGATACGGGGGTCCAGTGATTCAATCATCGAAATCTCAGCCAGGGCTTTTACCGCGATGGCATAGCACTTCCGAGACTCTTGCTGGTCTCCTTTCACTATCCCTACTCCCGATTCGGTCGGGAATTTCATGGAAAGGTAGTAGGTAGACACCACGGCTTGAAGGAGGCTGAGAGACAGTCGGCCGAGGATGGCGTTATACACTGATGGTTGGTCCATGTCCAGGAAGTCGACCATCCCGGTCCTTTGATGAGGCGCGGTTCCTGCGGTGAGCGGCAGCGAGATGATTCCCTCTGGGAGTACCTGTCCGCCGGAGAACCCGATGAACGGGGTTCGGACAGGCCGTAATACCGACCGACCTACCCCCATTTTATCGAACGCTTGAGCGAATAGGACGTCCGCTGACGATCCTGTGTCCACCAGTATCCGGAACACTTTTCTATTCGCGATGGAGAGGGTGACTACGAGTGCATCATCGTGGGGATGATGAATGCCTCGAGCATCTTCTTCAGTGAACGAGATACAATATTTCTCTCATTTTTTCTCCTTGGGAGGCCGAAATAGAAGGAGAACCTCGGACTCGAGGCGGTCGAGGCTTCTGGCGTGGTTTCTTCGGACGTTATTTGAGTCCCCGCCGCCTCGATGACCCCCGACGATCGTTCGAATTTCTTCCTGGGGCCGCTCTTCACTCGGTCCTGCGGTCACGTCGGTCCCAACCGCATGTTCTCTTAGCCAACCCTCTTTAATCAGCCGCTCAATCTCGTCCTTGAAGTGATAACAGTCACTCGTGCTGTGACCGTGATCACGATGGTAGTGGCAATATTTGTTCTTGTTCCGACGATCAGGATTCCCTCGCATTTTTCGAGGCCAGTTGACGAAGCCCTCGGCCTTGATCTCCATCAGTACTTGTTTAGGAGATTTGTTCAGGGGGGTATATGCAGAGAATTTTCTGTCAGGTCGCTTTCCTGGCGTGCTGTCGTCTCGCCCCCGGTCGTCTTTTCGCTTTTTCCCTCCGACTGAGTCGGCTTCTTTTTTGGCCAACTCTTTTGCCGATGGTTTCGTATTCTGGATTTTCTCTCTTAGGAGTCGCGTCTCCTCCGCATCGGCGTATTTGTCTGACCGAACCATAAACTCACCCAGAGTATCGGGCGGGTTTTTGTCCAGTGACTCCAAAAAAGGCTTGTCTCTAACTCCTTGCATGAGAGCGTTAAGTGCTGTCTCCTCAGAATACTTTTGAACTTGGAGAGACTCGAAATTGAAGCGTTTAATGTAGTCTTTTAATAGTTCTCCTTCCCTCTGAACTATGTTGTTCAGATGCGCGGGAGGCTTAAGTTTCTTTTTTTCGCCAATGAAATTGTTGAGGAAGGCGTCGCTGAGTTCGGCGAACGACTTTATCGACCTGGGTTTCAACAAAGTCGGGCTACGTCCGTCAAGGTCAGAGAAAATGCTCGGCAAATAATAGCATCCGAGGCGTCGTGCAATTCCATATAAGTCCTGAAGCATTCAAGATGCTCTGTCGGATCGGTCTTTCCAGAAAAAGGAGTTATCTGGGGTAAGCGGAACCTTTCCGGCAACCGGGCCCGCATTACCTCGTCCACGAACGGAGAAGCTTTTTCTTCGTGTTTGGTCGAATCTGAGTTCCGACCGTGCTTTATATCCGCCATTTTCTTTGCCATCTTCTCTCGGACTTCGTTCTTGAAGTCTTGTATGTCAGCCTTCCAGGGTTCGGCGCTCTCTATCGTTTCTTCAGCGTCTGCAGGTAGCCGACTGAGCCTCCTCTGATCTATTCTATGCCTCAGATCAGAGGGAGGAAAAACGGTTGTCCTTGAACAGGCAGGCGCTGGGTGACTTGGTTCTCGAGGCTGACTCGGTCGTCTAGGCGACTGTGGCGCAGGAGGTTGCGCTACAGACGCTGGTGGATGAGCTTGTGTCGACTCTTGGCGCTGCATCTGCTGGTTGCACAGTTGTTCCAGCATGTGTTTCATGGCAGCCATCTCGGAACGCATTTCTTGAACCTCGCGATCCAGGTATACGTTCCCTTGGTTGGGCTGGCTTGCAGTCGTAGGCGGTGTTGCCGGGGGAGCTCCCTGAGGTACGCTAGCGGCGACCTCCCTAGCTTCATCTGGGTCCGTCCTTCTTGTTCTTGTCATTGAAATTGTTGGAAAAAATGGCTTTTTGTCCGGATTCCCACAGACGGCGCCAAACTGTTGCAGTGTTTTTACGGGACGGCTTCCTTGCGACGGACCTTCTTTCACCTGCACAGAAACAATGTCAAGGGGACCCTGGCTAGAGCCGGGGAACCTCCGATGCTTAAGTCAGTTATCTAGTCAATAGCCAAGAGCTTATCTCGGTTAGTATTGCGTACCTTCTTCTGTCCCAAGCTTAGAGATTTATATAGTTTGCTAATCCTTATCTTCAGACGATTCTTCTCCTGGGATCGCTCAGGATCCCGAGAATCTCGGGATCCGCTACCCGTATCCCTGGATTTCCGTAGATCAGCATTTGTCCTCGTTCCGCCACTCTCTGTCTCGGCTAGATCTCGACCGACTCTGGGGGAGTCTCGGCCAGGTCGCGACGGACCCCGGGGGAGTCTCGGCCGATACAGGAGAACGGGTTCCCAGCCGTGACCGACAGAATCAACTCCCTGAGGGGATCTTACTCTATCAGTTGAATGGCTTTTACACGCTCGGCCTTTAGTGGGGTCATGCAGGCGAGGTTATCACTCTGACAGAGCGACTTTACTCGTCCTTGCTTACGCCTCCCGGCCTATCCTCTGTTCTGTCGGTGTTGTCTCGGATTCTTCAGGCAGTGTCGGCGAAGCCGACCTACACTCATCCGAGTCTCAGGACTTCGCCTGAGCTTGACACATTTTTCCCCAACAGACGTATCAAACAATATGTCCTCCCAACAACTACTGGTTGTCACCATTTCTTGGCGAGAAAATGGCCACTGTAACAGAACCTTTTATCCAGCAGTTTTTTGGTAGGAATACAAACTTAAGTGGCCAACTTAGACTCTCACGTGCGGAGAGTGAATTTGAGGACGAAAACGCCTCTCCCTTCCTTTCGAAGACGAGCGCTGACGTTTCTCAGTTTCCTCCAACCGAGAGTTGTGCTCACCGCTCATAGGAGATCAAAGTTACATAGCCCCACAGCTATGTATTTATTATATTCACCACGTTCATCCATGTTTCGAGATCATTTCGGAGCATTATCGGAAATATATATATATATATATATATATATATATATATATATATATATATATATATATATATCATATCCAAAGAACAGTGGACCACACCACAAAGAGCAGTGAGAAAACTGATTTTTACCGTTAAAAATTTTGTAGGGCCCACCATAACATTTATTTTCCATCCAATCTATTCATAAGGCCACAAAGGCGGATGGAGTGGAAAAAATAATATATATATCATAATGATCCAAAACTTCTATAACCACTAAAAGGGTTTCAATGGTAGACGTTCAATTCCTCACTGCCTTTTACAGTGTGGTCCACTTGATATTTTTATTATTATTATTTTTTTTTAACACACACACACACCCACGCCATGGCGGGCTGTCACCACTTGATAGTTAGATTTGTCTTATTTTACGTCTCAAGCTTACTATGAGCTCGCCAAATAGATGAACGGTTTGGATATAACACAGACCTCATGATGGGACCCACAAAAGGCGGTGAGGATTATAACAGTAAAAAAATAAAAATAAATAAAAAAGGAACCTGTGGCTACGGTATTGTATTGTAGGCCAAACTACACAAGGAGGTGGGGATTGCAGTAGCTACGACGACATTGTATTGTAGGCCAAACTACCTCAAGGATAGTTATAGAAATCCTCTATGGAGTCTACTAAGTACATATAATCCATGTTACACATAGTTTTCGATTCGGTTCCCCTAACAAAACACTCTACACATATAAGTAGAGCAACCTTCACGACATCTTCTTGCTTATTGGTGTCTACTAATTTATTAAACACATCTAATAAATACTTCTTAAAAACTGAATATTCTTTGAAGTATTTGTCCATTAATGTACTACTGATGGGATGCTTTTTTGGTATTGTAGGCTCCCTAGCCTTAAGCCCTGTTATGAGGGCAAAGTCCATCTCCATGAATTGCAACCGTGTCCCCGTAACTCAAATATAAGATCACCTTTATATCTTACAAGAAGAAGGTGAAATAGAGCCCTTATAAATCAAAGGGATGAGAGGTGCAACAAGAAAGAAAATAGGGAATGCTTGAATAGACTTAGCCAAGTATCATGCTTATCTAATCCACCATTTACCGTGTCGAACCACCATCTCAATGAACACTTAGGGCTTGTTTGGCCCGTTGCATTAGCAAGGATTAGGTGGGATGGGATTCAAAAAGCAAATTTATTACCCATGGTAGGGATTCTCCCTAGGATAAGCTTAATTCCTGCTTTGTTCGTAATACGGTGATACATTGAAAGGATATACCTACCATCATTTGAAACTATTGAGAATAACACACGTGTTATACCTAAACTGTTCATTTGTTTTATAACCTCATTTTTTTTATGGCATGGGCTTAAAAATGAGGGAGATCCAAAACTTATGTGGCCCCAAAGAAGTTTTTAGCGGTAAGTATTCAATCCTCGTTGCTTTCTATGGTGGGGTCCACTTGAGCTTTAGATCTACCTAATTTTTTGGCTCATGCTCTAAAATGATCTTGAAAAATGGGTGGATGGTATGGATATATCCCATACATCATGGTGGGACCTACACAACTTGCTAACATTTAGTGAAATTGGCACGGGACCCAATACGATTCCATTTAACCTACTTCTAAGATTTTTCACTTTTCCCAAACATGGAGTGGAATTGGCATAGGACCAAATGCAATTCCATCCCACCTAAGCCCATCTAATCTAGCCAGCCAAACAGGCCCTTAGAGGATGGGTTTGAGAATTGAGAGCAAGAATCGTCACCTACAAACATATAATGAAAAATATATTAAAACCAAATTTCACAATTTAGAGGATCATAACGAAAAAAAATAAACATAGTTGAAATCGAGTGAAGAAAACTAAAAATTGAGAGAGACAAATTAGAAAGTGAGTGAGCGAAACATGAAATTCAATAAGGCAAACATTAAATTCAACGAGGCAAGATGAAACTGAGCGAGACATCAAAAAAAATTAAGCGAGGCAAGGTGAAATTGAGCGGAAAACCTAGAAATTAAGTAAGGCAACTAAGAAATTCAGCGAAGGAACCAAGACAATGAGCGCGGGAACCTAAAAATTCAGCAAGACAACTTAGGAATTGATCGAGGAAAGCTAGGAATTGAGCAAGGGAAGCTAGCAATTAAGCGAGACAGCCTAAGAATTGAGCGAGGGAAGCTAGAAATTTAGCGAAGGAACCTATAAATTGAGCAACGAAAGGTAGAAATTGAGCAAGGCAACATAGGATTTGAGTGAGGAAAGCTAGAAATTGAGCGAGGGAAGCTAGAAATTAAACGAGGCAACGTAGGAATTGAGCGAGGGAAGCGATGAATTGAACGAGGGAAGCTAGAAATTGAGCGAGGCAATGTAGAAATTCAGTAAGGAAACCTAGGATTTGAGTGAGGGAACCTAAAAATTGAGCGAGGCAACCTAGGATTTGAACGAGGCAACCTAAGAATTGAGCAAGGCAACGTAGGGATTGAGGGAGGTAACCTAGGAATTGAGCGAGGCAACCTAAGATTTGAGCGAGGGAACCTAGAAATTGAGAGAGGGAACCTAGAAATTGAGCAAGATAGCCTAAGAATTGAGCGATGGAAGCTAGAAATTTAGCAAAGGAACTTATGAATTAAGTAACAGAAGGTAGAAATTGAGTGAGGCAACGTAGGATTTGAGTGAGGAAAGCTAAGAAAGGCAACCTAAGATTTGAGCGAGGAAAGCTAGAAATTGAGCGAGGCAACGTAGGAATTGAGCGAGGCAATGCAGAAATTTAGTGAGGGAACCTAGAAATTCAGAGAGGCATCTTAGGATTTGAGCGAGGGAACCTAGAAATTGAGCAAGGCAACCTAGGATTTGAACAAGGCAACCTAGGAATTGAACGAGGCAATGTAGGGATTGAGGGAGGTAACCTAGGAATTGAGTGAGGCAACGTAGAAATTCAGCGAGGAATCCTAGGAATTAAGCGAGGGAACCTAGGATTTGAGCGAGGCAACTTAGAAATTGAGCAAGACAACGTAGGGATTGAGCGAGAGAAGCTAAGAATTGAGCGAGGGAATGTAAAATTTTAGCGAGGAATTCTAGGAATTGAGTAAGGGAAGCTAGAAATTAAGCGAGGGAACCTAGAAATTCAGCGAGACAACCTAGGATTTGAGCGAGGCGAGGGAAGCTACACATTGTGCAAGGGAACCTAGAAATTCAATAAGACAACCTAGGAATTGAGCAAGGAAAGCTAGAAATTGAGCGAGGCAACCTAGGATTTGAGCAAGGGAACCCAGGAATTGAACGAGGGAATCTAGAAATTCAATGAGGCAACCTAGGGAAAAAATAGAAATTGGAGCGAGGCAACTTAGGAATTGAGCGAGGGAACCTAGAAATTGAGTGAGGGAACCTAGGAATTGAGCCAGGGAAGCTAGAATTGAGCGAGGCAACGTAGAATTTGAGCGAGGGAAGCTAGAAATTGAGCGAGGTAACTTAGAATTTAAGCGAAGGAAGCTAGAAATTGAGCGAGGCAACCTAAAATTTGAGCGAGGGAAGCTAAAAATTGAGCGAGGCAACCTAGAATTCGAGTGAGGAAAGCTAGAAATTGAGCGAGGCAACCTAGGAATTGAGCGAGGCAACGTAGAAATTGGACCGAGGCAACTTAGGAATTGAGCGAGGGAACCTAGAAATTGAGCGAGAGAACCTAAGATTTGAGCTAGACAACCTAAGAATTGAGCGAGGGAAGTTAGAAATTGAGGGAGGGAAGCTAGAATTTGAGCGAGGTAACCTAGAAATTCAGCGAGGCAACTTCTAAATTGGGCGAGGCAACCTAGGAATTGAGCGTGACAACGTAGGAATTCAGCGAGGAAACCAAGGGAACTTAGGAATTCACAAGAAAAGCTACAAATTGAGTGAGGGAACCTAGAAATTGAGCGAGGGAACCTAGAAGTTGAGAAAGGCAACATAAAAATTCAACGAGGCAACTGAGAAATTGAGCAAGGAAAATATGAATTTGAGCAAGACAAGTTTGAAATTGGGTGAGGCTAACATGAATTGGAATGAACTTTAAATGTAATTGACCTAGCCTAACAATTTGCTCTTTGGTGAATTTGGCGAGCAGTTATTGAAATTGACCGAGATTTACATGAAATTATCTTCGGTAAATTTGACCGAGCAATTAATGAAATTGACCAAGCGGTTCATAAAATTTTTTGTTACATTACATGAATCCGTGGAAGTCCCCCATCATATTTTTTATGATATCTCCATCAAACTTATGAATTGCTCGGGAAATTTCACCAATCATGAATCGAGAAATAGGTCAAATAGACCAAAACCTCTCACAATTTGGATTTATAGTTTGCTCAGTACGCACTTATAGTGTTGAGTTAATTGAGTTGGCACACCCAATCCATAGCTCAATTGGCAGACTGAGTGGAGATACCTCGTGTCAACACTTGAGGTCTTTATATCGATCCCTAGTGGGGGTGGCTAACATGGAGTGTGTGTACTGACATGGGTGTGTACTAACAAGCTAACCCAAAAAAAATAAAATTTAATAGTAAAAAAAATAATTACTAAGTTGGGCCCGCCTCGAATGTATGTGGACTATTCACAATATTCATCCGTTTTTCCATCTAATGTAAGGGTTTCAGCCCAAAATGGTGGCATATCGAAATATCAAGTGGATCACACCATAGGAAATAGTGGTTCCACCCTAGAAACCTTATTATGCCCCCACAATGATGTTTTACTTGTAATCCATCATGTTCATAAGATGATTTTTGCATGGATGAACTGAAAACCAAGATGTGAGCTTCATCCAGCAGTTCAATGGCCCACCAAAAATTTACACTGTTTAAGTAAATGTACATTATACCTGTAGTGCGTACTTTCTTCCATGGAGGGACCATTTTCAGAAAAACAAGACAATGTTGATGAATAGAGAGGGTGGGATCCAGCTAGAGTGAAACAACATATGTAGTGGTGGAGTTTTCGTCTTTCTTTTTTTTAAAAAAAAAAAATGGAGCAAGGAAAGGGAGGGAGAGGAAATGACGCAGCAGTGAAAAGGAGGGGTAGTTTCGTCCAAAAATTGACTGTCCGCACGTGCTAGTCTAAGTTGGTAACTTAACTTTATATTCCTTCATAAAAACTGCTGGATAAAAGGTTTTGTCTACAGTGGTCATTTTCTATTTCTTGGCTCCCTTTCTAGGATTTGGATTGTCTGTGACTATGAGCAAGCCAATGAAAGAGCCCATCTGCATGATTCGGTCAAATGTGAGTAAAGCAATCGAAAATAAATACTCCTAACTAGAACGAAACATTTTCCCTTATTAGTGGTGAGCTTGCATCTAACCAGGCCACATGACTTATTTTAATTGGGCCTCATCAGGGATGTGGGAGGATTCCCATAGCCTTAGTAGGAGGCAATACGCATCCCCTTCTTATGGTATCATCCATCCAAGTCGAGTTGTATCATTCTAATTAAAGAGCTGCCACCTGTGCAACTAATATATGCTCAAGATTTAACATCTAATGACAAGATCAGCCTATGGCCTACACTTTGATGTCCTTTCATCAAAATGGGATGGTTGAAACATAATACAGAGTACAAGCCAACTTATGGACCAAAGTGTAAGGCAGGAGAAAATAGCACAACCATAGAAACGAGAGGAGTTTTTCCTCCTCTCGTTTAGTTTTTCTCTAGGAAAGCTCCCTCCGGTATTCTTTTAAAGAGTATTTTTTTAGAAATGGTAAAATGAGCACATCCCTTCTTATTTAAAATGTTTTTCCCACAATAGCAGTACTTCTCTCTCAACTAAGAGTGTCTTTACCAACTCAGTTGTTAATTTATTTTTTTCTTAATTTAAGAATATTTTTTTTAACTACTAATTGTAGTTCCAAGTGTTTGAAAATTCAAAATTTTTACACCCAATGTCAGAGGAATATATTATTAGAATGCAAAAATACTTTATACAAACTCTTTGGAAACCTTATTGGAATGTAGAAATGCTTCTTTTTTCTTTTTCTTTTTTTCCATACCTAGTGGTATCATCAGTGGAGGTTAAGAAGTTTGCATGTCGAGGGTCAAACCCACCAAGACACAAAGATAGTCTTTCTATGCCCATCTTTGGAATGCAAAATTTCTTTCCAAGTGAGCAACAACTTTGGGACTACTCCCAAATTGATTTTTCTTTCCTTACCACTTATTCCTTAGCTTTTTATATATATATTTTTTCTTGTTAAATCATAAGCACTATGTGAAAAATGAGAAAAAAAAAAAAGGACGGATTTTGAGATGGTTGTGGACCGTCTCTAAAATTCTTTGGTTTACAGACGGTTTAGAGACGGCCGTAAACCGTCTATAAAATTGTAGACGGCTCTTAACCGTCCCTAATATTGTCTTAAAATGTCATGCATCCACAAATCATTTAAGATGGTCTTTGACCATCTTATATGTGGTCATCGGAGATGGTCATTAGGCGTCTGCATTATAAACGGTCATTAGCCGTCTTTTACTTGTAATCTGAGAGACGATCCTTAGCCGTCTTATAGCCCTGTCAAAGACCGTCTCTTTTAGAGACTGTCAAAGATCGTCTCTATTAGAGACTGTCAATGACCTTCTCTATTAGATACAATCAATGACCATCTCTATCAGAGATGGTCCTTAGCTGTCTTATAGCGGTCATCTGAGACCGTCAAAGACCGTCTGCATTAGAGATGGTGCTCAGGTCAAAACTTAACAACAAAAAAATTATAAATTTTTTTAAAAAAAAGTTAAGAAGCTTAGAAAAAATAATTAACAATGTTTAAGAAAAATTTAGATTCTGAAAAAAAAAATTAAGAACTTTGAATAATGTTGATAACTTTGGAAAAAACAAGATCGATAAAAAAATAATATTTTGAAAAAGAAAATATAAAAAATTAAACAAAATTGTAAAAAAATTGACAAATTGTAAAAAATATATTTTTTTAAAAAAAGAAAATTAGATTTTATATTTTGACAAAAAATTTAAAAAGTTATATAACAAGATTTCAATAAAAAAAATGATATTTTGAAAAAGAAAACTTAAAAAATTAAACAAAATTGTGAACAATTTGACAAATTGAAAAAAAAATATATTTTTTTAAAAAAAGAAAACTAGATTTTGCATTTTGACAAAAAAAATTGAAAAGTTATATAACAAAAGTGAGATTAAAAAAATGATATTTTGAAAAAAAAATTAAGAAATTAAACAAAATTGTGAAAAAATTGACAAATTGTAAAAAAATATTTATTTTAAAAAAGAAAACTAGATTTTTTATTTTAACAAGAAAATTTGAAAAGTTAGATAACAAAAGTGAGATTTTGATGATGTGTTATATATCCTTGTCGCCCCTATGTTTCTCCAACCCAATTTTAGGTTGGGTATAAAAAATTGTGTAGATTTAAATCTTAAGTGGATCACACCACTAGAAAGAATGATAATATAGTACCTCGCCATTAAAAATTATAAATAGTCCATCGTAAGGTTTTAGTAATGTTTATTTGCAATCCAACTTGTTGATAATATAAAGAAGATCTAGATGAAGGTAAATTACAAAGATCAAATTGATCCACAACTTTTGTGGCCTTCAAAAGGTTTTTAATAGTTATTCATCATTGTTTTGATTGGTATGACCCACCTGATGTAAGACCCGTATCCGAATTCGCACTGTTCCGTTGATTTCCGCGACCCTTCTCGTCAAATTCCGGCAATCCGCGACTTATGGTTGACGTTGCGCACGACCGTAAGTCGTATCCTATTCATTTGAGCCGGCTTAATCCGAGACTTGTATCATTGCGACCGCACCGTCGCCGCGGTTCCAACGCCGCAACTCACGCACCGATCCGATACCCAGACGATGAGATACGGACCCACGTTCAGTTTGAACAAAAACACCGCGCGTTGCAAATCCCAAGGAATCTCTACAAAGTGTCCCATCAATCACATCAATCAATCCCATCAATCATCTCTCATGTCAAGTACAAGCACCCATACTTCCTTTCTCCACAAGTCAAGCAACCACCCAAGTCAACTAACACATCACTTCACCCATCACTCACCTCACCCATCACTCACCTCACATCACTCCATCTCTCATTAATCACACATCTCTCTCTCATTTCTCAACACTCCAACTCCAAGCAAGAGAGAGCTCACGTCCAAGCTCTCTTCCATGAGAAAGAAGTGATTTTAGTGGCCCACTTCCCATCTCCAAATCCCATCATCCTAGCCATCCATTTCCCATCTCCACCATCAAAGTGAAGCTCTAGGTGACCGGCTATCCAACGGGCCAAGAAGATCAAGAGGTGGGTGCTTCTATAGGGTAGATTTATGTGTTTTTATGGTAGACCAAGTGAGGCCCACCGATCAATGGTGTGGATCTCACTTGGGACCCTTATTTGTGGCCGATGGACCACTTGGATCATCATGATCGTTCCATGATGGGGTCATTCTCCATGGACCCCATCATAATGTTTATTTCATTTCAAAAAGGTCATCTAGACCGTCCATAACGGTGGAGAATGGATCTCCACCGTTGATTTACATTTTGATGGTCCTTCGTTCAAAGGGGTCTGTTGTTGTATGATTTCATATAAGGGAGGGCCCATAATGACGGGGACCCTCCATCATAAGCCGTATCCCACTCTCCATGTCTCTCTCTCTATTTTATTTTTATTTTTAATTTATTTTATTTTATTTATTACAAAAGGATGGGGTGGCCCACTTGAATAGATCCCATCTTGATGTATTTATTTTATCCAAGTGGGGCCCACCTTTCACGCCATTCCCACGCCGCCCATCATGTGGTGGCCCACTTCATCAGGGCCTACCGTTTGAGAAAAAAAAAATATATATATATAATAAATAAAATTATATAACCGTCCAGCGTCCCAGACGCTGGACGTTGTGAAGGAAAAAAAAAAAGGAAGAAAAGAAGAATGAAACAAAAAAATTTTGGGTGGCCTCCTTGCATAGGCCCCACCCTGATGTTTATATCCGATCCGAGCCGTCCATCCTCTTACCCACGGCATTGTAGCCGTTGGGTAGAAGTTTGGAGCTGATCCAATCACCTGGTGGGCCATAGCGTCAAAGGTCGCACCTTTACCATTCAAACATCACTTTCTTAGTTTATTTCACTTCCATGCATCAAAAAAATTCAAACTCTGGACTCATTTGGATGGCCTCGGGCCACTGATCGTAATGGCCGGAGCAGATTTCATTTTAGTGGGCCCCACAGGCGAAAAACTGCGGAAAAATCGCTTTCTTCCCAAATCTTTTTTTTTTAAAAACGAGCAGCAGAGGCGCTGCTGCCTCTGCCCATGTCAGACGCCCCAGCGGTGGGCGGTCAGTGGACGGCAAGAAAAAAAAAAGAAGGGGGGGGGGGTCCCACGGCTGTTGGTGTGGGCCCCACCTTAATGTTTACTTATCATCCGATCTGCCCATAAGGTGGCCCACCCTCTGAGGTGGGCCCTCTCCAAAAATGAGGCACATCCAAAGCTCAGGCGGCCCACACCACAAGAAACAGTGGTGATTAAATTCCACCATTGAAACCTTTTTGGGGTCCACAGAAGTTTTGGACCAAGCCGAAATTTATTTTTTTTTATTCACCCAGGTCCCTGTGACCTTATAAATGGATTGGATGGATTATAAACATTTTGGTGGGCCCCACATGGGACCCACAGTGATGTATGTGGCTGTCTTCCACCGTCTGCATGGACGGTGGAGCCCACTGTATTGCATGTATAGGTGTGCGTGGGTGTGTACGCGGGTGTGTGTGAGCGTGTGTGTGTATGCATGGGTGAGTGCACTTGTGCGTGTGCATGTGGGTATGTGTGTGTATATATATATATAATAATGTATATATATATACACTGTATACAGATTATATAGTATATTAAAATGATGTGGGCCTTCATGTGACCCCCGCCATGATGCATGTGTTGCATCTATACCGTCCATTTATTTGTTTTTGTAAAAATTATTTTATGGCTTGAGCCAAATGAGCCAGATCTATGGTTCAAATGGGCCACCATGACATGTGTATAGGGCCCTTTACTGATTTAACTTTGGCCATTCATTGAGGCTTACCTTGGTACATATCTGAGGCCCAAATGATTAGGCCCATTTGATACATATAAGGGCTATGGAAATTAAGCTCATCTGGCATGTATAATGCCCATGAGTTTGGGCCCATTTGACTTATGCAATGCCCATGGGATCCGGCCCACTTATTCTATATAAAGCCCATGGGAACAAGCCCATTTGATGTGCATGAGGCACAAATGGAGTGGCCTAATTAATATATCTATGTGTAGGCCCATCTAGCATATTTAAGGCCCAAGTTATGAGGCCACTTTGATGTATTTCAAGGCCCATGGATCATGGACCATTGCAATGTACATAAGGCTCATTAGTGAGGCCCATTAATGCAAACCATTTAGTGAATGTGAGGCCCATGTAATACGACCCATTTGAATATATCTAAGGCCCAGGAATCAACGCCTAACGGATGTCCTTAGGGTCCATTGCAATGTACGTTTCTCATGGTTCGTGAAATGATATTTATGGCAAGCCGTGCCTGGGAAACAATGTTGGTTTGACGTCCACATTGTATATACAATGTTGGTTATATGTCCGCATTGTAACTCTCTTTAGGGCCCATTGATAGGTCCATACCCGTTGCTATTCATTGCCTTATAGCATGCTTAGTATAACATCATGACTCATGCCCATACGCATCATATGTATGCTTGATATGAGTAATGACTGATCATAGCATACGCCATTGGGCAGACCATCTATGGGGCTCGTTATGTGACTGAGCGCCCCACATGATCGCGCAGTACTCGCTGGATTGCTGCATGTTTTGACAGCGTGATTCATGCATCTCGCATACGTATGACTTGATCACTGCACGCCCTAGCGACATCAGGGCCATGGCTCCACAGGTACATCGTGGATGGCCGTATTGGATACCGGAAATGCATGTTCTAGCACTGTGGGCACTTAGGATGTCCTTGGGTGAGAGTCCTAGAACCTTTTTGGTACCAGGAGATGCTCCAGCGTCTAGACCGAGTGGATACATGAGCGCCCGAGTGCCGAATACCAGTAGGCCGCGTCTCCCACTGTGTCGTGGTCGGTTGGAAGGGGGTGTGGCCTTATCCGCTTGAGTGAGGGGGCTATAAGCTAGGCTGAGTTTGACTAGCTCGCAAATGAGTCCGCTATCGACGAGCCGGGTAGGTATTGGCATACTACTGGTCAGGCGGATAGTGAGGTCTTATCCTCTTGCTTGACTGTGCAGCTAGGGAGGTGGCAGTCTCTGCATGTGTATTGGACTCCGGTGATATCCAGAGAGGAACTGTACTGATATACGCATTTGAGGAGTACCGACTTGCTTGGATTGCATTTCGCATATGACATTTGGCTATGTAGGCCTTGCATTGCATCGGTGTGGCCGATGGCGTTCATATCTCGCATCATGCCTTGCATTACACAGCCTTGGTATATTCATGGACTTACCGCATACTTCCACATTGTTCTGATACTGTACACTTGGCGTTTGCCTTACGCACACACTTACACCACCCTCTAAGCTTTTGTAAGCTTATGCACGATAGTTGCGTGCAGGTAGCGTTGGACAACAGCAGCGCTGAGACAGGAGTGCACATCAGGACCTTTTGGAGCTTTTTGATCACCTTGTATTTCCCTTTCTGCATTGTACTTAAAATTGTCGTTATAGTGGATATGTGGTGATGTTGTTTTGTGACTTGGTTATGTCTGCGGTTATGCTCCTTTACAAAAAAAAATTCATTCTGAAAATCCTCCTCGTAGGATCCCAGGATCGGAATCTGGCATTAGATTATCAGAAGCCGAGAATGGGGCACTACGGAGGCTGTCGACACCGGATTCGGCAATCGGGATTCATGTGAATCCGATTTTCGGGTTTGGGGCGTGACACCTGAGATTATTGAGTTCTTGTGATTTGAAATCACATCCTAAAATATGATGAAAAAATATATGGACGGTGTCGATATACATAAAATATATCAAGGTGGGCCCTACACGGTTAGAGTAACACCCATGAAGGAGTTACCTAAATAGTTAAATGGTACTATAAGGTCACCTCATGAGAACTTCCCGTGAGGTTAATTTGTATGCTCCCCACCATGATGTATGTAAAACATCAACACCATGCATTTGATGTGTCCCATTTAAGTCCAAAAATCAGTTGTATACGAAACTCAGGTGGGCCATAGCATCTAAAACTATGCAAAGACATCCCTAAAACATGTAAAAGCATTTGGTGGGGCCCACATGAGTTTTGGATGTGTATGAAACTTGGTCTGACTCCTCATCCAAGTGGGACACACATATTGAATGGGCTGGATCTATGAATCACATTTAGGTGGGCCCAATAAATGATTATGAATGTTTTAATGGGAGGGTAACCCTCTTAATTATAGTATGTGGTGTGGCCCACCCAAGTCATGGATTGACTTTATTTTTAATCTCATGGCCCACCATGGAATGATGCATCTAACTGATGGGGCAGATCCAAAGTTCAAGTGGACCCACCATAGAAAAGAGTGGGATAGTGACACCCACTATTGAAACCTTTTTATGGCCCGCCACGATGTTTATTTGAGATCCAACCTGTTTATAAGTTAATACAAACATGGAATAAGGGAAAACATATATATTAGCTTAGTTCTAAACTTCTATGGCCCAAAGTAAGGTTTTAATGGTAGGCATTCAATCCCCACTATTTTTTTGTGATGGGGTCCACTCGAACTATGAATTTGCCTCATACTTTGGCTCAATCATAAGAAGTTTTTAATGTTGGATATTCAATCAACACCATTTCATTTGGTGTGGACCAAATACTTGGATGAATAGGAAAAATAAATTTCATATTGATCCGAAACTTTTGTGACCCCCGAAAGGGTTTTAATGCACATTGCATCCTACCATGCCGTATCCAGTTATCAATGACACAGTGAATGTATTTGGTTTATCCACACTGTCAATCCATTTTTCCAGATCGTTTTAGTGGTTGAGCCCAAAATTAAAGCATATCCAAGGCTCAAGTGGACCATACCACAGGAAACATTGGGAATAATGATTTCCACCGTTGAAATCTTCCTATGGCCTACGGTGAATTTTATTTGTCATCCAACTTGTTCAATAGATCACAAATACATGGATAAAGGGAAAACTAAAATATCAACTTGATCCAAAACTTTAGTGGCCTCCCAAAAATTTTCAATGGTAGACGTTCAGTTTATACTATTTCCTATGATGTGGTCCACTTTAGATTTTTATAAGCTTCATTTTTTAGCTTATGTTAAAATGGATGGATGGAGTGGATAAAATGAATAAATCATGGTGGGCCCCACGGGATTTACTAATACGCTTAGGAACAGATTAGCTACTCCTGACGCCAGCCAATGGCTGGTGGTAGGTGCTCTGTGGCCCCCACCATGATGTATGTGTTTTATCTATGCCGTCCATATATTTTTATAGATAATTTTACAATATAAGACCAAAAATGAGATATATCCAAATCTCAAGTGGACAACATTACAGGAAACAGTGTTGAATGAGCGTCGACCATTAAAAACATTTTGGTAGCCATAAAAGTTTTGGATCAGGCTGATTTTTGTTTTTTCCCTTCATCTGGTCCTGTATGACCAAATCAACAGATTGGATGCCAAATAAACAGTACAGTGGGCCTTAAGAGGACTTTAATGGTGGATATCCAATCACTATTGTTCTCATGTGGTGTGGACTACCTGAGATTTATATCCTCTAATTTTTGACATAAAGCTCTAAAATGATCTTTAAAAATGGATGAACAGAATGGATGAAACACATACATCATGGTAGGGCCCACAGAGGACAGTCCATGGCCTGCCCAAAATTGGGCGCATGCTCAAAACAAAGCCGCGCGCCCTCCCTCTGCCCCTCTCTCTCTCTCTCTCTCTCTCTCTATCTCTGTCTCTCTCTCTCTCACCCCTGTCGTCTGCCCTCTCTCTCTCTCTCTCTCTCTCTCTCTCTCTCTTGCCTTGGACATGGTTGTCAGAGCTTGAGTGGAGGATTTCCACAGGTGACAGCCATGGATGATGGCGAGGAGTTCCACATCCATCACGAGATCGAGCGAAGTTCACTCCAGGTATGACAATGGAATCTCCAATCTGATTCTATATTGAAATCCCCAATCTGGCAACTGGATTTGGGGTTCGAATTCAAAATCCCTAATTGACTGATTCGAATCCAAAAAAAAAAAAAAAAAAAATCCTTAATTTCAACTGGATTATGAGATAATATGATTGGAATCCCCAATATGGGACTTGGGATTCGAAATACCTAATTTCTGATTTGGGGATTCATATCAGAAAACCCTACATGAAAGTTTGAATTTTTTACTTTTTTCTATTTTCTTTTCAAAATTTCTGTTTGGGTGATCTTTTCGTTGCCTTTTCTGAGGTGGGTTTTTGTTTTAGAGAGATTTAGGTTTTTCTTTCTTTTCTTTTTTATTTTGTAAATTCTGCCGGTATTATTTTTATTTTTTATTTTTGCTGAGGTAGGTTTTTGTTCTTGGGTAATTCTAATTTGAAGAGTTTTTTTTTTCTTTTAAAAATTAATTTTAGCATGGATTTATCTTCGGATTCCTTTTCTGAGGTGGGTATTTGTTTTTGGACTATTTTTAACATTAGATTTCGATGGTAGTTTTAGCTAAGAGCTTTGAATTTACTGTTGTTATCAACTGGGGCAACTTTCTTGCGATTTTTTCTGATTTTTTATTGTTTTGTATGAATTGGGAGCTTTGAATTTTACTACTTCTGTAATGGGGAGAGAGAGAGAGAGAGAGAGAGAGAGAGAGAGAGAGAGAGAGAGAGAGAGAGAGAGAGAGAGCGAGAGTTTTCTTTTTTTGGGTTTGTGGTGGAAACTGAGAAATCGGTTTGTTTTTCTGTCATTGATTCTTCTGAGGTGTCCTTTTTTTATTAAGTTTTTTTTTTCGAGTTTAGCTTTTAAGCTGAAAGCTTTCAAGTTACTGTTTTTCGAAGTTGGGAGATGCCATTAATTTTTTATTTTTGAATTTTTTGTTGGGTATTTTTTTTCCCTGAGGTTAGTTTTTGAATTTATTGTTTTTCCTCATTTAACAATGTTTTCAATCTTTTTTCAAGATAGATTTTGATGGTTGGATGAGTTGGAAAATCTGAATTCTGTTTAACAGCCATTACTGGTATTGTCTTTTTCATGTAAAGTGAGATTTACTCCTTTTTTTGCTGCTTTAAATGAGGTTAGGTTTGTTATTTCCGTAGTTTTCTAGATTGCGATGGTAGCATCCGTCGAAAGCTTCAAAATTTACTGTTTTCTCAGCATTTCGAGAGTTTATGAGGAGTTTCTTCCTCAAGTAGAAAGTGGTTAGTTCTTGTTTGTTTAGCTAAAAAGCCAATTGCCTATTTTTCTCCTTGTAGAGTAGATGCAAATGATGCAGCTGCAATCCTACTTCCTTCTAATATTACTATATTTACTCTTGAAATTTTCCTTTTTTTCCTTTTCTTTCTTGAAATTTTTTCTTTTTTGCTTTACAATAAGTAATAAATTGATTAAAGATCGGATACTTCACCATTTCCTCCGTTTCATTAGTTAAATTTCAATCGAGAAGGAAAACATATATGTTGGTGCCTGTTAGATTTAACAGTAATTTTTTCTAGACATGGATCCCACTTGCAACTTAGACTGAGGAACTATAGGGTATTTTATTTAATGGATTTTTTTGGATGCTTATTACAAAAAAAAGGACCTTATGAAGCAGTGTTTTGGGTCTTACTCTCACTTGTCATTTGTCATTTGTCCATCTTATATCATTTTTTAATGGTCGACGCTCATTCAACACTATTTCCTGTAATGTGGTCCACTTGAGATTGGGATATACCCCATTTTTGGTCTCATACCATAAAATGATTTGTAAAAATAGATTGGATTAGTTTAAAAAAGGAGTATTATGTGGGTTTTTTTCTATTATATGTAACAGAATCTCATTTGAGTGCTTTTGCATTTGTCAGTTCTTCAAGTCTGTGTAATCATTTGATATGAATCCATTTGGATTCTACTGTAATAATTTTTCTATTGTCAAGAAGGAAATCTCATATGGGTATATCTCCTTTTGAACTTTCTTTGATTTGGTGATAATCAATGTGACTTTTCGATGATGTGTGGGCTGTTTTCAATTGTTTTGGGATGAAAAACCAATGAAATTTGGGATGTTCTTAAGCAGTTTGATGCATATTGGTTGAAAAATGAAGTGTTATGCACATTTATTATAATTTTTTGTGGTTTAGATGATGGAATCTCATGTGGGTGCTTTTGCATTTATCAATTCTTAAAATTTGTGGGATTACTTGATGTGAATCAATGGGAGTTTTTTATGATTAGTAGTTGCTTTTGGGTGTTCTTGGACTGAAACTAATGGAATTTGGGGCACTTTCAAGTTATTTGATGCTAGTTGATTAATTTTAGTGTTGGATTATATTCTTCTACTGAACATGTATGCAAGTGCTAGCCAATGGAACAAAGTGACAATAGTGAGAGAGGCAATGAGAAATAGAGGAGTTCATAAACTAGAGCCAGGTAACAACCTTATCAAGCTACATCTAACAATTTAGCTTGAATCAGAATTTTTAAGGACTGTTATGGATGCATTTCTTTCTTGTGTAGTAGATTTTCTATGTTGTTAGACTCCCCTCTTCTCTTTCTGTACTTTTCTCTCCAAACTTTTCTTTTTCTTTATTTTCTTTCTCCACCTGATTTGAAAATAGAAAGGGAATTCATATTTATTACTCTCCTTCCACTGACAGACAATTCACTTTCTAGGATAAAATGGTAAATTCAATAGAGCTATTGCATCTATATATATATATTTTTTGGCACCATTTAAAAATTGGCAGTGACTCATCCACCTTACATATCAGATTGATTTACAGCTATACACACAATCCATATTGTGGATCTCATTGTTGATGGAGCATTTCTAAAATCAGACATTTCTAATCACACTGATCAAGCAATCCTAACCATCCAATTAACGGATATCATATGGATAGATGGTTAAAAATAAAAGTGAATGGTCCAAATTTGGGAGGACAAATCTGATGGTTAATGTTATCTTCTCAGTGAAGATTTTTTATTATGCACTCGTGCTCTATCCATAGATTTGGATGGTCTGGATTGCCATACAAGCATGTCATGTGTATGTCTAAAGTCTCACCACCATTTTCTAAATGGTGCAAAACTAACACTTGACTCCCCTTGCTCAAGACCTGATAATTGACTTTTTTTTTTCTTTTTAAATTTATAGGCAGTGAAAATTGTAATGATAGAGAAATTCCAAGTATCGCATGGTAGCTTATGATGAAATGAAAATGAGATAGTGCCCATATCTGATGATCAGGATTCCTCTGTTGGGACAGTTGTGATCATGCAGCCATCAGAGGTTATGCTAACTTTTGCATAATTTCTTATGTCTTTCTTGTTGATTATATATGGCAAGATTCTGGTAGGCTGATTCTTTAGTACATGCTCTATTTCATTTGTCTTTGCCTATAACATAACGCCAAAGTTTATACACTTCGCATCATGAAAAATAACTATCCATGAAATGTTCTGTTGAGGTAGGCTAAAAAGCAGGACAATTTGTTGCCTTTACCAATGATTGCTAGGTTGAACAAATTCTTTAAGATTCTTGTTCAATGACCTTTATGGATATTGGTCCCAAAAACATTTTAGTGCACATTTTAGTAACTTACAGCTCTTAGATTAGATATAATGGTATATTTAATATGTTATGTCTGTAGGTAGGAGAACCTCCTTGCCAGACATTAAGGAATGGCGTCTTTGGAGCTGGGGTAGCTTTCATCTTCTTCACTACCATAGTTAGCGAGTTTTACTATGTCTCATAATCCAAGGTTAAGGACAGTGGATCCCTTCCTCCTTACAGAAGAGACACAGGAGTTGGGATGGGCACATACAACTAAGTGCACTGCTTATGCTGGTTCATTTGGCACTCACCTCATGATAGTAGGGGATGATACTATTTGGAATTTGCATTGAATTTTAATCCTTTTTTGCTTCTTCTTCCTTTTGGGATTGGTCAATTAGTTGAATAGATACATGGATCTTTGGACTTGATTGATATTTTGTAATGCATCAAAATTGCAGAGATTCTGAAGAAAGAGAGCTGTCACAATTACAGAGATTCCGAAGAAAGATAGTTGGCTATTAGAAGAGTAAGTCCAACTTGGGTTGTTGCCTATCACGTTCCCTTGTCGACACTTGTGAATTAATAATAATAATCTATTTTTCCATCATGAGCAGGGATTTCGATGTCTACAGTTGACATGAAGGATGAATCCTAGGGCTGTCTCATTCCAAAAGTAAAGGTGAGAATTGTTAATGCTAGTTTTTAATATTTATCATGTCAAATTAATCATCCTTACAACTTTCTTTTTTTTCTTTTTTTTCTTTCTTTTTTCTCATTAGAAGTAATCAATTTTCTTTCTTCTTTCTTATTTGAAGTGATCAAAATCAAATACCCATGCTTTTTTAACCAGCATGGTTGATTATTTCTGCGATTTTATCAAACCGCCTCCATTTTTTTCAGAAAGACACAAGCATATGCAATTCTTTTTTTTCTGGCTACACTAGTTACATGATCTTTGAATCTAGAAAGACACAAGCATATGTAAAGGTTAGTTTTCTTATAGTGTGTATTGACCCAGATGTTCTTCATACTCGGATTATCTGAAAAATGAAGTGGTCATGTAGATACTTTTCTGTTTATTAGTTTTTGAAGTTTGTGTTTATTTGATGAAAATTAATAGGAGTAGTAGAATATCGGTGCAGCCATAAATCTTTTTTCTCCTTTGAATTGTAATAGACTGTATCAGTTACATTTTTCTCTATCATACAGGTTGTGGCTATCAAAAATATAATATCACCTTCTTATAGGGAAACATTTAATGATGTGTATAGGTAAATTCATTTTTTCTTATTCCTTATATTGTTTCCCAGTTATATTTGTGTTGGTTTCAGAGTACAGGTAGTGATAGAAATTGTTGATCGATTGTGGCTTGTAAACAAAGGGATGAGTAACCAACAATACAAATATGGGAGGCCTTCTCCAGTTATCCAGATGTTTTTAGATATATTTATGTTGTTTTAAAATATATTAACTCGAAATTGATGGAGCAGACCCGGATGTGCGTCAGATCTATCCGGATGTTGAGCGGGGATCCTTGTAAGGTGGGAACCGCTGTTATGACCATGATGAAGCTGTCTATTTCCCATGGATAACATTGGAGGGGTCTGACCATTTGGACAGACCGTGTTTATATATTTACTTGAAATTAATGGAGTAAACTCGGATGTGCGTCGGAGCTATCCGGATGTTAAGTGGGGGTCCTTGGAAGGTGGGAACCGCTGTTATGACCATGATGAAGCTATCCATTTTCTATGGACAGCATTGAAGGGGTCTGGCCATTTGGACAGGCCGTGTTTATATATTTGCTTAAAATTAATGGAGCAGACCCAAATGTGCATCGGATCTATCTGGATGAGTGGGGGTCCCTGAAAGGTGAGAACCGATATTATGACCATGATGAAGCTGTCCATTTTCTATGGACAATATTAGAGGGGCCTGGCCATTTGGATGGGCCGTGTTTATGTATTTTCTTGAAATTAATGGAGCAGAACCGGATGTGCGTCGGAGCTATCTGGATGAGCGGGGGTCTCTTAAAGGTGAGAACCGCTGTTATGACCATGATGAAGCTGTCCATTTTCTATGGACAACATTAGAAGGGCCTGACCATTTGGACAGACCGTATTTATATCTGTATTTGCAGGGACCACACCCTTAACCTAAACCACACCCTAAACCTATAATCTATTCTCAATTCCCTAAACTTATAACCTATAACCTAAACCTAAACCTATAACTTAAACTTATTCTCAAATCCCAAAAGCTATACTTATAACCTAAACCTAAACCTTAACCTATAACCTAAACCTATACTTATAACCTTAACCTAAATCTATTCTCAAATTCCAAAACCTACACTTAAAACCTAAACCTAAACCTTAACCTATAACCTAAACATATACTTATAACCTTAAGCTAAACCTATTCTCAAATCCCAAAAGCTATACTTATAACCTTAACCTAAACTTATAACCTATACTTACAACCTTAACCTAAACTTATAACCTTAACCTGAACTTATTCTCAATTCCCAAAACCTATACTTAAAGCTAAACCTAAACTTATAACCTTAAGCTAAACCAAAATCTATGACCTAAAACAATAACCTAAAACTTATAACCTAAAACTTATAACATATAACTTAATCTTAAACTAAATCTAAAACCTAAACCTTAACCTATAACTTATAACCTAAACCTAAACCTAAAACCTAAATGTATTATCAAATCCTAAACCTAAACCTACACCTAATCATAATCTCAACTCCCTAACCTAAACCTAAACCTAAACCTAAACATGAAAACCTAAACCTAAACCCGAACCCGATTTTCTAAACCTAAACCTTAACCTATTCTCAATTCCCTAAACCTATAGCTTATAACCTAAACCTAAACCTTAACCTAAACTTAAACCTAAACCTAAACCTCAACCTTAACCTAAACCTAAACCTAAACATATAACCTTAAGCTAAACCAAAACCTATGACTTAAAACCTTAACATATAACCTTTATCCTAAACTTATAACCTATAACCTAATCTTAACCTTAACCTAAACCTTAACCTATAACTTTAAACATAAAACCTAAATGTATTCTTAAATTCCTAAAGCTAAACCTACACCTAATCCTAATCTCAACTCCCTAACCTAAACCTGAAAATCCAAACCTAAACCCGATCCCGAACCCGAACCCGACTTCCTAAACCTAAACCTTAACCTATTCTAAATTCTCTAAAACTATAGCTTATAACCTAAACATAAACCTTAATCTAAACCTATAACCTTAACCTAAACCAAAACCTATGACCTAAAACATTAACGTATAACCTATAACCTAAACTTATAACCTATAACCTAACCTTAAGCTAAACCTAAAACCTAAACCTTAACCTAAAACCTAAAACCTAAACCTAAACTTAAAACCTAAATGTATTCTCAAATCCCTAAACCTAAACCTAGACCTAATTCTAATCTCAACTCCCTAACCTAAACCTAAACCTAAACTTAAAAACTCAAACCTAAACTCGATCCCGAACCCGAATCTAATTTCCTAAACCTAAACCTTAACCTATTCTCAATTCCCTAAACCTATAGCTTATAACCTAAACCTAAACCTAAACCTAAACCTAAGTCTAAACCTATAACCTTAACCTAAACCAAAACCTATGACCTAAAACCTTAACTTATAACCTTCAACCTAAACTTATAACCTATAACCTAACCTTAACCGAAACCTAAAACCTAAACCTTAACCTATAACCTAAAACCTAAACCTAAACCTACACCTAATCCTAATCTCAACTCCTTAACCTAAACCTAAACTTAAACTTAAAAACCAAAACCTAAACCCCATCCCGAACCTGAACCCGACTTCCTAAACCTAAACCTTAACCTATTCTCAATTCCCCAAACCTATAGCTTATAACCTAAACCTAAACCTTAACCTAAACCTATAATCTTAACTTAAACCAGAACCTATGACCTAAAAGCTTAACCTATAACCTATAATTAAAACTTATAACTTATAACCTAACCTTAACCTAAACCTAAAATCTAAACCTTAACCTATAACCTATAACCTAAACCTAAATCTAAAACCTAAATGTATTCTTAAATCCTTAAACCTAAACCTATACCTAATCTTAATCTCAACTCCCTAACCTAAACCTAAACCTAAACCTAAACCTAAACTTGAAAATCCAAACCTAAACCCAATCCCGAGCCCGAACCTGATTTCCTAAACCTAAACCTTAAACTATTCTCAATTCCCTAACCTATAGCTTATAACCTAAACCTAAACCTAAACCAAAACCTATGACCTATATCTTATAACCTAACTTTAACCCTAACCTAAAACCTAAACCTTAACCTATAACCTAAACCTAAAACCTAAATGTATTCTCAAATCTCTAAACCTAAACCTACACCTAGTCCTAATCTCAACTCCCTAACCTAAACCTAAACCTAAACCTAAAAATTTAAACGGAAATCCGATCATAAACCCGAACCCGATTTCCTAAACCTAAACCTTAACCTATTCTCAATTCCCTAAACCTATAGCTTATAACCTAAACCTTAACCTTAACCTAAACCTAAACCTAAACCTAAACCTATAACTTATAACCTAAACCTAAACCTAAAACCTAGATGTATTCTCAAATCCCTAAACCTAAACCTACACCTAATCTTAATCTCAACTCCCTAACCAAAACCTAAACCTAAACTTAAAAACCCAAACCTAAACCCGATCCCGAACCCGAACCCGATTTCCTAAACCTAAACCTTAACCTATTCTCAATTCTCTAAACCTATAGCTTATAACCTAAACCTATAACCTTAACCTAAACCAAAACCTATGACCTAAAACCTTAACCTATAACCTAAACTTATAACCTATAACATAACCTTAACCTAAACCTAAAACTTAAACCTTAACCTATAACCTAAAACCTAAACCTAAACCTAAAACTTAAACTTTAATGTATAACCTAAAACCTAAACCTAAACCTAAAACCTAAAAGTATTCTTAAATCCCTAAACCTAATCTCAACTCTCTAACCTAAACCTAAACCTAAACTTGAAAACCCAAACCTAAATACGATCCCGAACCCGATTTCTTAAACCTCAACCTTAACCTATTCTCAATTACCTAAACCTTAACATATAATCTAACCTAAACCTAAACCTATAACCTACACTTATAACTTAAACCTAAACCTATAACCTAAACCTAAACCTAAAACCTAAATGTATTTTCAAATCCTTAAACCTAAACCTACACCTAATCCTAATCTTAACTCTCTAACCTAAACTTAAACCTAAACTTGAAAACTCAAACCTAAACCTGATCTTGAATCCGAACCCGATTTCCTAAACCTAAACCTTAACCTATTCTCAATTCTCTAAAGCTATAACCTATATACTATAACCTATAACCTAAACCTTAATCTAAACCTATAACCTAAATCTAAACCTAAACCTTAACCTATTCTCAATTCTCTAAAGTTATAACATATATACTATAACCTATAATCTAAACCTAAACCTTAACCTAAACCTAAACCAAAACCTATAACCTAAGCCTTCACCTATAACCTATAACCTAACCTTAACCTAAACCTAAAACTATAACCTAAAACCTAAACCTAAACCTAAAACCTAAATGTATTCTCAAATCCCTAAACCTAGACCTACACCTAATCCTAATCTCAACTCCCTAACCTAAACCTAAATCTAAACTTGAAAACCCAAACATAAACTCGATCCCAAACCCGAACACGATTGTTGTAATAACAAACAAGAATGTATCCCTTTTAACACATGCCCCTTTTTACAAAGTTTTAATTTTTGTTGTTGTTTCTATTAACTTAAATTGAAACACTTTTTTACATTATTTGCTTATATTAGTTTTATTTTAATGATCAATTTTATTTTAAAAAAGTATGCCCACTTTTTTGAAAGAAAAAAAAAAACGAATGAAGTTTCTACAATTCTTCATGATTCTAAATTATAATGTTTTGTTGGTTGAATTATTTTTTATTAGATAAAAGACAAAAAAAAAAATTTATTGCTGATTTTTTTTCTTGTTTTATTTATGATGTTACACTTATATGTATTTATGCATGGAAGAATGTAATGTGGATAAGATTGGTTGTGTTTGAATAGTATGTTTGGATGAATGTAGTTTATGTTTGGATGGATTTACATAGTTTGGATTTAAATGGATGTGAATGTGAATATGATGAAATATATTATATAACAGGTGTATATCAAGAAGAATATGATAAAATATATTGTAACAGGTGTATATTTTTTTAAATATTCAAATATGAGATGGTCGAAGACTGTCCTTTAAAGGGTTATAAGAGACGGTTTATAACAATCCTTTTTAAAGAAGATCCATGACCGTCCTTTTAAGGTTCATAAGAGACGGTTTATAGCAATTTTTTTTAAGAACGGTCAATGACCATCCTTTTAAGGCTCATAAGAGACAGTTCATAGCAGTCCTTTTAAGAGTCATAAGAGACGGTTCATGATAGTCATTTTAAAGGACGGTCCGTGACCATTCTTTTTACAGACGGTCCATGACCATCCTTAAAATGTCAATAAGAATGAGAGTTCATGACCGTCCTTTTAAGTAATACAATGCCTCAAAATATGACGGCCCATGCGACGGTTCAAAACCGTCCTTTTTGATCATTTGAGATGTTTTCTTGTTGTGGCGTGGTAAAGATTAGAATGTGTTTTGATTGATGGAGAGAGGATTTCTCCCTGTCTAAAAGTAGATTACATAGATAAGGAGTTTTGTGGTTGATAATAAATAGGCTCCTAGTGTAATTAAGCCCTTACCATTGGTTTTTGGTATAAAATTTCCAAGGCTCTATTTTCTAGTCTCTTGTGTGAGCGCAAGCGTAGGTATGAAATGTACGTCCCTTCTTTTGAGCTTTCTCCAGCTTGATAGCCTTCGCTAGCTGTCATTCCCTGCTTTCCTTGTTGCCAATACTAGGCAAACGTGTTGACATCACCTCTCTCTCTCTCTCTCTCTCTCTCTCTCTCTCTCAGGCATCCGCTTTGCTTCTAGGTACCATTTCGTAAATGATATTAATATTATTTCTAGTGGGATTGGGAAACTTGTAGATCAATCATAATTGACTATATAGCAGACCCCACTATAATGGAGGGCCAATTATGCAAAATTGATAGACCAGATGTGTTTAACCGTTTGATCTGTAAATGTTTCATGGAATGTTGTTCCAATATTTTTACACGACTGCGATCATGAAATTTAGTTTCATGGATTTCCCAAGAGGTGATCTACGTACTGATTGGATGGTGCAGATTCATCACCAAAATGCAGCAGTGCAAGTGTTGCAGGGTTGACACCTTTGTTGAATGGTAATAAACGCACACTTGCTCACAAACGTAGAAATAACTCGTGAGACCCGTATTATGCAACGTTACCTTTATTATAAACTCCTTGAGATCAAATCCCAAAATCCGCTTATGGAATTGAAAAATACAAGAACGCTTCAAGAAGCTTCCTTTTTAAAATTTATCTATTGTTATTGTTATTGGCAATCCAATTTGCTACTTCAACCCTGCTTTGTAGCAGCGTTGAAGTTGCCATTGGGGAGTTTGAGCGTAACTACATCAACATCAGCCCCCTTGTTTTATCGACGAATTAGATGAGAATTTTAGCGTCTGCCTCTCACCATAGTGATCCACGACACACACTTCCTGGCCCCAGGGGATAGGACCCCAGCAATTATTTTATTTTATTTATTATTTAAAAAAAATAAAATTGAGTGCCATCTTATACCACTTACACATGCATAATTTAGACCGATCAAATTCTGGGGCTCATTTTGGATGGAGAACATGGTCTGAATAATCTTAGCCATCTAATTGTTTCGTGAATGAATCTGAAACTCTTACCATTTTACTTTTGACCACCCATTTTATTGGTAACAGTTGGATGGTTAGGATCGTTCGAGCAGTGATTTTCTTGATACGGTTTATCCACGAATGGGTCTTGTGACTTGAAATGTCTGGACTGAAATGCCTTTGCACGACGTGTGCAGTGTATGAGACCATAACTTTAGAGCTGGATGTTGAACTGGCATCTTTAGTCTCGTCTCACAGGTCATCTCCCAATATGTGGTCTTTTTTTTTCGTTTTCTTTTTTTTCTTTTCCTTTTTTTTTTGAAAAATAAACGAACACGTACCTTAATTATCTGTATGAGTCACTCTTGCACGCGTCCAGATCATCACCATGAATTGGTCAATGAGGTCCATGTGGAGAATGGTCTGATATTCACAACAGTCTGTCTAAACATTAATTAAAATTGGCCATGATAGAAAAAGTAGGCATGAAGGATCAGAACCATTGATTTGTGCCTTCCAAGTATACAAATCAATGATAAAAGTAAGTTTATTGCTTTAAGCAGAAGAAGGATGATCCCAATCACGAGGTCCATCTGCACACATGGATCCAATCAGTAGAAACGCGAGTGATTATGAGTCGAGCTGTCAACAGGCCCGTATGGGATGTTCGCAATAATTTGGATGGTTCTTAGATAAATAATTTCATTTATTGAATTTTCTAATTGGCTGATTCCTGAACATTCAATACACGGTAAGAATGAAAGAAGTCATTGGTCCAAATCTAACCAACAAAAACTAATCAATCGAAGGTTATTATCATTACGTGAATCTCGGTTTTGGATGAGGACTCATCTAAAGTTGTTCTCACAACTTGAACAATTTAATTGAATCGATGTATGCCACGTGGGCAATTCCTGAGTGCCTGAGTATTAACCATCTCACCCTGGAAGATTATCAAATAGCCTCCCAACTCCTTCTACCCTCACATCTCCCAAGTATTACTAAACCACTCTCTCTCCACGTGTATTGAATGGTTCATCCGGTCAAATTCCTGAAATTTGTATTCGTATTCGTATTTCGTAGTTTGACTGTCGAAATATATTAAATGGACATAAATGGTTGGGCAGTTGGACTTGGACATGCCTATTTCGTAAACCAAACTCCAATGTTACAAGGGCCTTAGAGTCAAGTGGCATGCATAGTCTTGTAAGTTGTGGGTCCCACTGAATGGTGCATAGCTCGAATATTACTCAACCTGAGGATCGCAGCGCCTATATTGCAATTGAATTTGAAAGCTTGATCACCTTCTGTTATAACCATCTATTTTAATTCACTAACTAAATGGTTAGGATCATCAACCTATTTCTGTGAATTTCAGTCTGTCATTAGTCAAAAGATGGGCCCACCGTTTTGACATTCTATAGTGCATGGTATATGGTATTTGCCAGACGGATATGGACTGTCCACTAGAACATGGCTAGCTCATACCTGTCAAGAAATTGGGAGTTGTTGAGGTCGGCATAAATCTGAAGGAAGAAAGAATCTGTCGTCACAGCGCTCGTTTTATGCAGACCGCCTGCGGATTGCCTGGGACCCCGACCTGGGATGACTGCAAGTTCCTGTGGTTGGAAGTCCCAGGTGGGGCCCACCATGACGTTTGTGAGAAATCTATCCATGTCTATCCCTTTGGAAGCTCATGTCAGGAGATGCGCTGAAAAATGAGGCAGATCAAAAACTCAACTGGTCCACACAATGAGAAAACAGTGGGGATTGAACGGCCACTGTTGAAACATTCATGGGCCACAGAACTATTGGCTCATGCTAATATTTTTTAACTATTGGATCAGGCTAATACTTTTGTGTGCCTGTTCATCCCAGTGGAAATGGTCTTATGAAGGGCTTGGATAGCATATAAATATCCTGGGGGATGCCAGAAGGTTCCAACGGTGGGCATTTACCTCCTCACTTCTTCCTATCATGTGGCCCATTTGAGTTTTGAATCTGCTTCAATTTTGGACTCATGCCACACAGGGCAGATTTCGCAAAAACATCGAGGCAAGCCCCATCTAGTTTTTGAATGTGGGATTATAGGAATCCTAGTCCACCCAAAGATTACTTGAGAAGTGAAGATACAATGGACCCTTACAGTTGATGGTCGATGGTCGGAAACAGGCCTTTAAATGGACTGCCACTAAAGGAGTAATTTAGGGAAGCGGAAGTGTACTTAGTAAACTATGTGAGGTCCACCATGATTTATGTATTTTATACTTTCCATCCATACATTTCACCAAATAATTTTAAGGCCTGAACCAAAAAATGAAACATATGGGATGTTCAAATGGACCACACCACAGAAAACAGTTGAATTGAATAGTTTACCTTTGAAATTTTCTCCGGGGCCACAAAAGTTTTGGATCAAGCCTATATTTGTGTTTTCCCTTCATCCATGTCTTATGATCTTATGAACAGGTTAGATGAAAATTAAAAATCATCACTATGAGCCCTAGAAAGGTTTCAATGGTGGAAATCATTATCCCCACCGTTTTCAGTGGTATAATCCACCTGATCTTTGGATATGCTTTAATTTTGGGCTCAACCCCTTACATTAGATGAAAAACAGTTAGACGGCGTGGATAGACCATATACATTCAAGGTTGGCCCAACCCAGTTTACTCAGTACAATAAGAGGAGCATAATGAGTAACTCCATAGGCAATCCGGCTTCGTAATTATGGTAATGAACCATCAAATAATGGATTGTCTTTTTCTTTATTTCTATATTTCATGATTAAGGAATGCGTCGGTGTTCTGCTGAGTGCTATAAGTTATATAGGGCTCCTAATTACATTGGTTCATGTGGACATTTCAATCAATTGATCAACCTTTCATTCAGTCCAGGACACATTCCATGGGCTAGGAAGGTGAAATTAAAAAATGGTAAATAAATAAATAACACTAATGAGATAATCCTATCTATTCTTGATTTGTCCCTATTTTACAGCCATCTATTTTCCAAGCAATGGATGAGATGGCTACAATTGCCTAACAAAACTGATTCTTTAGAATCATTAAGCATTCCCTGATGGATTCTAACAAACAGACGGATCAAATTGTTTAGAGGACCTATCACGGTGTGAATGGTCTGACCATCAATATTAAATATTGTTGATCAAATGGTTATATTTGTCAGTTTGGCATGATGTTTGCACGGTAGCTATCCATGATGTGCTGGACCTAATAAACAGTCTGGATCAATGGATTGGACTCTATAAGTGTCCCAGTAAAAACAGGAGCACTGTAGATTATAACTGTGCTCTGGAGCATTTCTCTGGGTGATTAATTAATCTCTTTTTCTTTTCTTTTTTTTGTCTTTTTTTCTTTTTTCTTACCACACACAGGCACCAGGCACTCACATCGTTGTAGGATTTCACCACCTATGAGAACTCCAGAACCAAAACCCGGGTCAAGAAACTCCTAAGAGTCTACCATCTAGGTAATGACTCCAATCCATGATTAATCAATTTAATATCATGAAATTCCATGAGATTTGATGCAACAAAATGGACTTAATCAATGCAAGGGTGGTGGAATAGGAGTATGGTTGCTCAATCATTCAATACAAGGGGGTGGAAACACGGAGTATGGTTGCTCGATGCTTGTGTTTCACACGGTAATAGAGAGAACTTTTAAAATTCAATGTCTCAGCCTTTGAGCTGGCGGGATTTGGATGGCTTTGTCACTTTTTTTTCTTGGTTTTTAAAATGCATGTGGGCGTTCTGGTCGTTGATTAAAATATAAAAAATAAATATTGAAAATGAAAGAATCAACCAAAGCAAATCATCTGGCAAAATGTCATTTCTAAATATTAGTTTAGTACATAGTAAGGGAATGTAAAATATAAGCTGAGGCGAGAGGAGGGAAAGCTTCATTTGTTTATTATAATTTTCACAACAACTCAATGATCACACTCCACTTGCAAAAAATGATTCAGTAGGGTCGTCTCCATTGAAATTCCAACTATTGTAATTTTAGATTGTTCAAGATTCAAGACACTGAGCGAGTAAGGGCCCCACATGGATGGTGCACCCTGATTAGGTGATCCTAGCTATCGTTTTCCCCGCATGGATGGTCGTGATTTATGGTTGTGGAAATATAGTGTCCTGCTTATCAACACACGTACAATTTGCCTGTGTCAGATGCTTACTTCAGTGACCCAAACTGCCAATCTGATGGGCCACACTCATGAATAGAAAGTTAAGAAACCTTGGATCGATGGCCTGAAACAGCAATGGCTCACAAGTTGCTGGTGTACCACATACCACCGGCCTCAGTGGTGTGTGTATGTGGCGTGAGAAGAAGAGCCTACCAGGTTCTCGAGCCCCAAAATGCATGGACGGTTGAAATGATATCAAAGTTACTTGCCCCACAATAATGTGTTTATTATATCCACACGGTCCATCCATTTGGTGAGATCATTTTGGACTATGAACCCATAAATGAGTCATATCTAAAGCTCAAGTAAACAACACCATAAATAGTAAATAGTAGTGGAAACAATGGTTCCCATCATTAAAACATAGCCTACCATAATGTTCATTTTCCATTCAATCTATTCATAATGACACACAAATCTAGATAAAAAGAAAAAATAAATATTAGATTGATCTAGAACTTATGTGACCTACCTTTACGAAGGTTTTAATAGTAGACCATACATCCCCCATTGATAGAGTTGTACGCGAGTTGAGTTAGCTTGGTCAACTCATTTGACTTGACTCAAAAAAGCTGGACTCACCTTAGCTCAAAATTGGGCTGTGGTGGAGCCGAGTTGGCTTTGGATCTTCAAATAAATTCAATTCGAATTTAAGCTGACCCAAGCTCGACTCAACTCAACTCGACCCCTTACTCGAATCGACTTAAATTGGATTGACTTTGTGAGTTGATCTTGATCTACTCGTTGAGTGTTTGTTGTAATGATTTAACAAAGTGTTGTTTGTTGAGTTGCCCTCATATTATGGTATTTTTGAAATAAGTATTCAAAGAAAGCTTTGTAACTTTTCTCAATAATATGTTAGTAAGGTTTTAAGACTAATTAGTTTAGTTATGTGAGTGTTTTGCATGGATGTACAGGTTCGTTATATATTAAAAGTGAAAAACATATTTAATTGTATGTTGAAAATAATCAATTTTGTAAGGATATATTTGTACAAAATTTTTTTTATTAATTTACATTTGAAATATAAGGGATTGAAGATGCAATATATATATTTGAAAAAATGTTACATAAGCTTGAACTCAAACTTGCGCTAGCCTGAGCCACTGATCGAACTGAGCTGAGCTAGCGGTGAAGATTGAGGATTGAGCCTAGCCAAGATGCACCAAGCTTAATTTCATTCAACTCATATATAACTTTACCCGCTGCTTTATGCAGCATGGTCCACTTGATCTTTTATTGTTGACAAATGGACGGACGGTCTGGATATGTATAAGATATATCTCAGGTTGGTCCCACAAAACTTGGTGACGTCAACCCACCACCGTGGTCAGTGGTGTGTGATACACCAGCTGATCCACTTCCTCAAAGTAGCGCCTCCTACTGTACACGTGGCATATATCTCAAATCCGGGCGCCAGTGTGATTCACTGTAGATGGGCCGCCACTGTGATTCATTATGGATGGAATGGAACTCAAAACCACACATCTGATTTTGATTTTTATTTTTAGGAATATGAACTCTACATTGAGAGTCCCATTATTTGAGCGTTCGGAGTTGATGTACGTGAAGGGGTGCATCAAGGTACTTCCACCACATTAGCACGTGTGACAATCATGGGGTGACAAAATTTCGTTTTCGCTGCTTTGCTTGGAGTGGATAGGCAGACCGTAAAGCCTAAAATAATTGACCGGCTTCTATTGACTGGAGAAATGCCAAAAAACGAAGTCGCCCAATCTGATAAGGGGCCGCCATCTAGGCTCGATGTTTGCTAGAATACATCCCCAACTACCGCAATTTGATACCTTGGCGTATAGCCCTTGGACCTTGGGTCCTGTTCAGTGATCCAAACCGTCTAGAAACAAGCTTAATGGACGATGTCAGAATACTTTAGCACTATGATTGTTTTAAATTCTTAGGCTTAATATGGACGTCTCTTTATGCATTGCTTTGTGGGTTATTGAATAGAAAGTCTAGATTTTCCAATCTTGAAGATTATTAATTGAGATATCCATATGTTGCTGGCTGTTTATTGCTTTTCTAACTTGGTCACGTAATAAATGTTGTAGGGTGTGTCAGAATTAAATATGTGGCTCGATTCAAACCGAACAATTATGACCTCAAGTGTCAAAATAAGCATATATATATATATATACACAGTATATGATTGAGATTGAATGAGATCAGCCGTCCATTCAGTCACTCACTCAGTATGTAAATAGGATTAGGCGATATTCAAATGGTGGAGTTCGTCCTCTAATGGATTATACGTTTGTCTTTCATATGAAAAAACTTTTCAATATAGATAAAGGATCGAAAAAGAAATTCTTAAAGTTTGTTGTAAAGAGCAGTTGTGAAACATCTTCCTAAATTGAAAATTGAATTCAACATATGAGTGTAAATATAAATTAAAGCTAAGATTCTTCATTACTGTTATAGGTTACACTATGGAATGTAAACGCCAAGCGAAAAATAAATGATTACACTAAAAAATGTATGACTAGCTAGAAATAGTAAAATGATAGATAACATCAAAAGACAATTGAAATATAGTATTACCTTTGATTATATTGATATAGGAAAAAATATTACTACTTAAATCTTCTACTGTTTATTGCCTTATCCCGGCCATCAAGATGCTTCCCACTTTTTATCGATTGCCGATTGCTATAATCACTACAATTGTATATCACTACATGGTCATCTTTACTTCTACTCCTACCATCTGTTGTATAACCAATTTTACATGGCTGTTCTTCAATGGACCACTTAATAGATGTCATGGCATCAGTCGACGCATTCCAGTTGTTCTATTGTAGAATTATCTTCATACATATTCTCATAGACCTCCAAATACTCCAAACAAATCCATTTAAATCACCTGTACTCACTCTATTTGATTTTCACAAGAATTGACAACCATTAAGATCAACATTATCTTCTTCGTTAAATTTCATGGAATCAACAGTTTGGATCACCAAATATGACCCAAAATCCTACAACTATAGTACCGAGATATCATGTTAGAGTTTGAGGAGGTCCAGATGTATTCTAGCAAACTTCTGTACTCCCCCTGTTGAGAGATGCACTCCTATCATGTTTCAGTGTTTCCGTATTTATATGTGTATTCCAAAAAGTAGAAAAAGGGGTATAGCTAACATCCAGGGTGGGTTTAGATGTCTTCTCTTTTCATGTTTTAAATTTGGCATGTACATTTCAAAAATCCGACCGAAGCCAGCCTCAGGCCCAACCCGTTGACAGCCCTACAGGGAAGCCCTAGAATTTTCATCGGTTGAAACAGAATGACCCACCCGTGTCAAGTGCCAATACACAGCATGTCCGTCAGTTTTAGCTAATTCTAAGAGGTGATTCAAGAGGTTAATCTTAACAAAGATCAATACGGCCCACGCATTAGAGATAGGGATCAGTCAATAGGTGGGACTAACCATGAAAATACATTAACCCTATAATACAAGTCGGTCAATTAATCGGATAGACAAAACTATACGATAAAAATGGATGGTTAGAAGGAAATCAATAATAGCATAGTTCCAATGATTCGACTAATCTTGATTGAGTTCCACATGGTAAATGGACTCCCACATGTCTGTCAAAATTTTGTCTGTTCTATGATGCATGCCAGTCCCTCTACTTCTCAATATTCCACGGAATTTAGCTTCCTCTTGTCCAATATGAGGCCAACAATTGTTTACAGCCGTATGATAAACCTTTGGAGGGAAACCAAACCTCTTAGGGCATCATTTGGTGGACTCGGCTTTCAAAATTTCAGACACCGACATTTAAGAGATTAAAAATACGTGAATCATGAATAAAGCATTTATTTTCACTTTCCGTAGTATAACTAAACTTTATTAAAAAAGAGTTCAAAAAAAATTAATTATTTTTTAATTACTTAATATAGAATTTACACTATGGTGGTTTTTAATAAGCTAAGTAATTCTTATGAGAGTAATTCCTATAGATTTCTGAACAAAGTTAGGGTTTAGTCATTCACACAAAGGAGTTAGTGGCTTAGATAAGCCCCATCGTAATGTTTTTGTGAAATCCAACCTAACAAATAGCTACATAATTCTATGTTACCAAGGCCCAAAAATCAATCACATCAGTGATTCATGTGGACTACATGATAAAAAATAAAAATAAAAATGGTATATTCGAGCTTAATGTTGCGCAGCACGCCAACAACGTAGTGAGCCGAGATCCAATCTCAAGCCTCACCCACAAATGATAAACAGGAAGAAATATAAACTAGAAACAAATCAAAGCAATAAAAAACAAACCATAAGATAAGATATATTTGAAAAAACTTTAAATTAAAATAAAAAATCACGGATGCAAACTTTCACTATGAAGAAGAACGAAGATTATAAGGAAAAATACTAACCTCTCCCTTGAAAGAACATAAAAACTGTTAGCCCACACCTTAGAATAATTTTCATCATACCTAGAAAAATCTTAGGAACTCCTATTTATAGTTTAGGCAACTCTCATTCCGCATCCTTACGAAAGGCGACACCAAAATTCGCAGTCCGCATCGGATTCGAAAATAAATCTGCATAACTACGACTGGTTGAGCAGACTGCACGACCAGTCGAGAGAACCCTATGACTGGTCAAAGACGACCCCAGATGTAACTCCACATCTCAACACTTAAATCATAGCTTATGTTCTATATGAGGTGAGTAATTTTCTTATTCCGTGTTTATACACACACACACACGGAAATCAGCTTAACGGTTCACTTGTATATCCAAACAGCCTGCAAAGAACCTGCAAATGGCAATAGCATTTGCAGAAGTCCACCATGTCCATAGATCTCTTTGATGACATGCTCAAGAGATCCGAGATGCTGTTCAGGGAGGCCTCCCCTAATGTGTTTTTGTCCGCGAATCCGCTCTTCCTATCGTATGAACAGTAAAAAGAATATCCCAGGCGTCCACATTCAACATGATTTTGGGGATCATCATATGACTGCATTTATCAAATAATGGAATCTAAAAGTGTTGCGGCTTACTTGATGAAAGGCTTGGATCTCTTGATATATGTTACGCGGTGTGGCGCAGTTGACCGTCGAACCGGAGAGTAATTTCACATGTGCGGGCATGTACCTTCCATGAAAGGAGATATGTATTAGACCATGATAACGACGACGGCCGGCGATAGAATTTTAAAATACGGAAAGCAAGTGAGTAGTTATATTATAGGATACTCAGTTAGCGTATGACGCTCGATACACAGGCACTCAGAAATTGTAAACGCAGCAGCTCTTAACACAATAAAACCGACTACATTGTGCAGCCTACTGTTTCCAAGTCATAAGACAAATATCAGATTGATTGAACCATCCTAACCTCTGATATATCGGAAACTTGTTTGTAGAATTAGGACCGTTGGATATTTTCATGTTGACTGTTCAATAGATGTCCACCTATCCCGATAGTCAGATAATTAAAGAAGGTTATTTATTGGTTCATGATACATCTACATAGTGTGCCATAATTTTGGACTGTTTAATTTGACCATTAAGTAATTTCTAAGTGCCTGCGTATCATCCATCGCATTCTACCAGAGTATTAAAGTTTTTTCTGAAAGAAAATCAAAACGATAAGAATAAATAAATAAATAAAACCTTCGAGACCAGACTCCTCTCTATGAGAAGATAAAAGAAGAAAGGGGCTAAATCAGCCTCTTCTCCCTTCCAAATCCCGAAAATGGGTACACGGAAAAACGTCCCTAGTCCCACCATCTTTCTCCTCCTCCTAACCTACTTCTCTATCTGCATCGCTCAAAATTTCGAAGTCGACAACCAAAAGTTTGGTCCTTTCGACAGCACCTACTACGACTTCTTCTCCGTCGAAAATGACGCTACGATCAGCGGTCAGGCCCTCCAGATCACTCCCGACACCATCAACAACAACTTCGCCCTCTTTAACCGCTCCGGTCGCGTCATATACAATAAATCCTACAAGCTCTGGGAAGGCGAGAAGAACGACTCCTCCACTCAATCCATTGTCTCCTTCAATTCCACTTTCGTCGTCAACATCTACCGCCCCAATAATGAGACGGCTGGCGAAGGCCTTGCTTTCGTCATCGTGCCCAACCTCCAAGTCCCGATTGGCAGCCATGGACAATGGCTCGGCCTCACTAACGCCACCATCGACGGCAACCGATCCAATCAGTTCCTCGCGATTGAGCTCGATACGGTGAAGCAGAGCTTCGACATCAACGACAACCACATCGGACTCGACATCAACAGCATCAGATCGGACGTGGCATACAACCTCTCCCAAATAGGGATCCAGATCGCCCCTGAAGTCGCAGCTAATTACACGATCTGGGTCCAGTACAATGGAAATTCCACGGTCTTGGACGTCTACATAGCTAAAGAAGGAGATCCCAAACCTAAGAATCCCGTCATCAGCAGACCCATAAACATAAAGGAGATACTGAACCAGAACTCCTACTTCGGGTTCGCAGCATCGACGGGTAGCACGTCGCAGCTCAACTGCGTGCTTAAATGGAATCTGAGCGTGGAGATCTTTCCCAAGGATAAGGGTCTTTCAGTGGCTGTACTGGTGGTGGCGATTGTGGTGCCGATCGTGGCAGTGGCGGTAATTATAGCAGGTATCGCGGGGTATTGTATGTACAGGAAGAGGAGGAAAGATGATTCGGCGATACTGGGGACTTTGAAGAGCTTGCCCGGTACGCCTCGAGAGTTTCGGTTTCGAGATCTGAAGAAAGCTACGAATAATTTCGACGAGAGATTGAAGCTTGGGCAGGGAGGGTTTGGGGTTGTCTATAAGGGGGTGTTGCCTAAGGAGAATACGGAGGTCGCTGTGAAGAAGTTCTCCAGAGAGAATATGAAGGGGAAGGACGATTTCCTGGCGGAGCTCAGCATCATCAACCGACTCCGACACAAGCATCTCGTCCGATTAGTTGGTGCGTATCGTTTCTCCTTTTTTTACTTTTAATATTTTTATTACGAGAAATTTATAACGATTCTGGACCCGCTGGCGATTTGCATACTTGTTCTGCCTGGTGCGAACCCGCGCTTCTGTCATCCAGTCCGTTCAGCCGTTGGGACCCACTGCTGATGATGTATTTGCCCAAAAATGTCATTTTTTTAGGACAATCCATCCTTTCGATTCTGTGGCCTACTCATGTACGGTTAATGAGAGGAATACAGTGACAGTTTACATTCAACTAGTCTATATGATCGGGGAATGATCCGTCCTTGGACTCAATAAATCAACGGTCTGGATTACTCAACCGCGGACCCACCAAATAAAAAGCCGGATCATATTCTGCAAAGTTGGATCTGGAGTTCTAAATCGCGGAACCCGTGAACTAAAAATACCATATTCTGCAAAAGATCGCTGTGTAGAAGTGCTCTGATCAGTTCCCTGCTCACGGCACACGTGGCAAACATGTCCAAGTGATCGGAACTGTTGTTCAGATGGAACAATATATGGATAGGCCATCTCTAGGAAATCAAGGGGATTGGAATATTGTAGCCATCAGATCAATTGTCCATAGAAGGGTTGTTAGAGTTGTCCTATCCCTGCTACTTCCAATACGTATCTTTATGGAAGCCCACTAGTCAAGGTCATAAGAAATGTTTACCGCTGTAAGCATCATATCTCCACAGACGTGGCCTTGTGTACGGTTATATCGCAGAGATGGTCCACATCCATGGGGCAAGGCCAATACCTACACCGTTTGGGTTTCCTATGTTGGCGGGTTAACTGTCCTCGTCTTCTCGTGGACTACATACAGACCCCACCTGGAGGGGCTCTATGAGGCCCACTGTGATGTATGGGTTTTTATCCAATACGCCCATCCGTTTTTTCATATCATTTTAAGCTATAACGCTAAAAATAGGTGGATCCAAGGCTGGAGTGGACCACACTGTAGAGCAGCTGTGATCATGCTGCCCACTGTTGAAACCTTCCAAGGGCCTACCGTGATAATGGCACCCACGGCAACCCGTTGATAAGGTCACATGGACCATGCTTACCTTAGCATCCTTCATGTGAAGGAATCTATCGATGGGAGAACTCAAACAAAACATAAGCTTGATCAAAACTTGTGCTGCTCTCAAGAAGTTTTTAATGATGAGCCTTCAATCCCCATTATGGTTCCACTTAGCCTTGGATCTGCCTGGCTCAAACCGTAAAATGATGTGAAAAAAAAATGGCATGGATAATTGCACATATCATGGTGGTCCACGGCAGAGCCCCTTTCCACTCCATCCGCTTCCCTTTCATGTACTCTAGATGGAACGGATTTCTAGGTCACATATTCAAGCAGGTCATGTGCAAGGGTGGACTACCAGGCAGCCGTTGGTAGGATATGGTAAGCGCCTGCGAGTTTCCAGCAAGGCCAAAAGAAAAGGGCATGGAGGGCATGGATTCGGTGAGGCAGGAGTAACAGCTCAGTGGGTGAGGCCCTGGCCTTTGCAGATACGTGTTATATATCCACGTGGTCCATCTGTTTTGACATATCATCAAAGGGCATGGTCTAAAAATTAGGCATATCCAAATCTCACGTGGACCACACAGTAGATATTGACTTCCCACTATTAAAAACTTCCTTGGATTGCAAAACTTTTGGATCAAGCTATTATTTGTGTTTTTCTTTCTTTAAGGTCCGCGTGACTCTTTCAATAAGTTGGATGATAAATAAACGTTACAGTGGGGCCAATGATGTTTTCAATGGTTGGTATTCAATCAGTGATGTTTGGTCCAATATGCCTCGTTTTTTGGACCATGTTGTAAAACGAGCTGACAAAACGGGTGAATATACAGCACATACCCCTGCCTCACCTAATCCGCCCCCAAAGGGAAGTGGGCAAAAGTCGATCAGAAACCTGATTTTCAGGCCTTGGCCTTTGGGTCCTATCAAATTAACCGCGTGAATCGCATTCACCCTTCAAAGCATGTAGTAAGTCGGTCAATCCTCGTCACGGGGATTACATCCCCTGTTCTATTCGTTTCAGAATTCCGACACATGATCTCGCATGAAACACATATATCACAATAGCGACATACATCACTAGATCAGATAACATTTAAAAAAGAAAAAAAAAAATTAATAAAGAAAAAGAAAGGTGTCTCCTTGCTTTTAGCCTTGACGCGAGATCTAAAAAGCAACCCCGCTTCAGGAGGCGGGCGGGATCCATGTCCCAACGGGGTCCACAACTCAACCAAAAGCTAGCTCCTTTGTCTTAATGGACATGTCCATTTCTCGACACTAACTAGAGCATGATATAAGGAGGGTCTAATCCTACAGTTTCGCTTCGTTAATTGCGTTTATAGCTATTTGGCTTTATTTTTTATTTATTAAATTACCTTTGGTATCAGGTTGGTGTCACAGGAACGGGATGCTTCTGTTGGTGTACGACTATATGCCCAATGGGAGTCTCGACAATCACCTCTTCGGCGGACCTGAAAAGATATTAAACTGGCAACGGAGATACAACATAATAGCAGGCGTGGTGTGCGCTCTACACTACCTCCATGACGAGTACGACCAAAAGGTGGTGCACCGAGACCTCAAAGCCAGCAACGTATTGCTCGACTCCGACTACAATGCGCGCCTCGGCGACTTCGGTCTCGCACGTGCGCTGGATAACGAGAAGACCTCGTACGCTGAGCTGGAAGGCGTGCCTGGCACCATGGGCTACATTGCGCCAGAGTGCTTCCACACTGGCAAGGCCACGCGCGAGTCCGACGTCTATGGTTTTGGAGCAGTGGTGCTCGAGGTCGTGTGCGGGCAGCGCCCAAGAGTCAATATCTCGAGCTTCCAGTTTCTCGTTGATTGGGTTTGGACTCTATATCGGGAGGGGCGCATTTTAGAGGCGGTCGATGAGAGGCTGGGCGAGGATTTCGTGCCGGAAGAGGCAGAGCGTCTGCTAAAGCTAGGGCTCGCGTGCTCGCACCCCACGCCGAGAGAGCGCCCCAAAACACAGAGCATTGTCCAGATAATCTCGGGATCCGTGCCACCGCCTTACGTCCCTCCGATCAAACCCGCTTTCGTATGGCCCATGGAGATGGGCTCCAGCATCGACATCAGTTCGTTGCTCACGAGCGATACCACGCCCATGACATCCTCCTATTACGGCTCCGGGTGGACCCCTCAATATCAAAGTCAGGACAGTAATGCGGGACACAGCAACATATCCACCGCTACGTAGCGTAGACAGAGAAAGAGAAAAGTCTTTAAAGAAAAACAAAAGATAAAGCGTTTATGCGAGAAAAGATTCCAATGGAACATTGGAAGATGTTCAGCTTTTCTTTTTATTGATTATTATCTTTCTCAGTATTTTATGTAAACCTTCTTGTTTGTTTTTATTTTTATTTTATTTTTTTCCTTTTCTTTTACATGGGACCGAAAGGAAGATCTCTAGTCGTCTATTTGGTGTAATGGGAAATGGAAAAAGGGTTTTTATCTGGGATGAGTGTTTTGAGTTTTTGTATAAAGTTGAAAAGGAATATGGTTATTTAGTTCATTTGTATACATAATTGTACATGTAGACAGCATTTGTATTGTCTTTGTTTTGAAGGTCTTGTATTAGGCATGTTGAATGATTTCTACCCATTTTGGTGTGTAGATCATCTTTAGGATCTGTTGATGCCCAAATCTGGTCGGCCCTCCCTCTATGTCGTCCACCACGTATTATCCGTAGAACCTGCATAAGGAAAATAGGTAAAGGTGACCGTGGCTAAGTCGGGGGACCCTCCGATGCCTAAGTCAGGATAAGGGAATCAGGGTGTGGGTAGAGAGTAGAGGAGAGATAGATTTTGCGTACCTGTAGATATGGCGATGCGTACTATTTATATCTGCCTATGAGGCGGTCTGAATCCAATAATGTCGGCACGATCAGAGGGATTCTACGATCATGGAGATATTGCACGCAATCTACTGATCGCGCAGCGTATCTGGTGGATCGTGCGCACCTGCGAGTGAAGTTACCGTCTACGTCTCGATATGGCAGTTTCCATATTGAGCGAGTGAGATATGCACGTCGAAGAGTCTGCTCGGCTCGGCTTATCTAAGGATACCACCAGTCCAATCTGCCTGGTCGGCTCAGTTGGTTCCGTCATGGTTGGTAGGGCTGACTTCAATAAGCGGTGTGGTTAAGGCGTCGGAGGTCATCCGATAGGAGTATAATTCCGAGTCGCGCACCAACCGTGTCGTCTGCTCGAATGGGTCACGTCCCGAAACAGGTCAGATGGATCATGCCTCGGCTCGGATGGGCACTTGGGACTGTGTTGTACGGTGAGCTCGGATTTTCCATAACAGAAGCCCCCTACTCTTCGAGCTTGCTCGCGGACTCGAAGAGTACTTAGGCAGGAAATCTTCCGTTCTCATCGTAATAATGACATATATCGAATCGCGCGCGTGCTTGTCGCTTTGGTTAACGCATGGCGACGGTTACGATCCCGCATTCCTTCTCAGCTTATGAGAAGCCGCCACGTAGACCTGAGAAGACGTGCCCATAATGCTCCGACTGCTGTGGTGTTGCTTCGCGTATCAAGGCGCACTACCCGATGTCAGGCGTCGTACCGACGGTTCGGTACGCATCCAATGCGGTGTTGCCATGTGTGCTTGGAGATAGGCCCGTGTCGATTCGGCTGCTGCCATTAAGGTTTACCATTAATGCGGAAATCGTTCGCAGCCTATATAAGGGCACCCCAGAACTTCGCATAGCATTTTACATTCCATTTCATAAGAGCATACCGGAGAGGCGATTTCTGACGAGAGGCGATTTCGGCCTACTTCAAAGTTTCAGTCAGTAGGTGATTTCCGGCAACCACCCGGTGAGTCTTGCTGACCTTCGCTCTTCTTTTTGTCATGTCTTCCGATATGAAAATGGTTCATGAATACGGTGATGATTCCGAGCCGGGGATTACTGAAAGTGAGAGTGGGTCATCCAAAGGTCCTTTCGAGACCACTCTACTGTATCCCCCGCCTTGGAAGAAAAAAAAATTAGCTTCTAAGACCAAGCAGCCTAGTGAGAAGACAGCCTTCCGACCCCGCCGAGCTGAGACCGCTACCGCCACTGAGATACTTGCGAATCTATGTACCGCAGAGGTAGTCCCCGGGGGTTCTGTCATGTCAGAATCCCAAATGGAGTGGATCCGCTCGGAGTTTCAGATCCCAAACTCCGTTTAGATAAGGGCTCTCGGTCCCTTAGATGTTGCTGGCGCCCCAGCTAAGGGAGATGTGGCCATCTTCCTATGTGCGCTGCAGTGCGGGGTCCGACTACCACTACATCCCTTCATCCGGAAGGTAGCGACCTACCTCGGATTGGCCCCTGGACAGTTCGCTCCGAATGCATGGAGGGTGATGATCTCAGCCTACATAATTTGGAAGCAAGTTGGGAACCTCGAGCTGACCCCAGAGGAGCTGCTGAGCCTGTACATGGTCAAGCATGATAGCAACGACGCATGGTACTATTTCGCGACTCGGGGGAGCAAAGGGTCGGGGTTGGTAATGCACCTGCCGTCTTCCAACAAAGATAGGAAAAATAAGTAGTTCTAGGCTGCGGGTGATTGGGAGGCATCGACGGCTGAGTTTAGGATCCCAACTGCTCGGGTTCCGACCCATTTTACCAAACCATGTCGGGCTTCATTTCATATCCGAGTTGTTGCTTTGATTTTCACTTCGGTCGAAGTAACACTTCTCCTTTTACAGTTTTCCAAAAGGGACTGCCGCTCCTCGACTCAAACCAGAAAAATCAGGTTGCAAAGGTCAGGGCGTGGTCGGAGTTGCTTCATTCCCGGGCCGATCTGATCACTGCAGCCAACCTCCACTGTTCCGGGCTCTACAAATCCCAACCTCTGCTCTCATCCCTTAGTAAGTTGCCTTGATATTTTCGATGAGCTTTCTTTTGGTTTAGTAGTTGACAAATTTTATTTTTTTTGCAGGTATGGCCGAGGCGTCCCGGGCTCGGAAGAGGAAAACAGCTCCGACGGCGGCGGAGTTGCTCAAAGAACCCCCCTGAGTGAAGATCACTCAGAAGAAGCCGGCTCTCCCTTACGTGGGGGAATCTTCTGCTGCACCAACTCCATCAGTCCCAACACTAAAGCCAGTTGGCTCGTCCTCTGTACCACCGACTCCGCCGCTCCCTAGCACAGCCGCGGATCCCCCTGTAGTCTTGCCCCTAGTGGTATGTCTTCCGCCCGGGCTCGTCCAGACGACTGTGGTCTGCGCCCCTATCGTGTCGAGCAATGTTGCTCCTCGATCTCCCACTGTCGCAGTTCCCCCATAGTGGAGGTGCCTGTCACGGTCTTTAAGGCCCCCATCGCTGTGCCCTCCTCCTCCGAATGGGAGGAGGGCAATAAAATAGCTGACAATGCGCTTCCCCCCACCGTTCGAGGTCGGGGGGGAGGTCCGCGCCAATGGTCAAAACTCGACCGGCAGTACGGTACAGGCCGAGGGGGCTGAGGCTTCGGCCCAGGCGGGCACAAGAGGTGGGAGGTTTGAGCCCGGTTATCACATGGCTTGCTTGGCTCCTTGGGCTGCCAAGCATGCTAAGGAGGAGGATATCGCCCAGACTCATGAGCGGTCGGAGGGCCACTTTTTGAACGACTTCGCCTCCATGTGCTACATGGTATGTCTTCGAGAATACTCTTTTTTTTTTATCGTTATGCACTGTAGATTCTGATCTTTGCTTTCTGTTCAGGCCATCCCGATGCTGCTCTCCATTCGTTAGAGAGCGCGGGAGCGCAAGGAGACGGAGGCAGAGTTGGAGGCCCTACAGGCCGAGGCAGCGGCCATGAAGGCTGAGTAGACCAGCCTGCCCCAACAGCTCACAGGTGAGAGGGCCAAGTTTAGGCGGCTGTAAGGTGTTATCATTGGCTTGGAAGCCAAGGAGCTGCAGCTGCAGGACAAGGCAGATGACTTCAAGAAGACTTGCGATGTGGTGACTGCTAAGCTTACTGTGCCAGGGTCCACGCGGATTCTTTGGCCATGGAGACCGCTCGGCTCGGAGAAGCTCTGAACCGCGCCAAGGCCGAGGCGACTGAAGAACGGACACCAACCGTGAATCAGGCCATGGAAGCCCAGCGAGCGAATGATGAGGCTTCTTTTGCCGCAGCGGTTGTTGCTGCTGTTGAAAGCTTCAAGACTTTCAAGGAGAGGGACGCTGAAGCTGTAACGTTGTACAATCGCGGCTTCGACGCTTGCCTCGAGGCAGTCCTGGATTTATACCCAGACCTTGACCTTGATTCCCTCCAGCCTGACGACTCCGAAGATGCCCCGGTCAAAGTCGTCCGTTCGGATCTAGCTACTGACGCCCAGGCTCCTGATGCCCAAGCTCCTCCTCTGGCCTAAAGACTATCATTTTGTTTATTTTTTTTTTAAACTATCAATGTACTTTCAACCATGTACTTTTGCCCCTCTGAGGGGATTTAATGAAAAATATTCTTTTTTCATTATCTATTTGTTTGTGAGATGTCGAGCTGGTTTCTTTATATGTTTAGTCAGCTGCCGTTTAGAGAGTTTTTAGGGTCGGTTGTCCGAGCCTCCTCAGCCCAAGTTTTAGTTGGGTCCGATCTCTTTAAATGCTCGGCTCGTCGCCTTTGTTTTGTTGTATGCCGAGCTGAACACTCAACCGGAGGGTCAGAGTTATTATTAAGCTTTTTTCCTTGGAGGGATGCCTTGTCGATATTTCGTAAGGTTGGGTTTCGATTCCTTAAAGGATCGGACCATTTAACTTGTGCTTGTGCGAATAGGTCAATCGGACAAGCATTCAAAGGTAGAATTGATCTTTTATTAAGAGCCTTAAAGGCTAGTCGCTCGGAGGCATACATTTTATTATAAGCCTTAAAGGCTATTTTCTCATGGGTAGTAGATCTTCAAGTGCTCGGCGTTCTAAGAATGAGAGAGATGACGGCCTTCAAGGTTTTCCAAGTGGTACGAGCCCGGTTTGACAGATCTGACCACACGATATGGACCTTCCCAATTGGATCCGAGCACTCCTGCTCCTGGCTCGGCCGTATTCTGAAAAACCTGTCGGAGGACTAAATTCCCTGGTCGGAAGCGCCTGACTCTAACTTTGAAATTGTAGAAGCGCGCTACCTGCTGGTGTCGAGCCGCTGTTCGGAGCTTGAAAATTTCTCTGAGTTCTTCGAGCAAATCCAGATTAGTCGCCATCTACTCGGAGTTCTGACTTTCTTCGAAACCCCTAACCCGCGTCGTAGGAAGTCCGATTTCCACTAGCACCATTGCCTTCGAGCCATAAGATAACGAAAATGGAGTTTCGCCCGTCGAAGTCTGGGCTGTAGTCCTGTAAGCCCAGAGGAAGAAGGGGAGCTCTTCGACCCAATTTCTTTTTACTTTTTTCAGCCTCGTCTTGAGATGATGTTTGATGATCTTATTGACCGCCTCTACCTGTCCGTTCGACTGTGGGTGCTGAGGTGATAAGTAGGCGTTCACAATGCCAAACCCTTGACACATACTGCGAAACTTATCATTGTCGAATTGGCGGCCGTTATCAGAAACGATGGTTCTCGGGATCCCAAACCGGCAGATAATATTTTTCCACACAAAATCGATTACTTTCTACTCGGTGATCTTTGAGACTGACTTGGCCTTGGCCCACTTGGTGAAGTAGTCGACCGCGACTATAGTGAACTTGACATTTTCCTTCCCAGTGGGTAAGGGACCGATGATGTCGATCCCCCATTGAGCAAACGGCTATGGCCCACTCATGGGGGTCATTTCTTCTGCTGGTTGCCTCAGCACAGCAGCAAAACGTTGGCACTTGTCGCACTTCCAAATAAAATCCTTGGAGTCTTGCTTAAGGGTTGGCTAGAAATACCCTTAAGGAAGTATCTTCATGTCCAAGGCGCGACTGCCAGAATAATTTTTGCAGATTCCCTCGTGAATCTACCAAATCATGTAGTCGGCTTCATCCGGTCGGAGACATGTAAGGTAAGACTGAGAATGCCCCTTCTTGTATATCGCTCTGTCCAATATGGCGTACCGCGCCACTCGGACCATAAGTCGCCTCGCCTCTAATTTGTTTGAGGGGGCCTCACCGGTTGATAGATAATTGAAAATCGGGTCCATCCAACTAGGAATGGACTGTACGAGTTAACTTTCTCTGACTGGCTAATGCTTGGGTGTTCAATAAACTCGACCGGAACAAAACGTGGGACCTTCCCCTCGGAGGCCGAGACGAGCCTCACTAGGGCATCGGCCCATGAGTTCTCGGCTCTGAGGATCTGCTGGATGGTGCAATTCTAAAACTTTTTAATCAATTTCCTTGCTTTCTTAAGGTAGGCGATCATTCTGTCTTCCTTAGCTTCATACTCCGAGGAGATGTGGTTCACTACCAGCTGTGAGTCACAGCGAACTTGCAGAGTTTGAACACCTAGGCTCGTTGCCAACCTGAGCCCGGTTAACAGTGCCTCGTACTCGGCCTCGTTATTTGAAGCTTTGAACCCGAGCCTGATAGCGTATTGGATTGTCGTTGAATCAGGTGCAACCAGGACAACACCAGCTTCAGCTCCTTTAATGTTGAAGATCCATCAACATAAAGGACCCATCCCGGATCCGACACTGCCTTTTGATCACTCAACGGGACAGACGGTGTCATTTCAACTTCCTTTCTGACTTGCTCTTCATTCGGAGTTGTGAATTCGACGATAAAGTCGGCTACGGCTTGACCCTTGAGTGTTGTCATGGGTCGAAATCTGTCACGCCCCAAATCCGAAAATCGGATTCACATGAATCCCGATTGCCGAATCCGGTGCCGACAGCCTCCGTAGTGCCCCATTCTCAGCTCCTGACAATCAAATGCCAGATTCCGATCCTGGGATCCTATAAGGAGGATTTTCATAATGATTTTTTTTTTTGTAATGAATCATAACCATAAGCATAACCAAGTCACAAAACAACATCACCACATATCCACTATAACAAAAATTTTAAGTACAATGCAGAAAGGAAAATACAAGGTGATCAAAAAGCTCCAAAAGGTCCTGATATGCACTCCTGTCTCAGCGCTGCTGCCGTCCAACGCTACCTGCACGCAACTATCGTGCAGAAGCTTACAAAAGCTTAGAGGGTGGTGTAAGTGTGTGCGTAAGGCAAACACCAAGTGTACAGTATCAGAACAATGCGGAAGTATGTGGTAAGTCTATAGAATCAACCATGCCAAAGCTATGCGATGAGATCTGAATGTCATCGGCCACACCGATACAATGTAAGGCCTATATAGCCGAATGTCATATGCGAAATGCAATCCAAGCAAGTCGGTACTCCTCAAGTACGTATATCAGTACAGTTCCTCTCTGGATATCACCGGGATCTAATACACTTCGCAGAGACTGCCACCTCTCTAGTTGCACAGTCAAACAAGCGGATAAGACCTCACTATCCTCCTGACCAGTAGTATGTCAATACCTACCCGTCTCATCGATAGCGGACTCATTTGCGAGCTAGTCAAACTCATCCTAGCTTATAGCCCTCTCACTCAGGCGGATAAGGCCACACCCCCTTCCAACCGACCACGACACAGTGGGAGACGAGGCCTACTGGTATTCGGCACTCGGGCGCTCATATATCCACTCGGTCTAGACGCTGGAGCATCTCCTGGTACCAAAAAGGTTCTGGGACTTTCACCCAAGGACATCCTAAGTGCCCATAGTGCTAGAATAAGTATTTCCGATATCCAATACGGTCATCCACGATGTACCTGTGGAGCCACGACCCTGATGTTGATAGGGCGTGCAGTGATCAAGTCACACGTATGCGAGATGCATGAATCACGCTGTCAAAACATGCAGCAATCCAGCGTGTACTGCGCGATCATGTGGGGCACTCAGTCACAAAATGAGCCTCGTAAATGGTCTGCCCAATGGCGTATGCTATGATCAGTCATTACTCATATCAAGCATACATATGATGCGTATGGGCATGAGTCATGGATTATTCTAAGCATGTTATAAGGCAATGAATAGCAACGGGTATGGACCTATCAATGGGCCCTAAAGAGAGTTACAATGCGTACATTTAACCAACATTGTACATACAATGTGGACGTCAATCCAACATTGTTTCCTAGGCACGGCTTGCCATAAATATCATTTCACGAACCATGAGAAACGTACATTGCAATGGACCCTAAGGACATCCGTTAGGCCTCGATCCGTGGGCCTTAAATATATCAAATGGGTCGTATTACATGGGCCTCACATTCACCAAATGGGTTGCATTAATGGGCCTCACCAATGAGCCTTATGTACATTGCAATGGTCCATGATCCATGGGCCTTGAAATACCTCAAAGTGGCCTCACGCCTTAAATATGTCAGATGGGCCCATACACATAAATATATCAACTAGGCCACTCCATTTGTGCCCCATGCACATCAAATGGGCTTGTTCCCATGGGCTTAATATGTATCAAATGGGCTTGAATCCCGTGGGCCTTATATAGAATAAGTGGGCCGGATCCCATGGGCATTGCATATGTCAAATGGGCCCAAACCCATGGGCATTATACATGCCAGATGAGCTTAATCACATAGCCCTTATATGTATCAAATGGGCCTAATCATTTGGGCCTCAGATATATACCAAGGTAGGCCTCAATGAATGGCCAAAGTTAAATCAATAGAGGGCCCTATACACATGCCATGGTGGCCCATTTGAACCATAGATCTGCCTCATTTTGGCTCAAGCCATAAAATAATTTTACAAAAACAAATAAATGGACGGTTTAGATGCAACACATGCATCGTGGCGGGGGTCACATGAAGGCCCACCATCATAATCATATATAATTTATGTACAGTATATATATGTACTATGATATTATATATACATATATCTTCACATACACACACGCATACACACACGCACACACACACGCATACACACATGTGCACTCACACATGCATACACACACATGTGCACTCACACACACGTGTACACACCCACACACACGCGTGCACTCACACATGCGCATACACACCCACGCACACACACATGTGCACATTACAGTGGGCTCCACCGTCTGTACGGACGGTGGATTTCAGGCACTTACATCACTGTGGGGCCCAGGTGGGGCCCACCATAATATTTTTATGCCATCTGACCCGTCCATTAGGTCACACAGACCTGAATGACGGGTGAAAACAAATTTCGGCTCGATTCACAACTTCTGTGGGCCCCAAAAAGAGTTTTAATGGTAGAATTCAATTCACACTGTTTCTCATGGTGTGGGTCACCTGAGCGTCAGATCATCCTGATCTTTGGAGGGGGGCACGTCAGGGGGGTGGCCCACCTAATGAATGGGTCGGATGGTAAATAGGCATCAAGGTGGGGCCCACGGCTAGGGCCGTGGGTCTGCCTCGTCCGCCCGCCCGCTGACGAGCGCAGGACGCCTGGCGTCCTGACGTGAAGCCAAAGGCAGCAGCTGCTGCTTATTTTGTTTTTTTTTTTTTTTTGAAAGAAACCTATTTTTGAGGTTTTTCTGGGATAGGGCCCACTTTAGAAAAATCCAGTCCATCCATTACACTCCATGGCCCATAACCCATCAATTGAGACCAATATAGGCCATTTTTCAACGTGTAGGAAGAGTTTTGGTAGAGTTCAATGGCAATGATACCAATTTTAAAACTATGGCCCACCAAATGCTCCGATCAACCCCATCTTTCATTTCAACGCTTAAAATGAACCTCTAAATGGGATGGACGGCATGGATTAAATACATACATCAAGATGGGGCCTATACAAGTGGTCCCCTCTAAAGGCTTTGAACAAGCCACTATTTGTGTTTCCATTCCAGTGACGTCCTGATGTCACTGGACTCTTTTGGGGCTAAAAAATAAATTTTAAGTGGGCCTTGCCTAGGTGGGCCACCACATACTAGGTGGTGTGGGTACAATGCATATAAGGTGGGCCCACTCATGGATGACTTGGACAAAATACTTACTTAAAGGTGGGTTCATCCAAGTGGGCCATACGGCCATTTCATCACACACAAGGGAATAAATGGGACACGTGTGATGGAGGGACCCCGGCACTATGGGCCCTCCGTTCCAACCATCCAATCATACATCAAAGGGCCCATTGCATATGGACCATCAAACAAAAGATCAACGGTGGAGATCCTTTCTCCACCGAAACAGATGGTCTAGATGACCATTTATGTAAAGAAATTAAACATCATGATGGGGTCCATGGAGAATGGCCCCATCATGGATTGATCTTGAAATCAAAGTGGGCCATTGGCTACATTTAAGGTCCCAAAATGAGATCCACACCATTGATCGGTGGGCCTCACTTGGCCCATCATTAAAATATAAAAATCTAGCTTATGGAAACACCCACCACTTGATCTTCTTGGTCCGTCGGGATGCCAGTCTCCTAAAGCTTCACTTTGATGGTGGAGATGGGAGATAGATGGCTAGGATGATGGGTTTGGGAGTGGGCCTCACACATGCACTTCTCTCTTGGACGTGGGAGAGCTTTCTTGCTTAAGATTTTGAAATGAGAAAATGAGAAGGAGAGAGAGAGAGTTGTAAGGAAAGAGGGATGGGTGATGGGTGAAAGGGTGAGGTGAGTGATGTGTGATGTGAGTGATGGGTGAGGTGAGAGCTTGGTTGACTTTTGGTGGTTGCTTAACTTGTGGAGAAAGAAAGCATGGGTGGGTGTACTTGACATGAGAGGTGATTGATGGGATTGATGGGACATATTATAGAGATTTCCTTGGGGATTGCAACGCGTGGTGTTTTTGCTCGAACTGAACGCGGGTCCGCATCTCAACGTCTGGGTATCGGATCGGTACGTGAGTTGCGGCGTTGGAACCGCGGCGACGGTGCGGTCGAAATGATACAAGTCTCGGATTAAGCCGGCTCAAATGAATAGGATACGACTTACTGTCGTGCGTAACGTCAACTATAGGTCGCGGATTGCCGGAATTTGACGAGAAGGATCGCGGGAAACAACGGAACAGTACGGATTAGGATACAGGTCTTATAGAATTGAATATCAAACTCTCCGAGTTCTACGGCCCATTTGGTCATCCGACTTGACAGTTCGAGTCTCTGGAGGATCTGCCTCAGAGGAGAGTCTGTTGGCACAACTATGGAGTGGGCTTGAAAATATGGTCGCAGTCTTCTAGCTGAGACGACGAGGCAGAGCGCCAGTTTTTCCAAAGACTGGTACCTTGTTTCGGCTGGTACCATGACTTTGCTTATATAATAGACGGGGTATTGCTTGCCTCCGACTTATCTGATCAGAGCTAAACTGACAACTGAGGCCAAGACGGTGAGGTAGAGGAACAAAGGTTCCCCTTCTTCAGGCTTGGTCAATAAGGGCGATGAACCCAAGTACTGTTTTAATTGCTGGAAGGCTTTCTTGCATTCCTGCGTCCACTCCACCCTCTTGTGACCCTTCAGCTGCTGGAAGAAAGGAAGACATTTATCTGTAGCCCTAGATATGAAGCGTCCGATGGCTGCGACTCTTCCCATGAGACACTGTATTTCCTTGAGAGTCCGAGGCGAGTTCATGTCTAGGAGGGATTTGATCTTGTCTGGATTTTCCTCGATACCCCACTGGCTAACTTGGAAGCCCAGGAATTTTCCTGACTCAACCCCGAACACGCACTTGGCGGGGTTAAGCTTCATCTGGTATTCATGGAGGACGTTGAATGTTTCTTCGAGATCAACAAGGTGGTCGGAGGCTTTGATACTCTTAACCAGCATGTTGTCCACATATACCTCCATGGTGTGTCCGATCTGTTTAGCGAACATCTGATTCACCAGTCTCTGATACGTTGTCCCATCATTTTTCAAGCTAAATGGCCTGACCCGGTAACAGTAGAGTCCCTTGTCCGTGACAAAGGTGATCTTCTGCCTATCTGGGGGATGCATGGCGATCGGGTTGTACCAAGAGTAAGCGTCCAGAAACGAGAGTAACTCGTGTCCGACCGTGCTATCTACCAGTTGGTCGATCCGAGGTAACGGGAAGCTGTCTTTGGGACACGTCTTATTCAGATCTGAATAATTTACGCAGACCCGCCACTTCCCATTTGACTTCCTAACGAGCACAACATTTCCTATATAGTCAGGGTAGTATACTTCTTTTATGAAGCCCGCATCGAGCAGGACGGAGACCTCCTCGATAATGGTTTCATATCGTTCAGAATCGAACGACCTTCTTTTTTTTCTTAACTGGCCGGTGGTCTGGGTCCACATTCAGCCTGTTGACTTGCACATCGAGTGAGATCCCCGTCATATCTGCATGTGACCATGCGAAGACGTCTCGGTGTTGCCTCAAGAAGGCCAATAACTCGTTCCTCCACTCGGGATTCAGTGATGATCCGAGATGAACAGTTTTGCTCGGATCTGATTCATCGAGCGGCACTCTTATCAGATCTTCGACTGAGGAGCTCTCTTCTGTCGATCCTCGAGGGTCCAAGGTGTCCACTACGAGAGTTTGTTTGGCGGCCCCTTTCCTTACGGTTATCGCATAACACCTTCGGGCCTCGCGTTGGTCGCCTCGGAGATAACCGATCCCACCTTCAGATGGGAACTTCATCATCAGATGATAAGTTGAGACAATCGCCCTCATCGCATTGAGGGAGGGTCGGCCCAGAATCACGTTGTGGACTGATGAAACATTGACAACTAAAAAGTCAACCAAAAGTGTGACTTGATGTTGCCCTTCTCCCGCTGTTACTGGGAGGGAGATGGCTCCTTCGGAGATGATTCTCTCTCCAGCAAACCCGTGCAAGGGAGTCTTCATACGTCGAAGCTTGGACCGTGGAATTCCCATCTTCTCGAACGCCTCGGAATACATGACATCGGCCGAACTCCCGGTGTCGACCAAGATGCGGTACACTTTGTGATTGGCTATGGTCATAGTAACCACTAGCACGTCGTCGTGCGGATGCTGGATCCCGCGTGCATCATCTTCTGTGAAGGTCAGGCTGCACGGAGCGACCAGGAGTTCCTTGCTGGGACGTTCCGTCAGGTGAATGTGGTGTTCCGACTCAGAGCTCTGGGAATGGGCTTTCCATGCCCTGTTCGAATCACCTCCCCCAGCTGAACTCCCGAAGATGGTGCGAATTTCGGTGGGCTTCTTTGGGGGGTTGTTCGACTGCTCTTGCGGCCGTTCTTCTCTCCGAGCGAATTTCTCCATTTTAGCATAACGACGTAGATGTCCTTTACGGATGAGGGACTCAATCTCGTCCTTCAGATCCACATAGTCGTCCGTGTTGTGACCATGGTTCCGGTGAAAGTTGCAGAATTTTCGCTTGTCCCTGTGTTCTAGATCAGCCCTCATGCAAACCGGCCAATTGAGTAGCCTGTCCCCTCAGATGTTTAGCAGGATCTGCTCGGCGGACGTATTGAGCGGAATGTAGGAATGAAATTTTCCTTCTGGCCTATGGCTCGGACGACGATCGCAAGAAGCGCGGTCATCCTTCCCTTTGCCAGCCGGCTGAGAGTCTTCGTTCCAGGGTCTCTTTCCCTTATTCGTCGAGTCAAACACCTATGTGCCCTTTCGGGCGTTGGTGAACTCCTCTGCGTTAGTATACTTATGGGCTTTCGCCATGAAATCCGCTAGTTTCTTCGGTGGATTATTTTCGATGGAGAAGGCAAACTTTCCTTCTTTCAGTCCGCTTAGAATGGAAGCGAGGGTCATCTTATCATCGTAGTCCTCGACATGTAATGCTTCTTCGTTGAAGCGAGCGATGTAATCCTTCAACGACTCTTTTGGGGCCTGCTTGATGGTGAGCAGGTGGGTGTTGGGCTTCCGACTTCTCTTACCGCTTATGAACTGCATAAGGAATAGTCGAATCAGTTCCGTGAATGAGAGCCCACGGAATTTGGTTTCAGTTGGCGATACCAAATCCGAGCGGATTCGGTGAGGGTGATGGAGAACCCTCTACACATCATCGCATCCGTTGCAGTCTGAATCTGCATCCATGATCTGTAGGACTCCAAGTGTTCGGATGGGTCCCCAGATCCTAAATACTGGATGGCGAGAGGCATCCGAAACCTCTGCGGCATCACTTCAGCCATGATGGTCGGGGTGAAGGGAGGTTCGGTCTCCTCCATCATCGCCTGGATCGTGGTTGGAACTGTCGATTGTTCCTGCTTTTTCTCCAATATTCGGAACTTATCCTTCAGTTCCGTAAAGCGCGCTTCCCAGGGATCCTTATTTTCAGCGACGAGCTTTGGCGCATGTTCGACCTCCGGCGTTCCTCTCTCTCTCCTTCGTTCCAGCTAATGATGCAGGTCCGAGAGCGGTAGGGAAGATGTTGCTGAATGAACGGTCGTCAGAGCTCGAGTAGTGGGGTTCCACGCGGATACCTCTGCACGTGCCACATGAAGATTTTGACCCGAATGCGGTACCCCTGAGTATTGGGGGGCTTCGGGCCTCACACTCCTCGGTATTGAGCGAGTTTCCATGAACAGCCCTACCGGCTCGAGGACAGTTTGTTCTTGAGCAGGGCGTGACTCTAGCTCTCTCTGTTTCATTCAATTTATTTCGTCGCGTAGGGCTTGGATCTCGTTATGCATGGTGCGATACTTGCTCGACCGATTACGCGAACGCTGGGAAGGCCCTGGTGTGGACTCGGCATGAAGCGATGATGATGACCGAGTCTGCTCATTGGGTTGCGGCTGCATCGCTGCAGCTTTCTTCTTCTTCGCCATTGCTTGGAAAAATGAGAACCTGACTTCTAGTTTAAGGTTTCCACAGACGGCGCCAAAAAATGTTGATGCCAAAATTCGGTCGGCCCTCCCTCTACGTCGTCCACCACGTATTATCCCTGGAACCTGCACCAGGAAAACAGGTAAAGGTGACCCTGGTTAAGCCGGGGGACCCTTCGATGCCTAAGTCAGGACAAGGGAATCAGGGTCTGGGTAGAGAGTAGAGGAGAGCTGGATTTTGCGTACCTGTAGATATGGCAATGCGTACTATTTATACTTGCCTGTGAGGCGGTCTGAGTCTGATAATCTCGGCACGATCAGAGGGATTCTAGGATCATGGAGATATTGCCCGCAATCTACTGATCGCGCAGCGTATCTGGTGGATCATGCGTACCTGCGAGCGAAGTTACCGGCCACGTCTCGATATGACAGTTTTCATATTGAGCGAGTTGGATATGCACGTTGGAGAGTCTGCTCGGCTCGGCTTATCTAAGGATACCATCAGTCCGATCCGCCTGGTCGGCTCAGTTGGTTCCGCCATGGTTGGCAGGGCTGACTTCAATAAGCGGTGTGGTTAAGGCGTCAGAGGTCATCCGATCGGAGTATGATTTTGAGTCGCGCACCAACCGTGTCGTCTGCTCGGATGGGTCACGTCCCGAAACAGGTCGGATGGATCATGCCTCGACTCGGACTGGCGCTTGGGGCAGTGTTGTACCGTGAACTCGGATTTCCCATAATAGAATCCATTCGGTGTAGTTGTCGAACTAGCCACCTTTTTGGTATGTCATATACCAAAAGTCGTATTGATATGATGGTGGTAACGGCTTCATCAGAATGTATACAGAATGCATACTCCGGAGAGTAGAAACTAACTCTAACATTAGTTTTGTGCCTTTTAAAAATGGTGGTGACTCTTCAAACTTACGTTTGAACTACTTGCAGATAATATTAACTATTTGTTTTTTCTTCAAATCTAGACCACTCACATTTTTTTTACTTCTAACAATCCACTTCTTAGCCATTAATTGGACCGTTAGGACTACGTGACAACTACGGTATTAGAGAGATATGCTCAGTCTACAATGAGTCACACGATTTGGATGGTCTGTATAAATGTAAATCAGCACGAGGAGGATGAGTCACCAACAATTTAAGAGGCTAGAAATGACGCTAAAGAAATTAAATATTTGTTTGAAGGGTCAAATATAATTTTAAAATGTAACTTGGTATGGAATGTGTCAGCACCGTAAAAGGCCTCTTTCGCACCGTGAATTCAGAATATTTGGATTGAAAATTCCCTGAATTTAGAATACCCTGGTTTCAAAATTTTTTGTTTGCGTTTGACATCCTCCATTTAGAATCTCCTGTCATCAAACAGTACCTGCACACTCAAATTATATAGTTTATTTATAAGAGTTTGAATTTAATTACTAATCAAGGTTAGCATTCTTAATTAGTATATGTATGTGATGTTTAACAAAATAGTTGTAATAAGCCTATTGAAATATATACGTTGGTTGGAAATGATAAAATTCCAAGCACTAGATGGGCCACAAGCATACAATCACAACCAAACTACTAACCAATGATTCTTAGCCGTTGATTTGCATGGACAATATTGTTTGGACTACTTAGATCATTCTATGGAAGTAATTTTAGTGATGTAATTGATAATATAATTATTTTAGGAGATAATCAGTGAGTCACATGTACAATAGACTAGTAGTCTACTGATATAGATGTCACACATGCAAGTATGTGGACTTTAAAAATGAGCAAAAGAATAAGATAATTGGAAATATAAGCAAAAGGGAAGGATCGTAAAACTCAGCAAAAGTAAGGATTTGAAATCCTCTGGATTAGGAATACCTTCTACTCTATCCTGCCAAACAATTGATAGATTTGAAATCCTCCAAATCTGCAATGCCAAATTGACCTCTAAACATTTTTGAGTTGGGAATATGTACTAGTTTGACCGAAGAAATATTAGTTCAAAACTTCAAATTTCAACCACTCTTGTTGGACGGATTCAACAGCTTAACAAAAGACTTTGCTTGAATCTAGCTGTCTTATATTTAATAATCAAATTAGAGATGCTTCATGATATTATAGATGTTTAAAATATGTACACCATCACAAAAGATATAAAATAACCATAATTAACGGACATGGCAGTACTTGGAGCTCCTGGTATGCTGGCATATGCTTTCTTGGTGTCATGGTTACGAGGGGGCTTCTATGTGACTCTGCTGGAAAAGTCACTGAGATATTGAGCACCGTGTTGTGGGCGCAAACCTACTCTTATGTATGCTTGAGATAGTCACATCGTTTCTAATGTATACAGACAGGTTATTCCTCATTCATGGCGCGTGATGGAGAATAATCCCTCGTTAATCAGGTGGGAAAGAGAGTAAGTCAAAGATTATCCAGCTTTTCTCCTCTAAACCGTGTAGTGGATGTGAAAGCGTCACCTAGATGTGACCCATACATGAATCAAATAAACACGGTAATAAAAAAATTTGAGCATACAAAGATAACACAATGATTTATGTAGGAAAATTCTTACGGAAAAAATTTATTGCACAAAGCGACAATTAATCCACCATGATAACGAAATTACAAGAGATGCAATCAACTTATATATAAACCTGATAGTAGAAAACTCTAGATCATTTTCTCCAAACCCTAGATCTCTCTAGAACAATGCTTCCAATACCATTACACCTTTTTATATAACACAGGCCTAGAATTCGAAACAAAATATCGCACTTACATAACAGTTGCGCAAATTGTCAATAGAACCTTTGATAGTATCAAGTGACATCAATGACCTTTTGATAAAATCAAGGCTATCTTTGATAGGATTGAAGAATGCTCCAAAGTAGTATAGTGAGAGCAATTATAAAAAATCGAAAGTTTTTCAAAAGTATCAACCAAGCGGTCAATCTTATCAAAAATTTTATGTTAGCATTATATTGAAAGTACTTGATTTCAATAATCTCTACCGTGACTTCAATCTTCATGCTTGATGCAGGGAAAGACGTGAGGTTGAGCATCATCTTCCTTAGGGAGGTAACTGTTCCAAATCCACGAAACTTCTTTGGACTCCTCATAGAGAAACATCGAATCCATGAGGAAAAATATATAGAAATAATTCTAAAATATTCGAAATAATTTTATTAATGATTGTCTACTCTGCATGTGCATGTTATATCATTAATATAGAAAGAAAAAAAAATTAAAATTCATAATTATCAAAAATAACAAATTTCTAACTCTAATAAAAATCCTAATTCTACTAAAACTCTTCTAAAGCCTAATTTTTATATTAAAAAAAAAAAAAAAAAATCAAAATACGCTTTTGCTAAAAGAGTACTAACATGATTACAAGTTGTTTCTAAAAAAAATAAAATAAAAATATAAAACTCTAAAAATAATATATATATATATATATATATTAAAAATTCAAAATTACTAATAGTAATTTTTTTTTCATAAAAATTCATTTTTCAGATGAAAGCGCGTGTTTTCTGATGAAATGGACAGATGCGACTCACTAAGTGGGTCATTTCACCTCGAATGACCCATTTCAATAAAGATTGATTAATTGTGTGCCCCATAACAATACCCATATCAAAAGTTATTGTCAATTTACAGTCCACCTTCTTTTAGCCCAACCATATGCTACGAATGTATCTCTCACACGTTCTACATCAATGTTTCACTGTTTTAAGGCGCTTCCTTAATATTTAATTGTCTTCATCATATCTTCATCATAACTTTTTGTGCATACTCCGTCTTCATTCATATAAACATATTCATTTGCTATCTAAAAGACATTTCTTCACTTGCCTTTTAAATACTGGGCCTATGTGGATTGTGGGTAAAACTATATTATGCAAGGGGAGCAAAATTATAACACTAGTAGAAGGCAGACTAACACTAACTCTGAAGGAAATAAAATGCTTGTAATTGTTTGTTTTATTAAAGATTGTTTTAAATGTTTTGTATTTACTTATGATAGTGTTTGAAAAGCAATTATAGGAAAGAAAACCCTTTTCTTTTCAATTTTTCCATTCAATATTTAAATTTTGAAATAAAAAGTTTTACTCCTTTTGGAGGTGCGAAAGTTAAAGACAAACAATTTATTATACCATGTTCGGCTTCTTAAACAAGTACAAATGTTTTGTCAATGTAAATTAGATGCTTCCCGATTGCCTTAAATACAAATAGGGTGAGGTTTTGTTAGCTTAGTTTGTAGTTTAAGCCATAGTAAATGTTGGTTGAAAAATAGTTAAGTCACTAGGTTGACTTATGGAATTGACCAACTCTACTAAACAACACGGGCCCTTTGACATCCGAGCCCTAAGGGGCATTTATGTCTAGAAACAAGCTGACCTTCAAGGAGGTCGATGCGCATGTAAAGAGACAGAAAGAATATACAACTATAAGTCCACTTAAATGGCCAATTGTCGACCAACCTATACGTCAGTCATGCTCGGCTATAGGTCAACCACAGCTCAGTCGAAGCTTGACCAGAGCTCGATCGAAGCTCGACCAGAGCTCGATTATAGTTCGGGGTGACCTCTGAGAGAAGGCAAATGCCAACGCCATATAAAGCACGACGAACGATCTATCCTCTAACCAATAGTTTGAAGATCCTTTCAATGACCTGAAGATCTCTCCCAAAATCTTCGAAGGATCGGATCAAATTGCAAGAACCTCGAATCGCAATAATCCCGCAAAGATCTCGGATCTAAATGGATTCACCTCCAATGTATTAGGAAAGACTCCTTACGCTACCGTCTTCCTTCTCCTATAAATAGAGGTATCCTCAACCAATGTAAGGTATGCACATTCATACTTTAATACTCGACTGGTAATTATTTTATAAAGAAATTCTACCCTACAAAAGACCCCAAAATTCTGACTTAGCATCGGAATGTCCCCTGTACAAGTCAAGGTCTCCTTTGTCTCTTGTTTTCATTTGCACAAGTGTCATGCCCCAAATTCAAAAACTGGGCTCACAAAATTTTCGATCGCCGAATCTGGCGCCGACAGCCTCCGTAGTACCCCATTCTCGACTCCCGGCACCCATATACCAGGTTCCGATCCTGAGATGTAACAAGGAGAATTATTTTTTTTATATCCATTTAATTCATACTGAGCATAACATGAGCATAACGCACGAACAATAACTCCAAGAACACCACCACAAAATCCACTATGATCAAAAACTTTTGAGTACAATGCGTCTGAAGGGGAATACAAGATAATACAAGTACGGGAACTCCAAAAGCTTGGCTGCACGCTCCAACAATGGTGAGACTAAGGCTGCGTGGCGTCCTGGTGTCACTTGCACGCATCAATCGTGCATAAGCTTATAGAAAGCTTAGAGGGTGGTGTAAGTGTGTGCGTAATATAAGCGCGCTCAGAATATAAGGTCAGAGTAATGCGGAATCATGCTGATGAATATATGAATACAATCAGCCGTACCAAGGCTATGCGGTGTAAGCTTGTCGTCCCTATCCGAATGCACAACTGAGAGAGCAGAAGAGACCTCACTATCCACCTGCCAATATCGGGCCCGGCTCGTCGATAGCGGACCGATTCCTCAAGCTGGTCAAACTCAACCTAGAAGTTGCCCCCTCACTCAGGCGGATAAGGTCACACCCCTTTCCAACCGACCACGACACAGTGGGAGACGCGGCTTACTAGTATACGGCCATCGCGCACTCGTGTATCCACTCGGTCTCGACATTGGAGTCATCCTCTGGTACCATCGGGTTTAGGAATTTTCACCCAGGGACATCTATGGTGCCCGTATGCTAGAACCAAACATTTTCGGTATCCAATCCAGCTTCCCACGATGCATCTGTGGAGGCTATGGCCCTGATGTCGTTAGGGCATACAATAATCACAATCATACAAATGTAAGTGCATGAGTCACACTACCAGTCATGCAACAGTCCTACGTGTACCATGCACTCATGTAGGACAACTCCGCCTATTAGGGAATCCATAAGCAGTTCGCCTGAGGGCATATGCTATGATCAGTCACTTCTCATATCAGTCATACATATGATGTGTATGATAATGAATCATGAATCTATGCTAAACATGTATATAGAGATGGGCTCTGCGCATAACTGAGATGGGCCGAGACAGCCTACTTACTACAAGTATGGGCCTATTAGTGGGCCTTAGGGAGAGTGACGGTGCGCACATTTAACCGCCGTCATCCTTACAATGTGGGCATCTAACCATCATTGTTTCCAAGGCATTACTTGTTATAAACATCATCATATGCCATGGAGGAGTCACGCATTGCAATGGACCTAGTTGCCCCCGATTGGGCCTTAAGTACATCAACTGGGCCGTATCATATGGGCTTTACATTCATCAAATGGATCACCTCAATGAGCCTCACCAAGGGGCCTTAGGTACTTTATAATGGGTCATAACTCATGGGCCTTATAATGCATTAAAAATGAGCCTAATCACATGAGCTTAATGTGCATCAAACGGGCCTAATCACATAGGCCTTATATACCAAAGTGGGCCTCAACAATTGGCCACAAATACATCAAATGGGCCTACACACATGGGCCCATATATAACAAAGTGGGCCTTAGTGGGCGGACCATAAATACATTAAGATGGGCCTCAACAATGGCCTTAAAATAATCTCAAAATGGTTAGACGGTTTGGATGAAACTCATGCATCATGGTAGACTCTCATGTGGGCCCACTATAACATTTATTTTCCATCCAGTCCTGGGCCCACTAAAATGCTTATTAGCCACCCAACCTGTTGGTAAGGCCACGTGAGCAAGGGCTCCATTATAATGTTTATTTTACATCCAACCTGTTGATAAGGCCATGTAGCAAGGGGCCCACCAAAATGTTTATTTTCCATTCAAACCTGTTGATAAGGTCATATAGACCCAGGGCCCACCATAATGTATATTTTCTACTCAGCCTGGGCCCACTGTACTATTTATCTGGCATCCAATCTGTTTATAGAATCACATGGCCTAGGGCCCACTATAATGTTTATTGCCATCCAAACCTATTCATAATGTCACATGATTTTGGACCCACCACAATAGACGGCATGGATATACAAATCATACATCATGGTGGGTCGTGCACACTCCACAGTGGGGCCGTGCACACATCACAGTGGGGCCGTCCACTGGGGCCCATTGGAAATGTTTATTTGTCACCCAAACCCATTCATGAGGTCACGTTGGACCAGGGAGGGGACCCGCTGTTATGTTTATTTTCCATCCAATCTGTTGATCGGGGCACAAGGGGCCCATAGTGATGTAGTCCACAAATCCAATCCATCCATTATGTGTGTCCCATCTGGCTGAGGGTCTAGACCAAGTTTCAGCCATGTCCAAAACTCAGGTAGGTCCCACCAAGTGTTTTTATATATTTAGGCATATCTTCACATGATTTTAGACGGTATGGCCCACCTGAGATTCATATATGGCTGATTTTTGGCATGGACCCCACTGCCCTAAGGGGCCACAGGATGAATGGGGTGGATGATCCACATACATCATGGTGGGGCCCACGGCTGGGGCCGTGGGTCCCTGCCTGTACGCCCGTCCGCCGCTGGCAGCAGGCGCTGCCTGCGCCGTCAGCAACAGCAGCAGCGCTGCTGCTTTGTTTGGTTTTTTTTTTTTTTTTTGAAAATCTATATTTCCAGGGTTTTTAATAGGTGGGGCCCACATCAAAATAATCCGGTCCGATCATTGGGTTCTACGACCCTGGATCGATCCGATGAGACCAATAAGCGGCATGTTTTTGGCATAAAGAAGCGTTGGGGTTGATTTTGAACGGTGGGGCCACTGTTTTGTTTGTTACGGCCCGCCAGATTATTGGATTGGCCCCAAATTTTGACTCAACGCCTAAAATTAGGTGAAGAATGGGATGGACAGCGTGGATTAAATCGATACATCAAGGTGGAGCCTACACAAGCGGCCCAGTCAATAAATTTGAAATCAAGCTGATATTTCCGTTTTCCATTCACTGACGTCCAGCGTCCTAGACGCTGGACGGTTTTGGATATAACACATATTAAGGTGAGGCCCATGTGAACATGGCTCACCCATAGAATCTGACATTCGGGTTTGCCCATCATCTTTAATGTAGGGCTCATATGGCTTGGATGGCCATAGGGTCCACTTGATGGATGGTTTAAATGCCCCATACACATCACGTGGGCCACAAAATAAAGAAAGAAAGTGGAGAGAGAGAGAAATTCGAGTGATGGAGGGACCCCGGTATTATGGGCCCTCCCTTGCATGATCTACAACATACATTAAGTGGGTCCCATTTCATATGAGCCTATCGATCAAAATCTACGGTGGAGATCCTCTCTCCACCGAAATGAACGGTCTAAATGACCATGTTATGCAAAGGAAGTAAACATCATAGTAGGGTCCATGGAGAATGGCCCCATCATGGATAAATCTTGAAATCAAAGTAGGCCATTGGCCACATCAAGGGTCCAAAGTGAAATCCATACCATCGGTTGGTAGGCCTCACTTGGCCCATCATCAAAATGAGAAATCTACACCTATAGAAGCACCCACCGTCCGATCTTCTTGGTCCGTTGGAAAGCCGACCTCCTTGTGCTTCACTTTGATGGAGGGAGATAAAGATTCATGGGCTAGGATGGAAGATTTTTGGGATGAAAAGTGGGCCACACTATTCACTCCTCTTTTTCTCTCCTTGGAAAAATTGTGGACGTGTGAGGCTTATGGTTTGCTTGGGATTTTGATTTTGAGAAAGAGAGAGAGATGTGATGGTTGAGAGAAGTGATGGGTGATGTGGTGGTTGGATGGAGTGATGGAAGTAATGTGAAAGTTGACTTTAGGTTGCTTGTGTAAGAGGGAGGTATGGGTTGTTGTACTTGACTTGATGTATGATGTGTACTTGATTGATGGGACATCTCGTAGAGATTCCCTCGTAATCCGCAACGTGCGGTGTTTCTTCGAATTGAACACGAGCGTATATCTTCTACCCTGGGTATCGGGTCGGTGCGCGAGTTGCGGGTCGCTAAGGTACAGGTTTCGGGTCGAGTCAACTCTGATATGCGGGACTCAGCTTAGGTTCGAGCGTAAACGTCGAATACAGGTCGAAGATTGCCGGAATTCGACCGGAAGGTTCGCGGAAGTCAACGGAACGGTACGGTTTAGGATACGGATCTTACAACAAGTATCAAAGGGTCAGCCGGGGAGGTTTACCGAAAAATTGCATCAATAATAAAAATAAATTTTAAAAAAATTTCTTATTTTTAGCAATTTTTCAGCCAAAAAATTTCTAGGGAGATTTTCATATTTTGAGGTTCTTCTTAAGATATTAGCACGAAAGTCTCTTTGAAAATAAAATATATAAAATACTTAATATAAATTAGTAAACAAATTAAAATTTTAAACATATATTTATGGAATGAATTGTTTAAATAAAAACACAATAAAATCTCACTTTTTTAATATATCTTATATTTTTTAAAAAAAAAACTTGCAATAATTTTTTTTTGTATATTTTTTTACAAAATTATCATGAGATCTTCAAAATCTATGAGACAATATTCGCGACACTTACACCGGTTTAAGCTTGTCTATGATTGGGGTGGAAGCCCAGTCCGAATAAATTTTTGCCATATATGCCTCATAAATAAACGGCAAAACAAGAATCACAATGAAAGTTTTGGATTGTAGTAAGTATACGCCACATCTAAAGTATATAACTCTTGTTGTTGAGGTATTTTTTTTTTTAATCTTTTTTATTTCTCGTCAAGAGTTTGACTTTATTTGGTGCGGAATACACGTTCCTTGTTCCTTGTTTATATTTTCTTCTCTTTCTTGCAAAAGTTTTCTGACTCGTTCAAATCTCAAGAAGCTTCTTGAATTGCTCCTTTGGTCATTTCAAGCGGCATGGAATGCATATATCCAAATAACGTGAAATGCATTTTTTAGATTTTGTTTTCGGTTTTTATGGAAGGGCAGATGGAATGCAAATTAATAAATATTTTCGTCAATCTCTTACGCACCTAGACAATTAACTTGCAATGATTAGCCTTGCAAGGGGGGCTGAGTACTTGTCATGGATCCATGTGTATGGCACATGTAAGTGATCCGGGCCATTTATCATTTGGGGCCGTTTGAACATGTAATATGCGAAAATTCAAGATAGTATGTCATCTAAGTCAAACACGTGTATTAAAGTTTCATGGTTGAACCTTTTTTAATTAAACCATTATTTACTCTAACTACTCACCTTTTGTGACATTAGTTTTTTTTTATTAGCAACTAGCATCATTTTTGTCCATGGCATGATGAATCGTTTGGATCTCTTACACATTCTTGCTGAGCATGTGTTTTTGAAAACCAATATTATTAGATCTTAATTAACGTCATGATGCATTTTTTTAATTAATTTTTATGGAACATATATATTTATATGTGTTTGAGAGACATAACCTCATATACTCTCAGGCACTTAAGATTGGACACAACGACTTTGGATCGGAAACGTGGCCATTTCACTATAGCCCATTGATCTACAGCAGATAGAGACTCTTCAACCATGACATTGCCTTTCTATTACAAGACTATTCACATTTCATTGGCCAGGTTCGAGACTCTCTTCCCTTCGTCAACATAGAGATAATGGGAAAGACAAAGGAATTGGGAAAAAGAATTGGAATTGAATTATTAATAAGGGAAGGGCCGGGGAATTTCATTCTTAGAGCCCCCAAGGTAGCCAAAGAAGATTTGTGCCCATTTTGATGTTCGTGAGAAATCCATCCTATATATCCCCTAAATTCTTTGGATTATTTTAGGGCATTTATCGAAAAGCAAGGCAGACCCAAACATCAAAGGGGTACACGGCAGGAAACAAAGGGAATTGATGCCCACGTTGAAATAGTCATGGAGCCCACTGTCATTCTTTTGAGAAATCAATGCCAATCAGTTTTTTCAAATCATCTTATGAAGATTTGAACTAAGACCATTGAAATCCTCAAGCCTAATTTGATGTTTTTGATAAATCCATCTCGTCCACCAATTTTCTGGGATCATTTTAGAGGGTGGGTCTAAAAATCAGGTAGATTCAAAACTCAAATTGGCCACATAGCAGGAAGAGGAAACCGAGGGTATTGAACACCCACCCCTAAAACACTCCCCACTCTTCCCTGGTTTTCATTCAAGGACCATTGAAAAGATCCTGGAAGCTATCATGAAGATTTTGAGAAATCCACCCAGTCCACCATATTAGCCAGGTCATTTTATGAGTGGGTCTAAAATGTAGGTAATTTAAAACTCAAGTGAGCCAGATGGCATGAAACATTGGGTATTGAACGTCCACCATTAAAACACTCTCCCTCTCCCTCAGGTTTCATCAAGGGACTGCATTTTTAAGAAATCCATCGTATCAACTACTTTAACCATATCATTTTAGGGGGTCGGCCTAAACATCAACTGAACGCTGATTTCCTGCCAATACCTTTCTTGGGAAGTTACTGAAACCTAAGTGGTGCCACGGTGATTTTTGTGAGAAATGTCCCCTGTCCATCACTTTTGTGAGCTCATTCTAGCACTTGAGACCAAAAATGAAAAGGATATAAGACTAAGTGAGCTACAACAAAGAATAAGGAAATTCATACAGTTGAAACTTCCTTGGGATCCACAGTGATATTTACACGTCATATGTACCATTCATAACATAATTTCTACTGAGATGAGCTGAAAACACAAATATTATCCTCATTCAAAACTTTTGTAGCCCCACGGATATTTCAATTATTGACGTGTTCAATCCTCACATTTTCAGCCTATTTGAGTATTAAATTTGGCTTTTTTTTTTTTTTTGCCCAAATGTCTAAAAATAATATCAAAAAATCATGGGTAATATGATTTTCGCCTTCCACAATCAATTGGTCAAGTTTTCAATAGAAGACCGAGCCATGGTTGACGGCATCCATCTTTGCAAAGACATGGGGCTATCTTCCATCATTGTTGAAACGAACTCCCGTGCTCTATTCAACACGGCATCTAACTCTTGCTCTTCATGCGGCTAGAACCTCTAGTATCACCTAGGGTACATACACCAGCTATCCCGACCCTTGAACCTTTACTTCTCTTATACACTTCATGAAGGAAACGCTGTGGCGAACAACCTTGCCAACTTGGCCAACAGTGGTACCCCTATCAGACTATATTTCAGCTCCTCAAATCTCCCCCGTCTCATTAGAGGGAACCTTGTTTTAGACAAAGGGGAAATGTGTCAAATCAGACACTAAAAAATTAAGAAAAGAGTTGGGTAACCTCGCCACCCTCCCCTCCATCCTATCCTTCATCCACTTCCTTATCTATCGAATCTACTGGATAGTCGTGGCTGCCCCCATCCACTACATCCTTGCCGCGGCTTCTCTTCTTCTTTCTAGCTTTGTCTTTGCTTTTGGTGTATGATAAGCGGGGCCCAAACATGTTTTTGTTCTTCATGGCCTCGTCTGAATAGATGTACATTGTCTCATCAATACAATGCCGGTGGCAATTGCCCACCTTCTCCAAAAAAAAAATCTCAAAAAATTAGATGGACATAGTGGATTTCTCACAAACATCACGGTGGGCCCCACATAGGTTTCCAGCGTTCCTGTGAAAGGCTTTAGGAAATCTGGGTCAAGTAAAACTCAAGTGGGCTCAAACCTTGGGGGACACCAACCATTGAAACAGTCGTGCGGCCACCGCGATGTTTTTAAGAAATCCACCCCATCCGTTACTTTTTCAAGCAAAAAAATGAGGTAGATCTAAAACTCAAGTTGGCCACACGGTAGGAAAACTGTGAGATTGAATAACACAATTCAAACACTCGTGGCTCCCACTGTGATGGTTTTGAGAAATCTACCCGTCCACCTTGTTGGCCAGATAATTTTGTAAGGTGGGCCCAAAAATCAGGAAAATCTAAAATTTAAGTGGGTCACACGGAAAGAAATACTTGATATTTACTGCCCACCACTAAACCATTTGTGAGGCAGTCATAGGCCTACAGAAGTTTTGGATCATACATATTTGGATTTTTAGCTCATCACAGTGGGAATGGCCTTATGACTGCTTTCGATGGCATATAAACAACAACGGATGTTTTTGACATTCTTCTTAAACCATTAGCTTTTTTTTTTACTTAAAGGGGATGCCCCTATATCTTAAACCATTAGCTTTCCCGATGATTTTCCAGGTAAATAATATATATTGGAAATTAGGTTTTTCTTTTTATTAATTGATAAAGCCAATAAAACTATTCAATACATCTCTCGTATTAACTATTTACAAATTCCTACTTAAGAGAAAAGTGATTAAAAATAAGGGATCTGCTATTGATACTCTCTGGCCCACTAATTTGGCTGCCAACTTCGTGTCATCTTAATTGGGACGGCTTGGATCTCAGACACATGTGCCAACCTGCCACATGTAGACTGGCAAATACCTATGTCATACATAGTAGCAGGGATGATACTTCCAAGCATCCATCCACAAAGGCCACCCTCAGTGACTTGTGCCAATATGGCACACGTGAGAGAGATCTATGCAGTTTATCACATGAATCAGATAGTGGATATTCCGTAGCCCAAAAATGGACCATCAAACACCAAAAGTAGTTCACATGCTTATTAAGGAAACAAAAATCAACACCCCATCAAGCTAATCATGCCCCAACCTGATGTGGGCCCAATGCAAATTAGGCCCAAATCATTTACAGATAGCAATTTCGCCACATACGGGGTGATTGCTCACGGAATGTATGATGGAAGTAGTCAAGAAGCATTCCCATGTGGCGAAGCTTCGTCACATGGTGAAAAGCAAAGAAAACCTAGCAGGGCTGCTAAGGAGGTAAGTCATGGGCCGCACAGTCCCGAGACGGTTATCATCATCTAAGCTTCATCTTCAGTTAATTGGGGGTTGACTAAATGAATCATGATCCATTATTCCATTCCATTGTGGGTCATATCTTCAGTTAGATCATAAGTTATCAAGTATTTTATTATTATCCAGTCCATGTCCTTTTGGGTCTTTTCTTTGCCTTTTTAGTCTTCAACTTGTACTCACTCTCTCCAATTGCTGGTTTTGATCTAAAGCCCTAGTCATCTACTTGGGGATGTACCAAGCCTGATAATGATAAATGCGTAACACTGGTTGTGATCTACTGTTGGTTTGAAGATGTTGCCCAGCCCAATTAGACATCTGGTCTGAAATATGAGGATCTTCCTACTTTTGCAGAGAGAGAAGGCCTCAAAAACCCCGAGGACTCCTCCCAGTTATGCAAGAAATTTATAATATTGTCAGCTTTAGAAGGAACCAGGCATAGAAATCCCCAAGGGAATAGCGATGGGAAGTCCATCGTAGAGGAGACCGGCACTGCATCTGGATTTGCATTAATCAAATGGGAAATGACAAAAACATGACGTCGTTTCCTAAAGTTCTATACAAAAGTAGCAGTCATATTTCAGCTCTGTTTCTTGTACATCCGACTTGAAAGTAAAAGTATATTTCTAATTTGGAGAGCATTTGAGCTTCCCTGAAATCCAGAATATGAATGTCAAGGAAGGAATGCACACTTGTCTTAATTCCATCCACGTTTCATCCAAATGCAACCTTATATATATATATATATATATATATATATATGGGAAAAGGTACCATGTGTTCGACCTCGCAATAAGCTCCCATGAGGTCGAGCTATGTAGGCCCCACCGTGATACGTGTCGACCATCAACACCATGCATTTGATGGGTACCCTTTAAATTATGCGATATCCCAAAAATCAGCCGTATAAAGAACTCAGGTGGGCCATACCATCTAAAATCATGTGAAACACTGTTAAAAAATATAAAATCACTTGGTGGTGCCCACCTGAGTTTTGAATGCTGCTGAAATTTGGTCTGAACCCTCATACAAGTGAGACACACATAATGGATGGGCTGGATTTGCAAACCACATCTTTTGTGGGCCCCAAAAATAATTATGAATGTTTTAATGGTGCACGGCCCCTCTCCACTTCTATATATGGTGTGGCCCACACATGTCACGGATTGACTTGATTTTTGAGACCTAAGCCCACGATGGAATGGTGCATTTGAATGATGGGGTAGATGTTCGAAAAGCATCACGGTGGGGCCCACACAGCTCGACCTCATGGGACAAACTCATTTGCATAGTACCTTTTCCCATATATATATATATATATATATATATATATATATATATATATATATATATAAATGTACTATGCGCTCGACCTCACGATAAGCTCCCGTGAGGTTGAGCTATGTGGGCCCCACCGTGATGCGTGTCGACCATCAACATCGTGGTGTGGTTTGCAAATCCACCCAATCCATTATGTGTGTCCCACTTGTATGAGGGTTCAGACCAAGTTTCAGTAGCATTCAAAACTCAGGTGGGCCTCACTAAGTGATTTTATATGTTTTAACGGTGTTTCACATGATTTTAGATGGTATGGCCCACCTGAGTTCCGTATACGGCTGATTTTTGGAATATTACATAATTTAAAGGGTACCCATCAAATGCATGGTGTTGATGGTCGACACGCATCACAATGGGGCCCACATAGCTCGACCTCACGGGAGCTTATCGTGAGGTCGAGCGCATAGTACTTTTTCCCATAGTACTTTTTCCCATATATATATATTGTACCTCAATTAGTGTTCCAAGTCACGGGTGCTCATTCAAATGTTATACAGCCCAAAGTCACATGTATTGGATTAATTACTCTTGACTCTTGCTTAATTTTGCATTAACCATTCATTTGATGGGCACCAATTGGACAGTTTTGGATCATCCATTCACGGGAATCTCTGAATTATTCTACAGCAGTACACACATTGGCTTGGATTTGGTAACATGCATGCCACGTGTACCATAGCTGCGTACGTGCGTGGAGTCAATAGTGATTTGCAAGAGTAACAAATAACTCCTTTAAACCAAGAAATACAAACAAGCGGCATACAAATACGGACCCATTCATTTGAAGGGTTCGAATGAGACCCTCCCAGCTGTGGCCTGCATTAATATTAGCTACTCTAGAGAGAATTTTTCCGATCATGCACACAGATCATTCCGCACGAGTTCCCCTAGTGAGATATGTGTCAGACATGCAAAAGATGTGTACGCCTCACCTCGGGTGGTCTTCCATGTATGGGCCAGGACCCCGAAAAAACCCATCTAGTATGGCACCACGAGTCACTTGAACAAGTCACACCCTACCTGTTCAAGTCCCAACTCGGCTCAAGACCAGACGAGTCAGTCTGAGTCGCCATGTCTTTTAACCATAATAGTCCAAGCCCAACTTAAGGGGACTGAGTCACCATGTCTTTTAACCATAGTCCAAGCCCAACTTAAGGCTCTGCGCACCTTGTTGAGCAGGTTTGTGCTTCTAAGTCACCATGTCAATAGAGAGGAAGTTTTACATTCAAAGAGACTGAAGCCCCGTTGGGTAGACAGCTCTCATTTTAGTTAACAACATTACATAATGAGTTCATCTCAACAATAATTATGTTTTTGAGGTCAAAATCTTTAATACATAATTAGTTTTAACTAAAATAAGAAGAACACATTTTAGACATCTACCTACTTTTACCACAAAAAGAGTCGTTGAGTCGTTGAAAAATGAAAAAGAGCTAATTTATTCTCGTCATAATTTCTTACTTGTCAAGCAAGCTGTAGTGCTGTACTGGATTGTCTGTTATAATTACCGATCTTGTTTTAGTGATGTGAAGTAATACCTAGATGACAGAGACATACAATTTTCAAACGATTTCTTGGAAAAGCTGTCCATGGCTTGAATGCCACATCTTTTTGCACCAATGTGACAATTACATTGAATACAAACGTACTAGCATCAATCAACTGCCATGCCCGCACCTTCACAACTTAATACTCACAACAGGAAAGGATTTTGTTAACCTTCAGCACAGGGTCAGGTGTATTACGTATCACTAACCCTTCATCGACTCTCGTTGGTAGCTGTGCTCATCAACCTCAGCCACCCATTAGAAGGGCCACTTCTTGGAGAGACCCAAGAGAAAAAAACAATGACTCGGCTGAAAAAGTAGAAAAGTGGATTTAGTGAAAAGAACAAGTCAAAAGAAAGAGTGATGATTCCTTGACTGAAGGGGGGAAAAAAAAAAGCATTGAGTAAGCCATGTGCTGCGGTTAACTTGCCCTTTTCCTGCTAGCATGTGTAATTCATAAGTGTGCCAACCTGAAATTTTTAGAGACTATAGTAGATGGAACTGTATTTTTGTTTCCAATTTTCTTCAAAAAGAATTGAACCATTTTTCTTAATCATAAGATGCATATTCGACTTTTGGTTTGGAATTTATTTTGTTTATGAAGCTACTAATACATCAAACCTTGGTTCCTGTTTAGCAGTTCGTGTGCCAAAATGATCCTACTTTTGCTCACTATACCCTTTGGGCGTGCATGCTGTAGTTGGTTTGGGGTTGGTAACGAGTGGGACCTTGTTGGCATGTGAGTCATGTTGATGTGAGCCTGTGACATGGCCAATTATATATATAGTATGGTAAAAGAGGAATTTTGATCTACGGTGAGTGGTCCATCCTCACCTTTTTTACGAATCTTTCCTTTAAAAGCCAACCACAAATTGCTGGGAGGAAACCTATAAAGATGATGAAGCTACCGCTAATTAAGTTCTGGAAGGGGAAACGCGGAGAAACTTATTAATCACATTGCATTTGGTGTATGCGTTCTCCTACCAATTAACATGATGAACACTTCTTTCTTTCTTTCTTTTTTTTTTCTTATTTAAAGTAGGAGACATGCCATTGATTTTGTGACTCTCCTAATGAGGATTGACGATCTGCTGCAAGCATTTTGGGAGGTAAGTTTTCCAAAGTATAGGCCACAGTGTTTAGTTTTTCTGGCTTAAAAAATCTCGTTTTGCTTCCAAGTGAGCCACAATCTACACAACAAATGAATGACCAGAACACATGTTTTCATCATGGGTTGAGCGATTAGCTGAACGCATTGAGAGTTACATCAGCTTATTTTATGCTAGAAGATCTTATCAGTGTAGAATGTACGGCACTCCGTGCATGTGACCTTGGGAAACGGATTGGCTACTCCCCCTGCCACCAGCCCCGTCGCTGGTGTTCGGTGCTCTATGGGCCCTACCATGATGTATGTGTTTCATCCGTTTCATTCATCCATTTTCAAAGATAATTTTAATGCTTTATCCCAAAAATTAAAAATTAGAGGTATATAAATCTCAAGTGGTCCACACCACATGAAAAAAATAGTGATTGGATATCCACCATTAAAATCCTCCTAAGGTCCACTGTACTGTTTATTTGACATCCAATATGTTGATTTAGTCATACAGGCCCAGATGAAGGGAAAAAACAAAAATCAGCTTGATCCAAAACTTTTATGGCCACCAAAATTTTTTTAATGGTTAACGCTCATTCAACACTTTTTCCTGTAATGTGGTTCACTTGAGATAGGGATATACCTTATTTTTGGTTTCATACCTTAAAAGTTTATGTAAAAATAGATGGACGGAATGGATGAAAAACATACATCATGGTGGGGTCCACAGAGCACCGACCACCAGCCATTGGCTGTTGTCAGGGGGAGTAGCCAATCCGTTCCCGTGGCCTTGGCTTCCATCATGTATCTCTCTTGGCATGTGTCATGTCATCAAAATGTGATGGTAGGTTTGGTGTCCTATCCATCGGATCAGCAAACGCCAAAGCCCACACGAAGTTTTACAGATTTTCCATTACAAGAGACTTATCTCCCTTGTTTTGGTAGCTAAGCCAGGATATCACCAAAATGTAAAGTTGCAATGAAAATGCTATGTACGCTACAACGAGCCCAACCCAAAAGGGAAGAGGTGCAACACTGCAGCCTTCCGACCACAACCACGCATTCTTGTATTGCTTTTGCCTCAAGCTCGCTGCTTCTGAAAAACCGTAACTCGTTGTAACGCAGAACGTGCCATAAATGTATTCTTAGCATGGTTGGAATAAAAGAAGCCCAAATAAAGTAGTCCATCAAAGACCAAATCATGACATAGTGGTAGACTCACACGAGATCATTGGTTCGAGTATACATTTTGGTGAAATCCCATTGTGGTGTGAGTGCATAAGAGTGTGTGGGGGTGAGAGTGCCTGTGTGTATAAATAAATAAATAAATAAAAACTAGACTTCCTAGGGCAGAGAGACATCGGAATCGGGAGCCAGAGAGGGTTTGGAGAGGAGATGTTAGGGAGTCATATGGTAGAGAGAGTGAGATCAAGATCGAGAGCCAGACAGGGAGAGGGAGAGAGAAATAGGAGACATCCGGATTAGGAGCTGGCTAGAGGCTCGTTGTGGTTTTGGAGAGAGAGAGAGAGAGCCTGGGTTTTGGGTAGGACGCTGCCACTAGCCAAGTGGCTAGTGGTCGATGCTCAGTGGGCCCCACCATGATGTATATATTTTATCCACACCGTCCATCAATTTCTCAATATAATTTTACTTCTTGATCTTAAAAATGAACGAGATCTACATCTCAGGTGTCCCACATTACAGGAAAACAATGGTGATTAATGTTCACCATTAAAAACTTCCTTGTTTTTTCCGACATTATAGTGATTTTCTGATTGCTAAAAGCCGTCGGTGACTCCAACAGCCAGCGGGATCTGTTTTTTTGGAACGCGAATTTTTCGCGAAGGGATTTCGCATCAACTTCCTGTGAAGGGAAGTTAGGTGGGCCCACCGTGATGTTTATGGGAAATCGACCACGTACAATAATTTTTCAAGATCATGTTAGGATATACACCCAGAAATGACAGAAATACAAATATCATATCAGCCACACAACAGATGAATGAATGTTCATCATTGAAACACGCATGAGGCCACAGGAAATTTTTTATGTTTTCATCTCATCAGTAGAATTTACTTTATGAATGGTATAGATGATATATATATAAAAAAGAAAGGATCCTAAGAAGGTTTCAACCATAAGAATTTACCTACATGTTTACTTGATGTACAACTCACTTGAGTTTTGAATTTAGATCATTTTTGAGCCATCACCTAAAAGTGATATTGCAAAACTGATGGGCAGGGTGGATTTCCCATAAACATCATGGTGGGTCCCACCTAACTTCCCATCAGAAGAAATCTGATCCATTGGTGGTGCACACCAAGGGAAAGAGTTTAGAGGGTGAACTTTTTCATGCACACTGATTCCAATCGTGTGGTTCACCTAAACTAATGATGAGGATGAAATTTGATACATTAATCTAACATGAGGTGACATACCCAGCCGTCGAAGTGGATTTTACATTAACACAGCAATGAAGCCCACTCAAGCTGTGGCACCTTTTCCATGATTAGTACTGGTAGAAGCATTTACTTACATTAATTAAAAGAGAGTTTTTTCATTAAATGCATGGTTAAATGGATGAAAATGCAATGTCCAATTAATTGTGTGTGAAGCACACCACTGTTCGTCACTCGGGTAACACGTATCCAGTCCAGCCTTTTTCGGTAACGTCGCACGTCTGCGAGGAATAACAATCAAGAGCAATGCCGACCCTATATTTTGTATTAGGCCCACCACGATGTGTACCGTGAGATCCACTCCAATAATTGGATGCGTAATTTCATATGAGGCTCGGAGATATATATATATATATATATATATATATATATATATATATATATATATATATATATATATATAGTTTTTTTAAAAAAAAAAACAAAGCCATGTTAATATGTGATTCAAGTAAGTCATACCAATGGAAACAATCAAGAGAGATGTCCACCCTTAATTTTCACCGGGCTCAACGTAATGAGCATATGAAATCCATTCCAACATCAGACGCCAAACCAAATGCCAGACCTGTTGCGTAAAACGTAGACACATTCATAATACAAGTCAGCCATGCCAAGAGAAACAGCTTCAAGGGTTAGTTTTTCCTGCATAATATTTTTGGCCGTGTGGTCTATCTGAACCACAGATGGGGTGACTTTCAGTTTGTGTAACACATAGGGTGACTTATCTAATGACTGGGGTAAATTTTACAAAAACACCGTGATGGGCCCATCCTAAGCCAGCAACTCATCTCCTCCTTTGATTAACTTTTCCATATGAATCATTTATTAACATTAATTAGCATTTAATTCAGACACCTAGTTGGAGCCCTACTAGTTTCTACTTTCCAACTGTTGGGAACTTATTTACTGAAAGTGAGCCATCCAAAGCCTACACCAGCTAGCTAGTGGGATGTCATTTCACTCGAGTAGTCGGAGACCATCTGCACCTGCAAGGCACACTGCATGAAAGTTTCACGTAATCCCCTCAAGGTACACGTGGCAAATATGTGACGATCGAAAAGAATTCGAAACTGTTGATCTGGCAAGATATCGCATGGACGTGAGGTCAAAAACAAGAGTGGTAGACAATTTTCACCGTCCATTTTACTGAGTTTTTGTTGCGGCTTAACTCACCATTCTTTTTTCTTTTTTTCTTTTTTTTTTTGTAAATTACTAAGTAAAAGTCAAGGACCATCGACCCCTTTGATTTTTAAGATACGACCGATCCACGTGATGGCCCACTAAAACAATAGTTGGTAATGCCACAAGTCTGCCACTTCATAAAAAGGGCATAGCATGAAATTTCCATGCAGCCTGCACTTCATAAAACACCGCAGCTCTATCGAGCCCACTACGTTTTAATGTACAATCCGGATGCAACTTCCCGGATCCAGCTATGTATGTGGGAGTGGGCCCACCTAGATGCATCTATTGTATGTCTAAGCCGTCCATCTGTTTTTCCAACTTATCTTAGAGCATTAGCCCAAAAAATAAGCGTATACTAAAATATCAGGTGAACCACACCACAGGAAACTGTGGTCATTGAACACTCATCATTAAAACTTTCCAGGGCCCACCGTGATATTTATTTGACATCTAACCTGTTGATAAGGGCAACACAGACCTGGTTGAATGGAAGAAACAAATATCAGCTTGATCCAATACTCAAAAACTTTTGTGGCTTACATAAAAGTTTTTGATGGCCATTCACCGCCATTTCTTATGGTGTGGTTCACCTTAGATTTCCATATGCTCCTTTTTGGGCATGCTGTAGAATTAATAAAAACGGATAGACGGCATAGATATAATAGGCATACATCGAGGTGCCCCACGACCAGGGTCTCAACCATGTCCAGGTCCCAACTAGTTCCTAAAATCTCCGGAGTCTTTAAAAAATAAAAAATAAAAAATTAATAAAAATCCAATTCTAATCCTGGTCAATAAATCTTGACAGCTCAGGTGCGCTACGTTATGAAAAGAATCCCAACCATATGCGTGTGACAAACCTGTTAATAAGATTTCAAGTAACGAAAGATCCTCATCCGCTTGGGCTACAAGGGGCCACCCTGGTGTATGGGTTTTGTCCACTCCATTTATCGACTTTGCCTTATCATTTTAGCAAAACAAGGCAGATCCAAGGATTAAGTGGACTACACCACGGGAAGTATAAGTGGTATTGATACCTATCGTTGAAACAATCTTAGGGCTAACCATGAAATATGGTTAAGTGGCATTTAAACGGTTCATAAGGTCACAAGGTCACGTGAACATGTACGATGAGAAAACACAAATATCAGCTGAATCCAAAACTTATGAAGCTCCCCAGAAGTCTTCAGTGTTATGAGCTTAATCATCGATGTATAGTTCACTTGAAACTTGGATCTACCTCATTTTTGACCTTATACATTAAAATAATATGAAAAAAACAGTGGGCATCGTAGATCAAACCCATTCATCAGTAGCCCTTCCAAATCCCTGCCCCTTCCAATTTGGAGATGAGTGGGGGTAGGATGCAATCAACGCTCCTCTATGATCTTGATGTGGCAGGGTGGTTTTCTGAACCACCCATATATGTGGGCTACCTTATGGATGGCTCGTTTTCCCCGTATATGTAATGTGGGCCACCTTATGGATGGCTCGTTTTCCAAAAGCCAAGGTATCAGACATCTACATTCTATTCTCGAGGAATTACAATCCTCAGCCTACCACAAGTAAGAAAATCGTGTTTGTTATAATCTAATTGGACCACATCATCACACACTTTATTTAATGCGGTAGTGGTGATGATAGTAATGATGTGGACCAATTGTGATGCATGAAAGCAGGATTTTACTCCTGTGGCAAGCAGAGGATCCAGCTTCGTTTTCCATACTTGACAGTTAGCCATTATATCTCTATTGTCCACTGTAGATTTGAAGGTCATTGAGAATGGATTGAGATTTTAAGGTCACGGGAGAGGATCTCATTTATATATACCTTTCCCACCATTTCACTTCTGTTTATAGCTATCCAAACAACTCCTGAAATACAAACACTAATATTCATACTCTATTGATGTAGCAAAGTTATATTAGCCTCACCAAGTGCATGTGTTATCAACATTGTCCATCCATATTGCTGGATCATTTCAACACATGAGCCCAAAAATAAAGCAAACCACATCATAGGAAATAGTAGTGATTAAACACCGGCCATTAAAAACTTCTGAGGATACAAAAGTTTTGGAGAAAGTGATATTTGCAATTTTCTTTTAAGAGTGTTTGTTTATCAATATCCATATGAAAATGTATATAAATGTATGTAAAAGGGTAAGAATTAATTATTCATGTAATTCCTTCACATTTTTATATGCTAACAATGATAATTTATTTTTTGAATATTAAAATTGAGAATATATACACATACGCGCGCGCAAACACTTGGGGGAGGGGGGGGCATCCATCCATTTTGAGGGCTGATTTTAGAGCATGAACACAAAATTGAGGTGGATCCAAAGCTCAAGTGGATCATGCCATACGAAATAATGGGTTGATGAATGGACGGTGTGCATATGTCACATATACCACAATGGATGCATATATTTAAATAGGTCTTTTATAGATCTAGTTTTAAAGTGAAAGTATCATTGGCTTTCGAATGGAGCTAAATAACAATAGTGAGCTATTTATTAGTGCCTAGGAATTGAAAAATCAAACACTAATATAATTTTGTGTTTTCCCCACAGCTTTATAGGGTGGACAGGCCCACACATATTGCCTGTGTCAAGACAGAACTTGGAGACGTCACTTGAGAAGGACCCTGTACGTCCGCAAAACCAGAGGAGCAAGTCTTCTCCACTGAGAGACTTTCCTGCTGGACTAATGTTAAATGACAGTCGTTCTTTCCTATCTAACGGCTCTTGTAAGAGCTCGCACCTATGCTCCGTGCGGCCTGGTGCGCAGGAGACCGGGACTCATATATATATATATATATGATTAGACGTTTTCGATGAAAAGCATGAAGTACGAGATTGACTCAGTGGATTTATAAATTAATAAATTACCCTACGACGTCACAGTTGTAGGGAGGGCCCTGCCATGCTCCGGATCTTACGGCTGCACCGTCTTTGGCCTTGAAAATAAAAAATAAAAATAACATGCTGCAAATGAAATGATCCTTGATACACAAGCATTCAGAAATTATATATCCAGTGTAAATTAAATTAAATAAACCAACTAGATTATGCATCTCACCGTCTTGAAGTTAAATCTCAAGATCGGATTGTTTGAACGTTTCTAACATCTGATTCATTGATACTTCTTTTGGGGAAAGGACCGAAAGGGTTTTTAACCGCTAATAAATGTCATCAATCTAATAGTCAGATAACTAACTAAGATTACTTTTTGGTTACTTGTATGTAGAAATTTAACACTGATTACCATAATTTGGATTATTTAATTTGACTACTTGTTAGCGACTTGTGCAACTTCTAACTGCCTGAGTACCGTTCATTACACTCCACCAGAGTATGGAAGTTTTTCTCAGAAAACTTAGCAGGACGCACAATCATTTTAGTTTCGAGTCCCTACTCTATGTAAAACACACAAAAAATAAAAACAAAAAAAAAACAAAAACAAAAAAAAAACAAAAACAAAAACAAAAACAAAACAAAAAAACAACAAAAACAAAAACAAAACAAAAACGAAAAAAGAAGAAGATTAATTAAGAATTACCCTTAGTTTCTTCTCGGAACACTCTGCTCTTGTCCTGCGTTGTTGTGAACCCATCCAATTCACATGCTGAGTAAAGTGTGGGTGCAGACATTATCACCTACCGGTGGTAAACTGTATGCATTTCAATATTTTGATTTTAAAAGTTTTATTAGGAAATTAATACACAGATTCCCTCCCACAGGTAATGGTTGGTGGGACCTACGTGTATACAGACTCGATGCACAATATTTAGGAAGTCCCAGTGCCTTTTATACGGGCATGGACCGGAACAATGGCACTTCCTCCAAGGACTCTGCTCTTGTTATTTAATGTATCAAATCTATTTGTAATAAGGTCTATTAATGACATCCATAAACCACTCAATTCCATTGACCAGACGTTATCCCATCGAGAAAATTCAAAAAAAATATTATTGATTGCAGGACAATTTAGAGGTTGCTACTCAATGACATCGAGAGTTCTTCGATGTCAATGACTAGTGTTCGATACCTGTCAATGTCATTGAAGGTATCATCGAAGGCATACACAAAATTATAAAAGTGCGCAATTTATTTCCTATTTTGATTAAGGTAGTGTATATCTATTCGGTATAATCGAAATTAGGGTAATGAATTAGAGCTCTCTAAACATACTTGAGGGTTTGAGAGGGATTTCAAAAAAAAAAATCTTCTTGGGGCTTTGATTGGTAAGGTTTTCATCTCTTGTAATTTTATTTTCATATTGTATTATCGCTTTGTGTCGTGGTTCTTTTTGGAAAGGGATTTTCCACATAAATTTGGATTGATCTTGTTTAATTCCTCTCTGTGTGCTTCTGCAAGTCCTAACAAGTGGTATCGGAGCTTACATTAGGAAGCAAATTGAATCTAAATACAAGGTATCTATGGCATCTAAAATGAAGTTCGATATAGAAAAGTATTCTGGAAAAAATGACTTTGAAATATGAAATGCGAAAATGAATGGCATTCTAATTCAATAAAGATTGGAAGACACACTTCTTGGAAAGATATCGAAAACTATGAAAGAAGAATAGTGAAATAAGTTAAAACAAAAGATAAATATCTCAATCCCTTTGTGTCTAACGGATGAGATCATTTATAATGTCATGAGATGGAAGACTACAATAGAATACATGAGTGAAGTTAGAGAACATGTATGGGAAGAAGTCTCTTGAAAATTATTTGTACTTGAAACTACAGTTGTAAGGCCCGTATCTTAGTTTGTATCGTTCATTAGATTCTCGCGATCCTTCCAGTCGAATTCTGACAACCCGCGACTTGTAATCAGTGTTTGCGTACTACGCTAAGTCGCATCCCAAAGATCTAAGTTGACTTAATCCAAGACTTGTATCCTAGCTACCGTGCCGTTGCCGCGGTTCCAACGCCACAACTTGTGCACTGATAGGATACCCAGGCTAGGAGTTATGGGCCCGCATATATCTTAAGAAAAATACCGCACTTTGTATATTTCAAGAGATTTCAAAGAATCTCTACCCATCCTTTCACATCACTAGTCAAATACACAACTCATCACTCAACCCATCACACTCATACCTCACATGTCACCTCTCTTACACAACTCATACATCTCTTACACAAACTACCCCCAAAGTCAACATTTCTCTTACACAACCCATACCTCTCTTACATAACCATTCCTCTCATTCCATCCTTCTTACACACATCACTCATCTCTTATTTCACTTCATCCTATCTCATTCTCTAGCATTTCCAAACAACTAAGGAAAAAAAATCCTAAGGAGAGAAAGAACCCAAGATCAAGGCCCACTTCTTACTCCCAAATCTCACCATCCAACCATTTAATCTTCATCATTCTCCATCAAAGGGTGAGCTTAGGAGTTTAGCATTCCAAGGAGCTAAAGAAGAGGACCTTAGGTGGGTGTTTTGTAGGGTTAGAATTTTATTTTAATGATGGGCCAAGTGGGGCCAGTCGATTGATGGTATATATCCTGCTTTGGACCCTAGGTGTGACCAATGGCCTACTATGATATGCATGTGTATTCCATAATAGGGTCATTCTCCATGGACCCCACCATAATGTTTGGTAGTTAAATATTCATTTGTTAGAGGTCATTTAGACCTTGATCTTGGTGGTGGAAATGGGATTTCCACCCTAGAATTTTGATTTAGGGCCCACCTATTTTGGGACGCATCTTGATGTATTACAAGATCTAAGGGAGCTTATAGTGGCGGAGCTCTCTCTCTCTCTCTCTCTCTCTCTCTCTCTCTCTCTCTCTCTCTCTCTCTCCCCTGTTGATGGCCCCATAAGGTATGTATTTTATCTGAGTGGTCCAACAAGTGGACCACCTTGCTGACGCTATGGGCCTGAATGACCGACCGGTCATGCAAGCTTGTCCAATGGAAAACACAAAGGACAGCTTGATCCAGGGATAGGTGGCCCACCTGCGTGGACCCCACGATGATTATGTGATGAATATCCCCACCGTCCGTCCATTTAGAGAGATCATTAATATAGGGCTGAGTCCGATGGACAGATCCATCGTCCAACAGCTGTGGAACTGCCAAGATGTATTTTTTTTATATTTTCAATGTCCATTTGTGGACAGGTAGAAGTCCACTTGATGTGTGTTGTCCACACGTGGGCACCACATGATGTATGTATCTTATATTCACATCGTCCAACTCTCTGGATGGTGGAATCCATTATGATATGTATGTTTTTTCCTCACTGTCCATCTGGACAGTGGGATCCTCCATGATGTATGTGCTTCATCCATGCCATGCATCCATGGGACCCACTCTGATATGTGGTTTATCCACCGTCCATCTGTGTATGGTGGAACCCACCGTGTTACATAGCTGTTGTACTGACGTCAGCAAGCTCTATGGGTCCCACCAGCAATGTAGCTGCTATACTGATGTCAGCAAGTTCTATGGGCCTGATCATGAGGCATGTGTTATATCTAAATCGTCCATCCTCAGGCTGTGGAAACCCACCTGATGATGTGTCATATATCCAGGCCATCCATTTGCTGGGTCCACCTGCAGCGTGCAGGGCCCACCTGCAATGTGCAGGCCCACCGTGATGTATATTATTCACACCGTCTAGCCCAACCGGGCCAGCAGCCCAGCAGGCCCACCTACTGAATGTAGGGCCCATTGTGGACGTGTGTGAGGCCCACTTGTTGCATGTGTGAGGCCCACTGTGATGTATGAGGCCCACTTGTTGCATGTATAAGGCCCACTGTGATGTATGAGGCCCACCTTGATGTGTGTGTTGTAAGCACACCATCCATTTGTTTTCTAGGCCATACAGGCTGGCCTGCGAGGCCCATCATGATATATGTGTTGTATGTATGTGGTCAATCCATTTTTTTAGGGTGTGGGTTTTCCCATAAGGCCCATCATGATGTATAGTTTATGTACATGCCATTGGCCCATCTCTCTAGGCCATGGGTTACCCCCCATGAGGCCCACTTTAATGTATGTGTTGCACACATTAACCCATCCTTCCTAGGCTATGGGCTGTCTTATGAGGCCCACCATGATGTGTGTGTTGTACACACACTATCCATCCACCCTCTAAACAGTATAAGGGCCGTGGACCCCATTATTAGTCAAACCCAAGTCCCAAAGGGCCACACCTTAGGAGAAATAGTGGTTAAAGGCCCACCATTGCAAATCTCCTTAGGGCCCATCATAAGCACGCTCCTTATTCTTCTTATTGGACTAACCCAAACCATTGGGCCTCCATTGATACTAGTGCCTCCCACCATACCTTATCGGTTTGGAGCCCATCCTTAGTGTAAGTATGCCATCTAAGCCATCCATTGTTGTAGGAGAACGCATCATCATCCCTTTCCTGTAGACGGAAGAATGTGCAGTATATCCACTGTTGAAGTTTATCTTAATTCGTGGGTTAGATCCACCATCCTTTCAATAGATCCCACCTTAGGACACTTGATGCATTAGTACCTTAAATAGGTTATGATAATCTAACATGGGCCATACCATAAAGACTGCTTCATGCCTAAAGGGGCATATCGTTCCACTCTTACTCCTTGTATGCGACATATTGGTTAAGATTCGTTATTGGCCGCTGCATCTAATAATCATGATAGTTTACTTAATCTAGTAAGACGCACTAAAAACATGTTTAGTTTAACATCATGATACATGCTCATATGCATCATTTGTATGCCTGATATGAGAGATGATTAATCATAACATATGTCATTGGGATGAGATGTTTATGGGACTCCCTGTGAGATGGAGTTGCCCCTCGTAATCGCGCGATACATGAAGGTTTGATGCATGACTGGATGGTATGACTCATGCATCTCCCATTGTGTGACATGATCACTATACGCTCTAGCAACATCAGGGTCATGGCCTCCACAGGCATATCATAGATGGTCGGATTGGATACCATAAGGCTTGGTTCTAGCATTGTGGGCACATAAGATGTCATTGGGTAAAAGTCATAGAACCTTTTTAGTACCAAGAAATGCTCCAATGTATAGACCAAGTGAATACATGAGCACACTAGTACCAAATACCAGTAGACTGTATCTCTCATTATGTTATGATTGGTTGGAATGGGATGTGGCCTTATCCGCCTGAATGAGGAGGTTTGTAAGCTAGGCTGAGTTTGACCAGCTCACAAATGAGTCTGTTATCGACAAGCCAAGTAGGAATTGGCAGACTATTAGTCAGGCGAATAGTGTGGTCTCTTCCACTTGTTGGGCTGTGCGGTTAGGGAGGCGGCAGCCAGTGTGGAGTGTACGAGACCCCGGTGATATCTCAGAGAGGAATTGTACTGATATATGTACTTAATGAGGACTGACATGCTTACGTTGCATCTCGCATATGACATTTGGCTACGTAGGCCTCACATCACATGGCCTTGGTATAGCTAATAGCATTCATGCCTTGCATTGCATAGTGTTAGTACAACTGATAGTATTAACGGACTTACCAGCATAGTTTTACATTACTCTAATATTGCATACTTGACACTTGCCTTGCGCATACACTTATACCACCCTCTAAGATTTTCATAAGGTTATGCATGACTGTTGCGTGCAAGTAGCGTCGCATCACAGCAACACTGAGGCAGGAGTACGTGACAGATTATTTTAGAGCTTTTTGATCATTTTGTATTTCTCTTTCCGTATTGTACTCAAATGTTTCATTATAGTAGATATGTGGTGATATTGTTTTGGAACTTGGTTATGCTTATGGTTATGCTCTATTATAAAAAAAAAAATAAATTTGAAAATCCTCTTTATATGATCTCAGGATTGAAATTTGTTATATGGGTGCCGGGAGTCGAAAATGGGGCATTACGGAGGCTGTCGGCGTTGAATTTAGCGATCGAGAATTTTGTGAGCCCAGTTTCCGAGTTTGCAGCATGATAACAGTTATTCCATGTGAAGATGATTGAGGGATCTAACATTGAGACCCACATAAGTAACTTTAATAGAGTTACCTGTAAGTTGTTGAATATGGATAAGGTGATGAAGGATGAATATCAAACATGTATTATGTTGAATTCTCTTGCAGAATTGTATAAGTCATTTAAAAGCTTTTTGTACATTGGTAAGACGATCATCAGCGTTGAGACTGTTATCTCAACTCTTAAGTTGAAAGGGATGAGAAAGAAAAACTATGACTTAGGTTCTACAAATGCATTAGTTACGAGGGAGAGGATTTCTAAGTACGAGATCCAGATCTAAGGGGAAAGGCAAAGAAAAATTGAAGTGTAGGAATTGTGGTATGTCATGATATATGAAGAAAGATTATAAGAATCTTAAGTCAAGGAAAGAGAAATCAAAGAGTTCTTCTAAAGTGGTCAACACTGCAGAATTCAGTAAAGAAGTGAGTGATAGTGATGTGTTAACCATATCAAAATTTGAGTATTTTAGTGATGAATGAATTTTAGATATGGGGGTTTCGTATCACATGACCCCAATAAGAGTTAGTTCACCAGTTCCGGTGAGTGCAATGGTAACTTGGTGTTAATGGCTAATGACAATGCATGTAATGTTATTGGTGTTGGATCGGTGTGCATCAAGATGTTTAATGACATATAGCCTATCTTGACTAATGTGAGACATGTTCTTGATTTGACAAAGAGGCTAATATCTCTGGGTACACCTGAGGTACTTGGGTGCAAATTCATCGAGTTTAATTACATCCTTAATGTTTCAAAACGAGCACTCATAGTTATGAAAACACAGAGAAATTGTGACATTTACAGATTGATCGGAAACAGTTCATTGGATAGAGTTGCAACAGCTGTAGTTGATTCCACATCTACACGAATGTGGCATGCGCATTTACGCCACATGAGCGAGCGGGGTATGAAAGTACTTTCTAACCGTCGTTTAATTTTAAAATTTAAAAAGCATTGATTTTAGTATCTGTATATATGGTAAACAATTAATGCTGTCTATGAAAAACATGAATGTAAGGAGATTCTGGATTATGTGCATTCTAATGTATAGGGGTCGTCTCCCGTAGTTTATAGTGGAGGGTCGTCATGGTTTATTACATTCATTGACAACTTTTTCAAAAATGTGCAGGTTTATTTTATGAAAAGTAAATCTTAGGTTTTCACCAACTTCGAATAGTGGAAGGTAATTATAGAAAGAACAATAAGGGTGAAAGATGAAAGTGTCGAGGACAGATAACGATAAAAAATTAACTTCCGTGGAATTTAATCGATTTATAAGGATGAATGGATCATAGGGCAAACACTGTATGCTACACACCAAAGCAGAATGATATAGCTTAGCGGATGAATCAGACTCTCTTAGAAAATGCTCGATGCATGATGAGTAATATTATATTGGATAAAGAAATGTGGACTGAGGTCGTTAACACAGCTTGTTACTTAGTGAATCAGTTCTCTTTTATGACTATTGATTGTAAAATTCTAAAGGAAGTGTAAAGTGGTCAACAAGTAGATTACTTAAGGCTACAAGTATATAATTGCGATGCGATGCTTACTTTAACGTGCCATTAATTGAGAGAGATAAGATAGATAAAGAGTTAAAAAGTATATCTTTATCTGCTATGATGGTTCTATGAAAGGTTACATGGTTATATATAACCGAGTCACACGGAAGATCATCCTTAGTCGTGATGTCAAATTCAACGAGATATCATTGTTCCATAAGAATGAGCATAAGAAAATAGAAAAGTCAATCATGGATGTTCATATAAACAAAGATTATACATAAGTTGATATCGAAACATATACAGAAGTACATGAACAGATGGAGCAACTACTTTTGAGAATGAATCCATCAATGGATCATATGTTACCGATGAGACACATGAATGACTAGAATGTCGCATTTGTTAGTTCACTTGATATTTATATCAACATAATACAAAACTTCCATGGCCCAAAAGAAGATTTCAACCATGAGAGTTCAATCTCCATTATTTCTTGTGGTCTGGGTCACTTAAAAAAAATATGATCTCCTTCATGTTGTGCCTAAGTTTGAAATTGAGACATTGAAATAAAGTGGATATAACACAAATATCACAGTGGGCCTACAATGCTTCTGCAAGCCCTGGTTACCAGTAATGTACTGCGTCTAGTAAAAGCCTGGGGAGACAAAGATGGCATATTTTTCAAATTTAATATGTGACATGTTATTTCCGAGGATGAATTAATTAGACAAGAAGGCTCCCAACAGCTTATTAAATACCATCAGGTTGACATTTATTGCTTTGATGAAACCCAAGCTTGAGCATCTTATTTTTATTTCCAAACCTGCCATAAGCTGCGCTTCAACGCACTAGCCAAATGAATTACGAGAAAATGGGGTGCCTGGAATTGCAGTTATTTTTTCCCCAGTCCAACCCAAAATTAACATTATTGCCATCCGGAGCCCTTTTATATAAACACTAACTACTAACCACGTTGCTATTTGTTTATATTCCCAGGTGATTGCAATTTCGTTGGGATAGTGCATATACAGGTTTTTGCTAAGCCCACGCCACAGGCTGCTCTATGTGCTCGGGAGTCAAATGTGTTTGAAATTTGATCCATCCAACTGTGTAGGTGTCCTTATGGAAAAGTCAGTCCGTGCACAGTTCAAGAGGGTCAAATGTAAACGAACATTGATAAGAACTACACAATCGATGAGGCGGACAGATTAAAAAAATAATTACTTAAAAATAAGCTTAATGACAAACTCATCTTTTAAGTTCACCACAATGTTTGTGAGAAATCCACCCCTTCCAGCCATTTTGTGAGAACGTTTTAGGACATGCGCCAAAATGAAGTGGATTTAAAACTCAAGTAGGCCACATAAGAGGGAACGGTAGCGATTCAATGATCACCGTTGAAACATTCTTATAGCCGTAAAAGTTTTATATTAGGTTAATTTTTTAGGGATTTGTTTTTTTTTTTCCGTGGGAATGACCTTATAAATGGTTTGGATAACATATAAACATCAAGGTGGAGCTTAGGATGGTTTCAACGGTAAGAATTTCTTTTCTTAAATTTCTTCTCTTGTGACCCACTTGCGTTTTGAAACCACCTCATTTTTTGCTGCATGTTCTAAATTCAACTCACAAAATGCATAAACTGAGTGGATTTCTTACAAACATTAGGGCGGGCCACCACCCAACATCTTAGGCAGGAACTTCCATGAAAGGCCCATGAAATCCGCGCCCCCTGGTACGCAGGGCATAAGACCACCGATCTGTGAGATCCATCATCTTGTAAAGGGGAAATCTACTCTGTCCATCAGGTTGTATCTTCTTATAATAATTTTAAAAAAAAAAAGCCCTTGATTCCTAGCTAATGCGGGATCTTATAATAAAAAAATGCCCTTGATTCCTAACTCATGTGGGACAAACCCCGTAGAAAATTGGAAATGGGATGCCAACCATGGGTTTGTATGTCGTAACGTTACAACGTCATTCATCATTCATCAAAACCGTTAATCAGATCTTTCTGACGGAGATTTTTCAAGCTGATTAAAATCTCAGGCGGGCCACTACGTGTGACTTAGCAATTCTTGCTCCCCTTGGTGTGGCCCAGGTGAGCTTTTTAATTGGGTTCATCCTTTTAACTTACGATTGAAACCGTGGTTTTCACCTGATCGATGGTCTGTATTTTAGTTATAGAACATGGACATGGCGGACTCATGGATGTCATAGATGGGCGCGATTTGTCTGGGACTCAAATAGCGACGCGGGTGGTACCCTGACCGTAGAGTCCACATCCATTCATGTGTCTTATATCTACGCCGTTCATCCACCTATTTATTTTATGGCATTAGCCCAAAAATGAAATCAATACAAATGTCACCATAGCAAGCAGAAGTTAGTGACTATTAAGTAGTTTCTGTAGGCCACAAAAAGTTATGGAAGAAGCTGATATTTGTGTTTTCATTCATCCAATTTCGTATAACATTAAGGGCCTGTTTGGCCGGGCAGATTGGAAGGGATTGGATGGTATTTAAAGGGATTGGAGGTTAAATCCTAAGATTGGCCAGGTGTGCCAAACAGACGGGTGACCTGATCCCAGGATATAGCAATCCCATGGATCTTAAGGGCCTGTTTGGCCAGGCAGATCCCACGGTATTAGGAGGGATGGGATCGGCAATATCCTTGGATAGGCATGATGAGCCAAACAGGTCCGGTAAACATGTCCCAGGATAAAAGCCATCCCATGCATCTTAAGACAATCCACTGACATCACCATCATTACCTAAATTGATCCTATCCCTTCGTTGAATGGATTAGAAGGTAATATCCTGGGATATGGGTGGCGTGCCAAACAGACCCAGTGAACTTGTCCTGGGATATAAGCAATCCCATGGATCTTTAGACAATCCACTGACACCACCATCATTACCTTAAAATTGGTCCCATCCCTTCTAATACCATGGGATCTGCCCGGCCAAACAAGCCCTAAGACAATCCACCGACAACACCATCATTACCTTTAAATCCCATCCAATCCATCCTAATCTGTCCAAATTTGCCTGTGACATGTTTGGTTCGAGGGATTGGAAGGGATGAGAAGGTTTAATTTCGGGATTGGCCACAGACTCGATATGGCAATCCCGGGATCTGGCAATCCCATGGATCTTAAGACAATCCACTGATAGCACCATCATTAATTACCTTGAAATCCATGCCATTCACCCTGATACCATTCAATCCCTTTCAATCCACCCAGCCAAACGGGCCCCAACAGCAACTTGAGTGAAAAATAAATATTATCGTGGGAGCTAAGAAGTTTTGATGGTGAGTAGGGGTGTACATGAACTGTGCTAGCTCAGTTAGCTCGCTCGACTCGACTAAAAAAAGCTCGATTCGACTTGGTTCGAAGTTGAGTTCGAGCTGATTTTTTGAGTTCAAGCAGGCCCCAGCTCGACTTGACTCAGATCGAATCAGCTCAAATCTAGCTCGAATCAAACTTGGATCTATTTTGGTGACTTGGTTACTTTGTCATTGATGTTGCTCACCAAGTGTTTGATAAAATAACTTGATGTACATGAAATAAATACATTTTTTTTTCTTGATTTTTATGATGGTTAGAAGGTGTTTGATAAATTATCTGTAAAACTATTGCATCTGTTCTACATACAAATGGATTTTGAAGGTGCAATTCAAGTGTTTGTAAAAATACCTCCATGGCGAACTTGGATCGAATTTAACCCAAGCTGACCCGAGCTACTGACCGATCTGTGCCGAGCTAGCCAGCCAAGCTTAAGGTCTAAGCCGAGCTGAGTTTGAGCTGAGATCAACTAATGGCCGAGCCGAGCGGAGTCAAACTCAACTCAGTTCAACTCCATGTAGGTGAGCATCCAATGACCAATTTTTGACGTGGCGTATGGTCCACATGAGATTTGTATTTGCTTGAATTTTTTCACTAGTGCCATTAAGGGCGTGTTTGGATGGGTAGCGTGCGTTGGAGTAGCCCGTATTAGGTTGGATTGGGTACTCGAATCCCACAGCGTCAAAGCAATTGCCTGTTTGGACAGGCGGTGGATTCGCCATTGGATGAAAATCCCTGGATTGCGAGGCATTTGTTGTTGGATTGCAAAGGTTATTGGGCGTAAAATGCAATCATGCGGGGTTTGATGCAAGATGGGGGTTTTTATGAAAACCATGATGTATGTGTTTCATCCTTTCCGTTCGTCCATTTTTACATATCATTTTATGGCTTAATCCAAAAAATGAGAGGTATATGCATTTCAGTTGGACCACACTACATGATAACAATATTGATTGGATATCCATCATTCAAATCCTCGTAAGGCCCACTGTATTGTTTTTTTGACATCTAATAGGTTGATTAGGTTGTACAACCCCAGATGAAGGGAAAAAACAACAACGAGCTTGATCCAAAACTTTTATAGCCCGAATTGTTTTTTCAAGGTCGACACTCATTCAATAATGTTTACTGTAATGTGCTCCATTTAAGATTGAGATATAACTTAATTTTGTTCTCAGATCATAAAATGATCTATTAAATTAGATGGACGGCATGAATGAGACACATGCATTGTGGTGGGTCCCATGGATCATCGACCAGCAAGCCGTCCAAACACAATCACTGCATGCATTTTGGACTGCCGTCCACCATCCAAACACGTCATACCTGGGCCGCTGGATACCGCAATCCCTTAAGATTGCAGGCAATCCACTGACACTATCTTGAAAGGCATGCAATCCACCCTAATGCAACACAATCCCATCCAGCATGCCCGTCCAAACACGCCCTAAATGAGCTAAGGTATGTCAAGCGCACGTCGAGATAGCCCAGGTAATGTATGTGTTATATCAAAATCGTCCGTCGTGTGGTGTGACCCACATGTAGCCACCTTTCATACGACAGTTGGTGTTCTGAGTTCCTTGTCTGGACGTGTGGCGCATTCATCAGAATAGGCCGACACGTTTCACACATGGCACAGCACACGTTAGGCACGACAGCAGAGCAAACAGTGATCAGGAGGTCCAAGACCGTTTACACGACGAAGATCAAGTCGTGTGGTCAGTAGACAACGAATAAATTAAATTTTTTCGACCACTGATAAGTCTTCAAGGCATATCCATCAGATAACGGTTTAGATCATTGAAAGAAATAAAAAACAAATCCAAGTCCCAACATATGAGATTGCAATACGTAGAGGGGATGTATGGTGCAACCATCCTGGCAGAGTAATTCAAATATATACAAAACATACTATGAATTTCCTTTACGCTTGCATATACGCAGCTACTTCAGATGTGGGTTATATTTCCCACAATAGAGAACACCCGTCGGTGGATGGACGATAATCCAATAATTGCCGAAAGGAAAAGATGTGTTCGAGTGTGGCTCTCATGCTCCAGATCCAGGCTATCATCTGGTGGCCCCTGAATATAAATGTCAACTGACAAATTCAAGCTCGTCTAGTCATTACCTACAACTATCATATTCATGTCCGTGCGTGGCTCACCTGATGAACGACCTAGACTTGGCATCATATGCTGCACTGGCAATGGTTGCTGGAGTAGCCCCTGCCCTACTTCTATGTCGTGATATTAGTGAAAGAAAATGATGGGAGTAGTAAAGCACTTTGTTCTCACGACCGACAAGACACATTACAGCTGAATCCATCTACCATATCAATTCCAATAAGAGATCCACATCGTTAACTCATAGTATAACACGGATGATCCATTAGCCACTGTTCTCTGTTCGATCCTAACCATACAATAAATGAGCGACTTCTCTGATGGATTTGGGCCCGTGCTTGCTATTTTTGCAGCAATAGCTTTTTAAAAGCGGCGTTATTAAAAGTCCGATTCTCGCCGTTTACCAGAGTCCAAGCAGGAAAAAAACAAAAAATTGATACTCTAGCTTCCCAGATGGTTCATACACATGTACTTACGAATTCTATGCTTGACAAACATTTTCATAAAATAGGCCGTTCAGCTCGTAGGGAACAATTTATAGTTAGGAAAAACTAAAATTTCCACTGAATGGATGTTGTAGCTGATTGATTGGCTGACACCAATTTGATGGCAAAGATCAAATGTATTAACCAAGTGGATTTGATATACAAATAATCTTTATATATATATATATATATATATATATATATATATATATATATATATATATATATATATATATATATATATATATTCTATTAGGTACTGTTGGAAAAAAATATGTTAAGTCCAGAGACTCGGATTTCGAGTAGGTCGGCTCCGCTGACACCGCCCGAAGAGTCCGAAACAATGGTCAGAGATAAGGGAATAATGGATAAGCCAAGGGGCATAAGTATAAGACGACTAAAGTTACTCGGTCGGAGAGATAACTGCGTCTGCGTAAGCCTACAGAAGGCCGAGTAAGTTAAAAGTCGTCCGACCGAGAGAAAAAAACCGACATGGTATATTGGTTCCGTCGGCCACGGAATAAGGAAGGGTGACGAGTAAACACCAAGACTATTCCGTCCGTAAGGAGGCAGAAAACTTACTCGCTTTAGCCGACCGAGACTCTTTCAGAGTCGGTGACGGTCGAGCCAAGACAGAAAAAAGTGGTGTGAATGTAAATGCCGCCTCGAAAATCTGGAAATATAGGTGTCCGATCCCAAGATTCTCGAGATCGGGCGAAATCAGTTGAAAGGATTAAATCTCCAGATGTCACGCCCCAAACTCAGAAATCGGGCTCACAAAATTCTCGATCGCCGAATCTGGCGCCGACAGCCTCCGTAGAACCCCATTCTCGGCTCCTAGCTCCCATTCGCCAGGTTCCGATCCTAGGATGCTACGAGGAGGATTTTCAATGTCAGTCTGATTCGTAACAAGCATAACCAATGGCATAACCCACAAACAACAACCAAGAACTCCATTACATTTTCACTATGATAAAAAACTTTACAAGTACAATGAGCATAAAGGGAAATACAATGGTAAAGAATAAAAACTCCAAAACGCTCTGCCACGTGCTCCTGCCTCAGCGCTGCTGCGAACCAACGTCACCTACACGCAACGATCGTGCATAAGCTTATAGAAAGCTTAGAGGGTGGTGAAAGTGTGTATGCAAGGTAGTAATATGACCATGCAATGTTAGAGTAATGCGGAATATACAGATGGAACCATAACATCATGAGCCGTACCAAGGCTATACAATGCAAGACATGAATGGTATCGGTCACCCAAGGCCATGCGATGTACAATGCAACTCAAGCATACAGATCCTCATCTATGTCCACACATCAATACAGCTCAAAATATGGAATATCACCGGGGTCTAGTACATTCTAAACCAGATTACCGCTACATCGCGTGCAATAAGGTAAGTGGAAGAGACCACACTATCCGTCTGCCAATATCGGGCGTGACTCGTCGATAGGGGACCCATTCCTCGAGCTGGTCAAACTCAGCCTAGGATTGCCTCTTACACTCGGGCGGGTAAGGCCGCACCCCCTTCCAACCGACCACGACACAGTGGAGAGCACAGCCAACTGGTATTCGGCACTCAGCGCTCATCTACCCACTCAGTCTAGACGTTGGAGCAACCTCTTGGTACCATAAGGGTTTAGGGACTTTCACCCAGGGATATCAATAGCACTCTATGTAGAAAAAGATTTTCGGTATCCAATCCTACCAACCACGATGTGTTTGTGGAGGCTACGGCCCTGATGTCGCTAGGGCGTACAATACTCATGTCACACAAATGCGAAATGCATGATTCACACTATCCAGTCATGCAATAAATTCTGCGCATATCGTGCGCTCATGTAGGGCAACATTACCTAACCAGGATCCCATAAACAACCTGCCCGAAGGCATATGCTATTATCAGTCAATCCTCATATCAAGCATGCATATGATGCGTATAATCATGAGTTATGAAATTATACTAAACATGTAAATGAGTCATAAACCATTCTCACAACGCAGATGGACCTGGACGGCCTATACACAGCAAGTACGGCCCAGTAATGGGCCCTAAGGAGAGTCGTAATGTGGACATCCAACCAACATTACACTCGCAATGTGGACGTTAAACCAACATTGCCCCCAAGGAACGATCGCCGTAAACATTGCTACATAGTCTATATTGGGATCGCACATTGCAATGGACCTTAGGTACATCCCATTGGACCTTAAGTACATCTAATGGGCCATGATATATGGGCCTTGTATTTGTCAAACGATCACATAAATGGGCCACACCAATGGGCCTTAGGTATATTGCAATGGGTCATAACCCGTGGGCCTCAGATTGCATCAATTCTACCTAGTCACTTGAGTCTAATATGCATTAAATGGGCCACACCAATTGGACCTCCCACATGCACATCAAATGGACATCAACCCATAGGCATTATATGAGTTCAATGGGCCTAAACCCCTAGGCCTTATAGTACATTAAATGGGCCTAAACCCGTAGGCCTTGTATGCATATCAAAGTGGGCCTAAACCCCTAGGCCTTACATATATCAAATGGCCTACTTTCATGGGCTTTGAAATTTCAACAAAAGGGTCCAATTACATGGGCCTTGAAGTACATCAAATGGGCCTAGTCCCATGGACTTGCAACACATCAGATGGGCCTAAGTTCTTTAGGCCTTAAATGACTCCAGTGAGCCTAGCCCATAAGCATTTCATAAGCCAAATGGGCCTAGCCCATAGGCCTTTACATAAATCAAATGGGCCTAACCCATAGGCCTTTTGCTCACATGCAACATGGTGGGTCCCACTGCCGCTGGACAGTGGGGATGGCACGTGCATCAAGGAGGACTCCCCCGTCCGCTGGACGGTGGAGACGCAACGGTGTGAAGGTGGGCGCCACCGTCCACTGGACAGTGGACTTACAACACACATCATCATTGTGGGTCCCATGTGGGGCCCACTGTAATATTTATTTGGCATCCAACCCATTAGTAAGGTCAAACAGACCTGGTTGAAGGAAACATAAAAATTTCAGCTTAGTTCAAAACTTCTATGGGCCCCAAAAAGATTTCAATGGCAGAAATCCCGTTCCACTGTTTCCTGTGGTGCGGGCCACCCGAGCTCTGGATTGAGCCGAAATTTGGAGGGGGCCCACCTGAGGAAGGGACCCATCAAATGAACGGCGTGGATTAAACATATGCATCATGGTGGGGCCCACGGCAGCAGCCGTGGGTGACCGTTGGGACGCCGTCCGTCAACGTGCAGCCCTGCTGCTGCGTCAGTGGCAGCAGGCGCTGCCTCTTTTCTTTCTTATTTTTTTTTTGAAAAATTTACATGTGGGGCCCACACATTGAAAATCCACTCCACCCAATAAATTTTAGGGCCCAAACATGCCGTAAAAATCCAAGGGTTGACATTTAATTGGCGTGTAGAAACGACCAAATGGGCCCTAAAAGCCTTAGAAGGGTAAAAGCATCATTTTCTCTGGTATGGCCCGCCTGATTATCGGATTGAACCCATTCTTTGGCTCAATACCTAAAATGTTATGGGAAAGAGGGTGGGCGGCTTGGATTACACTCATACGTCAAGGTGGGGCCTACACAAGGGGACCACCCCACAAGCTCCACTTTTTCCTTCTTTTTTTTTTATTTTTGTCCAGGGACGTCCAGCGTCCCAGAAGCTGGACGGTGTAGCTATCCTAAAATGGTATTATGGTGGGCAATGATGAAGTGGGCCACCACTGATGTTTGAAGAGGGTACAATATATAAGGTGGGCCCTACTTGAATAAAAACTTGGACGAAATAAATCTCAAGGTGGGGTCCATTCAAGTGGGCCACACAACCTTATCACATACAATAAAATAATACAAAATAAAAAGAAATAAAAGAGAGAGAGAGGGAGAGAGACATGGAGAGTGGGACACGCTTTGTGATGGAGGGACCCCGACATTATGGGCCCTCCCTTACAATGAATCATACATCAAGTGGGCCTTAAAGCATGAGGGACCACCGAAATCCAAACTCAACAGTGGAGATCCCTTCCCCACCAACATTGACGGTCTAGATGACCTTTGAAAAGAAAATAAACATCATGATGGGGTCCATGGAGAATGGCCCCATCATGGAATGATCATGATGATCCAAGTGGTCCATCGACCACCTTTTAGGGTCCCAAGAGAGATCCACACCATTGATCGGTGGGTCTCACTTGGCCCCTCATAAAAATAAGAAAAAAAAAACTATCCTATAGAGGCACCCACCGTCCGATCTTCATGCTCCTAGGGGTTCCTTGGCACCTTAGCTTCAATCCTAATGGATGAGATGAGGAATGGAGGGTTGAGATGGGAGATGATGGGGTGAAGAGGTGGGCCACACTTGGAGCTTGGGAATTTTGAAAAACTCCATACGTATGGACTCTTTGTTGCTTGGGATTGAGATGAGAAAATGAGAAAGAGAGAGAGTGATGTAGAGAGAGATGGATGGATGGATGAATGATGGTTGTGTAAGAAAGTATTGACTTTTGAGGCTTATGTGTAAGAGAGGTATGGGTGGTAAAGACTTTTGTGGCTTTTTGTGTAAGAGAGGTATGGTTTTGGGAGACTTTTGTGGTTGCTTGGGAAAAGGGAATAAAGTGATGTGTACTTGACATGTGATGGCTTGATGGGTTGATTAATTGATGGGATTGATGTGATTGATGTGACATATCGTAGAGATTCCCTTAGATTTCGCAACGCGCGGCATTTTCTCGCACCGAACGTTGGCCCACATCTCTTGACCAGGGTATCACCTCGGGGCGCGAGTCGCGGTATCGGAACCGCAACGACGGCGCGGTCGCTATGGTATTGGTCTCGGGTTGAGTCGACTCGGGTTGTCGGCATATGAATCAGGATCGCGCGTCAACATCGGTTAAGGGTCGAAGGTTGCCGGAATTCGACCAGTAAGACCGCGGAAGTCTACGGAAAGGTACGGACCAAGATACGGGTCTTACACCGGATAATCAGGAGAAGAATCCTCGTATGATGAGAGTTCTTAAGATCTATAAATATCCTGGTTCTTGACAGAAGCAGGTACACAAGATAAAAATTCAAAAAACCCTTTACCATTGATCGGAAGACTGACTTAAGCATCGGAGGTTCCCCGACTTTACCCAGGGTCCCCTTTGTATGGCTGATTGTGCAGGTGGGAGATGATCCGACCCGGGGAGCCGTCCCATAAAAATACACCAACAGTTTGGCGCAATCTGTGAAAAAAGGGCAAAAAGTCATTATCTACGACCTGTTGAATGACAAGAACTAGGAGGGCGGATCAAGATGAAGCAGGGGAGGCCGCTGCCAGCACAACTCAGGGAGCTCCCCCAACGGTGCCTCCAGTAGCACTGCCTGTGGCATCTGCTGTGACTGCCAGCTAGCCGAACCGAGGGAACGCACAGTTGGATCGAGAAGTCCAAAAGATGCGTTCCGAGATGGCTGTTATGAAACACATGTTGGAGCAACTGTGTAATCAGCAGAAGCAGCAGCGTCACGAGTCAGCACAGGTTCTCCCGCCAGCATCTGTAGCACAGTCTGCTGCTTCGCAGTCACCTTGAGAGAAGAGTCAGCATCAAGGACCGAGTCAGCCAGCGCCAGCTCGTTCTGCAACGATAGTTTTGCCTTCCTCTGATTTGTGGCATAAAATAGATCAGAGGAGGCAAAGTTGGCTTCCTGTAGAAGAAACGGTGGAGAGTGCAGAACCTTGGAAAGCCGATATACAAGACTTCAAAAATGAGGTCTGGGAAAAGATGGAAAGAGAGATGGTAGACATGAAGCACGGTCTAAATACATACCAGACCAAATCCGAGGTAAAAGCTTCTCCATTTGTGGACGAAGTAATGCAGGCGCGGTTACCGAAGAGGTTCCGCTTACCTCAGAAAACTCTCTTTTCTTAAAAAATCGATCCAACAGAGCATATTAAATGCTTAAGAACCTATATGGAGTTGCATGATGGCTCGGATGCTGTTACGTGTCGAGCCTTCTCTCTCACACTAACAGACGTAGCCCGGCTTTGGTTCAAACAATTAAAATCAAAGTCAATTAAGTCATTTGCTAAACTCAGTGAAGCTTTCCTCAACAACTTCATCGGTGGAAAGAAAAAGCTAAAGTCGCCCGCACATCTAAACAACATAGTTCAGAAGGAAGGCGAGCTGTTGAAAGATTATATTAAGCGTTTTAACTTTGAATCTCTACAGGTTCGGAGACACTCAGAGGAGACAACACTTAACGCTCTCATGCAAGGGGTGAGAGATAAGCCTTTTTTAGCGTTCCTGGACAAGAATCCGTCCGAGACTTTGGGCGAATTTATGGCTCGCTCGGACAAATATACCGACGCTGAAGAGACCCGACTCCTGCGTGAGAAGGTCCAGAACGCAAAACCCTCGGTTAAAGAGTCGGCCAAGAAAGAAGCTGACTCAGCCGGAGGGAAGAAGCGAAAAGATGATCGGGCACGAGACGATGGCAGGTCGGGCAAACGACCCAACAGAAGATTTTCTACATACACCCCTCTGAATAAGTCTCAAGAACAGGTGTTGATGGAAATCAAGAACGAGGGTTTTCTCAACTGGCCCGAAAAACTCCGAGGGAACCCGAATCGACGGAATAAGAACAAGTACTGCCACTATCATCGTGACCATGACACAACACGAGTGATTGTTATCACTTGAAAGATGAAATCGAGCGGCTAATTAAAGAAGGTCGACTTAAAGAACATGTGGAAGGATTTGGTGCTACAGTAGGACCGAGCAAAGATCGGATCATAGAAGAAATTCGGACGATTATTGGAGGGCATCAGGGTGGTGGAGATTCCAACAATGCACGAAAGAATCACGCCAGAAGCATTAACCATCCAGAATCTGAGATTCTTCTACTGTCCCGGCCTTCCAAAGAAAAGAAAAGAGAGAAATATTGCATCTCATTCACCGGGGAAGACGCTCGAGGCATCCATCATCCTCATGATGATGCGCTCGTAGTCACCCTCACTATCGCCAATAGGAAAGTGTTCCGAATACTAGTGGACACGGGGTCATCGACGGATGTGTTTTTCACCCAAGCATTCGATAAAATGAGCATAGGACGATCGGCCTTACTACCGGTCTGAACCCCACTCATAGGATTCTCGGGTGGACAGGTACTTCTCGATGGAATCACTTCACTACCACTCACTGTAGGAACTGCACCTCACCAGACAACTACAATGATCGACTTCTTGGTCGTGGACCAACCATCGGTGTACAATGCTATACTCGGTCGACCATCCCTAAGTCTCCTTCAAGCCGTGGTATATACGTACTACCTTTTCATGAAATTTTTGACTGAGTCGGGAGTAGGAATTGTGAAAGGAGATCAACAAGACGCCCGACGATGCTATGCGACCGTAGTCAAAGCACCGATGAAAATATCGATGATCGGATCGCTGGACCCTCGAATTGGATCTCATGAACGAGAAAAACCGATGGAAGGACTCGTCTCGGAACCCTTAACCGAGACAGACGAGTTGAAAGTAGTGCAAATCGGCTCGTCTTTGATTTCACCTCTTAAAGAAGAACTGATCGCCTTGCTTCGACGGTATGCCGATGTGTTTGCTTGGAGCCACGAAGATATGTCCGGGATCGATCCCTCGGTCATAACGCACTGACTCAATGACACAGGGATGAACGTGATGAGGTCGATCACCGTCTTCCTTAAGGATAACTACTCCGAATCCACGTAGCTTCTCTGGACTCCTCACAGAGACTTCTCGAATCCACGAGGAAAGAAAGCAGGAAGATAGAAATAAATTCTAATAAATTTAAAATTAATTGATGATCTCCCAAAATTGAGTTCACAACCCTTTAAATAAGGGAACCAAGCAATAAGAAAGAAATCAGACTCAAACTACAACTAAAACTCCTAGAATTCGCAACTTACTATAAATAGTAAACTTACTATTTATAGACGGTCATGATGTCTACTAGTGCACAAGGTTTTCGGCCAAAAATAGTAAGTGTCCTATTTGGCTTCACCAAACCGTTCTACTAATTATCCTAAGCACTTTTCATGTTGGACACAACTCCTAAAGCCCAACGGATGAAAAGTTATACTCAAACTAAAACTTACTATTTATAGTAAAAACAAAATTAAAATGAGAAAACGACCGTCGATTAGGGGGTTTCTCACAAATCCGGGCTGCGCAACCTGGCATAGCGGGGTTGGTTGGCTAAAGTAGCTCGTTGTACCCCAAAATCATATATTTTACGTCGGATAACTCATTCCGGATTGTGAGATACGCCCAATCTTAGGTCAGATGGTCCGGATCATTTCTGTCGCCGACCGTGCCTTTTCTGATCCATCTTGGCCATGACATTGTCCGCGACCCGCTCTACATCAGTCCCCTCCACTTGAAAAGAACTCGTCCTCGAGTTCTCCTCCTGCGCTGGTTCATCATACTCGGTCAGGTCCGCAACGTTGAAAGTCCGCGAGATCACCATGTCATCTGGAAGATCAACAACATAAGCATTGTCATTGATCTTTCGGATGATCGGTACCGGTCCAATCTTCTTATTCTTCAGCTTGTTGTACGTCCCGGTCGAAAATCTTTCTTTTCACAAATGGACCATTACCTGGTCGCCCACCTCGAACACCTTTTGTCGACGATGCTTGTCCGCTTGTTCCTTGTACTTTTCGTTCGAAGCATGTAGCTTAGTCTGCACCTCCGCATGAATACCTATGATCTTGTCTGCCATATATTCTGCTGCAATACTCATGCCTGGGAGCTTGGGCAGAGGGACCAAGTCTAGTGTGTGGCGAGGTACTCGTCCGTAAATAACCTGGAACGGGGATTTCCCTGTCTAGCGATTCACCATGTTGTTGAATGCAAACTCCTCTTGAGACAAGGCCAAATCTCACTGCTTCGGTTTCTCTCCTGAAATACATCGAAGGAGGTTTCCCAAAGTGCGATTCACAACTTCGGTCTGCCCATCAGTCTGCGAGTGGTAAGCACTGCTGAATTGAAGTCGTGTATCGAATCGAGTCCACAAAGTTGGCCAAAAGTGACTAATGAACTTCGTATCACGATCAGAAGTAATGGTCTTAGGGACCCCGTGTAGCCGTACGACCTCCCTGAAGAATAAATTCGCCACATGTGTTGCATAAGGGTCTTCTTGCATGGGATAAAGTGCGCCATCTTGGAGAAACGATTGACCACTACGAACACTGAATCCATGCCGCGTTGTGTTCGTGGAAGACCAAGCACGAAGTCCATTGATAAATCCTCCCAAGGACCGTCAGGCACAGGTAACGGGGTGTAGAGGCCCGTATTCTGAGATTGTCCCTTGGAGGTCTAACAAATATGACAACGTTGTATGGCTCTTCCCACATCACGTATTAATTGCGGCCAGTAATACTGCTCTTCTACAAGAGCTCGCGTCTTGTCTCGCCTAAGGTGTCCACCGAGGCCACCTCCATGTAGTTCCTGAATAATCTGCTCCCTTAGAGAACTTTGGGGATGCACAATCGATTCCCTTTGAAGAGAAAATCATCCTGTATATGAAAGTCACTGGGGTGACCTTCTTGGCACTTTAACCAAGAATCTTTGAAGTCTTCATCCTCGGCATATAGCTCCTTAAGACAGTCAAAGCCGACCACCTCATTGCTCACCGTAACAAGTAGTGACGCACGACGGCTAAGTGCATCAGCTACTTTATTCTACTGACCTGACTTATGCTTCAGAACAAACGTAAATTCCTGTAAAAACGTAACCCATCTAGCATGTACACGATTCATGTTAGTCTGACTATTAATAAACTTTAATGCCTGATGGTCGGTGTACAGAACAAACTCCCTTTGAATCAGATAATGCCGCCAATGTCACAGCGCCTGAACAATTGCGTACAACTCAAGCTCGTAAGTCGACCACTTCTTTCGGGCTTCACTGAGCTTCTCGCTATAGAAGGCTACCGGTCTACCTTCCTGTGATAATACTCCTCCTATTCCGACATATGAAGCGTCATACTCCACCTCAAACAATTTATCAAAATTAGGAAGTACCAAGACTGGTGTTGTAGACAAACGATGCTTGATCTCATGAAAGCTCTTGTCAGCTTTATCGGTCCACTAGAACGGCCCTTTTTTCATGCAGTCTGTTATTGGCGCGACTATGGTGCTAAAATCTCGCACAAATCGACCATAGAAAGTTGTCAATCCGTGAAAACTCCTCCCCTCATGAATGTTTGTAGGGATCGGCCATTCCCTAATAGCTCACACCTTTTCATCGTCCATCCTAATGCCTGTGGACGTTACAACAAATTCTAAAAACAACAGGCTGTCAGTTAAAAAGCTACACTTTTTCAAATTGAGGTACAACTTGTTATCTTATAGGACCTGCAGCACCTGCCTGAGATGTTTCTTGTGCTCCGCCTCATCCTGGCTATATATCAATATGTCATCAAAATATACTACCACAAATCGGCCAGTGAACGGTTTTAGAACTTGATTCATCAAACGCATAAAAGTACTTGGTGCGTTCGATAGGCCGAAAGGCATGACCAGCCACTCATACAACCCTTCCTTTGTCTTGAATGCCGTTTTCCATTCATCACCGGGTCGAATACGAATCTGATGGTACCCGCTCTTTAGATCGAGTTTAGAGAACACTTTAGCCCCTCCTAACATATCGAGCATGTCGTCCAACCGTGGTATTGGAAACCGATATTTAATAGTAATTTTGTTAATTGCTCGGCTGTCGACACACATGCGCCAGCTTCCATCTTTTTTTGGCGTTAATAATGTTGGTACAGCACATGGGCTCATGCTCTCTCTCAATAGACCCTTACGGATCAATTCCTCCACTTGTCCCTGAAGTATCTCACACTCCTTCGGACTCATCCGATAATGAGGGCGATTGGGCAGGCTAGCCCCAGGGATAAGGTCTATGTGATGTTGTATGTCTCTCATGGGAGGCAATCCATCAGGTAAATCTTCAGGCCAGACTTCTTTGAATTCGTTTAGTAACAGTCTTAAGCTTGGAGGGATGTTTGAGGGTTCCTCTTTCTCGCCCTTCACCACTACGGCATATACCTCACCGGTTTCGTTGGACTCCTCTATGAAATTTTGAATGGTCAAGAGAGAACTCCCCTCCACTTTAGAGGCTTCAGAGTGGTTCTCTGGTGCCATAGAGGCAAAGATTATTTTTCGACTATCCTTGACGAATATGCAGACATTGTCTCGCCCCCGATGGGTTGCATCACGGTCCGACTACCAGGGTCAACTGAGTAGCATATGGCAGGCTTCCATATCAACCACGTCACAAAGTATCTGATCTTTATAATGTTTACCAATTGAAAATGAGATAGTGCATTGTTCAGTTACCTTGGTCTCGTTCACTTTTTTTATCCAGCCAATTGAGTACGGGGAAGGATGTTTCGTCGTTAGTAGCTGCAACTTATCCACCATCACTCTTAAGACGATGTTCTCGTTGCTACCACTGTTTATGATCACATCACAGACCTTTCCGTTGACAGTGCACCGAGTACGAAATATATTGTGCTGCTGTGGATGTAATTCCTTTCGTGGGGTATACAGTAGTCGCCTCACAACGAGAGATTCGCCACGATCCTCGCCTGTCACTTTATCGCCACCTACTATTTCTTCAGTGGTTTGTTCATATTCATCAAAGGCATGATCTTCTTCTGCGGCCTCATCTTCAGTGCCCCCTTCATTTATAGTCAAGTGTGCTGCCGGACGTTGAGGACAAGTGTTTGATAAGTGGCCTGGTTGGCCACAGCGGTAACAATTGTTCGGCCTTAGCCGAGCATAAGGATTCGGAATCCTACTCGGGCCCGCTGTTGTGGGTGCTACCCGTTGAGGTCTGGGTGGTCCGCTTCCCGTATCACGGTTCGCGGGTGGAGGAGGTTGAGGACGTTCTCCTACCGGATCTTTTCCTCGAGCTAGCACTGGATCCTGTGTGGGACTTGTCATAGGAGGTCGATTTGAAGGATAGGGACGAGCAGGAGCTCTTGCAAGCTGTGTTTCTTCCCTTCCTGCCAATTGAACTGCTTCATCTACGGTCCTGACTGGGTACATCTGAACTCGATCCTGAATTACCGGTCGCAACCCACCTATAAATCGTACCACTTTCTGTGACTCAGATTCTGACAAATCGTTTCATGTAGCCAATAGCTGGAATTCTTCAGTGTAATCTGTAACAGTCCGATTTTCTTATCGGTAATTCTAGTATTGCTGGAATAATATCTGCTCATAATCACTGGGGAGAAATCGTGAACAAAGAAGACGTCTCATCCGAGGCCATGATGCGATGGGTGCCTTGTTCTGGCGGGCTCGTGAGAGTTGCAATTGTTCCCACCATGCAGAAGCACCAGATTTTAATTTAAACGCTACCAATTTTACCCTTTTATGATCTGACATATCCATATAATCGAGATATCTCTCTACTTCGGCTAGCCAATCGAGAAAATCTTTGATACGTAATAAACCGTTAAAACTAGGAAGTTCAGCCTTACCTCGATAGTCTCTTTCATCACGATCTACACGATCGCCTCCATGGATTGGTCATCGGTCAAAACCCTCATTAATGTCCTCATCGCTGGAACGAGAGTCATCTGGTGTAGCCCTACGGTTTTCCGCTGGTAGTACTCTGCGATAATCAGGGTCACGTCGTACAGCAACCACGGGTGGTGGAGCGACCATAGGTGGTGGAGCACCGCCTAGGGCTCGGGGCGAAAATAGCGCATCTGCAAGATGGTCGAGGGTTGCCTGCAGCCCTTGCATGGTCAACTGACTCTCCCGATGGAAAGCTTCCATTCTTTCCGAAAGATAACGAATCCATGGATCACCGTCCATAAGATTTTGATTCATACCTTCGTTATTTGCCATCGGCCCGAGGGAAAACCTCGCTCTGATACCAAATTGACGCAGGGATGAACGTGATGAGATCGATCACCGTCTTCCTCAAGGATAACTACTCCGAATCCACGGAGCTTCTCTGGACTCCTCACAGAGACTTCTCGAATCCACGAGGAAAGAAAGCAGGAAGATAGAAATAAATTCTAATAAATTCAAAATTAATTGATGATCTCCCAAAATCGAGTTCACAACCCTTTAAATAAGGGAACCAAATAATAAGAAAGAAATCAGACTCAAACTACAACTAAAACTCTTAGAATTCGCAACTTACTATAAATAGTAAACTTACTATTTATAGACGGTCATGATGTCTACTAGTGCGCAAGGTTTTCGGCCAAAAATAGTAAGTGTCCTATTTGGCTTCACCAAACCGTTCTCCTAATTATCCTAAGCACTTTTCATGTTGGACACAACTCCTAAAGCCCAACGGATGAAAAGTTATACTCAAACTAAAACTTACTATTTATAGTAAAAATAAAATTAAAATGAGGAAACGACCGTCGATCAGGGGGTTTCTCACAAATCCAGGCTGCGCAACCCGGCATAGCGGGGTTGGTTGGCTAAAGTAGCTCGTTCTACCCCAAAATCATATATTTTACGTCGGATAACTCATTTCAGATTGTGAGATACGTCCGATCTTAGGTCAGATGGTCCGGATCACTTCTGTCGCCGATCGTGCCTTTTCTGATCCATCTTGGCCATGAAATTGTCCGCGACCCGCTCTACATCACTCAACATCGACTCGACTTACAGGCCAATCCGACAGAAGAGATGTCCTCTCGGCCCAGAAAGGTACGCTATCATTGAAGAGGAAGTCGACAAACTCCTTAAGGCCAAATTCGTTGAAGAGATATACTATCCAGAGTGGATAGCTAATGTTGTGCTCGTGAGAAAAGCCAATGGGAAGTGGCGTCTCTGTACTGATTATACAAATTTGAACAAAATCTGCCCCAAGGATAGCTTTCCTCTTCCCCGCATTGATCAGTTGGTGGACAGTACCGCAGGACATGAGTTGCTTAGTTTTATTGATGCCTATTCAGGCTACAATAAAATTGTAATGCATGAAATTGATAAATCAAAAACCACCTTTGTCACCGACAAAGGCCTTTACTGTTACCGAGTGATGCCATTTGGTTTGAAGAACGCCGGAGCGACGTATCAAAGGTTAGTGAACAAAATGTTCGCTCGGCAGATCAGTCGAACTATGGAAGTATATATAGATGATATGCTCATCAAAAGTGTACACGCAACCGACCATGTGGCGGACTTAGAAGAAATGTTCCTGACTTTACTAAGTTCAAAATGAAGTTGAATCCTAGTAAATGTGCTTTTGGTCTAAGCTCGAAAAATTCCTGTTTCCTCGTTAGTCAGCGAGGAATCGAAGCGAATCCCAAGAAAATCAAAGCTTTACTCGACATGGAGTCTCTTAAAAAAATTAAAGACGTACAAAGGCTGACAGGGAGAGTAGCCGCGCTTAACCGCTTCCTGTCCCGAGCCACAAATAAATGTCTCCCATTCTTCAAGCAATTAAAGGGACGACAGACGATGGAATGGACGGAAGAGTGTGAAAAAGAATTTCAAGAACTGAAGTCTTATCTTGGTTCTCCATCGCTGTTGTCCAAACCCGAGTCAGGAGAAGCTTTGTTGCAATATCTGGCTGTGTCTGAAGCAGCGATTAGCTCGGCCCTAATACGAGAGAGCAAAGGGAGGCAATTACCAGTGTACTATGTCAGTAAAGCCTTACTACCGACAGAAACAAGGTATCCTCAGCTCGAGAAAATATCATTAACCCTGGTAGTATCTTCGCGACGACTCTGGCCATATCTTCAAGCTCACACCATCATCGTTGTGACCGACTTACCTTTGCTCCAGATTCTTCAAAAGCCAGAGACTTCCAGCCGACTTACAAAGTGGGCTATCGAGTTGAGCGAGTTCGACATACAGTACAGGCCGAGAACAGCAATAAAGGGACAGGCCGTAGTCGACTTCCTTGTTGAAGTTATAAGTGCTATGATTTCATATCCCTTTGGTTGTCAAATTTTGTGGTGCCAAAACCTATATCTATGTCTTGTATTTCTTGTGTTTTATGTTTGAGACTATTCATTGCAATCAAGTCATCACTTTGCAAGTCAAGAACTTAATTGAAGAACGTTTCAAGTCATGGATGAAGAATTCAAGATTAGAAGTCTTCAAGTTTGCATGTTCAAGATTCAAACAAAGTTCAAGTAGAAGATTTTGTCAAGTCAAGATCAAGCTCAAGAAGGCCTACTACAAGTTTTGTATATTCTCAAGCTTCTCTTAAGGGTCATCTGAGAGTACAGACTTTCAATGTCCATCTCACTTTTAAGGTTTGTTTGACCTTAGATTGACCTTAGGATGGGCTTTACTGTAGGTCATTTTGGATACATAACTCATATATTTAAATATGCTTGTTTGAGCTGTTGTAAGACCAGTCCTAGGGACTTCAAGACCAGTCCTAGCTCTGCTACAACCAGTCTTAAGTTTTTCAGGATCAATCCTAGGTTGTTGAAGATTTTCAGATCTTTATCTGTCGTACGACCAGTCCTGGATATCATACGACCAGTCCTGAGAGTTCTACGACCCATCCTTCGACCAGTCGTAGCCCTACGACTTAAACTCTAACAACTAAATTGGGGGTCATATGACCGGTCGTAGGTGACCCATGACCAGTTGTAGGTGACCCATCACCGGTCGTAAACCACCCAGGACCCGTCGTGGAACAGCAAAAGCTTATCCCGTGGAAATCTTTGAAAATCTTTGAAGTTACGACCAGTCCTAGGATCCTAAGACCAGTCGTAGACGGAATTTTTTAGGTTATAAATCGAGCACGAACTTCAAAGTTTTAGCAATTCAATTCAACTCTATTCTAGCAATCTTTAGGCTATTCTCTGAGATAAGTTTGTGTTTGTTTTAAGCTACTTTGTGCTTATTTAATATTCCTTTTGCTAGCTTGTTTATTATTTAATTTTGATCTACATTCCAATCTTATTAGAAAAGGAGAATTTCTGATATTCCTTCTTCTTGGATTCAAAATCAAATAGAACTAGCCCTTTTGATTTAAAATCAATTAGACTTAAAACCATTCTTAAAGTGAGTATTGGACTTTAAACGTTGAATCGAACTTCTACTCCGATTGGTTCTACCGGGCTTCTTCAAAAGGTGATTCAGGTATTTTACATTTTTGTAATTTACTTTCTTTGGTTTTGTTTGACATTTGCCAGAAAAATCTCATTGTATTGGTTATCTGAGGAGATCCAGAAAACTCAGATTGTGGGGTTTTTGGATTGTGTAAGCCTGAGATCAAAGACACAATTGTGAAGGTTTTAGGTGAACCTGTAAAACCTATTTTGATAGTGCATGCTAATATCCCCTGTGTGAGGATATTAGGAGTGGAGTAGCATTCTGTGTGGCTGTTGGATAACAGTTGGTGTACACACAGGCGAACCACTATATATCATTGTGTTGTGGATGTGCATTATTCTTTCATTCTTTTATTCATTCAGTTTTGTGGATTGTATTCGTGGATGAATGTTGTAATCTTTTTTTTCCTAGCAAGTGTGGGGAATGTTGTAATAACTTAGGATTTATTTCTACAAGTTATTTTGATTTCCTTGCTTTTTATTCCTCATTGATTTGTGATATAAAGGACGTTTTAGAAATAAGGTTGTCCTACCTTAAACCTTTGGTTTTTGGTGTAAGGTTGTCCTTAGAACTGATAAAGTATCATCCTCTTTATTTTAGGCTATTAAAATAACTTTAAATTCAGCATTGTGCTTTATTTATTTTATTATTCTGCTGTTATTAGTTTTATTTGGCATTGCCCTATTCACCCCCCCTCTAGGGCATATAGCTTGGCCCTTTCAGAAGTGACCTCCAAACATAACACAATGCCTGATCCTGAAGAGGTTATTGAAGCAACAGCTTCTTCTTCTCTCGGCCCATTACCTGACCCGGCTCCTTGGAAGTTATTCGTCGACGGCTCATCCAACTTTAAGGCAAGCGGGGCTAGGGTAGTATTGAAAACTCCTGATCAAACCTGCATGCAATATGCCTTACGTCTTAGATTCCAAGCATCGAATAATACAACAGAATACGAGGCCTTGTTACTCGACCTTCGACTCGCCGTAAGTTTAGGTGCAACTCATTTCAATGTTTTCAGTGACTCACAGCTGGTCGTTAACCAAGTCTCTGGTGTTTATCAAACTCAGAAAGAACAACTGAAGGCATATATGGAAATGGCCAAAGAATTAATCAGCGGATTCTAGAAATGTGAAGTAATTCGGATACCCAGGACCGACAATGCCAAAGCTGACTTATTAACAAAGCTCGGCTCAGTCGACGAAGATGACATACCTTGGTCGGTTCCAATCGAATACGTAGCTAAACCAAGTATAAATGAGCCGATAAACTCGGCTATACTTCATATCGACTCGGAACCTACTTGGTTCGATCCAATCGTCCGTTATCTCAACGATGGAGAACTACCGGAAGATCATACCGAGGCGCGACGTCTAAAGGTTCGAGCGTCGCGTTACACCATCTTGAATAAGGTACTGTACAAGAAAGAATTTTATGCTCTCTTACTAAGATGTGTGGATTCTTATGAAGCTGACTATGTCTTACGGGAGATATACGAAGGAATATGTGGGAACCACTCAGGAGGACGTTCGCTCTCTAATAAAGTATTACGGCAGGGGTATTACTGGCCGACTATACAACATGATGCTAAGAAGTTCGTCCAGAGGTGCGACAAGTGTCAGCGATTTACGGCTATCCCGAAGAACTGACTCCGATGTCTGAACCATGGCCCTTTGCACAGTGGGGGATCGACTTCATCGGACCCTTCCCTCTAGGGAAGGGTCAGACTAAATATGTTGTGGTTGCGGTAGATTATTTCACGAAGTGGTCCGAAGCCGAAGCCGAACTATTAGCAAAAATTACCGAGCAGAAGATCACAAGCTTTGTTTAGAAAAATATCGTCTGTCGGTTTGAGATACCTCGGACTATTATCACCGATAATGGAAGGTAGTTTGATAACAAACAATTCCGTGAGATGTGCAGCAATCTCGGGATCCAAAACGTGTATGCCTCACCTCATCACCCTCAGACGAATGGACAGGTCGAGGCCGTAAACAAGATTATAAAGAAGTATCTCCAAACGAAACTCGATGGAGCAAAAGGAGCATAGGCTAAGGAACTTCCAAATATATTGTGGGTCTATCAAACTACAGCTCGGACTGCCACGGGAGAAACTCCCTTCTCCCTTTGTTATGGCTCAATTTGAGATACCTCGGACTATTATCACCGATAATGGAAGGTAGTTTGATAACGAACAATTCCGTGAGATGTGCAGTAATCTCGGGATCCGAAACGTGTATGCCTCACCTCATCACCCTCAGACGAATGGACAGGTCGAGGCCGTAAACAAGATTATAAAGAAGTATCTCCGAACGAAACTCGATGGAGCAAAATGAGCATGGGCTGAGGAACTTCCAAATATATTGTGGGTCTATCGAACTACAGCTCGGACTGCCACGGGAGAAACTCCCTTCTCCCTTTGTTATGGCTCGGAAGCAGTTGCCCCAGTTGAGATCGGTATTAACTCGGCCCGAATCAATACATTCAGTGAACAGGAGAATGACGAACTCCTATCACTCGGGCTCGATTTGTTGGAAGAGAAAATAGAAAGAGCTCGATTACGAATGATGGCTCGACAGAGACAAGTGTCTCGGTTTTACAATAGCCGAGTTAAAGTCAGACGATTCCGAGCCGAGGATATGGTCCTCCGAAAGACGTTCCCAAACACAAAGGAAGTTGGAGCGGGCACATTAGGACCTAATTGGGAAGGTCTCTATGTCATCTCGAGCACCATCCGCCCTGGAACGTATCGGCTGGAAGACCTAAATGGGCAACTGTTGTCTCACCCTTGGAATGCCGAACATCTCAAGATTTATTACTCTTAAGGTAGAATTGTAGACGCGAAACGAGAATGAGAAAGAAATGTAAACAAAGTCAATTCAATAAAACTAAGAGTTTCGGTTATTTCTAAGTACTTTGTATCGGACCACAACAGGTGCAATTAAAGGTACGCAGTGAAGTACAAAACTACATCCGACAAAGTGAATGACCCCTCTCGGTCGGGGACCACCCCCTAAACGATGCTAGAGGGACCAGCCTCGTCAACAGCAGTGTCCGCGGCAGGAGCTTCTCCGTCAGCGGCATCAACACCAGTAGCCTCGGCCTCAGGACTATCGGCTTCAAAAGCGGAGAGGTCGAGGTCAGGGAAGGCCGCCTTCATCTCCAAAACGTAGGCCCTATAACTACCTTGATAAAGGCGGTCCCTTTCTTCTTCAAACTTAAAGGACTCAAGGAAGGCATCTACGGCTTGGTCCTGTGCCTCCTTGGCTCGGCGGGCCTCCTCTTGAGCTTCCTAGATAAAGGCTGTAGCGTCGGCCCTAGCCCGAGAGAGAGTGCTCTCGCAAGCGCTATGAACTTAAAGAAGATGCTGATGCTTTTCCTCAACCTCCTTTAGAAATGAGGTCAAATGGGCATTGTCAGCTTTGGCTCCTTCAAGAACCATCTTTGCATCCTCGACATCTTTCCTGACATCCTCGGCCGCCTTCCTGGCGATTGACAAATCGCCAGTCATAATGCCGATGCAACCCTCGGCGATCTCTCTACGACCCTCTGCCTCGGCCGCAACTCTCTTCGCTGTCTCTGTCTAGGCCATGAGCTTTTGTGCAGCGGACAGCTCTGAGTAGGCCTTAATAACGCAGGGGGCCAACTGCGAACGGAAGATAGTAAGTTATAAGCAAGGACTCAGTCAAAAGTAACAGAGAAGAGAAAAGAAAGGATTTTGCCTCAAAAAGTAGCCTCGTTGTATGCCCGAGAGTCTGCAGAGTCGGGGCATTGTAGAAACTGGCGAAATATCTCTCGCTCCCGTAAGTGATGGCCCAAGGGATCATTCCTGAGATGACCTTGGAGAAGGGAGACAACTCCTGTTGAGTCATCTCCCCTCTCAAGGATTTCCCGCTTGGTGCCTCTCTCAGCCTCGGGACCTCTTCTACCACGGGTCCTGGTTCGGGAGCCGACTGAGAGACAGGAAGACTCGGCTCCACTTCTTCCACCCTCTCATCAGGGTCGGAAAGCATGACTACCTGTAGGGCGACAGGGACAGGAGCAGATGGGGCAGCTGGTTCCTTGGCCTTTGCAGCGGTCTTCTGTTGCTTCGAAGGTCGAGACCCCGAAAAGAGAGCCGACCTCGGAGGGGCTTTGACCTTGAAGATTGGATTCAGGGACGGGCGAGATTCGACCATGCTATCAGAAGCCGACCTGAGATATGGGCGAGCCTCGGGAAGGTCTGAAAAGAAGAATGAAGATGGGTTAGACAGGAAATCGAGAGAATGAAACAGAGCGGGATGAATTACCTGAGACAAATGAATTTAAACCCACGAGATGAAGACGCTCGGGTTGTAGCAGCAGTTTCCAAGATCGGTCTTCTGCACTTAGTTTCTTCAGCTCTCTGATCCGAGCTAGAGCACCGGACCCGAGCTTCCCTCTTTCCTTCAGAATATCTGCAAAGCATCATGAGGTCAGGATCAGCACAAGACAATGAAGAAGAATAAAGGTTATCAAGCCGAGTCACCGAGTCACCTGCTTTCCGGAACGAGCGAGAGACTCGAGGTTCGTACGACCACGGATCGGCCGACTCTCATTGTCCGTACGCCCAAAACCACCTCTCCTTCCAGTGTTTGTTAGAAGTGGGCGGGTCGGTTATCAGAGACCCACCTTTTCCTCTCCATGCACTCAGGAAGTATAGGCCAGAAAAATTTGGGTTTGGTCTTACTTGGTACAGATAGAGGAATTCGTCAACGGTTAGTGGGGGCTGCTCTAGCTCGGCCCATAGCACAGCGCACCCAAATAAATTCCTTCACCCGTTTGAAACAATCTGACTGAGAGTGAATTTGACACGGGACAAGAAATCGCGAGCAATAGGTTGGAGTGGCAAGCGCAAGCCACATTGCATCGCTACCCGAAAAATTACGATCAGGTCCGCAGGGGGATGGTCAAGCGAGTCTTTTGGACGAGGAAGACGAAGTACGACCGATTCTGGGACATGGAACCCAGCTCAGATTCGGTTTAGGTCGGAATCAGTCAAAACTCAAGCAATAAGACCGCTCGAATCATCTTCGGCTCCTTCTCCCTTGGAAGAGGATTCAGAAGCTTCTACAGTTTGGTTTACAGGATCTGGGACAGCGACCCCCTCAGCTATAATTATTTTTTCTTCTCCCTCTTCCTCCTCCAATTGATCCATCCCGAGATTGGGTCTCCCTGAACGGGTTACCAGAGACACTCCACCATTGGAAAGACCGGCTTTAGCGGGATGCTCAGCTGATGACTCATCGGACCCCCTTACGAGCCGGAATGCGGCATCTGCACCAACGACGAACTCCGTCAGTAAAGAGGGTAGTTCCGCAACATTCCAGAAATGTTGGGAGACATCTTCATCTCTGGACATCCCCTTCCGGGGGCTCTGGGAGCCACGCGTAGCCATTAACGTCTATAGGAATGGAAGGAAAGAACTCACTGGGAAAGATAGCAGCAGATGCAAAAGGAGTTGACGGAGAAAGAAACAACAGCGGAGGAAAGGAAGAGGAAGGTGAAAATAAAATTCGTACGTTCCTCCCGCCAGGCCTTCTTATAGCCAAGCCACATGACAGGGCATTTAATGAAAAGGCGAAACGACGCTTCCCTCGACTCCCCCGCTCAACACGTGGCACGCTTTGACTGACGACAGTAATTCCTTCGCCACGCGTCCAACGCACATAAGCGGAAGATACGACCTGACGGCTGGCCACGCGTGCGACCTCGGGAGATGCACCGACGTATGTTGGAGACGACGCAAAAGACATTAAATGTCTCATCATAACCTCGGACCCCGACGCAAGCCGACTAAAAAAAAAAAACTCTTTACTCCTTGATGCCAAGAACGACACAAGGAGTAAGGGGGGCTCACTGTTGGAAAAAAATATGTTAAGTACAGAGACTCAGATTTCGAGTAGGTCAGCTCTGCTGACACTGCCCGAAGAGTCTGAGACAACGGTCGGAGCCAAGAGAATAATGGATAGGCCAAGAGGCATAACCATAAGACGACTAAAGTTACTCGGTTGGAGAGATAACTGCATCCGCGTAAGCCTATAGAAGACCGAGTAAGTTAAAAGTCGTCCGACCGAGAGAGAAAAATCGACATGGTATGTTGGTTCTGTCAGCCACAGAATAAGGAAGGGTGACGAGTAAACACTGAGACTATTCAGTCCGTAAGGAGGCAAAAAACTTACTCGCTTAAGCCGACCGAGACTCTTTCAGAGTCGGTGACGATCGAGCCGAGACAGGAAAAAGCGGTGTGAATGTAAATGCCGCCCCGAAAATCTGGAAATACAGGTGTCCGATCCCAAGATTCTCGGGATCGGGCGAAATCAATTGAAAGAATTAAATCTTCGGATAATTAGGAGAAGAATTCTTATACGATGAGAGTTCTTAAGATCTATAAATATCTCGGTTCTTAACAGAAGCAGGTATGCAAGACAAAAATTCAAAAAACCCTTTGCCAATGATCAGAAGAGTGACTTAAGCATCAGAGGTTCCCCGGCTTTAGCAGGGTCCCCTTTGTATTGTTGATTGTGCAGGTGGGAGACGATCCAACTCGAGTAGCCGTCCATAAAAATACACCAACAGGTACATCACATATCTGTAGCATGTACTGTGATTGGACGGTTTGTTTCGACTCGTATTGGTGAAAGCTCACCAACAATTCAACCCTCCCGGAGTATCGAATATATTCTAAACAACTGAGGTGACAATTTCGTAATTTCAAGAAACTCCAAGCCCCTTTCCATGAGAAGGATACCACAAAAACACAAACCCACCGGATGGGATCACTGTCGTCATCGTCATCGTCATCTTTCCCCGGAAAAAAAGAAAAAAAGCCAAGGCTGAAACGCCATGAGGAAAGAGGGCGGAGGAGCTGTAACGACTACCGTATCCCTCTCTCACAGCTGCTTTGAGATGAAGCCTTTCATAGCAACCCTCGTCATACTCACCCTCCTCATTGCCCTCTACCAGCTTCCTCCTCCAGCAGCCACCACCCTCCTCGCTTCTCCTCACCACCCTCCTGAAAAGCTCTCCACGCCTCCTCAACGCCCCCAGCAGCTGAGATCCACAACCCCATCCGACCCCAACAAGCGTCTCTTCCAAGCCTACGGCAATGCCGCTTCTCTCTTCGTCCAAATGGGCGCTTACCGCGGCGGACCCTCCACCTTCGCCGTCATCGGCCTCGCCTCCAAGCCTCTCCACGTCTTCGCCCGCCCTTGGTTCAAATGCGAGTACATCTCCAACAGCCATTCGACGAAAAGCCTGAAAGCCAAATCCTATAAAATGCTACCCGATTGGGGCTACGGCCGCGTCTACACCGTCGTCATTGTCAATTGCACCTTCTCCGAAAAGGCCAACGCCGACAACGCCGGCGGCAAGCTCGTCCTCTACGCCTACTACGGCGAGTCCCCGAAGCGCTACGAGAAGATAGTTGCTTTGGAAGAAGCCCCCAATTCCTTTGACGAGTCCAAGTTCAGGCCACCGTATAAATACGAGTATTTGTACTGCGGGTCATCTTTATATGGAAATCTGAGTGCGGCGAGGATAAGGGAGTGGATGGCCTACCACGCTTATTTCTTTGGACCCAGATCGCATTTCGTGTTCCACGATGCAGGAGGGGTGGCGCCGGATGTGCGGGCCGTGCTCGAGCCATGGGTGCGGGCGGGGCGGGCGACGGTGCAGGACATCAGGGCGCAGGCGGAATACGATGGGTATTACTATAATCAGTTCCTGGTGGTAAATGACTGCTTGCACCGCTACCGGTACGAGGCGAATTGGACATTCTATTTCGATGTGGATGAGTATATCTATTTGCCTGATGGGAATACATTGGAATCGGTTTTGAATGAGTTTTCGGACTATACCCAGTTCACGATCGAGCAGAATCCGATGTCGAGCAAGCTCTGCATTTCGGATGACACACAGGACTATTCCAAGTAAGTATCCGTTAGAAAAAGAAAAAAATAATAAAAAAAATCTCATTTTCTCATTATTTATTAGCTAGAAGCTGAATGAGGTTGGAAACGTTTCTGATACATATCGGGCGTTTCGGTCTACTTAAATAACGAAAATGCCGGTGGTTTTTTGGTCTTCCGGATCTTGATTTTTCCTTTCCTTTCAGGAAATCAGAAAATGTTAGCTTATAGCAGCAAAAATCCTTTATTAATTTTTAAAAAAATGAAAGATAAACAAGTGCAGAGAAAACCCAAATAATCACTGAAAGCCAGCTGTTTTTCGCTGTTGTTGGCCCGATTGGGTAGTGGCAATCCTTATCGAAATCGGCCGATATGTTTATGAACCGGAAACGGCAAAAGAAATTTCTGATTTCCATTTGGGTTTCTCGGAATTCTTATTTTTGGGAAAATTTCAGGCAATGGGGGTTCGAGAAGCTGGTATTTCGGGAATCGCGTACCGGTATACGCCGAGATCGAAAATACGCTATACAGGCGAAGAATGCATACGCTACGGGAGTGCATATGTCGGAGAACGTGATAGGGAAGACTCTCCACAAGACCGAGACAAAGATCCGTTACTACCACTACCACAACTCCATCTCCGTTACGGGCGAGCCGTGCCGGGTGTTCATCCCCAAGCCTGCCCAGGACAACGTCACGTGGTTCGAGAAGCTTCCCTACGTCTACGACGGCAACATGAAGGCCATCGCCGAGACAGTGAAGAGGTTCGAGCAGCAGACGATCGGAGACGTCCACGTGTAGCGCTAGGATAAGTAACCTTGTTGGTATTCGTTGCTGGTCCCAGCGCTTTCTGCTCGTGTTATGGTGGTTGGTGCGTCCCCGTCTATAAAATGAAAGGTTTTTCTGTAGGAGCCTTTGGTTTTTTAGTGGCTGGTTGTCAGATGATGTTGTCTTTGTACAATGTTCGGAATCCGGCAGCCGGAATCTGACGCACAGTCATCAGGTATAACGAGGGAGAGGAAGGGAAAATTTCCACTTGATTTATGTAAAGGTGTCGATTTCACTTACTTTTATTCACATTCCTTGGATTCATGTAAAGCGGTTTTGTGCCTATTCCATGTTACATATCCTCTCTCTCTCTCTCTCTCTCTCTCTCTCTCTCCCCTTCTCCTTGCTTTAGGACGCTTTGATGAATGTCTCCCAATTAATATCATCTGTTGAGAAGATAACGTTGATTTATGGAGTACATGAAAGCCCATGCAAACACACTACAATTACTGACTGGTTTTGCTTTTCAGTGTGTCAGAGAGTGTGAGTGTTCTTGCATGTCTTTGGAAAAAAGTAAATGATCGAGGCTTCTCACCTACGATTTACAATGTGGCCCCACCTCACATGGTGGGAAGGGAGCCAGTCTCATGTTGTTGGGGATGGGACCCAGTTGTTATGCCATAACTAGGTGCCTCTTTTGTATGGGTGTAGATGTTGAGGTGCCCCGCTGGGGCCCACTTCAATGAAAATGATCTATGCAATGCATGTGGGCTTCAGTCTAATGCTTTTTTTCTTTTTCTTTTTCCCGTCCCCTTTCTAGATTAGTCTACCATGTCTGCTTCCAATATGAAAGGAGCCCCGCTGCTGGTAAGTCCTCACCTACCGAGATCCACGTAGTTGGAATTTTCACGTCAATCAAGGACGCGGATTGCGTCCTACCCGGCAGGGATCTGTGGGGCCCACCGTGATGTTAGTGTTTTATCCATGCCGTTAATCATTTTTCTCAGATCATTTTACAAATTGAGACAAAAAATGAGGCAGGTACAGTCTTATATGGACCACAAAGTGGGGATTGAACGTCCACCATTAAAAACCTCTTGGGAGCTGGAGAAGTTTCGGATCAAGCTGATATTTGTGTTTTCACATCATCCACGGCCACATGCCCTTATGAATAGGTGGATGGTAAAAAAACATCACAGTGGCCCTTAAAAAGGTTTCAACGTTGGATGTCATTATCACTGCAGCTTCCTTTGGTGTGGTCCATTGGAGCTGTAGACCTGCTAAATATTTACGTTTGTATCTTAAAATCATCTGGGAAAAGCTATGAACTGCGGGGATAAAACACTTACATTACGGTGAGCCCCACAGATCCCTGCCCGGACGGATTACCGTCCGGGCTGGGGTGGGACGCAATCCGCGTCCGTCAATCAGGTACGCTGCCTTATTTTCACGGAAAGGGGTTAGGTGCTGCACTGCACATGGTGTGGCCCTTACTGTAGGGCCCACCTTGATGTATTTATTCTATATCCACTCCGGCCATACGTTTTGGCAGATCATTTTAAGGCATTATCCAAAAAATGAAAAAAGATTTAACTCACAGGTGGACCATACTGTAGGAAACAGTGTTGATTGAATGCCTAATATTAAAAACTTTCTGAGGCCTGTGGTAATGTTTATTTGACATCCAATCCATTGATAAGTCACATAAACCTTGATGGAGAGAAAAAGAAACAAATATTAGCTTGATCTAAAACTTTCGTGGCCCATTAATGGACATTCACCTTTGTTTCCTGTAGTATGGTCCACCTAAGTTGCATCTTCTTCATTTTTGGGTTTATGCCCTAAAATGATCTGGAAAAACGGATGGACAGAGTGGATATAGGATAAATGCATGAAGGTGGGCCCACGGTAAGAGCTGCACTGTCTTGGATGAGGCCAGGCCGCACCTAATCTGCTCTCTAATTCACCTTTAGAACTCAAATATCATAACCATCCATAACTTGGGTGGCCACAACCTAGGATAAAAGTGGGGACGGGATTGCCTCATAATTAGTTTTGTGTAAGCCTACCATGAACTCGAGTAGTCGCAAACTTAGAAAAAAGTTTGGGATGGACGGATATAGACGCAGATTGCCTACTGAGGCTGCAGTAGCCAAGTGGCCACAGGACACTGCTCGGTAGCCCCACAATAATATATGCATTTTATCCATGCCCTTAATATATTTTTATAGATTATTCTAAGAGATGATACCAAAATTGAAACAAATCCAGCAGCCAGTGGCTATTGACAGCGTCAGCATCAGTAGGCAATGGGCGTCCGGCTGTTGTTAGTTTTGTCCGGGGCCTTGAAAAAACTGGAGGTGGAGTATACTGCGAATTTAGAGGTTTTAAAGTATAAATTTATGGAATGGCCCACCTGAGTGTTGATTACCCGATGGACAGGGTGGATTTGATTTAGACAAAGTGACCTTGTAGGTAGCTACACCAAGTACAGATGCCCACGCCAGTACGCAAAGTCTTTCATATAAAAATTCTGAAAAGGCTGTTTTTTTTTTTTTTTTTTTTTCCTCTCATGAGAGGAAAATGCAGCAGCATCAATAATTGAAGGGTGTGGGTGGTGGTGGTGGGCCATGGATGCCAGGCCAGTATCTGTCGCATATGATGCTTGGTTTTCAATACAGTTTCCGAATATGTGTGAGTGAAATCCCTTTCAAAGGTGAGATGTATGACCGTAGGAGACTGGAAATTTCTCTCATATGCCTTCCAATAAATAGCTAACACATTAAAAAAAAAAAAAAAACAAAAACAAAAGGAAAAAAAGAAAGAGAGAGAGAGAGAGAGAGAGAGAGAGAGAGAGAGAGAGAGAGAGAGGGTGGGCCAGGGCTTCCCCAAACCAACCACAGGTTTGTCCTTGACTGGGCCACTGTCTAGCCAGCTATACGTGAACCCATTTTAATAATATTTTATTTTCCATTTTATTTTATTGTGGTTAGGCGTGTTGTCAGGTTGAATGATGTTAACGGCACACAGACGAGGGTGGGGACCACTACAATCAAAGGTCAGGCAATAAAGTAGTCATGGGTGATTGCATGATCGGCGCACACAACTACGGATACGGTTAGGGCATGTCACTATGTATACAGGAAATAGTCAGGGCCATAGTCAGGGAATTTTATATTGGTTCCACATCCAACATGCACAGATGGCATATTATCAACTGACTGGGGTTATAAGGGATTCCTGTGACCTTGATTACAGCTGCCCACATGTGCATACACCTTCCTCTTAAAAAAAGTCACCTTCATCAAAAAAAAAAAAAAAAAAAAAAAGGGTACAGCTTTGTGGGATGAACTGCAATTTTCATACATGACCATGGTACTTGCTATTTGTGGAGAGCAAGGCATGAGATAATCCTTATTTCTTGTGAAAAATGTGCTGATTATTTATTTGAATCCAATTATTATAAGTAAATTTATTACTTCCATATTAACTTTAAGGATGCATTTGGTTGCACCAAATATGATGAGATTTCATGATTAATCAGTTTGAGTTGGTGCAAAATAGCAAAGAATTTAGTGCTGCCAAATGCACTCTAAAACATTCTTCAAAACCAAAAATATGATAAAATGTAGAGCTTCTAGGCGTCTATGATTCTGTATATGTATGAGGCATTAGGGCTGTCAAGTGATGGGGCTTGGGCCAGGACAAGGTCTGTCCAAGTAGGGCCCGCATAGCAGAATCAGGCCTGTAATGAGCCAAAAAACGAACATGCCTGAGTCCAGCCCATTCATGGCCTGAGCCTGCGCTACCCACCTTTGTGCAGCTGACTATGCCCCATCATGCATGATATGTGACAAAAATGCCCTTGAAATCCCACGTGTGCTTGGCTGGACCCGGCTTACAGGCTCTTAAATGAAAGCTCAAGTTTATCCCGATTATTAAATAGGCTAAAATTTTAGCCCGGGTGTGGCGCTTGGGTCTAGATTTCCACAATAAGCCCAGCCCAAAGTAGGCTAGGCTGGCAAACCCCGACAGGACAACCTGGCTCATTGACAGCCCTAGGGGGCATGGTCAAGTGATCTGTGACATTTACCTAATTCGATGCACATCTGATGGGGGCTACAAGACTAACTGATCCGAACCTTCCAATTAATGGACCAAAGAAACAAGGCCAAGAATACTGTCTAAACTCAAAGTAAAATAGTTCAACGATCAACAGGTAGAAACATTTCTTTTGTATCTCAAACCAAAGACGGTGCCCGATTATAAAGTTTATAATAACCACTTTTATGTCTATTGGGAAAGCTATGGAGGCAAACTCCGAATTTAGATCAAATAATCGAAAGAAAGATAAACATAAGCAAGCAATCACAAATGTAAAGAATACACGAGTTTTTACATGGAAAAAAAATTAAAAAACCCATGGCACAAAGTGACAAGGAATCATTATGAATAATGGAGAATGCAAAAAATGGATGCAATTACAAAGTTGAAAAACTCTCGTTTTCTCATCTCCAAACCCTAGAAACGTTTAAGCCCCAATTATTATTATTTATTTATTTTTTCACACCCCACACACTCACGCAGGTGGAATTTCATCACCTATGGGTACTCAAACCCTTAATCGTGACTTGAAACTAGTGAGAGTCTACCACCTGAGCAAGAGTAAGGATCTAATTTGAATCATCATAATCTTGCAATTACACAAATATATATAGCATAACATTCGGAATGGGAAACTCATTATGCAATTACACAGGAAAAGAAGGATCTTAGTTGTAGGTGGAAAAGACTATTGTACAACATAAAACATTCTTGGCAATGATATAAGAAGTTTGATTTTTTCATGTTAAGCCAGAGTTTTACTATGATATAGAGTAGAATGTAGGCCTATTCTTGGCACAGTTGGACTAAAAGAAGCCTGAATAGAAGTTGATGTAGTCCATCTAATCTGAGTTCAATTCTATGTAGACATGATATAAATGGGCCACATGCGTGTCTAGATCAAAGAAATTCATTCCGAATAGGGATAAATTGACGTGAAGTGCAAACTGTAAATCGACCATAACTTTTGATATAAGTATCCTTATGCAATGCACAACATATAAATTCATACTACAACAGGCCATCTAGGGAGAACCTAGCTAACATGGTTGATCGTGAAAATCTATTTTCCAATAAATTAATTCCTTTTAAGTTAAAATTATAGCTTTAGGAAAAACTTTATATTTTTAGTTAGTTTTGATTTAGATGCATCTCCTTTGTTTCTGGGTTTTAGTATATTTTGTCTTCTTATATGAATTACTTTTAATAATGTTAGAAATCATCTTGTGTGATTACATTAAAACTTTTTATCTTTAGTATATTTTACTATTTCGGATAATTTCCCATTTACTCAAATTATGATTTTTAATTAAAGTGTGTTTTACTATTTAAAGCATTGTAATTTCATTTTAGCGGGACATCAATAAAAATATACGGAATTTTTCTTTATTTCTTATGAATTTAAGAGCTATTATTCCTTGTGGATTCAGGGTTCATATCACGTATAGGAGACCTAATTCTTCTTTTATTCTTTTTACACCCATTTCCTACATCTATAAGTGAATTTGATAATTGTGTTTATTTTAGAGGACTGAATGTGAATGAATTTAACATTCGTGTTATAAGATGGTGATATGCTTATTATCAACTATAACATGTCTAAAATCAACATTTTAAACGCTCAATTACTTACGACGTTTGAAATAAAAGATCTTGAGATTATAAAGAGGATTCCTAACATTGATATATACAAGAATAAAGAGAGAAGCAGGCTATATTGTCTTTCGAGGAATATCTTGAGAAGGTTTTAGTCAAACTCGGACTGAAAAAGGTTAAACCAGTTAACACTCTCTATGTTACTTATTTTCGATTTTCTTTAGAATTATGTCCTACATAATATGAATAAGAGTGATATATGTCTCATGTGATCTATTCAATCAAAGATGGCAGTCTTATATATGTCATGGTTTGTACGCGAGACTGAATATTTCACATACAGTTAGTGTTGTGAGTATATAAATGTTAAACCCTGATAAACAACATTAGGAATCAATGAAATGCTTATTTCATTATGTACGAGGTATGACGAACTACATCTCGTGTTTCAGAGGTTCAGAGGAAAGACTCGTAGGCAATATTCATTCAAATTATGTAAGGAATGTGGATAATAGAAGGTTTACTTCTGATTACTTGTTTATGATAGCAGGTGGAGCTATCAGTTATATGTCTAAGCTTTTGTTTGTAGTTAGACTTTCCACTACTAAAGTTGAATACATGACGGTGACAAAGGTATTCAAGAAAGTCATTTGGATGAAATGAATAATGAATGAGTTAGGGTTTCAAAAGAAAGTTGTACATATGCATTATGATAGTGAGAGTGCGATTAATTTAGCGAAGAACTTGATGTATCACTCATAGATTAAACACATTAATATTCATCATCACTTAATCTAACAGATGCTAAAAGAATGAGATATTACTGTTTAGAAGATTCACACTAGTGAGAGTCTAATGTACATGCTTACAAATGTCATTCTTATAAAAAAGCTCAAGTTTTGCTCAATTTATTTGGGCTTAGCAAGAAAGGAATAGAGTGGATTGTGCACGAAGTGATGATGATGATACTTAGAAGATGATTAGAAATGCAAAAAAGTGATTTTGCTATCAAAATAGAAATTGTTAAAATTATGATACCAAAAATCATTATGGATCTATTCACTTTTATGAGTCCATTTACCCATATTTCACATGCTAACAATGGTAAGTTATGCCAGTGTTAAGAGAATATTACGATTTTCGATTGGTTTTTAGTGTTCCAAGAGCCTTTAAGGGAAGAGAGTTATGGTTTTTGTTGTAAGTTCTCATCATCATGGTAATCTTTTCTAAATAGTAAATTGATTATTTTTTTGATTATTTTTTTGTGCCGTAGTTTTTTTTTTTTTTTCACAAGGCTTTTCCAACATAAAAATCATGTTCTATTTGTAGTGGCTTTGATTTTTTTATGTTTCTTGTTTGTTTTAATCCATATTAAGGTACTTCTACGGAGCTGATTCTAAAACATGGTACTCATACATCATGGAACTACAACTCAAAGTACATGTCATGCTATACCTACTTATAGAAGCTCTTGGCATTTATGAGGATTAGCTGAGGGTTTGTTCCGTCTCGAATGGAACCACGACAAATTTATAAAACCTTGGCATGAACGTCTATCAATAGGTCCTGCACTGTGAAATGGGTCTATATGGGCCAATCCACAATTTGTCCAAGGCCAACCCACTATCTAGATATCCAATACAAAACCAAGCACAGCCCTCATCTACTGACAACCATGGGCCAGTTTGCTAGACAAATATTCATCCGGTCTGGTAGGCATTCATATCAAGCCTTTATGTGTATTCAAATGTAGACCCGCCCATACATTTATGTGACCTTTTTTTTTATTAGCAACAAAGGCCCGTCCATTTAGTTTCCGAGCCCACAAAACTCATTCCAATTGTCTGTTCCAAGGGGCTGGACACTACTCAGACGTAGGCTAGCTAGGCCCAATTGCAACACCAGTTGTGCAGTCAGTTGGGTTATTTTCATTGCCCATCCCATCTTTGGACTAGCTACCCGCTCGCGGACATGGGCCTCAACCTAAGACTAGTTTTGCCGGTTCAAACTTAGACCTGGACCCGATGGAAGAGGGCTCCAGCTACTGGACAGTGCTCTGTGGCCAAATCCACGGGGACACGAATCGCATACTGATACTCAGATCCACAGAGACGCAGATTGCATACGGACACTGCCACTAGCGCTGCTATTCTGCCTATTCAACAGTGCTCTGTGGGTCCCTACCATGAGAGATGTGTTTTATCTACACTGTTCATCCATTTTTGGATCATTATTTTATGGCATGAGCCCAAAATTGAAGCAGGTCCAGACAAGGCGTGTTTCAACATTGAGGTCATATTCTGAATACAGCTATGATAATTAACTCGGCTCAACTCGAACCACTAGCTGGACTCGAATTTGACTCGACAGCTTTAACAAACAAGCCAAGCTTCAATGTTGAGCTCGAGCTCAAACTCGAGTACATCATGGACAAATTGAGCCGAGCTTGGCCCACCTCTACAAAAACACACACACACACACATAGATATAGATATATATATATATATATATATATATATATATATATATATATATATATATATATATGGAAAAGGTTATAGACGGTCGAGCTTATGGGAACTCCCAGTGAGGTCAAGCTGTGTGGGGTCCACCATGATGTATGTTGAACATCAACACCAAGCATTTGATGGGTTCCCTTTAAATTATGGAATATCCCAAAAATCAACTGTATACAGAAATCCGGTGGGCCATACCATCCAAAATCATGTGAAGACATGCCTAAAACATATAAAAGCACTTAGTGGGGCCCACCGGAAATTTGGATGCGTCTGAAACTTGATCTGGCCCCTCATCCAAGTGGGACACACATAATGAATGGGCTGGATTTGTGAACCACAACTCAGTGGGTGCAAAAAATGACTATGAATGTTTTAATGAAGGGTAACCCCTCTCGACTTTTGTATATGATGTGGCCCACAAAAGTCATGGATTGACTTGATTTTTAAGCTCTAGACCCAATATGAAATGGTACATCTGACTGATGGGGTAGATGTTCTGCATACATCATAGTGGGGCCCAAACAGCTCGCCCTCATGGGGAGTTCCCATGAACTCGACATTGAATGAATGGCCAGATCTCTGATACATTGATAGTTGTGCTGTCTACTAACACTACATGTGCTCTGGCCAGCATCCCAGATTTGCCAACTGTACGCTTGACAAATTTCTATAGGACAGACGAGCCGGGCCAGACCCTTAAAAAAAAAAAAAAGAAAAAAGGTTAAACCCTCTCACCACTCTCACCAGGCACCGATTTCAATTCCAGGCTGGTGCTAAGATGAACTTTGGGACCTAAGGCCTAGCCCTGTGAGCCCAGCCATGTCGGTTGCCAACCTTGGTCCTACTTATGCCCTGTAAGAAAATAAATTGTCCAGGAGAGAATCTCTCTTTTTAGTCATAGGAGGAAGAGAAAAAATAATTTTGAATCTCCCTTGGCCAAATTGTAATTCCAGCCCACTAATGTCGTGCTTCTTTTTTTTTTTTTTTTTTTTTTTTTTCCCCTTACATTTCCGTAGTTTACTTTGTGGGCCCCACTGTGATGTATATGACATATCCACGCTGTTCATCCCATCTGTTTCACCAAAACTTTTTCAGGATATGAGCTGAAAAATGAGACAGATCCAATGTACAAGTAGCCCACACGAAAGGAAACAATTATAATCTAACCTGTTAATAAGGTTATACAGACATGAAAAAGGGAAAAACACAATTATAATCTTTATCCAAAACTTATGAGGATCCAAAGAAGGTTTAAACGGTAGACATTCTATTCCCACCGTTTCCTGTTGTCTGGTCTACTTGAGCTCTGGATTATTTTTTTAGCTCATGACTTAAAATTCAATTGACATAAGGGATGGACATTATGGATAAGCCACATACATCATTGTGGCCCCATATTTATTTCCCAGTGTCCTTAGCATTAAATTAAAAACTCAACTGTCCTGTCCGCACTACCAAAAATTGGAGACTTCTTTAACCAAAAAACTTCGTACCTGCTGAGTTACTGTCACTATGTCTAAGAAACGGATTAACATTATGAAATCCACACAATCCATCACGACGTACACCATTCCATGTTGGGTCTTGGTCTAAAAAATGAGGATAATTCAGCTCCCGGTGGGCCCGCCCTAAAAAAAAAAAATACCTAAATCCGCTACTTTCACATAGAATTGCACACATGAGTTTAAAAGATAGAAAATTTTCAGTAATTCTTTCATCCTGAGGAGGTGCATCAAATGAATGGATTGGATGGCATATAAACACCACAGTAGGTTGTACACAAAACTAATGATGGCCATTCATCCCAATTATTTCCTCTGGTATGGCTACATGAATTGTGGATGATCATGACTGCTGAGTTCAATGGGTTTAAATTAAGACAACGTAGCTAACAGATGGAGTGGATCTCATAAAAGTTGCACCCATGTGGGTAACGCTGGCCTTGTAGGACCAGGGCTTGGGCCTATGAACTAGGCCTGAGGGATGGGCTGGATCTTGGTACTGATGGATGGCTTGGTCTAGTCATCAAGAAGGCAACCGTTATAAAGAAAAAGGAATGCCTAGTTTAAGGATACTATTCAATTCAATGTGCACATATAGCTTCAAGGCAGTCATGGATTGGGAATTTGCTTCTTCAAAACCATTGACACGATGGATGAGACACTCTTAAAATTTTCTTAGATTTAACTATTTTAAACCCTTGATGATTTCACTCTCTTTGCTACGGGGCTAACCTTGGCCTGGCCAAGCCGCCAAGGCCTTTAACCCAGAGTAAGTCGGGGGCTGGGAAAAAATAGAGGCAAACCCCGGCTCAGTCCTAGCTTAGCTCATTACCACACTTGGTCCTTTTAAGCCCTAGGGCTGGGTCTAGATCCTTACCTGGTGGGATGAGGCTTATCTGGGTCTAAATACTCATCGACCTCGCCCAGTTAAAATTTCTTTTATCATTATTATTTTGTCATACCTTCCATAAAATAAACTTGAAACTGGATCAGGTTGGTTAGTTTGTTCAGGCCCAGCCCATCCTCATCTCACCAAGTAAGGATCTGGGCTCAGTTGCAACTTTGTATTAACATTTTGATAATGGAAGAGAGCAACCTTATTTCCGACAACAGTGATAAATGGGTTAGGACTTTGTGGACTAGGTTATGCCATCAGGCTAGCCCATATACACTCACGCCCAACCCATCAAAGTGCTTCACTTTTCATTCTGCACCATAAGGGTAGTGGGCATTGTTTCTTTTGTTGGGAGCAGAAATGACCTCGTATTAGAATCAAATAAGTGACAGAGAAGCAAATATCCAAACAAACACATAAAACGCATAAGTTTTTACTTAGAAAACTCTTGCGAGAAATAGTTAAGTCATAAAGCAACAATCAAACCACTATACAAAGAAGGAGGTTACAAAAGATGCAACAACCTACAATAAAAACCTTAACTTTTCTTCTTAAATCCTTTGAATAATTGTGCTATGCTCTTATCTTCTATTAACCTTAATTATAATTAGGAGAGTATTTACATACTCCCACTTAAAATTAGAAAATAAAATATGCACTTGCTAAAACTTACATTTTCTGTCGGTTAGACCGATTAGACCTTCAGCTGAACTAGCAACCTATATTGAAAACATGCAAAAGGTCATATAGCATGCTATATGAGAATTCACCCAGTAATGGGATCACATTGCTGGCAAGGACACCGGTCGCACCAAAAGAAGTATTCTCTACAATTAGGATTAAAGGCCCTTGATCAACAACTCTTTCTTTATTGGAAAAATTATGCGTTTGGATTACCCGTATGGCATATTTGTCAGAGATATGGGCCTCTTCATGTAGGGTGCACTGTAAACATATCATATTCACAAAATCCATGTTTCTACACTAAACAAGTTAGCCGCATGCATGCGTTAGTCGAATTTAAACTGTTGGTGGACTTTGAGCCGCCCATTACAACCATATCTATTGCTGCACGTATCAACTTAACACGTGTGGGGATACATTTGGAGAGTGCACGGCATGATCGGACTCTGTAGATCGATGATCTTATATTTATGAGGCTAGTCAACTCATCAGGTGGGCCACACATTCAAAAACATAGGACAGCTTTTTAAAACGGATTGGGGATGTTCATCATTCAAGATATAGACATGCGGCCAACCGAACTGGCCTGATGTTTGGATGAGATTACTTAACAGAGTGGAGCCCAACTAATGCAGGACTCGGATGTCTCCTCAAAGCAGCCACATATAGAGGTGCGTGCACATGGATCACATAAAAAATGACGGTTGATTTGAGCCACGTCAAATGGGCTTTAGGTAGGCCCGCAGGAGGGACCCAACATCTGACAGGCCTTAGTTTCCAACTCATGGGCCAGACTTGAGGAAGCTTGGGTCCACCTATAACTTGGATGCTCCCTTCAATACCGTTTGAGCATATAATCCGTTCCATTTGCAGAGATTCGATTGCCATAGGTGTTGTAGTGGAATTCGGTTGTATTAAACAATCTGGACCATCTTCCTCTCATGAGTTATAAGCTATTGAAACAAAATCATCACGCTTGTGGTCCATTTGGAGGAACACTACTTGGATTACTTGTATTTTCTGAAGAATCATTTTAATCAGATGATCTTGACCACATGATATTTGGCCTGTAACCTAGATGGTTATAACGGAAAAGCTAATTGGTTGGATGGTTACAATCCAGTTAGTGTGAATTTCAGAAGGTGGTCCATGAAGAGTGGGCCACAATAGATGTACGTAGATATATAAATGTTCAGGGCTCTTTGCATCTACAATAGAGTAAGAGAAGGATTTCTTGGCCTTGGATTCATTTCAAATCCCAATTGAATGTTGGGATTAGGATTTAGATGTATCATGTGTATGAGATCCAATCTATCCATCAAATGTGCCAACCTATGTTTAGATCGGGTTCAAAACTCAAGTGAACTACATGAAGGGAAATAGTTGAGATGGAGAGTCCGACTAAAATCATTCGAATTGTGCAACGGTTGAATGAATTCAAAAAATTCGGAACAGTCCAAGACTGATGTGGGCCACACAACATGATTTTACACTGTTCCCAGTGGTGTGGCCTAATTAAATCTTGGATTGGATTAATTTTTAGGAGCTATGGTGAAAATGTGACGATGTACAAGTGATGTAGAGCGGGTCGCGGACACTTTCATGGCCAAGATGGGCCAGAGAAGGCCCAATCATAGGCGGAAGTTATTAGGTCCCTCATAACCCTAAAGCAGGCATATCTCGCAAACTATAATGAGTTATTCAACTTACAATATATGATTTTGGGGTTGGAAAATCTACATTAGCTAACCAACCTGCTATGTCGATTGCTCACGCCGGATTTGCGAGATTCAATCAAATCAACTGTCAAAAGTCTATTTTAATTATTTTTTTACTATTTATAATAAGTTTTAGTTTGAGCATAACTCTTGATCCTTTAAGTTTTACGAGTTGTGCCCAATATAAATGGTGGTTTAAAAAATTAAGAGAATAATATGATTAGGCCAAATTGGACACTTACTATATTTGACCAAAAACCATGAAGTCTAGTAAAAATCATGACCATCTATAAATAGTAAGTTTACTATTTATAATACGTCTCATTTTTTTTTAGGAAGTTCGAGTTGGAGTTTGATTCTGAAATTTCTTCCTAAGCTTAATATAACTACTTAAATGATTGTAAATTTATTTTTATCATTAATCAATTTATTAAAATTTATTTTTATTTTCCTATTTTTCCTTGTGAATTTGAGGAAACTATGTGAAGAGTCTAGAGAAGATATGTGGATTCGGAGTAATTATCCCATGAGTAGATGGTGATTGACCTCATTGACAAGACAAATATAGATGGGTGCATATGATGCATATTCCTCTCAAGTCCTCTACGGCTACAATTGGTTATGTTAGAGCAGGCTAAATCTTCTTGCAAAGCTCTTGAAAGACGTTTACAGTAGGGGAGCACATCGAACCGGTAGAACTGTGGAACCGAACCGGAACCAATTAAACGGTCCGATTTGGTTCGGTTCTAGATCGCACTGGTTCTGGTTCCGGTTCCAGTTTTAAAACCCAAAGAACCGTTGGATACCGTTCAGTTCCTGTTTAGGGGCATGTAGAACCAAACCAAACCGTTGATCTGAACCGTGCGTCCCAAATGTTCCCATGTGTCTACCCACCACATACAATATACTTTGGTGTGTGGATAGAGGCTTTCGACAATACAAGTGGTTTTTCAATCATAACTATTAGTCCAATGCATTACTAATCATACCATTTTTTTGCTCTAAATTCCTTCCATATTGGAAGGTTACAGCCAATAGTCAGTCCCACTGTTTATGCTCATATTGCAAGGTTGCAGCCACTGGTATTAAGTTTTCGTTTGGGGTGAGTTTCCTATGGCATATCCTCCCTTGTTCCTTCATTTTAGGACTACGGTTCAATGATCCAAACCCATTAAATGATGAGCCTCACAACTAATTAGATAACTCAAAAAGGAGAAAAAAATCTGAATGTCCCAACCTTTTATTATCTAGTTTTATTTTCCTTTGAATATGAATTGTCTCTTTCTTGACCTTATTTCATTGATAAGATCTTCCAATGTTGAACACATCTTTGGGTTTCACCCATACAATGAGGCACATTCCACCCATAGGGTCAGATATGGACTGTTACTGCATTCATTTTCCTCGCAAATCATTTGCAAGGCATGATCAAAATGATACAATTCCCCTTCAAAAGTCTTACTTTTTTTTTGGGGTGGAAAAAAAAAATAGTTAAGTGGCCTTGTGGCCACAGTAATTAGATTTGGGAATACACATATATCGGGCAGTGAATTGATCCATGGAACATCATTTCTTGAATCTAATAGTCCCTTGTTCTGAAAGTCTTTTATCTGTAACTTGAAAAATGTAAATAGTGATGTGTGTGGGTGTAGGTTTTTTCATTCATTTTCTTCATTTCTTCCATGCGAAACTTATTGAATTGTCTCCTTATATGGACATGTCTACAACTTCTCAGGGATCATTTTGGCAACATGGATTTGGATTCTAATTCAAAACTACAAATCCTAGATATTAAACATGGATGTACGGCGGACATAAATGCATCTCATATCGACTGGGCTGAATTTTAAAAAGCGTAAAACTGTGGAACGGATCTGGAACCGAACCGGTTTTCACGGTCTGGTTCTAGTTCGGTTCTATGGTGCTAACGGTTCAGTTCGGTTCGAAAAATCGTAGAACTGTTAAGAACGGTTTGGTTCCAGTTCCACCCCAGAACCGGACCGAACCGACCCATGTGCACCCCTAGTTTACAGGACTATTACTTGATAAATGTTGAAAATTAGGTTGGCAGGAGCCGAGCCTATATGTTCTCGACCTTTGGGTCCTGGCATAATATTGATGGATGCAGATTTCCTGCTAAAGCCTTCTGCATAAATTCATCAGTTTTGCGAGCTCATTTTAGGACTCGAGACTACAAATGAGAAGGATCCAAGACTCAAGTGAGCCTACTAAGGGAAAATGTGGGTAGACCGTTGAAACCTCTCTACGTTAACAATGATGTTTACATGCCATCCACACTGTTCATAACATCATTCCTACTGGGACGAATTGAAAACACAAATATTAGCCCGATTCAAAACTTCTATGGTTCCACGAATATTTCAATTGTGGACGTTCAATCCTCATGTTTTCGGCCAACTTGATTATTGGTTCCAGCTCATTTTTGGTCCCATGGCCTAAAATGATATCATAAAATGGATGGACGTGGTGGATTTCTCACAAACATTAATGAGGGCCCTACCAAGGTTTCCTGCACAAGAACTTCCTGCGAAAGGCTTCTCGTAGGAAATCATCATCCCATATTGATGGGATCCACCGTCAAGTATGCATGTGTTGGATCCGTATGGATCGGAGGTCCATTTATTGGGCGTGTTTGGAAAGTCAAGATGGATGGGATTAGAGTGACTTACGTCGACTATGGAAGTCTATGTCATCCCATAGCTTGTTTAAAATAGTTGGTAGGCGTCGTTTCAACCGCCCTCGTAAACAGAGCCAACGAAATCGAGGGATTCAGACGATCGACTACGGGATTTCATTATCCACTGTAGTATCCGGGATGGGATGGATAGGACGACTTGGGCAGTTGTATCAGCAGGTCAATCTGAGAGAGGAGATTGATTTTTACAGCAAAGACATTCTCCATATAAGGAGGTGAGATGCTGGATATGATTTCTCCGAACTTCTCAACCCATCTCTAGTTTAGTCAATCTTCTTCAACCCTACCGACGAACAAGGTTGGAAACTTCGACAATCGTAAGTAAGTCTGATTGTTTGCCTTGATTTAGGTGTATGTGGGTTTTGTTAAAATAGTACCTACGGGTTGTATAGCCTATTTGGTGGGTGGATTCAAATGAATTGTAAAGGATCGAAAATATTTAGAAGAGAAATTCCGGAATTGGTTGGGCAAGCAAAACAGATCATGAGATCTATTGAAATAGTTATAGTAATCTCATGAATACTAAAACTGTTTGTATATATGTATCAGTGATTTTAAATAAGAATTAAGATACCAGATCCACTAAAAAGTCGGGTGTGTTAAAAATAAAGGGCTTGCTAGACCTGTTTTGCGGGCGGATTCGAATGGATTATAAGGGATTGGAAGGGATTGATCTGAAAATTTCAAAATTGGTCGGGCGTGCCAACAGACCCTAGAATCTGTTGAAATAGCTACAGCAATCCTATGAATCTTCATGATGTACTGAAACTATTTGTAAATATGTATCAGTGAATTTTTAAAAAGAATGGAGATACCAGATCCTCATTCAAGTCGGGTGGGTTAAAAATAAAGGGCAAAAAATTAAAGGTTGAGAATTTCAGGCACGACCCACATTCACATCCACGTATGTATGTACTATATATGTGTTGTATTAGACTCATAAGTCCATATATGCTTGGATCACTGCAACCAACTATGCCTGTATTAGACTCACATGTATTGTGTATGTGCTATATTAGACTCACATGTCCATGTATGCCTGGATTATAGTTACATGTCCATGTATGCCTGGTTTACACCTACAACCATTTTTATGTTTTGTATATACTAGGATTAGATCCTTACATCTATGTATTTATGTATGGATGTATGTATCTGTATGTATGTGTGCATTGGACTAGACCCACAGACGTAAGAAACAAGTGAATTAGACCCATATCCATTACATACTTTTCTATGTATGTATTGGATTGGATTGGATTCCATTATGTATTTTTCTATGTATGTATGTCTGTATACATGTATGTATATACTGGATACATGTGGATTGGTTTGGACCCTAGTCCATTCTCTATGTAGGTAGTGAAATAGGCCCACATCCATATTATGTGTGCATGTATGTATGTATTAGATTAGACTCACATCCAATTTTGTATGTATCTATCTATGTATGTATTTTTTTCGACTAGAGCTATAAATATGTATATATCTATTGGATTAAACCCACATCCATTTATAACTATCTATGGATTAGAGCCACATCCATGTTATGTATGTATGAGATACCATTGTTATGTATAAATGTATGTGCTGGATTTGAAGCACATCCTTATGTAAGTATTACCTCTATCTGTCGGATTTGACTGTAACTGCACATCTTAGAACATGACTCAATACACTTATTCATTGTGTGACATTTCAAGTTGTGCAAGTGGGCCCCATGAGTGCTCTAATCACCAAGTTCTTCCTCCCGTATACAGTGTGTTGGGAAATTTGGGAGGAGAGTAATAATCATATTTATAATGATGCAGTGATTTTCAAGGTTGAGTTTGTAAAAGGAAAAATAAAAAAAATAAAAAAAATAGAGTTTGGGTTTGCTTGCTTTCCATTTTTTGTGATTCCTACCGTTTCCTATTATGTTTTAATTATGGTATGGCTAGTTTGTTTCATATCCATTTTTTACATGCAGGCATACTGTTAAAAGTTCTATTTATATTGATGGGCTTGCTTTTGATTAATTTCCATACATTGTAATCTCTATCATTGAGTTCTAGTTCTACATAATAGCTTGTGATCTGTCTTGTATGCTATGCATCGATGCATTTCAATATAATGTTTTGGTAGTATTTTTTTAGTTGTATTTTTTGGATTCCACAATTTCTTCTTTTGTGGGTAGATAAATTCAACCCCTTTTATCAGGTATTTTTCATGATATACTCTTTACAGTAGGCTACTAATGAAATCTTTACATTTTTCTAAATTCACTTCCTCTCCTACTTATTTTTCTTCTTCTTCTTTTCCCCTGAAGAAGTTTATAATTTGTGAACGAGCTACTTCTACTGCTAGATCATGGGACCCCCTCTAATATGGAGCCCCACACATGATGCAACCCTACTATATATAGAAGCCAAAACCTATAATCGTACTTGACTAGATAAACATGACGCAAGGCTTTGGGGCAAACATAATTTTCTTTTTTTTGAAATGGAAATGAAAGATTTATGATGGCCATGGTCAATAGCCCACAATATATTTCCGAGTTTAGTTCTCTTCATTTACCATTTCCTAGTTAACAATTCAAGAGATAACTGGAAAAAAAAAAAAGTGGATGCATTCATTTGGGACAGAATTAGACCGCAACAGTAGTTACTAGGATTTGAACCAATCATAACAAATAAACTGAATTTGGGACAGAATCTGTTGTAGGTCCTTGATCCAATCACTAGTGTTTTCATCCATTTGTATTTGATCAGAGATGGGCCTTCCAACTCACACTGATTGAATTGCTTCTCTTGGAGAGTCCTATGGTAATGAGAAGATAATATTAAAACCATATCTCTTAACTGAGGATATAGTCCTTCATAGTGGCATGGTGGAATGGGATCAATGCAACTGACCCCAAGTAGTTGCGATAAGGCTTAAAAGAAGATGATGATGATATTATTTTGGCAAAATGGTGCTTCTTCAAATAGAAAAGATTTGATAACCTATGGTTTAACTATAGATATGTTTTAGTATGGTGGAATGGTGGCAATAGATTTGTAGTCGATCCAAATTAGTTTGATACGATCTTCAATGATGATGGTGCTTCTTTGAATTCAATCTTACTGGTGTGAGTAGATTTTGTGTCTGATTCTAGTGTTTGACGAATGAGGGTGCCCTATTTTTGTAGACCCATTAGTTACTCTGCTGGGAGTTTTTCTTTTGAAGCCTGCACGGGTTGTTTATGAGTCTATCCATTCTTGGCAAGATTGGAAGATTTTACTTATTATACATACTTTCTACGGAGACGAAAGCAACAGGTTTTTGAGTTCGAGGTAGAATCTTCTACATTTATTTTTAGGTATTGATTTTTTTTTCGGTTAGTTTTTGTTTATTCTATCTTTGCTTGGTCAGCAAGGGTTCTTTGGCTAGAAGGCAGATAAGTTTGTTAAACATTGTTTGAAATCTCATTATCTGTAATCTCTCTTATTTAATGAGTATAAATTTTCATATGGTAGGAAGAAAACCAGAATTGTATTTATTTATTTATCGTAGCATTCCACTAGAAGAAGGCTACATGAATGTTGGCCAGGTGCTTTACTTTCTGGTCAACGTAATGAACTTAAATATTTCTTATGTAAATTTTTCTTCACGAATTAAATTGAAAATTACAATGGTTTGAGGACAGTACCAAATGGTCCGGTCGACAACTATTATCAACATCATTCTCAATCCCACCAATTCATCACAATAGCATCTCCAAGATGAGTGTTGATCAAATGTTTGATGGATAGTAGAATATTTAAGAAATATTAATATTGGTCATATTAAAAAGAGTAGTGATTTATATTGAACACAACTTCCCACATTTCAGTGTAGGTGATCCAGTCGTCAATATGGATAATGAAGAGGATGAAGAGATGGAAAGAACCATTGTTATGCAGGCAGTGGTAGCGACATGATATGACACAAATTCATTCAATTGTTGAAACCATAACCCGCCAATTTAACCGTGTGCTAGATGCATTGGTATCACTATATCCTCATTACATTAAACAAGTTGGACAAGAGACACCCATTGAGATTCAAACAAATTTAAATCGGATGGCATACTTTCATGTATCATATTACCTTTTAAAGTTTATTTTTTATATATCGTTGTTCATACACAACTATCTCAAAATCATACTTTTGTCCTTTGAAATGTCATGAAATGCAACTAAGATTGTGTTGGTGCAATTGATGAGACACACGTTCTTGCTTACGTACAAGCAGTTGACCATGCCAGTTTTCGTAACAAGAAAGGTGTCTTGTCTCAAAACATACTTACGGCGTATTCATTTGATATAAAGATTTTATATATATTAACTGGGTGGGAAGGTTTTGTCTCAAACGTAAGGGTGCTACACAATGCTCTGAGTCACACTGATGATCCTTTGATTGTCTGTACTGGTGGTCCTTGGTGATCCTAATTGTTGTCTTTTAAGTATTTTTACCAAGTCATGCTTCGAATGGACCCTTAATCAATCTATCATTCAAATGTATAGAAAAGTACTATGTTGTCGATATTGGATATACTCATTTACTAGGATTTATGGTTCCTTACCGTGGGGTTAAATACCAGTTGAAAGAGTATCAAACTAGGAGAGCACTCACAAACATGAAGGAGCTATTTAACCATCGACATGTACAGCTCCATAACGCTATAGAACGTTGTTTTGGCATAATGAATGTCAGATTTCCAATATTGAAAATGGCGATGCAATATCCATTCTATACACAAGTGAATATTGTGATACCTTGTTGTGTCTTATACAATTTCATATGATCAGATTGTCAGTACCATTAAGATCTACAAGATTTTGGTATACCAGTAAATGATGTGGATAGTAACCTTAACCCACATGAGGTTTCAACAAACGACGAAAGGCAATAACTACTTTGAACCACTCAAAGAGAGAAAGAAGCATGGGTTAAAGTGCGAGATGATATTGTGTAACATCTCGAAAAAATCCATACACAAACCCGAGTATCACCTCAGGCAGAAATTACTAAGGATCGAATTCTGTAGAAATTAGACGAAAATTACTTAAGTACTAAACTAAATAATCAGTGGAATTAGCTTAGACCACTATCTATACGAACTGTAAGATCCAAAACTATTAAAATCTCTAACTCAATATTACTTAAAAATCTAGGAGAAATCCTAAAACCCAGTTGCTCTCGGGAGCACATTGAAACTCCGTATCGTACCTATACCGCGCGTCAAAAGTCTGATTACCGTAAAACTATAAGGTTATGACCACCTTATTAGGCTTGACAACCATTGCGAGAATCGAGCCCAAATGATATCTAGAAATGCACAACTTGAGCCTTGAGCGAAGTATATGAGAAACGCGAATATCTTTAGAAAATGAACTCAAACTTAAGTAAATTGGACCATTTACTTGCAAGCGAAATTAAAA